>JAPDNY010000001.1:84335580-85535580 GCA_029375565.1 Gekko gecko | reverse complement strand
AGACGTAGTACCTGGAGTAAAGGTTGGCATGTGAGAAGCTACAGTTCCTCCATGTCTGCAGTGGCCTGGTAGTGCATCGCGGCCCTCCGGCGTTGTTGCAGCTGTGTGTTCAGACCCCGGGCATCTTTGGACCTGCAAGCGCATGCTAGTTGTCCTTGCTTCCCACACATGTTGCATATTGCATCACGGAAATGGCATGTCCTGCGTTCGTGTGCGTCTCTGCAGCTGGCACATGGTGCTCAGGCAGCGGGCTTGTCTGGGTGTCCGATCGCTCCAGTGGGTAAGGGTGGCTTTCTGTGGCTGGAGAGGCAGACAAGCCAGATTTCTTCTTCATCCGAGTTGTCGGACGCCACTTTAGGTAACACGAGGTGTGCCGCCAATGGTGGATGGTCGCGATGGGAGGCCTCATATGCAGTGGCAGTCTGTAGGGCATCCTCAATTTTGAGGTTGGCAGTGCCTACCAGTTTGAAACAGAGTTTGGCATCTCACAGGCCCCAGACAAACCGTGTGAAGATGTTCTCCTCCGCTTTCGTGAACCCACAATCCATCACGTTTTGGCGGAGGTCGGCCATGAAGGTGGCAGCTGTTTCGCTGGGCTTCTGGAGGTGCGCTTGGAAGTCCATTCATTTGGCCATCATTGTGGGCTTGAGCACATAGTATTTCATCAAGGCCTCAATAATCTCATCATATGTATTGTCCATGAGCGTCTTGGGTGCCAGGAGGCTTTTTGCTAGCCAAATGATGGCCATGGCACATGTGCTGAGGAGGAGAGCCCTTTTCTTGCCTCGTGGTCAGCTGGTCTACTCACAATTCCTAGAACTCGGGGTATGTGGGGTTGAAGACCTCGAGGTGTTCTGGAGCAACAGCCATGGCTCTTGAGTGGATCTGGGAGTGGTGTCCAGGGGAACAGGGAGCAGTGTGATGCTGCTCGGGAGTGGTGTGGGGCACGGCAGCTTCCACTGGATCGATGCCCGGTGCTACACTGGGTGAAGAGTCAGGATCTTTCATCGGGATCCCATCCTTGTCGCCATTGCAAAGTACTGGGTTCACAGCATGGAGACTTGGACTACAATATGCTAAGCAACACACATTTATTGTACATAAGAACATAAGAACATAAGAGAAGCCAATGTTGAATCAGGCCAATGGCCCACCTAGTCCAACACTCTGTCACACAGCAGCCAAAATATACCAGGTGCGATCAGGAGGTCCAGCCGTGGGGCCAGGGCACCAGAAGCCCTCCCACTGCTGCCCCCTCCAGCACCAAGAATAGAGTGCATCACCTGCCCCAGACTGAGAGTTCCCATCTATACCCTGTGGCTAATAGCCACTGATGGACTTCTGCTCCATATGTTTATCTAATTCCCTCTTGAAACTGTCCATGCTTGCAGCTGCCACCACCTCCTGTGGCAGTGAATTCCATATGTTAATCACTCTTTGGGTGAAGAAGTATTTCCTTTTATCTCTTCTAACCCGACTGCTCAACAATTTCATGGAGTGCCCATGAGTTCTTGTATTGTGAGAAAGGGAGAAAAATAATTCTTTCTCAACCTGCTCAATCCCATTCATAATCTTATAAACCTCGATCATGTCACCCCTCAGCCGTCGTTTCTCCAAGCTACAGAGCCCCAAGCATTTTAACCTTTCTTCATAGGGAAGGTGTTCCAACCCTTTTATCATTCTAGTTGTCCTTCTCTGCACTTTTTCCAATGCTATAATATCCTTTTTGAGATGTGGTGACCAGAACTGTACACAGTATTCCAAATGAGGTCGCACCAATGATTTATACAGGGGCATGATGATACTGGCTGATTTGTTATCAATTCCCTTCCTAATAATCCCCAGCATAGTGTTGGCCTTCTTTATTGCAGCTACACACTGTCTATACATTTTCATTGAGTTATCCACTACGAATCCAAGATCTCTCTCTTGGTCCGTCTCTGTCAGTTCAGACCCCATCAACGTGTATTTATATTTAGGATTTTTGGCTCCAATGTGCATCACTCTGCACTTGGCCACATTGAACCCCATTTGCCACGTTGACGCCCACTCACCCATCCTCGACAGATCCCTTTGGAGTGCCTCACAATCCTCCCTGGTTTTCACCACCCTGAACAACTTCATGTCATCTGCAAATTTAGCCACTTCACTGCTTACTCCCAATTCCAAATCATTAATAAACAAGTTAAAAAGCATCGGACCGAGTACTGATCCCTGTGGTACCCCACTGCTTACCACCCTCCACTGAGAAAGTTTCCCATTTATACTCACTCTCTGTTTTCTATTTATAAGCCAGTTTTTGATCCACAAGAGGACTTGTCCTTTTATCCCATGACTATTGAGCTTACTTAGGAGCCTTTGATGAGGAACTGTATCAAAAGCTTTCTGGAAGTCAAGGTAAATAATATCTATTGGGTCCCCCTTGTCCACATGTTTGTTCACTCCCTCAAAAAACACTAACAGGTTAGTGAGACAAGATCTTCCCTTACAGAACCCATGCTGAGTCTGCCTCAATAGTTTTTGTTCATCAATGTGCCTACTAATTCTTTCCTTAATAACAGTTTCCACCAACTTACCCGGTATCGATGTCAGACTGACTGGCCTGTAATTTCCCGGATCTCCCCTGGAGCCCTTTTTAAAGATGGGAGTGACATTAGCTACCTTCCAGTCCTCAGGAATGGAGGCAGATTTTAAAGAAAGATTACATATTTTTGTCAGGAGATCCACAAGTTCACATTTGAGTTCTTTCAGAACTCTCGGATGAATGCCATCCGCGCCTGGTGATTTATTAGTTTTTAAATTGTCCATCAGTTGGAGGACTTCCTCTCTTGTCACCGCAATCTGATTCAGGTCTTTCAAACCCCCTCCTGAAATTGGTGCTTCTGGAGTGGGCAAACACTTCTCTTCTTCCACAGTGAAGACAGAGGCAAAAAATGCATTCAGCTTCTCAGCCATTTCCCTATCATCCTTCACTACTCCTTTTACCCCTTGGTCATCCAAGGGCCCCACTGCCTCCCTGGCTGGCTTCCTACTTCTAATGTATTTGAAGAAAGTTTTATTGTTGGTCTTTATGTTTTTTGCAATATCCTCCTTATATTCCCTTTCTGCTTCCCTGATCACAGACTTGCATTTTATTTGCCATAGTCTGTGTTCCCTTTTATCAACCTCACTAAGACTAGCTTTCCACCACTTAAAGGAATCCTTCTTACCTTTTACAACTTCCATTACTTTATTTGTTAACCATGCAGGCTTTTTTCTATACCTATTTGTACCTTTCCTAACCTGCGGTATATATTTTTTCTGAGCTTCTATGATTGTCTTTTTAAATAGTCTCCAAGCTTCCCCAATGGTTTTGACCTTCTCCACTCTTCCTTTCAATTTCTTCCTCACATGTCCCCTCATACCAGAGAAGTTACCCCTTTTAAAGTTAAAAGTGGTTGCTTCAGTCTTTTTGGGCAACTCCCTATCTGTACAAATGTTAAACTCAATGACATTATGGTCACTGTTCCCAAGCAGTGCAATCACTTTTACATCTCTCACCAGGTCTTGGGTGTTACTTAGGACCAAATCCATGATCACCTCTCCCCTGGTAGGATCTGTGACCATCTGTTCCACAGCACAGTCATTGAGAGTGTCTAAAAACTCAATCTCTTTTTCCTGACTAGAACTCATATTGCCCCAATCAATGTGTGGGTAGTTAAAGTCGCCTATTATGACACAGTTATTTCGTCTAGCTGCTATCTTTAATTCATTCATCATTTTATAATCCTCCTCTATCTTTTGATCTGGTGGGCGATAACAAACTCCCACTGTTAAGCTTCCTTTTGGACCCACTATTTCAACCCATAGCATTTCCAGAAGCGAATCCAATTCTCTTACCCTCTCAATCTTACTGGACGGTATACCTCTCTGACATACAGAGCCACCCCACCTCCAACCCTTCCCCCCCTATCCTTCCAATATAATTTATAACCAGGAATCACCGTATCCCACTGATTTTTCTCATCCCACCAAGTTTCTGAAATACTCACAATGTCTATTTCCCCCCCCAACACCAAGCATTCCAACTCCCCGATTTTACCTCGGAGACTTCTAGAATTTGTGTATAAACACTTATAGTTTCCCATGTTTGTTAAGCCCACAGCCTTCCTCTTGCTGCCTTGAGACCTTGCCAGGCAGTTCCTATCATTAGCCACAGTCTCAGTGGACAATTGTAATCCATTTCCTTGTACAAAAGTAATAGCTACCCCTTCATCTCTTTGAGATGAGCCATCCCGAACCAGAGACTTTTCATCTCCTGTCGGCTTTCCCCCATTATTCAGTTTAAAAACTGCTCTGCCACCTTTTTGATTTTGAGTGCCAGCAGCCTGGTTCCTTCTCGGGACAAGTGGAGACTGTCCCTTTTGTACAGCTCCCTCTTGTTCCAAAAAGCATCCCAGTGCCTAACAAACTTGAACCCTTCCCCCATACACCACCGTCTCATCCACACACTGAGACTCCTGATCTGTGCCTGTCTCTCCGGCCCTGCGTGTGGAACAGGTAGCACTTCTGAGAAGGCTACCTTGGAGGTCCTGGCCTTGAGTTTCCTGCCCAGCAGCCTAAATTTCTCCTCCAGGACCTCACGACTGCATTTCCCCACATCGTTGGTGCTGACGTGCACCACGACCACTGGCTCCTCCCCAGCACTATCTACCAGCCTATCTAAAACACGCGTAATGTCCGCTACCTTCGCACCAGGCAGGCAAGTCACCATACGGTCAGTACACGGGTTCGCCACCCAGCTGTCTACCTGCCTAAGGATCGAATCACCAACTACCAAGAGCCCCTCTCCCACCCTTCCCAGGGACAGTTCCTTGGTACGAAAGGATACCCGTTCACCAGCTGAAGAAGAGGTCCCTTCTGAGGGCACATTCCCCTTATCCTCAGCATGGTGCCCCATTTCCCCTTGACCCTCATGCTCCCTGGTAGCACCCGGGCTGCCAGATCCAGAGTGGGACATATCTAACAAGTCCCCGAGAGTCTTCTCTGTGCACCTAACTGACTGTCTCTGCTTCTCCAGGTCAGCCACCTTGGCCTCAAGGGAGCAAACTCACTCCCTGAGAACCAGGAGCTCCTTGTACCAAGCACACACCCAAGACTTCTGACAAAAGACACCCATGGCCCGGCAAGGGCCAACTATATACACCCATCCCAGACACACCCACCGTTCTATTGGGGGGGTTGAATCTCCCACCAAAGGTCCTATTGGAGGACTAAGGGTGGCCTAGGATCCTTGTCCCCTATTGTGTTTGGAACCGAGCTAAGGACTGAGGCCACGGACCCCTGGTGGCTGTCCACGGATACAACACCACCCAGTACTTTACAACCCCAATAATCTTGCTGGTCTCTAAGATGCTACTGGACTCGAATCCATAAACTGGAAGTGCCTGAATGACACATAACACACTCAGTAAGAATGTCCTTGGATATAAACTACAAATTCACAATTATGACCTTTCAAAATTTTGTTCCTCAGCCAAGACTAGAATGTTTCCACTATGGAATATGTATGCACTGATGGCTAAGCATAAGAAGTGGAAGCTTCAAGCCCAATACCAAATTCACATGTGCCAGTTAAAGCATGTTTTAGCACATCTGAAAAACATATTTCCTAAATGCTGTGTGTGTTGGGTTTCTAAATACAATCACATTTCAACCTGGGTAGATTGGCCCTTTAATTAATTAATTAAAATATTTTTACTCTCACCTTTTCTCTTGGCTCAAGGCAACGTACAAATGGCCATTAAACATTACAGATTAAAGCCAAAAAAATGCAGGGAGCTGAGAGCAAGAGAAACCTCAAAGGATTCTGCTGCTGCTGCTGCTCGCTTAGTGCATACCATTGCATGTTGCTGTTTGGTGCACACATGTCATGCACCCAGCAATTCAGGAGCTCTGCTGCATCACTAGGAGATTTGGACAAAGATATATACAGCTGAGCATCATCAGTATATTGATGACAACCAACTCCAAAACTACAAATGATTTGTCCTAAAGGCTTTACATTGAGGTTGAAAAGCATGGGGGATAGAATTGTGCACTGTGGAACCCCACAAGATAGATCTCACACCAATGACCAATGGTTTCCAACAGCAACCCTTTGAGTCCTATCCATGAGGAATGATTGCACCTATTCATCACACATCCCCTGATACCTACTTCTGCCTCCAAGCACCTCAACAAGATATCAGTGATCTACAGTATCGAAGGCTGCAGATAAATCCAGTAGAGAGGGTTGGCCTTTGTGTATACTCAGACAGAGGTTGTCAACTAAAGCTAGCAGAGCTCTCTCTGTCCTATAGCCTAGCCTGAAGCCAGAATGGAAACAGAATGGAATGCTCTCTCCATCACTTTGCCCATAAAAGGTACATTAGAGACCGGGTGACAATTAGCCTCATTGTTTTTCTTTAGGAATGGTTTTTTTAAGTAGCAAACAAATAATGACCTCTTTGAGTGGCCAAGAGAAGGTGCCCTGAGTTACTGCTGTGTTTAGCTTATTGTAGGATTCTATTTATGTAAGTTCTGTACCACTTAATGTGTTGTGTGAATACTTAGGCTATGCTTCAGTTCTTTCTTTCTTTTTTGCAATTTAATTTTTATTAATTTTTCCAAAGCATAACAGAGCATAGTATTCTTGGAAAAGCATTTTTCTTAAATTCAGACCAGTTCATAACAAAAGACAAAACATAACATACACAAGCCTTGTTTTAACAATCTATAGATGTTCCGAGTAGAGAAAGATACCAATACTGTGAGCATTGTTACCTTACAAGTTATATAACAAGTATAATTAGTATTCAGAATAATCTTTGCCTCAAAAATCACACGCTTGTTCACAACTAGTCAATGCAGAGGATAAAGTAGTTTAGGCAATAAGCAGTTTGAGATAAGCAGGATTACATGGTTGAAGGTCATAGTTTGCTGTAAATTCTAGAAACAGAAGCCATTTCTCCTCAAGGTTGGAGATTTTTGGGAAAAGATCTGATTGTTGTAAGCGATCTGTAATCTTGTCCATAATGAGGTGGTTCCAGACTGTATTTAACCAGCAGGATCGTGTGGGAGCCAGGCTTGATTTCCATGTAGAAGCAATAGACATTTTTGCAGGTACAAGAATATTGGAAATCAGTTCACGTCTGATTTTTGGGATCTTGATTGGGCCCCAGATGTCAAGAAAGATCAATGCTGGATCTAAAGGAATTTCATATCCTGTGATTAGGTTATTTGGGATAATACATCATGCCAGAATTCCTCTATATGGGTGCACTGCTACCAACAGTGAGCAAAGGTTCCAATTTCACCACACTGTTTCCAGCACAAAGGGGAATAGGAAGAGGTCATTTTAGATTGTATCTCTGGAGTAAGATACCAGTGTGTTACAATCTTGTATGATTATAATTTAGTCAGAATGATAGGGGAGGTTAGTAAAGTGGATGACCAAATTTTGGACCATTGAGTTTCAGAAAATTCCATTGCACCATCTTGTTGCCATCGAGTTTGATATCGTAGCGGTCTGAGGTCATTTTGGTGAATCAGAAGCCTAGAGATTACCAAAACAAGACCTTTGGAGTTGTTATCTTTGTTTCCAATGAGTTTCTCGAATGGAGTTTTAAGAGTTTTCAAGATGTGAGGAAGATTGATGGATTGAGTCATGTGACCCAGTTGCAGGTAAAAGAAAAATGGTATCATGTGTCCAAGTTTGTATTCTAGATCCGATTTTGGGAGTAAGCCATCTCGGGAGGAGATATCCACAAGACGAAAGATGATTGCTTGCCTCCAGGTGCTAGCAATCTCTTTGCTCCTTCCTGGGAGAAACCATTGTTGGTGTAAGAAGGCTGAATATCTGGATGTTTTGGGAACTAGAGTTTTTTTGCAAGTGTCCCAGTTTTTCAGGATTGTCTTAAGGAAGGGGTTATGGGAAATTGCAATTGGTCTTTCCCTGGTGTCCAGCCATATGACATCTTGTATCAATAATGGAGAGAAAAGCGGATTGAGAGACTTCACCCAATCCAGTTGATCTCCAACACGTAATGCTTCAGTTCTTTCTGGTGATTCCAGACTTCTAAAATCCTCATACATTGGTTACTGAATGTCCCATTGTTGTGATTGTACTGGATCACTATGTGTAATCCACCTTGAGTTCCTGTAAGAAAAGCAGACTATAAATAACATAGGTAAAGGTAAAGGTTCCCTTGCTCGAAAGCCAGTCGAATCCGACTCTAGGGTTGCGGTGCTCATCTCCGTTTCAAAGCCGAAGAGCCAGCGCTGTCCGAAGACATTTCCATGGTCATGTGGCCGGCATGACTAAACACCAAGGTGCATGGAACGCTGTTACCTTCCCACTGAAGTGGTACCTATTTATCTACTTGCAATTTCTTGCTTTCGAACTGCTAGGTTGGCATAACTAAATAACTAAATAACATAAATGAAAATAAAAATAAATAAACCCTGTAGGAGAAACAATTTGCAATTTCAGAGTTTGGAGTCATCAGTCCGTAGAGTTATTGAGTCAGTGCCTGGCTGCTGTGGTTAAATGGTAAAAGTGACAAGCTTGAACTGAATCTTGACAAGACAGAAGTAATGCAGACTGGGAAAGCTAATGACCTGGAGGGCATTGGCTTCCTAGGCTGGCCCAAGGGTTTTTAGCACCCTACAAGGTTAATGACTTTGCCCCCTTCCCCATGCTGCAAAGAATCCATCCCCACTCAGGCCACTTTTACTGTGGCTGTGGCTTGATGCAGCAACCCCACCACTGATCCCAGACCTGGCAATGGGAAGATCCTACCTGCCACCCAGTTGCATTGTGCAACACTAGAGTTACCAACCTCTGGATGGGGACAGGAGTTTCTCCAGAACTATAATTGATCTCCAGATTGTAGTGATTAGTTCCACTGGCGGAAATGACATCTTCAGAGGGTGGGCTCTATGGCATCATATCCCCACTGAGTTCCCTCTTCCAAATTCCACCATCATCAGGCATTGTCACCAATCTCCAGGAGTGTCCCAAACCAGAGCTGGCAACCATGTGCAGTCAGTGGCAGTGTCATGCCTCCCAATCCCACTCCAGATCCAGCAATGGGGGAATATCATACCTTGCCACCCATGTCAGTTGGTCCTACAATGCTGCAGGAGGGCTAACCTGGAGCCTGTCCAGCTCTGGGACACACTGACACCCTGGATGATTGCCTAGGGATGCCTAGTGGACTAACCAGCTCTGTATGCTTTCCACATTTGACAGTTAACAGTCTGAGACAGGGTTTGCCAGCCTTTTTGAGTCTGCAGGTGATACAGGGTGATATGTGCAACCACAAAATGACTAACACAGGACTGCAAAATGGCTGCCCCAGGAGGTGGAGCCAACCAGAGAATGTCAGGGAGCAAGGTTATATCTATATACTATTTACCAGATGTGCCCCCTATCTGCAGATACCTAAATCCACAGATAGGGGGCACACTTTCCCCAACAGGTTTTTCTGCAGACTTAGGTGACACCCTAGGTTTACAGAGAAATCTGAAAAGTTTAGAAAATATATATTGGTGAATTTAAATTCCTTCTAAAATAAAAAGCATTGTTTGTGCATGCGCAGACAATGCACTTACCATTGAACAGGTGGAGAAGGGCCTGGACATTGCTGCTGCAGTGATGGTGACAGAATCACAGAGCTGTCAGCAGGCCGACTGTGGAGGCAGCAGAGCCTGGGAACTGCCAGCAGACAGATGCTGGGAGCCACTATGGCTGGGCTCCAATGGAGTTGTGCTGGATGGTGATGGGGGGCAGGATGGGTTTCCTCTCCAACCAGAAGGGAGCAGCCCCAGCCCAGCCTGGCCCAGCTTCAGCATCAAAGGACATCAGCAACTGTGTTCAGGCCGAGCCATGGTGGAGGAGGATGCCCAGCAGCCACTGTGGCCTGGCTGCAGTGGCAGAGCATGCAGCCGCCACAGTGGGTCTGGCTGCAGTAGAGGAGGACACCGGGCTCATTCCCTCACCATGAGTTTCCACCCACTGAGTAATTGGCAGTGATGGTGGGAGGAATTCCCTTCCTTACTAGTATTGCAGGTCCCCACTTGTATAAATCTAATAGTAACTCTTCAACATTTCAGGCAGAAGATCTGTTTAACAGGGTGACTTTCAATCTGCACAGCCAACCAGATCTTCAGTAGCCAACCAGAAGCCATGCTGGGCAAAAGCCCACCTGTCTCCACCCACTTTTTAAAAACAGGCAACACTGGGGATCCCTGGTCTGGGGTCATACTGTACCTATCATTATTGCTGGAGAACGAAGTTAATTCATCTTCATTTACCCCAGAAAAAGCCTCCCTTCCTTGACGAGGTTGATCTGGCCAAGTGGATCCATACCACAGTAACCTTGAGGCTAGGTTATGGTAATGCCCTCTACACAGGTTTGCCCTCAAAGACAACCTGGAAACTCAACTATCATCAGGAACTAGGCAAAGTAGGCATATTACACCTGTGTCCCAATCACTCCATTCATTACCAATTAGTTTCCATGTTCAGTCTGAAAATCTGACTATTACTGACAAAGCCTTTCATAGCCTAGGACCCACATATCTAAAGAACCACTGCTCCCTATATGCCCTGCTGCAATAGTTGCACTCATCTGAGCAAATTTTGCTGAAAGTGCCATCCTGAAAATGGGCAAAATCAGCAACTTCCTGCACTTGAGATTCACTGCCGTGGCTCCCACTTTGTGGAATGGCCTACTTTAGGTGGTCAGGAAGGCACCTATATTTCTGTCATTCCAGATGGCATTTTTATAAAGGGAACAGGGCTATAGAAGGATGCTTTTAAAAAGGCTGTAGCTTATAACACTGCTTATTGGATGCATTTCTTTTTTTTTACTGTATTGTTTTCTAATTTATGTAATCCAGTTTATACATTTCTTGTGTATGCCTTGACTGTTTTTATTACATTGTTTTCTAACTTTGTGATACAATCTTACTACAAAGTTTATTATATGTCTTATACTATTACTATTGCATTGCCAAATTTAATAGTACACCTTGAGTCTCAGGGAGAAAGTAAAGCAATAAATAAACAAATAAATACATCTTGATTTTCCTAGTGATCTTTTTTTTAAAAATTCTAAATTTCAGCAAATTGCTTGCAATGTCAGATACATTCCATCTGGTTCAGCTGGATAAATCAGACCATCAGTGATCACAACTCTTGGCACCAAGTCAATTTCTCACAGAATTTCTGCTTTTCGGGCATGTCATCTTTCCTCATTTTATAAACTCAATGCAGGTTTTTCAAGAAAAGGAAACAGAATCTCTCCTTATAATATTTATCTTTTGGTTTCATAAGATTCCATGCACTCCCATTGGCTGTAAAATGCCCTCCCTCAGCCATTGGCCCATCAGCCGCCACTCAAGAGTACTCGCATGCCATTGGCCGGGTGCTGGGTCTGCTCCTCTTCCCCACCCACTCCCCCTGGCAGACAGTTCTCTCTCCTGAGGAAGACAGTTCTCTTGACTCCTGTGAGGGACTGGCCCCTCAGTGGCTGTTGGTTGGCACCCAAGCTTGGTTCTGTGAGTAAAAAAACAAAGGACTTTCAGCATAACTCCCTCCCCCACCCATAACCCCCTCCCCAATGGCCACTTTCCTGTCAGAATAAATGGAAAAAGTCAGCATGGCTGGCTGGCTAACGAGGTGGGCCAGCGACCATCAAACCATTTTCTTCAACTCCCCACTGAGCAGCTGACTTTCCCCTAGGGTTGCCAATCTCCAGGTGGGATCTGGAGATATCCCACTGTTACAATTGACCTCCAGATGACAGAGATCAGTTCCCCGGGAGAAAATAGTTGCTTTGGAGGGTAGACTTTATGGCATTATACTCTGCTGAGTCCTTTCCCCCCCAAAAAGCTGCCCTCCATAGGATCCACCCCCCCAAATCTCCAGGTATTTCCCTAATCAGAGTTGGCACCTGTACTTTCTCCTCTGTCAGTAAAAGGCCCTTTCCACACCTATGTTGGCCTTTGGAAGAAAACTCATTGGGCCCAGTCCTGATCAGGTTGCCAACTCCAGGTGGGTAATTCCTGGAGATTTGAGGGATGGAGCCTGGAGAGGGTGAGGTTTGAAGAGGGGTGGCACCTCAGATAGGTACGATGCCATAGACTCCACCCTCCAATCCAGCCATTCCCTGATGGGGAACCATTGTTGCCAATCTCCAGGTGGGGGCTGGAGATCACTCAAAATTACAACTGCTCTCTAGGAGGGAGGGGGGAGGAGATGGAAAACTAAAGGTAGATTGCTGGTTGGCTGGGAGGGAGATAGGGTTATCAACTCCAGGTTGGGAAATTCCTGGAGATTTGAGGGGTCGAACCTGGAAAGAGTGAGTGTTGAGGAGGGGTGGGACCTCAGACAGGTACAATGCCATAGACTCCAGCCTCCAAACCAGCCACTCCCTCCTGGGGAACCACTGTTACCAATCTTGGGGGTGGGCTGGAGATCACTCAAAATTACTACTGCTCTTCAGGTAGCAAAGATCAGTTCCTCTGGAGAAAATGGTGGACTCTGTCATTATATCCTGCTGAGATTGCCACAGCAAATTGTCACTGAGTGCCCAAAGCCGGAGCACTCTCCCAGAGCCTCTTTCTAGAGCCCGTTGTATTTATTTCCACAACGAGCCTTATTCCTAGTTCATCTATATGACTATTTACCATAGTTAAAACTCATCTACTTTCTTAAATGAAATGAGCATTATCTGCCTTTGTGACATTTCCCTTTTCTTTTTATTACCTACATTTTTGCTCTTATTTTCTGCATGCTCCACCTTTTCATTTCTCTTTTAAGATCTGTTGTTTTTTTCTTACCACAGTTTCTGTTGGCAGAGTAATTAACACAGCAACAGAGTAGATTAAAGAGTAGATAAAGGTTTATTTAGGCCTTAACATACTTGATAGAATAGAGGAGAGACAGAGATAGGTTCCGAACTACATCTCTAGCTGGGAGAGAGAGAGTAAGACTGACTGTGACACTTCCGAGGAGAAGGGGGAAAATGCTCTAAGAGTAGCAATCTGGAGACAGACATGGAATGACACTTAACAGGAGATAGATCCAGATGCGCAGCCATGTTGGTCTGAAACAGTAGAACAAAGTTTGAGTTCGGTGGCACCTATAAGACCAACAAAGTTTTATTCAAGGTATGAGCTTTAGTATGCATGCACACTTCCTCAGATACACTGAAATGGAAGGTAACTGTTCATTGATATATATAGAGGGTGAACAGCAAACGAGCACACAACAGGAGGGAAAGTGCTGACCTCACTATCCTATCTAATTGTCTACTTGTTGCCCCCTGCAGGGTCTTCTTTGTATACCAGACATTGCCTTTTCCAATAGTTTCAAGGCTCTGAGGTGATAACACTACAGAAGAGGACAGTTGTTTAGGTTTAAAACAGTGGGTACTGATTAAAGAATATTATACCAAATACTGAATAAAGTATACTAATAGACCTAAACTGGATCAAGAGCAGGGCTCTTTTTGCAGCAGGAACCCCTTTGCATATTAGGCGACATACCCCTAATGTAGCCAATCCTCCAAGAGCTTACAGTAGCCCCTGTAAAAAGAGGTCTGTAAGCTCTTGGAGGATTGGCTACATTAGCCTAATATGCAAAGGAGTTCCTGCTACAAAAAGAGCTCTGAATCAAGAGAACGTTCCTAATTAGTAAAAGGCCAGTTCACATGTGCTGGTTCTTTGTTTAGTGCCTGCTGCATGAAGTGATGAATTGTCAATATGATTAACCGCAGCAAGAGAGCAGCTTCATCTCACCTTCCATCTCCCTAGTGCTATCCAATGGAGTCATTTCACACATGCATTTGCAACTCATCATGTCCTCTGCAAATTGTTGTTGTTAAAATATATATCCCACCCTTTCTGCCCTTACAATGGCCAATGTGGCTAACAGTTTAAAACATACATGATAAAATTACATTATAAAACCATTACAATAAACCTGCCTCCCAAGCATACCTCCTTACAACAAAACATAGAACATTGTTTAGGAAGGAGAGTTAACTGAGAGAATATGAACAAAATAAAAAAGTCTTCAGCCAGTGGCAGAAGATGGCAACAAGGGGGACAGACAAATCTCGCTGGGGAAGGAGTTCCAGAGGTTTGATGCCATGACCATGAGAGACCTCTCCCAGATTGCCACATGCCTAATCTCATAAATTAGGGCACCCAAAGCAGGGCCTCCAAAGATGACCATAATGGTCAGAAAGGTTCATAAGGGATTAGGCAATCCTTCAGGTATGTTGGTCCCAAGCCATATAAGGCTTTGAAGGTCAAGACTAGCACCTTGGCTTGTGTCCAGAAACAAACTGGAAGCAGTGTACGTGGGCCAAGACTGGAATGATATGATCCCAATAACCCACTACAGTCAACATGCTAGCTGCAGCATTTTGTACCAATTGACGCTTCTGAACATTTTTCGAGGGCAGCCCCATTTACAGCACATTGAGGTAATCTAATCTAGATGTAATCAGGGCATGGACCACAGTGGCCAGATTTTTTCTAACCAGGAAAAACTGCAGCTGGCTGACCAGTCAAACCTGGTAAAAGGCATTCCTGGCCACAGCTGCCACTTGTTTATCCAGCAGTAGGCCTGGGTTCAAGAGCACCCCCAGATTATGGACCTGTTCCTTCAAAGGTAGTGCAACCCCATCCAGAATGGGTGTAACTTTAAATCCTGCGTCAGACCTTTCACCCACCAGTAGCACTTCTGTCTTGTTGAAAAATAGTCCTAGACATGCTATCTTCTGGAACAATCGCCTTGAAGAAAAATACTCCATTGTTTTCCAAAGGGAAGACTTTGAAATCATTTTTCCCAGCCACAGCACATTTCCTTGGAAACTGCTGCTTAGGAATTCCAGTGCCAGTGATTAAAAGCCTTGAAGATTCAGTTTTGAGCATCAGATTGGAGATCTGTACACTGGAGGGACCAGATAAATCTAAGTTCCATAGGTTAGGGGGCACATCTAACCTCATGAATGAATAAGAGAGGTCCTGAATGTTGCTAATATTTCCAATCACATTTTCATCTTTAAAACTGTCACTTAGTTAAATAGCTCTTGGAAGACCAAAAGGTGGAATGCTCGTCTTCCTTTCACATAGAATGAAAACTGACAAATAGAAATGTAGTTCAAATTACAAAATTATTTTTAAGCAATATTTTTTCACTCTGTACATTGAAGTGGGTTTAAAAAATCAGGAAAATAAATTCTACCTAGTGTCCCTAACTACCTTTCCTGAATGTAGGCTGAGCCTGGTTCCTTTCGTTATGCAGAAATAATATCTTCTGTTGCAAATTGGTATCCTGTAACATTTACTGACACACTTTTCCACTTCCTTCTTGAAGATTAAGAGCAGCTGCTATTGGAAGTGGCATTTCATTCTGCCTGATTTTTGCTTACTACTTCAGAGCTTGGAAAATTAGCTTTCATGAAATGCCTATTACTTCTGAGAATTCTCTTCTATCCTTTTAGATGCATTCATTCTATTTTTGCTGTTTAATGGTCTCATTCATTCTGTAGGTCATATACTGAGCACATGCCTTGGAAATGTCTATAGCCTCCTGGGGATCTTTGTTTCCTCCTCTGAGGAGCTTCCTGAACCCCTCCATTTTTTAATACTTATGGCGATATTGACAGTGCCCCTCCTCCATTCCCCTTCTGTGACCTAATTTATATGGTTTCAAGTGAGTAAATGTTGGTTCAACATCTGCATTCCATAAATGTATAGGATCAGGCTGCATACATGGTATTAGGGAAAGTATATATGTTTATTAGGGTGGAAGTACACATTAGAAGAAACATAATCAGTTTGAGTTCAAAACTGACCTCCTTCCTTCTTCGTCCATCATGTGCAGTGAATTCTTCCTAAAATGTTAGCTTCTGGCACTTCCCTACCTCCATTTTTGGTCACCAGTAATGTACAGTGAAGGTGGGGAAATGCACAACATAATGATCTCAAAACACACGTGAAAATTTTTACTATACATTATAGAAGGGGCAAGTGAAGTGCAATTTCCAGCAATTTCTCATAACATGTAGGTCCACTTTTAGAAGCCAGATAATTTCTCATTTCCAGAGCTGATAATTCTCATGAGGATTCTTTTTTTAAAATAGGTTTTTATTTATCTTCCAAAAACAACAACAACATAAAAAGAGCTTCGTGCCTTGTATTACATTAGTTCCAATCTCTCCTATATAGCTTAACTAATATAATGTAACTAATAAATTAATATTTTTGCAAGCTTAAATGACAAATAATACATTGATAAATTCATTTGAGAATTATCTAAACATCCTACAATTGTTGTCCTTTAATAATGTAACATCAAAAGCTCTACTTCAAATTTTTCATGTTTTTTCATCTGATCTGACATTTATTAAACTTCCCTTTTCTGTTATTCTTGCCAGTTCATTTTGCTACTAATGCCTATACACATCTATTTTCATTCTAATTTGCTATTTAATTATTAAACAAAAGAAACAATTGGAGTCCTTCTTTGTGATTTAGTTTCACCTATTATTCTATATTTTCTCCACCTTTTAACCTATCGCAGAAATTTTATTAATTTTCCAAAGGAAAAATCCAACAGAAAAGAACCTTCATTTAATTTCTTAACTAAATATAAAAAACAGACACAGACATAGATCTATTTTTTATTCTAGAGTACTAATTTGTTACTAATGAAAGTAGGTTTTAAAGATCCTTCTTGGAAGTTTAGATTTACCTAATAGTCTTTCTTTCCAAATTTTACTCAAAATCCTTTATCACCTGGCTCAGTTCAGTTTCCTAACATTAGAGGTCCTTCTATTTAATTGGACTTTAATGAACACTAAACTATTCTGTTTTAAGTGCGCTTTAACTTTTACAAACCCATCTTATACAGAGAGAGGGTGGAATTCCTTAATAACACTATGTATATAAATCTTAGTTTTTTTCTTTTTTGTCAAATATCTTCTCCTCAATAGGATCTTATCTTTGTGTTTTTTCCCTTTGTAGATCCCATAATTTTGGTTTAAACTTAACATTATTGCACTTAAGTTCATGTTTGGTTGGATTTTTTCTTTCTTTTTTCCATTCTGGGATGGAGGAGTAATTGTCTTGAAAAAACTCTTGTCTGTGTATCCTTTCCCTTTATTAAGTTTCTGAGTTTGCTTTACATTGGGAGTGCAGTCATAGAGTGCAGTCAGCACCTCTCTCACCAATTTCACTTGTGTTTCCATGTCTTGTGTATACACTAAAATGACATCTAAATAAACAACAACCCCTTTGAATAGGTGCTTGTGCAACACTTCATTGATTAGGTTCATAAACACTCCTGGGGCTCCCACTAACCTGAAAGGCATGACCAGATATTCAGATTGGCCCAGGCAGGGCTGGTTCGCCCGCTAGGCAAGCTAGGCACTCACCTAGAGCGTGCTGGCCGCAGGGGCACCAAACTGCACCCCCCTGCGAAAAGCCCCCATCACCACCGCCTCCCTGCCACCGCCAGTGAAGAGTGCTCTGGCAGGATGCAGGAGGCAGTGGTAGAGCTTGCCCACCCTCCCCTTTCCCCCTTGGGAAGCCGGTGCTGGGAGGGAAGGGGCGGGGGATTAAACCCCCACCTCTTCCGTGGCTTGCCTGGGCCCCCTGCAGCTGCGGAGCACCCAGGCAAGCTGGCGCTGGGAGGGAAGGGGCAGGGGTTAAACCCCCTGCCTCTTCCCTGGCTTGCCTGGCACTGGGAGGGAAGGGGCGGGGGTTTAAAACCCCCACCTCTTCCCTAGGTTGCCTGGCGCTGGAAGGGAAGGGGTGGGGGTTAAAACCCCCACCTCTTCCCTGGCTTGCCTGGGTGCCCCGCAGCTGTGGAGCACCCAGGCAAGCTGGTGCTGGGACGGAAGGGGCGGGGGTTAAAAACCCCACCTGTTCCCTGGCTTGCGGCTTGCCCGCCCTCCCCCTCCCCCCTGGGGGGGAGAGGAGGCAGGGTGGCATAGTGGGTGTCTCCAGGCCCCACCAGGAGGTTGGCATCTGAGCCTGCCTAGGGCACACAGACACCTCGAGCCAGCCCTGGGCTCAGGGGAGTGTTAAATGCAGAATTGTGCTCATCCCCCTCCCTTATGCACACTTTGAAATAAGCATCTCTTAAATCCAGTTTTGTAAAGATTTTCCCTTTGGATGCCTCTGCTAGAAGGTCTTTAATCAAAGGCAGGGGGTACGCATTGGACATGGAGACCACATTCAGACCTCTATAATCTGTGCACAGTCTAAGTCCCTCATCTTTCTTTTTCCTGAATAGCACAGGTGCTGTGAAAGGAGACGTTGCCGGGCAGATGAACCCCCACTCTAAGCTCTTGTCTATGAACTGCCATAACTCCTCCCTTTCAGCTGGGCTCGTGGCATAAAGTTTTCCCTTAGGCATTTTGTGCCCCAGCAATATTTCTATGGCACAATTGGTTTTGCGATGGGGGGGCGCAATTCATCAGCCTCTCATTCCTCAAACCCATGGCCCAAGTCTCTATACTCTGGCAGTATGGCATTCAGCTCCTCCCTTGCCAGGCAAACTCGTTTGGGCATAGAGCATAGTTCCTCCCCCCACTCCGGGTTCCACTGATGCTCCTTGCATCGGGGATCAAGGAAAGGCAAGGTTCCTAAACTCCACTGCACATAGGGGTCATGAGCTGCCAGCCACAGGCTGCCTAATACCATGGGGATTTGTTCAGTGGGCTGTACTATGAAGGATCTTTGCTCCCAGTGTCCTGAGACCCCCATGGGTAATTTAATGGTACAATACTGGCATGATTGCATAGTGGTGCCATCCATCTAGGTGAACAACACAGGGTCCTTCAGTTTCATCATCCCCACTCCCAAGCCCATGACCAATGTGGGGCTCAACAAACCTCGGGAACACCCTGAGTCTATAAGGACTCTGACTCTAAGTTGGGTCCCCACTTCAGGGTTCAGGATAGTAATAGTCACAAAAAGAGGGAGGAACAGGCTCTCACTGGTTCTCGCACTGGGGTTTTATGGACCTGCTGGCTAGCGCCCTTCACAGCAGATTCCAGCCTTTCCCCTGCATCTGAGGCTTCTCAGCATCACTGGAAGAAGTTCCCTCCATTGTAGTGTACTCAGCTGCTTGCAGGGCATTTGGCAACTTGGGTCTCTTTCCCGCTGCTTTTGGTTTCTTCTCTCAGTGCTCCTTGCAGTACTCTCTCTCCTCACTCCAAGGTCAGTCTCACTCTGCAGCGAAGTGCCCTGCTTTCCTTGCAGTGCAGACACAGCCCCTTCTTCAGCCGATGTTCTTGGTCCCCTCTGGGTAGCGGACCCCTACCCCAAGTCATCCTCTGGGTGCCCCCACTGCACACAGTTGTCTTGTGCTGGTATAGCTTCACCAGGTTATGCCAGTTCTCAGCTTCACAGGCCACTTGGATCCACCCTGCCAGGGTTAGGGGGTTGTCCTGGGCTAGTGCTTTCTCCAAAATGATGGTGTTCAGGCTGGCCCAGTAGAACTTGTTCAGGACCTTTTCCAGTCAGCCTTGCAGTTTGGCTGTGGTGGCTTTGAAATCATCAGTGTACTCCTGTACCGACCGAACTCCCTTATGTAGACCCGGTAACTGAGTACAAGCCTTCTCCAGCTCCAGTGGGTCCTCGAACTGGTGCCACAGGGCCTGCATGAAGGCATCCATGTCTCTTAACTCTGAGGCCGCAACACTGTAAAGCTCCATGAACCAGTCAGCCACCCGCTCCCTGAGGCAGGAGCCCACATAATCCACATGTTGCTCATCAGAGGCAGTGTGGCCCCACTCTCATAGCATTTTTCACACCTGGATTGCGAAGAACACCAGCTTCCCCAGGCTGCCATCAAAAATGGCCTCTAAGGCATCGTGGGGCCAGTCTTGTTCTCCCTCAGGTCTCTGAGTAGAGGGTGGGAGCTTCTCAGCTTCGCCCTCGCTCTTCTCCTCCTCGGACTCTTCTGATTCCTCTTTTTCCATTAGCTCCTTCACCAATTTGGGGAGATTCTTCACCAGGTACTGGAAACCTTCTTTGAGCTCCTTCACATCAGCTCAGAGTCTGGAGTGCCCTCTCTCCATTGGCAGCTCATCCTCTCACTCCTCTTGCACTTTTCCCAGATCCAGGTCATCATGGAAGGTGCTGGAGACACACCTTTCCTTCAGTCCCACAGAACCCCAGGGTACTCACCAACCAGGCCGGGTCATCCCAGTGATCTGGGTGAGCGCGTCTTTTAGGAGGGTGGAAGAGAACATGATTTTTAGGCCTAGCACCAGTGGCCTTGCTGTCTTTCTTCTTCTTGGGGTCATGAGCAAGGTTCTCAGGTTCAGACCCGGTACTTGCACTTGCCCTGCCATCTCCATATCTGTTCCCCATGCTGTTGCAGGTTGGGGTTGGGGGGAGAGATCTATGGAAGTCCGAACAATCTGTCAGGTCCCCAGCAAAGTCACTCTCCACACACACTATTGGCAGTGAAATTTTTATTAGAGATACGCTTGCTATAGGTTCGAGAATTTTTGTTAGGACTGAAGAGAACCATGGGAACTTACAGGTGTCCCGGTTCCCTGGCTCCAGGATGTGCCTCGTCCACACCAAACAACCCCAAGAGGCCCCACTCACACCAAATGCAGCACCCGTCAGAGCCAGGACCAGCCAAGACGCGGCAAGTCCAGGAGGAGCCAACGGAGGCGTGGGACACAGCTGATACACTCCGAGGAGCCGGGGATCTGCCCAGACGAGTGCACCAATGGCCTCAGGGTCCACAAGGGGGGGTCAGCTCAGAGACAGCCACATGCCAGGGTGCGGAAGGAGCGCCAAGAGCAGATCCGCCCTGTGTGGGGTCCATGGATAGCAAGGGCAGGGTGGAATGCAGCCCGGCGGGGCTACTGCTCTTTGCCACGCCCTGCCAACTCATGGACATGCCCAAGGCACTGGGAAAGTGTCTGGAGTTATCAAAGGGGGTGAGGCCATCGTGGTGGGTGGAATGCCGTAGAGGGGAGGGCGGTGCCGTAAGCAGGGCAGAAATAAAAGGAGGTGTGTGCTCAGAGGTTGAGGAGGAAGGATGCAAAGCTGAGGCTGGAGGGATTGCTGTCGCGCTCAGAGAGATAGACAGCAGACATCCCCCCTGTGCTTCTAAGAGCGTCAGGCCACCACTACGCTGACAGAGGGACAGTCAAGGTGCCAGCAACCTTGTCCCCTGTCTTACTGAGACCTCCCCTGCCACACCCCTCTTCACGTGGCCCTTGCTCACAGGACCGAAGGCCCCACAGCAGCAGATAACAGAACCCCACCTCCCAGGGACACGGCGGGGCATCACAACAGGTTATAGGTAAAAGCATAAAATTCCACATTCACCCATGTCACACCTACCCTCTAGCGTTTCTATGGCAACACAGACAGATATATTGTGCCCTATCTACCCTAGGCTAGGCACAAAGAATCACCAAGGTCAGTCTCATGAGAACCAACACTTGGGGCACAGCTTCAGGAATAATTATGGCTTCTACTCCCATGCACTCTTACAATACCCCACCCCCCAGGAATTCAACATGACAAGCAAAGGGGGAGAAAAGCAGAACTTAAGGAAACGAAAGTTAAGCCTGAGCAGGGGTCTTGAGGGGGGGGGAGCGCACTGGACCACAGCTCCGGGAGCTCAGGAGCCAAGCCCCACCCCCAGCCGGCATCCCGTGGAGTCTTTCAGGCAGGGGAATGTCAATTTCAGCTCCATTATATCCTATGGGCCATTGAAGTCAATGGTGAAAACATAAGGTATAGTCTGGGGGCTGGAGGAGAGGGGGCTTGAGGGAGAGGCTCCAAACTCACAGGGTAGCTGATGGAGCCTCTCCCCAAGATATCCACCAAGTTTCAAGAACATTGGACCAGGGGGTCCAATTCTATGGGCCCCCAAACAGGTTGCCCCTATTCCCTCCATTGTAATTTTTTCCCCACCATAGAGAACAATGGAGGGAATAGGGGCAACCTGTTTGGGGGCCTACAACAACAACAACAGCTGCAAATTCAATTGGAGCAAATAGAACAAGTGCAAGTCCAAGTACAGAAAAAAATATGGAAGAACTGAAAGAACTGGTACTTACAGAAGTGTCAGGGATAAAAAAAGATACAGAAGAACTCAAAAAGGAAGTCAAAAGTCTGGTGACAAAATCTGAAGATATGGAACAAAAGGTTAAAAAACCTGTTAGAAAATACAAGACTGGAGACCATGATGGAATATAGGGCTACTCAGAATCATTTGAGATTGAGAGGGATAGAAGAGGAGGAAGATCAGGATCTACGGGCTCTAGTAATTAAGACATTGACAACTTATGTAGGGGAAGATGAGGGAGATTTGGATGCAGACTTTGACTTGATTTATAGAGTAAATTCAGCTTATGCCAAAAGAAAGCAATTACCCAGAGATGTGATTGTTCAATTCGTGACAACAAAGATGAAGGAAGACGTTTTCAAGAAACAATTTACACAACCGTTGGAAATTAATGGAAAGAAAATAATAATTTTGAGAGAAATTCCGAGATCGATTCTACAAGATAGAAAGAAATTCAAGAAATTGACAGACAGACTAAAAGAAATGAACATTAGGTTCAGATGGGAGATTCCATATGGACTTACATTTATGTACAACTCGGTGAGATCTACTCTTAAATCTGAAGGAGATTTATACAGATTTAAAGAGAGTAATCTGGATGATTTTAAAGATATTTAACTCAACACCACTATGGATTACAAATTTTTATCTTGGAACGTAAATGGACTAAATTCACCAAGCAAAAGAAGATTAGTGAATCATTGGCTGGAGAAACAAAAATGTAATATAATTTGTTTACAAGAAACACATATTAGAAAACAAGACAACAAATATTTGACTAATAAAAAATTGGGAGAAGAATTTCATTCCTCAGCAACTAATAAGAAAAAAGGAACAGTGATTTATATCTCAAAAGAATTGGATCCTAAACAAATTTTCTCGGATAAAGAAGGAAGGTATGTTGGCGTGGAAATACTGATGAACAGAAAAAAGACATTGCTTATAAATATATATGCACCCAATGGTGCAAAAGAGACTTTCTTTAATGACTTGACTAAAGAGTTGGATTGTTTAAATTATGACCAAATTGTTCTTGCTGGAGACTTTAATGGTACAGTGAATAACACATTGGATAGAAAGTCCAAAGCAAGTGGAGAGACAGTTGGAAAGTTACCAAAAAAATTCTTTCAATTGATGAAGCAAGAGAAATTGGAAGACGTTTGGAGGAAGTGGAACCCTAAGACTAAGGACTATACGTTTTATTCGAATAGACATAATTCCTTTTCTCGAATTGACATGATTTGGATGTCAGAGGAGATGGCGCAAAAAACTTATAAAATACAAATTTTACCGAAAACTAACTCTGATCATAATCCCCTACTTTGGATATCTAAAGCAAAACCTAAACAGTTATATTGGAGAATTAATGAAGATTTATTGGATCAAAAACAAATTAATGAGATCTTAAAAAAGGAAACGAAAAGTTTTTTTGAATTGAATTTGAATAAAGGTACGGATATACAAGTTGTATGGGATGCTTACAAAGCAGTAATGAGAGGTATGCTTATCTCTCTGAACTCCAAGGACAAAAAGCAAAAGATCCAACAACAGAAAGACCTTCATGAAAAAATTCGACAAAAAGAAAAGGAATTAAAGAAAAAACCAGGGAAGAAGAAGATTATTAAAGAGATCCACTTTCTGCAAGATCAGCTGAACGTTCTACTAAACAGAGAATTATATTGGAATTTGAAGAAATTACAGCAAAAAGCATTTGAGGGTGCAAACAAACCAGGAAAGTTTTTAGCATGGCAATTGAAAAATAGAAAAGAAAGGAATTTTATATCTAAGATTACTGAAGATGGAAAGGATGTTATGAGCTTGAATGGTATAAAAAGGGCTTTTTTAAAATATTACGCCAAATTATTCAAAAAGAAAGGAATTGACCAACAGAGAATCAAGAAATATTTGGAGACGATTGAAGTTCCAGAGCTGGGAAAACAAATCAAGGAATTATTAAATGGTTTAGTAACGAAAGAAGAAGTGACAATGGCGATAGAAGATGCAAAGTTGGGCAAAGCTCCAGGACCAGATGGCTTTACAGCAAAGTTTTATAAGAAATTTAAAGAGGAGCTAACCCCTATTTTAGTACTTCTGTCGAATGAGATAAGAAAGACCAAACGGATCCCAGATTCATGGAAAGAAGCAAACATTTCATTGATACCTAAAGAAGGTTTGGATTTGACTCAAGTAAAGAATTATAGGCCAATATCGCTATTAAATAACGATTACAAATTATTTGCAAAAATAATTTCAGAGAGACTGAAAAAATATCTGAAAGATACAATAGCGGAAGAACAAGCTGGATTTTTACCAAACAGACAAATCAGAGACAATTTAAGAGTGGTGATAGATGCAATTGAATATTATGACAAGCATCCTGAAAAAGAAGTTGGATTCCTCTTCCTAGATGCGGAAAAAGCTTTTGACAATTTAAATTGGGAGTTCATGCTGCAAGTTATTGAAAAAATGGACATTGGACAGTCTTTTTAAACATGATTGTGGCAATATATTCAGAACAAAAAGTGGCTTTGAATATAAATAAAGAAAAGACAGACTTCTTCCAAGTCCAAAAGGGAACACGTCAAGGCTGCCCGTTATCCCCGCTGTTGTTTATTTGGATATTGGAAATATTATTGACAGCGATAAGGAAAGATAACAGTATTGAAGGACTTACAGTGAAAGGTTTTGTCTATAAATACAGGGCATTTGCAGATGATGTAATGTTTATGATCCAAGACCCAATTGAGAAAATACCACAATTGATGGAAAAAATTGAAGAATTTGGTTCAGTTGCGGGATTTTATGTTAATAAAAGTAAAACCAAAGTGATGTGCAAAAATATGACGAAACAAAGACAAACAGAACTTCAAGAGAAAATTCAATGTGAAGTAGTTACAAAGACTAAATATCTTGGAATTGAATTAACCATGAAAAATATTGATTTGTTTAAAAACAATTATGAAAAGGTGTGGCACAAGATTCAGCAAGATATGAAGAAATGGGACACTTTGAATTTATCATTGATGGGAAGAATCGCGACTGTAAAAATGAATATCTTGCCGCGTTTGATGTTTCTATTTCAGACTATTCCAATACTAAAACAAAGGAAAGTACTGGATTCGTGGCAGAAAGAATTATCCAAATTCGTATGGGCAGGAAGAAAGCCAAGGATTAAAATGAAAATTTTATGTGACGCAAGAGAGAGAGGAGGCCTACAACTACCAAATCTAAGACTGTACTATGATGCCGTCTGTTTAACATGGTTGGAACACTGGATTAATCTGGAGAATAAGAAGTTATTGGCCCTGGAAGGGCATGATAACAAATTTGGATGGCATGCATATTTATGGTATGGAAAAGTAAAAATGGATAAATTTTTTAAACACCACTTTGTAAGACAATCACTGTTCGAGACATGGATGAGATACAGAAAATTCTTCTCAGAAGAAAGACCACTTTGGATTGTACCAGCTGAAGTGATTAATCCATATTCAAGAAATCAAGGGCTAGATTGGCTACCTTATAAAAATCTTTTAAAATCTGAAGGGAAAAATTTTGTGTTAAAAGATAGATTTGATGTTGAATTTGAATATGATTGGTTGAAGTATAGACAGATTTATGATTTATTTAAGACCGATAAAAAAGAACATGGTTTTAGAGAAAAGAATATTGAAATTGAAATTGTATGGCTTGAGAAAGGAAAAAAAATGATTTCTAAACTGTACAAGGTTTTATTGAAATGGTACACTGAGGATGAAACTGTAAAAGAGCAAATGATAAAATGGGCTGTAAATGTTAATAATGAGATATTAATGACATCTTGGGAATACTTGTGGAAAAAGTCAATGAAAATTTCAACTTGTGTAAATGTTAAAGAGAATTGTTATAAAATGATGTACAGATGGTATATGACGCCTAAAAAAATTGCTATTATAAATGAAAGTATGTCTAATAAATGTTGGAAATGTAAGAAACATGAAGGGTCTTTTTACCATATGTGGTGGACATGTGATAAAGCAGTAAAGTATTGGACAGAGATCCACAATGAGATACAAAAAATTTTGAATTGTACTTTTAAGAAAGACCCACAGATGTTATTGTTAGGTCTTAAAATGGAAGAAATAAATGTAGCCAAGAGAACACTACTATGGTACTTGACTACAGCAGCAAGACTGACTTTTGCTCAATGTTGGAAACAAGATAGAGTACCTGAAACATGGGAATGGATTAAAAAGACGTTGTTTTTGGCAGAAATGGACAAATTAACAAGAAAGTTAAACAACGAAGAAGATGAAACTTTCTTTGAAGACTGGAAAGACTTTCAAAAATACTTGTTGAAAAATTGGGACATTAAACGTGGTTTGATCTGCTTTGATAGTTATTAAGAGGAAAATGAAATAGAATTAGACTTTTGAATTGTTACCGTTTGTAAGAGAAAATAAGTTTAGAAGTAACTGTACTAGAACAAGAGAGATATTAATGGGGTTGGAGCAGTGCGGGAAGCCTTGTTTGGGGGGAGAAGGGAAATTAGAAAAATGGATATGTAGGTTGGTTGAAAATGTATGAACATGTGATATATCCAATAATAAAAAAAAAAACTGAGATTTTTTGAAAGAAACTGAAGCCTTGTGTGGTAAGCAGAGTTTTTACTAAATAGTAAAGTTCAAGATAAGATGATTAAATCCTTCACGAGTTCATAAGCTCTTGTTCTTCTTCTGGTGTCAATTTAAGTCCCAAGGAGGATATCAAAGCCTTTCCCGTCATGGCATCTGTGGCTTGATACAGCAGGCTGTTGCGATAGACGTGGATGTCCGAGGTGGGGCCCCAACGAAAGCGAATATTGGCTTTAAAAAGTTTAGTGGCAACCATTTTGAGGCTACGTCATTTTTCCAAGGTCTCTGCAGATAGATCTAAAAGTACCTGTATTTTGTCTTCATTGCAGTTAAGAAATCCCCGAGATCTAGCTTCTTTTAGAACTCTGTCTCTGGTTTTAGGGTAGAGAAATTGTACTAGGATATCCCTGGATCTGCCTTTACGAGCTGCAGCCAGAGAGCCCAGCCTGTAAGCTCTGGTAATGATGGGGGCT
Organism: Gekko gecko; assembly: GCA_029375565.1. Lineage (NCBI taxonomy): Eukaryota > Metazoa > Chordata > Lepidosauria > Squamata > Gekkonidae > Gekko > Gekko gecko. The sequence goes on along the minus strand of JAPDNY010000001.1, from coordinate 85,508,338 downwards.
TTCCCTTCTGGTAGATCTAAGATGGATGCCAGCCATGTAGAAATAAACTGCGACAATTCCTTTCCCTCTTCAGCATTTCCCCCCATCCCTCTGAATTTTAAATTAAATTGACGCCACTGATTTTCAAAGGCGGTTATTCTAATTTCAGATTGTTTTTCTGAGGATTTGAGTGTTTTTACCTCATCCTGAAGTGTTAAGGTGAGTTCAGCAGCATTTTCAGCGATTCTGGACGTTTCAGACAAGTCTTTTGTTAACTCATTTAACTGGGTCTGCAACGGTTGAAGTAGTTCTGAAACCAAAGAAGTAAACGATTTTAAGAGATCCTCTTTCAAGTCTTTGAGGTCTCTTTTAGTTGTTGGCGCTGCATCATCTATCTCAGTAGTCTCCGTCGATCTGTTGCTAGACGCCATTTTGTCTCCACTTATAGAGTTAGCAGCGTCTTTGTTGTTAGACGATTCTCTAGTGAAGTATTTTCACACAGTACTCGAATTTGCTGCCGATTTATTTGTTTTGCCTTTAGACGATTTTCCCATTCTTTTAAAAGGATTTTGGTGAGGGAGAGTGACTTGCAGTCGGCTTTAGAAGAAACAGGTCGGGGCGTCTTTAGAACACGTCCGCCATGCTTCGTGGCGCTCCGCCCCCCCCCTCTGCCAGCAACTCTCTTGATGAACTCACTGATGCCTGGAATCTGGACCTTCAGGAAGCCATTGATCGAGTTGCCCCCTAGTGCCCTCTTCGCCCCCAGACTACCTTGGCTCCCTGGTATATGGATGAAGTATGGATGGTAAAAAGGGGCCTTAGATGGCTAGGGCAGTGCTGGTGATGAACTTGTGACAAAGCAGATCCAGATGGTCAAACATGTTGGTCTGAAGCAGTAAAACAAGTTATAAGTTTGAACCTTGCCTGCCATTCTAATGTGTTTGATAAAGTGTGCATACACACGAAAGCTTATACCTTGAATAAACCTTTGTTGGTCTTAAAGGTGCCATTCGACTCTAGGTTTGTTCTTGTGATAAAACAGTGAGAGCACTTTATAGAGCCCACTTTCCTGCCTCCATTGCATCTGCTGTGTCACATCCATCTCAGTTGTTTAGAGTTATTAGGCAACTGACCACCCCTTCGGTGGCTCCAAAAGTAGATGGAAATTCAGCTACTAGCATTTGCAACATTCTTTTCAAAGTCTCGCCCTTTCACCAAGTCTAGGCTGCCAGATTTGGAGTCAGTAGGAATCTCGGGGCCCATATGCACAATCAGGTCCATTTTTCTACTCCTGCAACCCACTCTCCCAGACAGATGTTGACAGGGTCCTATTGGCTGTGCAGCCTACTACCTGCTCCTTAGATCCTTGCCCTTCCTGGTGGGTGAAAGCCTCCAGGGAAGTGGAAGGAGAAGCCTTGGGAGACATTTTAAATCTCTCACTGTCCCAGGGCTCTTTCCCTAGTTCCCTCAAGTTCCCTCCTGAAAAAGTCATCGTTAGATGAGAGGGACGTACCCAATTACTGCCCATTGTTTAATCTTCCATTTCTGGGAAAGGTAATTGAGTGAGCAGTGGCTGAACAGCTCCAGGAATTCCTGGATGAGACATCTGTCCTAGATCCCTTCCAATCGAGCTTCTGGTCAGGGTTCAGGAGTGAGACAGCTCTGGTTGCTCAGGTTGACAATCTCCACTTACACCTTGATGCTGGCTTGATGGTGCTACTGACTCTGTTGGATCTGTCTGCTGCCTTTGACACAGGAGACCATTTGGTCCTTGACAACCACCTAGCCTCCCTAGTGTGAGGAGTATGGCCTTGAGCTGGTTCTCCTCATTCCTCCAGGATCAGTCCCAGAGGGTAATCATGGGCAGAGAGAAGTCGTCACTGCAGGTCCTAACCTGTGGAGTTCCACAGGTGTCAATTCTCTCCCCAGTGTTGTTTAACATCTATGTGCACCCTCTGGTTGAAATTGTCAGGAGGTCTGGAGTGGGGTGCCATCAATATGTAGATGACACCCAGCTCTACCTCTTATTTAAGGAGCGACCAGTAGCTGGAATTCCAGTCTTGGCCTCCTGCCTGGATACAGTGGTGGAATTGCTAAGTGAGAGCTGGTTGAAGCTAAATCCATCTAAGACAGAGATTATGTGGCTGGAGAATCCCGGACCACTGGGGTGGCCACATCTACCAAACCTTGATTGGGTCCATCTTTTTACAGTCAACTTATTCAGGAATTTGGGAGTATGTCTCAGTTCTTTGCTCTCCATGGACAATCCTGTGTCCTTGGTGACAAAGACTGTGTTTTACCATCTATGCTGGGCCTGCCAACCTGGCTCCCTATCTGTCTCAGGAGGATCTTGCCACAGTAATTCACTCAACAGTCTCCTTGTGTCAACAATGGTGAGGGCCTTCTCAGTAGTGGCCCTCACCCTGTGGAACCAGCTGCTCAATGAGAAGTGTGTTTGTGAAACCTCCCTAGGTTTCACAGGGCATACAAGGCTGCTTACTTTTAGGCGGCCTTTGGGTGATTGTGATCCACCAGGCAATTGGTATACTTCAGCTGTGTCTTTATCATACATGTATCCTACCCTGCTTGATAGTAGATTTTAAAGGGGAAAGATTTTTAACCGTTCTATATTTTAAAGATTATTTATTGAACCTTTGTATTACTTTTATTGGTGTATTTTAAATGCTGTTAGCTACCTTGAGTACCATTCAGGGGAAAGGGAGTGGGTTATAAATTTGACAGATAAATAAATAAATCTGTTAGTTTTTCAACTCTCTTAGAATTCTGAGAAAGATTATAAAGCAGTACCACAAAATGGCTGCCTTTGGAGGCAGGACCAATCACAAAATGAGTGCCGGGGGAAATTACAGAAAATTGGAACATCTGAAACAGACCACCTTTTTATGACCACAAATGTGTGCTCCTTACAGGTTCAAAGGTGATGCCTCCTGGGTTCTTCTGAAGTGCCTCCTGCTCAAATGGGGTAAAGGAACTCCAGGATTTTACTTCTTGCTTTGGGAAGAAGTGTTTTCAGGAAGAAGTAAGTGGGTACCAGGAAACACATTAGTGGTCTACACTGTATGCTGGGGTGTCCACATTTGGCACTATTTCAGAAAGAAAATCATTGCAATACTTTATTAATTTTATTTAATCATGTTATACATGCAGTTACATATATTGTATAGAATTCCATATGGTTTGTACTGTAGAAAGCATTGAAAAAAGATTACATTAAAAAAGCAGAGCAACCAAACCCTGCTCAAAACATTGAAATTGTCAGTAAGAAGAGGAAGTGTATCAGGGGTGTAGCCAGGATTTTTAAAGTCGGGAGGGCATTTTAAAAAGTTGAGGGCCTGAGTTAGGCAGGGAGGGAGCCATGCCATCACCACACTGCAATTCACTATGTGGATGAAAACCAGGAGATGGGGGGTGCTGGATTGACCACCCTGCCCCACCACTGCCACTGCCACCACTTTGTTTTGTTCCCACACCCCGTCTGGTGGCATCTCATCCAACGGTGTGGGAATGGAGGGCGGGGCTGGCCAGCAAGGTTGTGGGGTGAGAGCAGGGGTGGGACTCCAGCAGGCAGGCTCGGGTCCAGTAGACAGGATTGGTAAGGGTGAGGGTGCAGCATCGCCACACACCGCAGCACAAAATATAATAAAATAAGGATTTTTCGGGGCTGGGCTGGATGGGAAGTCGGGGGCCTTGGTGGTAAATCAGGGGGCTGGGCTCCAAGAGGCCCCACTCTAGCTATGGGCCTGAAGTGTATGTTTATGGAGAAGTGTCATAGAGTCCAGGGACAGAGGGATGCAATCATTAATTCATATGCTTACAATGATAAGAGTCATGCCTTTACCACTGTAGCTGTTCTTTTTTCTTTACCAGCAATGAAGTATAGTCTCTTATACAGAGGAAAACATTGTATAGAAATAATTGTGCATTTCCTCGTTTCATAATATTTTCCCCCCCAGTGGACAAAGGATTCTATAGAATTTATCATACCATGGAATTCACTTAAGAAATGTAAGGACTTTTATGGGATCATTATTTGAATGCAAAGCATACAGTGGCTTTGTTTGTGCTGTCTTCACAAGACATAATTGTGTCCTAGTTAATTGCATTGATTGTATGTGCAACTTTTAAATGCCACAGGGTTTCCCCCCCATCATGTACTGTTTACGTTTCATTTTTTTTCTTTTAATGTATCTGTTTGTGATTCATATTTAGCTGAATTCAGTGAGTTGCTGATGCAGTGACTTCAGATAATTGCTTCATTTCCTTCCCATCAGTCCTTTCTGACCATAGGATTGTTGATACTCAGAATTGCAGGACCCACTTGGAGTAGGAGCCACGTAGGCCAGGGGGGCTACGATGAAGAGAGGGACAAGATGAGATTAGTCTTCCATTTTTCCATATGCACAGTTTCACTGATGGGAGAGGGAGGTGGAGCAATTTCATACTTTTCCCATGCTCAGTGTAGCCCCTGAGGTATGGCCATGTTAGTCGTGAAAACCCTGGGAATCAACTTTTTCAGTGTCAAAAGGGGCTCATCAGGAGAGGGAAGTGCAGGGGTCTTTTTTGGGGGGGGAGTGCACCGAAGCACAGCTCCGGCAGCTTCGGAGGGCAGAAAGGCTCCCGCATGTCAGTTTCGTCAGTACAAGCCTGTTTCAGAGTCTTTTAGGCAGCCGAACTGTCTTGGGAGGTGCTTGTTTGCCATGAGAACAAGTGGCATACTCCAGAACAAGTGGCACTGTGGCAGTGCAAGCATGCCACAGTGCCACACAGAAACCCCAAAAGACCAAAAGGAACATCATTTATACATCTATAAATTGATGGTGCAACCTCATTGGACCACTCACACCACACACACCTCAAAAAGAATATTTATAGCACTGGGAAAAATGCAGAAAATGGCTACTGCAATAATAAGAGGAGGACACTTTCCCTATGAAGAAAGGTTATCACGTTTGGGGATCTTAGCTTTGAGAAACAATGACTGAGGGGTGACATTATAAGAGGTTTACAAGACTATGCATGGGATAGAGCAGGTAGAGAAAGAAGTACTTTTCACCCTTTCTCACAAGACAAGAACTCGTGGGCACTCAATGAAATAAGATTATGAATAAGATTAATGAGATTATGAAATAAGATTATAAGATTATGAATGGGATTGAGCAGGTTGAGAAAGAAGTACTTTTCTCCCTTTCTCACAATACGAGAACTCGTGGGCACTCCATGAAATTGCTGAGCAGTCAGGTTAGAACAGATAAAAGGAAATACTTCTTCACTCAAAGAGTGATTAACATATGGAATTCACTGCCACAGGAGGTGGTGGCAGCTACAAGCATGGACAGTTTCAAGAGGGAATTGGATAAACATATGGAGCTGAGGTCCATCAGTGGCTATTAGCCACAGGGTATAGATGGGAATTCTAAGTCTGGGGCAGGTGATGCACTCTATTCTTGGTGCTGGAGGGGGCAGCAGTGGGAGGGCTTCTAGTGTCCTGGCCCCACTGCTGGACCTCCTGATGGCACAGAGTGTTGGACTAGATGGGCCATTGGCCTGATTCAACATTGGCTTCTCTTATGTTCTTATGTTCTCTTATGTTCTTATGTAAATTGCTGAGCAGTCAGGTTAGAAGTTAGAACAGATGAAAGGTTTTTTGGTTCTTACAGGTTTACAACTTTAAAAAGTTCTGCTGGTTGCTGTTGCTTGGTGGAGGGGGTAGGTTTGTTTTTTTCCTGTCTGCTCCAGCCTCCATACATTTGTCAAATTCCATCTGGAAGCTGTTCATGCCAGCCACCACCACCACCTCCTGTAGCAGCGGATTCCATGTGTTAATCACTGTTTGGGTGAAGAAGTACTTCCTTTCATCTGCAGTTGCCCTTTTCTGCATTTTTCCCAGTGCTATAAATATTCTTTTTGAGGTGTGTGAGGTGTGAGTGGTCTAATGAGGTTGTACCATCAATTTATCTGTTTTTAAAAATTGGTTGGGGGGGGGCGCAAGTAGTTAGCCTTGCCTTGCCTAGGGTGCAAAAAGCCTGGCACCAGCCCTGGAGACAGGAGCTCACTCCATCATGCGGCAGTAGGGTCTCGAACTGCCAAACTACAGAACTCAGTGTCTTAACCTCTGAGCTGCTACAGCCCTGTTTTGTTTTGTTTTGTTTTTTGGCCCCCTGAAGGGGATTTTTTGCTTACGCACTACAAACTACAAAAGAAAAATTGGGGGGGGACTACAACTAAGGATAAAGAAAAGAAACCCACACTAAACTAAAAGCCCAAGAGAAGGAGATCTTATCCCTGTTAATCTAGATGTTAATACTTTAGTGTTAGGAACTTACAGTTTGCATTGTTTACTATCTAGCTCAGCTACTGTGTTAATTTGTTACTTGTTATGAGGGAGTTCCAGAGCATCCCCATCAGCTCGCTTCATAAAGGCAATTATCAGAGTATTTCTGCCTTTATCTAGGCTTTCTGTCTCTTAGATCATAAGATGCTTTAATGACTGCAGCGGCCTGTTCCTCGGCCAAGTCTTTGTCCATCTCTAAGGGGGTAGAGCCACTCGACCTGCTTTCTCCTTCTTCTTTTGTTCCCAGGTGGCATTTTAGAAATTCTTTGGCTTTGAAGATGGAGTCAATCTTCTCTCTTTTATCATTAATTTTAAAAATGACTCCTTCTGGCACTGCCCATTTGTATGAGATTTGATTAGTTTGAAGAAAATAATCAAGTCCTTGTAGTTCTTTCTTTTTTGACGAATTTCAAATGGAATGTCCTTTAGAGTTTTAATGATTGTGCTTCCCAGCTTCACCACCTCTGAAAATCACTTTCGGAACTAATCCACTCTGGTAAGCCTCTCTAAACAAGTCAGTTGCTTGTATATCCCCGTCCCCCCCTTCTTCTTTGCTTATTAGTTTATGTAAGCAGGAGACATCCCTCCTCTCTCCCATCCTTACGATAGGGGTGGTATAAGGGTTTCTGCTTGATATATAGTCTAAGTCTAACTCAGGTTCATTGTTGGTCCCATTCGACCTCGGTTTTATCACAAATCCGCTCGATCTCCAGCGCTTGTTTCGGCCAGCCCAGCTAGTGCCCGAAGGCCACACAGCGGCAGGACCATCAGGGTGGAGGGGTGCCTCAATTCTCCGGCATTATGCCATCAAAGAGGCTACCCCTCAAAAGTCCTATGATTAGGAGCCCTGCCCTAGGGCTCCGTGGGGAAACTGCGTCAGCAGCCTCCCTCCATACCGCTGGTGTGCATGTCACTCCCCCAAGCGAAGGGGAGAGTGATCGCCATCGTTGAGCCAAAAACTGGAAGTCCGCCGCCCTGTTTTTTACATGGGAGAATACAAAACAGATAAAACTACACAGTAAACTAATGCAACCTGACTAAACTGGTGTCCTAGCTAAATAGCTTACAGTTCACAGAGCCTGAGCCATGTTGGGAAAGGCAAATGTAACATTCATTTCAGGGTTTTATCAGTTCTTATACAATCACACCCATTTGCTGGAATAGGTACTTTTCCCCCACTTTGGCTGGTTCTAAGCCAATCAGTGTTTTCCTTTTGGAAAAGAAACTACATTCCTCTTTGTGGGGCTTTGTGATTTGCTGTCTTGTTCCCATTCTTGCCCAAAGGGATTGCCTGATATTGAATATGAAGTAAAACAGGGAATTATGGGAACCAGGGTGGGATTCATGACATCAAGCCTAGTGGATGCAGCAGATAGACTTGGGCAAGAAAGAACTGGATTCAGATCCATCCTTCCATAGCTACTCTTCAGGGCATTTTCACACGTGAGGGGGCTTAATGTATCTTTGAGCTTCTCCTGCATAGATTGTGTCACATTGTGTGGGAAATATAATTTTCCTATCCCACTAGTGATCCCTACAGATACTTTATGCATAGGGAGAGCTCATTAATAAACTCAACCACCTTACAATCATGAGTTCTGTTTTACTGGCACCAGATGAGATTATAAAGCCTGTCTCAATTGAGATCACACACAATTGTGCTTCCTTTTACATAAAACTGCATGCATTTTTTTACAAACCGAAGAGAAACTTCTATAGAGGGGGAAGATAGGAATGAAAGAAAGGTATTTCAAAGAGAGAGAGATCTACAGCCAAGGGGAAATGAAGGAAGATCACCAGCTAAAAAGAAGGGGGCATAAATCAAGCCAAATACTGAGAATGGTAGATGGTTGGGAGGCACACAGGGACTTGCTTGAGGAAGGTGTGGGCTAAGGTGAGTAAGGGAATCCTGGGCTGGGGATAAGGGACTGAGTGAGGAAAGCGGTTTACTGGAAGGAAGGTAGCATGGAAGGCAGAGAAGAGGGATGTAGGACTCATACACTGCCAGTTCCAAGGCTGCTATTTCCTCCAAGGTAACTAATATCTGTAGTTTGGAGATCAGTTGAAATTCTAGGACAACGCCAGGCTCTACCTGGAGATTGGCAACCATATAGCAGGGTAATGGTGGGGGTTATACTAGTGCATGAAGGAGATTACTCTGGCTTTTTAATGATTTGATCAAGATGCTGTCTAAATTAATTATGAAGGAATGGACAACAAGCTCTTCACTGTTTCAACCAATCGGCTCCCTGAAGGTTGGAAGAATCACAGTTACCCCAAGTCTTCAGTGTCATGCCCCTTCCCCTCACTCCCAATGGTGCCAAATATAAGCCAAACAGGGCCGGACCATCATAGGCCAAATCTAGGCGGCCGCCTGGGGCGCTGGCCTGCAGGGGGCGCTGGCCTGCCATTTCCTGTTCATTTCCCGGCTGCTCCCGCCTGCCAAGGACTGCTGCCGCACCTGCTTCCCCAGGCACCGCAGAGGCACGTCTGCTGCTCTGACAGGCTCTGTCCCCGCGCCTGCAGCATCCGGTGGAGCTGGTCTGAGGCGCCCTTCCTGGCCCTGTGCTGTGCTCTGTGAAAAAACTTGGAGCCGGCCCTGTGCCTCTCCCGCCCCAGGCAGATCCGTGGAGCGTCTCTGTCAGGCCGAGGGCAGGCACAGAGAAAGGGGAGCATGGGGGGGGGAGAGGCACGCTTTGGGGAGAGGGAAACAGCGATAGAGCGGCCGAAGAGCCTCCCTCCCCTCCCTCCGTGTGGTACCTGTCTTGCCGAGGGCGCTGGGGGGGAGAGGAGGTGGGGTGGCAGCTCTTCCCCGCCTCTTCACTGGCTTGCCTGGGCACCCCGAGGGGGCGCCCAGGCAAGCTGCGCCTAGAGAACTCGTTCTAACCGTCCGGGTTACAGCCAAGTCCTTCTCTCCCGACCCCTTTAAATCTCTCCCCGTCGTTGTTGTTGTGTGTCTCCCCCCCCCTTTGGGACAAAACTCCCCGGGTGTGCGCAGCTTGAGTGCGGAAGGCAGGGGGCCCTTTGGAAACCTGCCCTCAGTGCGAGGAATCCGGATTCCCCGCTCTTGGCAGAGCGATCAGAGAGTGGCCCCGGGAAAGCGGCTCTCCCCTTCTGACTGTGGGAGTCACTCCGGGTTCGCTCCCTGCTCCCCATTTCCCGAGCCCCGAACTGTCGGTGTTGATGCAGAAATATCAAAGCCTCGCCACTGCCTTTTAATCTTTTTTTTTAAACAGCTCCCTCTGGGCTTGGGGTGGGGGTGGAGAGCGGGGAGGCGATGGTGAGCTCTCTCTCTCTCTCTCAAATGACCTGAGTGCATTTGTACAGCTGTGCCTGTTTGCAAAAGGATGGGTGTGTGTGCGCAGGCGTGTGTGACCTGCAATCCGATCCAAATGTTTCCTAGCCAGTTTCTTTCCCCCCCCCCCAAAAAAAAAAATCAAAAGTTGTTAATCTGCCTAGTTGAAGGTCGGGAGAGGCTGGTCTCTCTCTCCCCACCCTCCAACTCCAGTTGTCGCGAATGGCCCCCAAGTCAAAGAGCGTCTCCTCTTCGGTCCCATTGGGAAACACTGCCTGCCTCTGGAGCGCACAACTTTCCGCCCACTTTCTTTCTTTGGTTCCTTGGCGTGGGGCCCGATGGGAGGGCTTCTGGAGTTCTGGCTCTATGGGTGGACCTCCTGATGTTTTTGGTCCCAGTCCTGAGAGGCGGGGCTGTTGTGGAGGAATGGGGAAGATATGGTGGAACCTGATGGGGGAGGAGGTAGGTCTCGCTGCTGCTCGGCCCCGCCTCTTGCCCAGGAGCAAGAGGGGGTTCCTCCTCTCCAGGCCCTGCCTGGAGGTTGGCAACGCTGTAATCGGGCACACGCGGTGGGGGAGAAGGTAGCCCCACCTAGGGTGCGAAAAACCCTAGGGCCGGCCCTGAAGCAAAATAACCAGCTTATATGACTCTTAGGAGTATCTCCTGCCAGAAAGAGTCATATGACTCCATACCTGCATTGCAGTTTAGAGGTTCCACCTAGTTGCTGTACTATGCTTTTACAAGCAAGCATAGGGGAGATTTATCACAAATTCATGATTTTGAAATATGCTCCAGGGATGGTGAGCTTTTCTGCTGCCCTTCCCTGCTACCACACTACAGAATGTGAGACCAAATAGGTGTGTTGAATTTCCAAAAATCAGACTCAGAGAGTTCAAAATATAAGGAAGTTTAATAAATGAATAAACAAAACCACATGTTCTGTTCAAACCTTCAAGCTGAGTAAGAGAACAAAGAAAAAGGCAAAAACATTTTCTGCTCATCTTCTATTCCTACATTTAACGCTTCCCAAGTGATATTTAATTTATGACAGACAGGCTAGCTTTACTTGAAGTTACCTTCATTCTCACAGTTGAGTCTTCTCTCCATTGTCCCTGCAGCATGGACAAGATGAAATCCCTCAGTAAAAGTTTAGTCCATCATAGTTTGTACTCATCCAAACAGCTGCCCAAAATGGAAAAAACCTTCTTCCTTATATTGTGCATTTTTATTCCCCCTCTCTTTGGAATGACCTTACTATCCCTTCCTGTTCCAAAGGAAGATGTTTCTTTCTATCACTTTAGCATTCCCAGCTTTACAGTATGCAGGGGTCTTTTCGTAGAAAAACAGCTGCAGGAGCTCATTAGCATATGGTATGCTAATGAGCTAATGGGCTGTTAGCATATGCCATGCCCCCTAACATCACTGGAAGTGATGTCAGAAGGGGAAGCAAAAGGGGGGGAGGCATCTTCAAAAGCCTTCCCTTCCCTCCCCAGCTAGTCTGAGTGGGGGAGCTAAGAGAAAAGGGGTTTAAAGTTTAAACTCCTTCTCACTAGAGTTGGGCCACAGAAGAAGGAAAGAGGGAAGGAAAGAGAGAGAGTAGAGGGAAGGAAAGAGGGAAAGAAAGAGAGGGAAGAAGAAGTGAAACAGGGAAAGGAAGAAAAAAGAGAAGAGAAGAAGGTGGGAAAGAAAGAAAGAGAGAAGAGAAGAAGGAGGGAAAGAGGAAAGAGAGAGAAGGAAAGGAGGGAATGAAAGAAATTTGGCGACAATTTGGCCCCATTGTATCCTATGGACCATTGAAGTCAATGGTGAAAACATAGGGTATATTCTGGGGGCTGGAGGGGCGGGGGCTTGAGGGAGAGGCTCCAAACTCACAGGGTAGCTGTTGGAGCCTCTCTCCAAGATACCCACCAAGTTTCAAGAATATTGGACCAGAGGGTCCAATTCTATGGGCCCCCAAACAGGTTGCCCCTATTCCCTCCATTGTTCTCTATGGTGGGAAACAAAGTTATTTTTTCCCCACCATAGAGAACAATCGAGGGAATAGGGGCAACCTGTTTGGGGGTCCATAGAATTGGACCCCCTGGTCCAATGTTCTTGAAACTTGGTGAGTGTCTTGGGGAGAGGCTCCATCAGCTACCCTGTGAGTTTGGAGCCTCTCCCTCAAGCCCCTCCCCTCCACCCCCAGAATATACCCTATGTTTTCACCATTGACTTCAATGGCCCATAGGATATAATGGAGCTGAAATTGACATTCGGCTGCCTGAAAGACTCCCTGGGATGCCGGCTGGGGGCGGGGCTTGGCTCCTGAGCTCCCGGAGCTAGGCTTGGTGCGCTCCCTCCCCAAAAGACCCCTGACAGTATGACAGACTAGCAGAAAGTGAGGTGGTAAACTATCAGCATAACTGAGAGCTTGACTGCTCTGTGCTGGGAGCTTGACATCTTTCTCCAGCCGCCACCCCCCAATCCCTTCTGCTAGCTATAATTCTGTAGCAAGATTCCTGTCCATGGGTAGAAAATGGTTGCAATAACTGAAATCTTGGAGTCAATTCTTGGGTGGAAGGCATTTCTCAATAGGTGGAAATTATTTTGGAGATGTTTAAAAATACAAGTTGTGGACCTGCAATGACTTGTAGGGGGGGCATCTCATTTTCCCCTGCATCCACTCTCCCACTATTTCCCTCCTCCTAACAGTCCCCATATCCTCTCACCTTACCCTGCTTCCTTCTCTCCTTCCTACCCACCAGCCAACCCCACTTTTATTTGCCCCCCCATCTTCAGTTAAATTTATTTATTTCATTCATACCGTGCCTTTATCCCCAGTGGGGACCCAAAGCTGCTGACTGCATTCTGCTTGTTATGTATTAGCTGTAGAAGATGGCCACCATGGAGGTGGCCTGACCATGCAGTCCAACAAACCTCAGACCTTTGTTCCTAAGACAATAGCTACTTCGGATCTGAAGGTGCACCTATGGGCTTTTGTTCCTTATGTAATCCATTAAACAAGAGCTGATTCACTATGCTGAGTCTCCAGCCTCAGTACTTTTCACTGCTCTTCTTCATTTTATCCTTACAACAACTCTGTGAGAGTGTGCTACTGTCCCAAGGTCACCTAGTGAGCTTCCACAGCAGAGTGGGGATTTGAAACTAGGTGTCCCAGCTTCTAGTCTGAAACTAACCACTATACCATACCAGTTTTCATGCAGTGGCTGCTGTTGAACAGTTGCAAGCAGCCTGGACAGCCTGTGGTTGCTGTTGTGCCTGGCCCTGATAAGGCCTCCCTCAAAGGCCAAAACAGGCCCTGCCCCCTCCCCTTGCCTTTTACTGAAAATGACCAAGGCTTGAAGGCTGGCAATATTATTGCATTTTCCTAGCAACCACCAGAATGGCCATTGCAGAGGGCATTTGTTTCTTAAAGGTACAGTTGCTGCTTCTATTATTTTAGGGTTTTTTAACTCAATTGTTTTTTTTAAGATTTCAGATTTTTCTGCGAGCTTGGAGCTTTTGTCAGGATTGTAGAAAGACCTGTCTTGTCTGTTTGTGGCCCCACTCTCCAGATTTAAGTATCCATAGATGGGGGCCATGCTGATAATTAAATATACTGGTGTCAGGGTGTTTGCTGATGACTCATACTGGGCATGCTGTAATCCCAGATCTATAAGGTGGTCTAATGCAGTCACAAGATAAGCTCCTAAACTAGGTTGTACACTTTCTCATGGGAATCTGATTACCTCATTATGAGGATGCATATTACTCTGTTTTATTTTATTATGAACTGTTGAAGAGCCTTTAGCCTTGCTGAAAATCCATAAGAAAATTAATCAGTCCCTGAATCTCAGCACAATGATTTATATTAAGAAGATGTTCTAGGGACTTTTATCAAAGTTATATCCTACCTTATTGCCAGGGGCTCATGAATCCTTACCTCATTGTAGCCTCCCAACAATCCTATGAGATAGTAAGGCCAAGAGACAATGCCTTCTGAGCATAAGGTCACCCAGTGAATGCCATGGGATTTGAATGCTTTCTCTTTTCTTTATCTGACATTTTAACCATTACATTGGCTTCCTAGAGTTTTCATCACTAACACAAATAATGAGTGCTATTTTCTTTGGATCATGTCTTATTTTACAAGCCCTCGTGACAGTTTAAATTGAAATGTTAGTTTCTCCATGAATCCCACATTTATTTATACTGAGAGTCAGTTTTATTTTAAACAATTGATTTCCATTGCTTGGCCATCCTTAATTGAGCGGCTCTTAAAAGTGTAATAATCTATTTTTTTACTCACTATATTCTGACATTCATGTGGAAGGAAGTCTAGTAGCACAGTTTTAGGATCAGGACCTACAGTTTTCTTGATAATCTTACTGATTTCAGAAAATACTTGCATCCCAATTCTGTAAATCATGTGGCATTATATGACCACATGGAAGTAAAATGTAGACTCTGCCAGTAAGGGTAAGTTTGTATTTTATTTTTTTTACTTAATTTATAGCCCTCCTTTCTCACTGTGACTCAAAGCAGATAACATGGCATAAAACAATATAATCAGATAGTATAAGACACCCAATGCAGTTGGTCTAGGATTACAAAAGTTAAGGGAAAGTGCCAGAAACAGTATTATATGTATCATAAACAATGCAAAAAATGGAATTACGAAGATAGAGAACAATATAGCAAAAGCAGGATAAAACATATCATAACCCTTGGAATAGACTATAGCCCAGTTCTTTTTATAAAGAAGCATCCTTCTGAATGATTCCATTATATTACAGCCCTATTTCTTCCTGAATGACCTCCTGGACAATTCTCTTTTACACAATCTACAGGATGACAGAAGTGTAGGAGTCTTCCTTACCTCCTGGAATAAGATCCCACCAATGTACTGATTTCAAAAGGAATCTTAATACCCATCTTATTGCCATTCTTTTAATGATACAGGTGTGGAGATTATTATAGGGAGTCAGCACAGATTATTATTTCAGAATTCTGAATGGTTTGAGGAGCAGAGTGGTATGATAGACAGAATACTCAACATGATGCAGATTTTATGATTACCAATTACTTCCACTTCTAAAATTGTCTGTAAGAATCACTTTATACATGGGTGCTTCATCATTTAGTGAAAACAACATCAAATAGCTCACTGAAGCATCTGAGTGTAGCAGATAGAGCACTGAATTTGGACTAAGAACACCTAGTTCCAAATTGTCATTTGGCTATTAAGGTCACCAGGTAGCCTTTGGGAAATCATTCCCCCTCCACAACTTACCTCATGGTGACAGCATGGAATAATCCTACATAGACTGTCCCAAGTTCCTTAGGAGGATGGATTATACAATAACGATATGCAGAGAAGATCCCCCTTACTCAGTGGCTGCGATCACACACACTAAATAATCCACTTTCAATTCACTTTCCAGCTGGATTTTTACTGTATGAACTGGCAAAATCCAATTCGAAGTGGATTATTTAGTGTGTGTGATCGCAGCCACACTGATAAGACAGCTCCTTTTCTCACTTCAGACATTTTACTTTTCAGTGTAAGCAGTTCAAATGTTCAATTGTAAATCATTAAGTGATAAATGAAGTTTAGTGATGTACATACATGTGTGAATCAGCCACAAGTCTAAGGCTCAAAGGTACACAATATTTTTAACAAATTGGGGATGAGGGTTCTGAAAACTGTATGTGCAGTCCTGCAATGGGGCAAAACGCACCTCCTGGAGCCATTTCAGCTTGGGAAAATGGTGTGGGGGGCAAGCCTGGAGCCTTTCCTTCCCCAGTGTCATAGACCTGATCCAAATTGGGTCCTTGGGGAAGTAAGTTCCTCACAGCCTGAAACACTGAGATAAAACTTAAGGTTAATTTTCACTTTTCTGTTGGTGTAACATGCTGTGTTTTTTACTTCTGGAAATATATTACTTAAATTGTGATAGCTGCTAAGGCATTATGGTATACCATTATAAAATATATGAATTATGGTAGAATAGAAAGTACAGTATTCTCCCAGGCACTTATTTCCACCACATCTATGCAGATAAAAAGGATTAAAGCACTTTCTGTATGAAAACAACTGTTTCTTCAATGCTGTAATAGCTCTTTCTCCCTTCTACTGTCACATTTACATGTGAAAGAAAAAGAACCTTTCAAGTCACACATAAAACCTCTTTTACTTTCTGGAGAAAATAAAGCAGGTTCAGATTTATACTTATTGTTTTAAAATAGTGACATCTTAAGTATAACCTGGCTGAAAACGCTGAAATCAGATCTCCTTCCATTTCAAAGGCTTTGAATCTAAGTAGACTCTTAAGAGTAAAGAGGTACATAAAATAAGATTTCCCACAAATAGATAACTTGGCAAGCATTCAAGAATGGATTTTGAGGTGTTAATTATAGCATCAACACCTGAATACTGAGTATTTGGTTGGGAATATTTCTTCAGAGATTACCAAACGACACCAAAACCCACGAACACAGCCTTCCTTTAAAAAGTTCAGATTATAATCAAGTATAATTCCTGGACCCCAAATTGAGTCTTAGTACAAACAGAACCCTGCAGAGAAGTGTAACTGATGGCTTTTGCTGTATGTATGATCCTGTTATATAATTTCTGTACAATTTCTGTTTATTGAATGCCCCCTTCTGCTCACTTTATGAACTGACCGTGCAACCAGTCATGAGCCTCAGTGAGAAAGGTGGACTACAAAAAAATAAAATAAAATTTCTGCAGGAGGAATATGAGAAGAGTTGGGGAGCTGGAAAAAAAGGGATGATGAGCCCCCTTACCCATTCTGGAGACAAAGTGTGGCATTTCTTCAGGACAGGAGAGTACATGGAGAAAAGTTTTTAGATTGTTTCTATGTGTGTGTGCGTGTGTCCCCAATTCCCATACGCCATGGTGACCTGTGTATCCCAGCACTCACCAGTAACTGGATGCAGGAGGGTTGTTATTTTCTTGGAAGCCCTGGAACAATGTTTAACATCAAATACTCTTTAATAGTAGTTATTCAATTCACAACGATTCTAAGAACAAAGAGAACAAAGACCCGGTTTAATTGTTCACTGTTTCCTGTTCCTGTAACTCAATACAAGGAAAGAACTTGCACCCTGCTGGTTGCATAATTTTTGCTGTGGGAGCAGAAAATTAAGATATTTGTTAAATTCCTGTAGATCCTCCCCATATGCATTTAAATCTAGCTATAGCATCAGCTTCTCTAGATTTGCTAATGACAACTGAGTTTAGCTGCATGGCTAGAGGCTGACCTGGCCACAGTGATCCATGCAATGGTCACCTCGAGACTAGACTACTGCAACGCTCTCTACATGGGGCTGCCTCTGTTGCGGATCCGGAAGCTGCAGCTGGTGCAGAACGCCGCGGCCAGGCTGCTGCTGGGCCTCCCTAGAAGGGAGCATATCCAGCCTGCGCTAAGGTCACTGCACTGGCTGCCAATAGCATACCGAGTCCGCTTCAAAGTGCTGGTTATTACCTTTAAAGCCCTATATGGCCGGGGTCCAACATATCTGCGGGACCGCCTTTTCCCGCACATACCCCAGAGAGCACTACGGTCTGGGTCGCAAAACCGTTTGACCCTCCCTGGCCCACGGGAGTCCAGGCTAGCTGCTACTAGAGCTGGGACATTTTCGGTGGCGGCCCCTACCTGGTGGAATGAGCTCCCGGAGGAGATCAGGGCCCTGCGGGACCTTTCTCAGTTCCGCAGGGCCTGCAAGATGGAGCTCTTCCGCCAGGCATTTAGTTAGGGGCCGCCGCCGTTGGAGTGCCCAGCTCGTAATGCTACAACGGTGCAGCTGCCTGAGCAGGAACATCTAGTATTTATTACCAAGTTGGCGAGTAAGGAATACCAGCTCTTCAGAGATGATGAAATATCGGCCTATTGGTTGACCACCGCTAACATCTTTGTATTGTAAATTGTATTGTATTGTATTGTAATGGTTTTATACTTGCATTTATAATATGTTTTATCGGGTGTATTTTAAATATGTTTTATGTATGTATTTATATTTTTTGTGAGCCGCCCTGAGCCTGCTTTGCGGGGAGGGCGGGGTATAAATCCCATAATAAATAAATAAATAAATAGATAATGGTCTCATCCCATGAATACAGATAAATGTAATTATCATATGGCATTGTGTGTGGAATAGCCAGGAGATCCTAGGATTGTCTGGCAGTCTGAAGCTCTAGCTCTTTTTTAGTGTTATGCAGTGAGCTAGGCTTATTTTTTTAGGCTGGGAGAGCCATGACTGACCCAAGGTCATCCAGCTTGGCTTCAAGTGGAGGAGGGTGGAATCAAACCTGATTCTCCAGATCAGAGTATGTTGCTCTTAACCACTGTACCATACAGGTGCCTCACCCTAACCTTTTAAATTGCTCCTGTGGAGCTCCGGGTCATCACATACAATACAATTCACAATACGGGAATGAAGGCACTTGCCATACTTTATATTCATACAGCAGCAAAGGTACACCTCATTAATCTGTGGCCTTGGTGGAAACACAGCATAGGGCCCACTGAGTCCAAGAGAAACATTTCTGCTAAGCACACTGTGAAGTAACCCAAGCAATACTACTTTCCCATCATTATTACAAATGCTCAACCTTCATTTCTTAGACTGTTACATTCTCCACTGATTAGATATCTATGACATCATCTCCCCTTTAACTAATGAATATAAGGCTTTGTACTTCTCTTTTTGTTTTGCTTCTTTCAGTTTCAGCAGTGATTCTTTTGCCCCTTTGAAATGGATATGGTTTAATCACCTTGATGGCACCCGCTGGGTCCGCAGGTATTTCATCACACACAATGCGACAAACTTCCATTATAAGGGCCAAGCGGAATCCCATCTGATTTTCAACTGAATTGCATCTGCTTTCATTCAGAAGATTAAAGGAAAGAAGTAGCTAGAGATCTTTATGCTCATAAAATGGATTTCCCCCCCACACCACTTCAAAGTAGCATCTTATGTGCAGAACTTTCATGAAATCTGAGAATCAGCAGCAGAGGAATTCATTATATAGGATGTCTCTGCAGGAATACTGTGTCCAGTTTTGATCATCACATTTTAAGAATGTTGTATAGATAAATTCTGAAGGAAGTTCCAAAGGTAATGAAAGATTTTGAATGTATGATGTACATGAAAAGAAATGCTGGAAGAAAGGAAAGTAAATTACATGGAGACCAAAAAAATATATTTACAGGGACACGACATTCATTTTCGAATATCTAAAATAATGCCTCAGGAAGCAAGCAGGCATCAGTTTTGCAGTCAAAATGTTGGGGGGGGGATTCTTACGTTAATGCTGGTTTGCAGAAATTCACATTTATAACATGTTCCTGGTTAACCTGTTCTCATCACAAGGTGGGAATCACATTTTCAAGCAGCTGAAACTTCTGAGGGAAGTTTTACATACATCATATCTCAATAATCTAGTTTGAAGGATATGGAGACGTAGTGGTTGTCAATAGGTCTGTTTGAACATAAGATATAGCACGGCTGTCCAGTCTTGTAATTTGGCTTCTTGGGCTCAGTGGTGTAACTAGGGAACTTCCCAGTATATATAATAAGGAATCTGATGATTATATAATAATTCTTCCTTATTTCCCCAAGTCTTCTATGAATTTAGTTTAAAGTAGCCAGACTTGTATTCAGACTCTTATCATTGGTCATGCATTGGTTGAGCACAAACCCTGCAAAAACTGGGTAAGATCAGGATGAGTCAAGGGAAAGAAGGAAAGGTAAATTACAGGTTGGAGAAGTGGTGTGATAGGAAGAGGCTAAACTACCCTCCACTAAGCATTACCTTCCAATCAAATGAGAAGGCCCACATAGCTGTTTTGAAGTAAACACACACAAACAGTAGGATATCTAATCGTGAATCTCCCACATCAAATCTAAATAATCAGAAGTCCATGGCTATCATTCCAGAATTAACATCATATCTTGCTTGGCTTTAAAGCAGATAAAAGCAGTTGATGAGGCAGATGCAAGCAACATAAGCCAAGGAGGCAAACCATCAAGCTGGTGGTGCTGATCCTGGATTATTATGGATGATGATGATAAGGTGGTCATACTGATAGATAAGGTGGTCATACTAGAAGATAAAGTGGTCATACTGATAAACAGCTCCTGGGCTGAGGCCTTATACAGTTGCATTGGTTTCCCAGGGAACCTCACTAGGTGCTGAGTCAGCTGGTGGGGCTTGTTATACCGCCTAGCTAATACCTTTGGGCAACATGTTTCAGCTCATAATTTATTATGCAAACATGCAGCTTTAGGGCTTTACCAGTTGAGGTTCTGGGAGTTCCATGTATAAGCTCCTAAACGGCTGCAGTCACACAAGCCAGTTGAAGCAGAGGGGAAGCAAGGCTATTCCCTCTGGAGGAATTTGACATGCAGTTGCAAGATCACACAGCCCTTTGAAACTGCAGGCGCAGCCTGTCACTGTGTGATCAGACACTACTGTGAGTCGTGGGGTTTTTTTGCCATTTGTTTCCCTTGCGCATTAACAAGGAATCGCCCCTCCGCACTGAGGGCCCCTTATGGAGTATGCAATAATGAGCATACTGCAAAGAGGGGGAACATGGTATGGAGTTGGGATGGCCTGATCAGACCATCTTGTCAGCATGAGAGCGTGCTTGAGCAATCAGACAAGGGAAAATCCGCCTGTGGCCCACCTTATCCGGATAACACCCAGTGTCTTTTAACTCTGCTTCCCTGATGGAGGAGCATGGGTTGCTGACGACTGTGGGACACTTCCCAGATGTTGCTGTCTGATCGCTCCCTGTAGTTCTGTCAGGCATTTGCACCTATGTCCAATCTAAAGGAGTGTGTGATCTCAGCCTATCTTACTTTTTAAAAAATAGGAGGCTTGTAGGAGCCTGATTCAGATCAGAACCGTGGCATGGAGGGAAGGAGAGGTTTAAGCTCCACCTCACCATGCTCATTTCTTAACCTGCAACAGACTTTCTGAGCTGCTATTTGCCTCATGATCAGGATCTATGTGTTTACCCCAATGGGATATGGAGTCCCTTGATGTCTTACAAGATATAAAAGAGTCAAGCTGTATACTGCAGGGAGATCAAACCATCCCTAGTCAATCTGATTTGAATAAAAATTATTTCTTAACCCTTTGACAATTAGTCAGCAAAAACCCACACAATGACCTTTCATACTGAATTTTCTCTTTTTACTCCATGCTCAGTATTCTCAGTATTTGTGGTAGCCACTGATGGCTTTATGTAAGTATGTTTGCAATGATGCCCTATAGAAGGGCTGAATGGAGAGCCAGTGTTATTGTAGTGGTTAAGAGTGATGGACTCTAATCTGGAAAGTCAGGTTTCCTTTGGGCCAGTCACAGTTCTCTCAGAACTCTCTCAGCCCCACCTATCTCACAAGGTGCCTATTGTGGGGAGAGAAAGGGAAGAAGATTGTAAGCTGCTTTGAGACTCCTTCGGACAGAGAAAAGTGAGGTATAAAAACCAGCTCTTCTTCTTGTGAATTTCAGTGGTACAGAAACATGTTGCATGGATAAGGTTTAATCCCAGGCATCACCAGAAAAAGACAGAAGGGCTGAGAAAGACATGCCTGAGGCAATGAAGAGCTATTGCTAGTCTGATTGAACAGCAGTGGTTGGACTGGACTAACAGTCCGGCTCAGTATAAGGCAGCTCCATATGTTCACATGCTGGACAGAGGCTGCAAGACTTCATATATACAGAATGTAAATGGGCTTATGGAGAAATCAAGAGAAGCCATGTTTTTTCTAAGATACACAAACTTTGTTATCTTGACTACGTTGGCTCTTTTCCACCTATCAACGATAAACTAACAACAGCCCTGACCTGGATAGCGCAGGCAAGCTCAGTCTCATAAGATCTTGGAAGCTAAGCAGGGCTGACTCTGGCAAGTACTTGGAAGGGAGACCTCCAAGGAATTCTAGGGCTGGGATGCAGAGGCAGGCAAAGGTAAGCCACCTCTCTGAAGCATCCCATTAGGGGTTGCCAGAAGTCAACCATGACTTCCAGGCGCGCACACACACACACACAAACCAAAATAACCAATAAACTAACAGTCCATTTATGAAGATCATATTTCATACTTTTAATAAAAGAATTAAAGTGGGCTGCAAATAAATCATCACGTTTAGCTAATGAATAAACACCCAGATTTCTACATTAAGAAATTCCTTGTATAATAGTAAATTTATAAGTAAGAATATCTTTAACTGTTTTAGAAATACTAATAAAATAGTAATAAAAATATATGCTGTTCTTCCTATATTAACTTTATTGTTTTTGTATTAACTTTGTATCAAAATATCTCCCCAAAAAGCTCTAATGCAGCTAAGGAAGTGATCAAAGAATTTTAAAAAATCTATTAAGTTTTAAAATAGAAATAGCCATTTAATTTTATCAAATGCTTTCTTCCGTATCTAACAGGATCATACTAAATTCTGTATCACATTTAAAAGATTACATTTCAAAAATTAGTAATATTAATAAAAAATGGTTATCTCCTTACATCCTTACATTTCCCAGTCTCTTAGCAAATACTTCCATAAAGGTTATTATGAAGAAATCAAAGAATGGGGTTGGGCACAGTGTAAGGACCATGGTAGGATTCCACAAGGATCATGAATATTCCACATTTTCCCTTTCTCCCAGCAGCCCTTTCCAACTGCAGGAAAGCTTATTAATGAGGCTGCAAGACACACGTAATAATCAAATGCATTGGTTGGTTGTAGTGAGGAGGGGGAAATCTTCTGTCAGGATAGCTCCCTGGACAGCAGAGACAGGAAAAGCAATTTCATTCCATTCACTATCCCCACTGCAGTCTTCTGACCTGCAGGGCTATTACTCTGCATGGGTCCCATGACCCTGGAAATAAACTGTCCTGGGGGTATGGAAAGACCGTTGGGGGAATGGGATAACAGGAAGACCTGCAATAATCAGAACCTTAATATTATATTAATATTATAAATATTCATTTCAGTCAGTCAGTACTTCAGAAAATATTAGGCCTTCCCTCATGCATGTCCTATGCAGCCATCTGTTTGGAGACCAATCAGAGTCTTTTGGAAACAAAAATTTAGATTATGACATTTAAATTTTGGCTCAGGTTACATTTAAGAGCTAATTCCAATCCTCTTATTTCACAAATGCTTACCGAGTTGTCATCCTCAGCATGGTTTTCCCACATAGAGAGTAAGATCACGCGTATTAGAGTTGATTTTGGAAAGCTCCTTCATCTGTCAGATAGCTCTGCCTTTCATTTGATTAAACAAAGACTCCTGGACATAGAACACCAAGAGCTGATTAGTCTGGTTTCAGGTAGATGCTCCCCCTTGAAGGTAGGGTTTCCTCCCCAAGGGTCTATTGTAGAATATTTTCTCTGTTTAGAGAAGAAGAGAAGAAGAAGAGATTGGATTTATACCCCACCCTTCACTACCCAAGGGAGTCTCAGAGTGGCTTACAAACTCCTTTCCCTTCCCCTCCCCACAACAGACACCCTGTGAGGTAGGTGGGGCCGAGAGAGCACTGACAGAAACTGCTCTTTTTCAAGAACAGTTGTGCCAGAACTATGGCTTGCCCAAGACCATCCAGCAGGTGCAAGTGGAGGAGTGGGGAATCAAACCTGGTTCTCCCAGATTAGCGTCCGCGCACTTAACCACTCCTCAGTATTGAAGAGCTTTTATGTTAGGCCGTTTTAATGTGCTGCCTTTGGCTGTATTGGGTGATAGGTTCTCCAAGATTCCTTATGTGGATAGGTTATGTCCTTATGGTGTTAATGAAATTGAGAGTCTGGATCATATCCTTCACACTGTATCTTCTATCATGATGTTCGATCCTCATATCTTGAGCCTGTGTTGAGAAATCTAGTAAATCGTTCTGATGAAGGGAAGATATTCTGTTTACTCTCTACTCGATCCCTAGTGATTATGGAAATGGTGGCCAAATTTCTGTTTTGGGCTTCTAAGAGGAGGGAATGTATTATTAACTGTATATGATTTTGTATTCCTTGCCTGTTAGTTTCGATACAACATGCCAATAAAGGATGATTGATTGATTGATTGATATTCATTTCAGAAATGAGAACACTGTCAGGAATTTAAACAGAAATTAAATAATTCAGTCAGCTGGGCTCACAATAGATCTAAAAAGGGTTTGTTTAATTCTGTGGGTAAACATCCATCTTAGGAAATGTATTAGGTTTTAACTAACGTGTTGCTCATTTAACTTCCTTTAAACTAAAAGGAATACTTGGCAATTCTCTTCATTACTCCCTAGTGGGACAGAAAGCTGACTTTAAAAATAGTGAATTATTATTTTGTCATTATCTGTATTCTTCAACAAAACCATAGACATTATCCTTTCTTTGCCCTTTTGTCAATTTATAAACTAAAAATTAGTTTGGCACTTTTCCAGAACACCTTTGATAAATGAATTTTAGTTTTCTTTCACCATAAGTTTATTGCTTAACAAACATGTTTCATTAAACTTTTAATTCCTCCATCAGTGATTTGTCCAACATTTGCTTATGCAATAATTCCCAACGGCTTTATTTTCTTATCAAATTCTTGTTTAAATTGTATTCCCTATTTACTATACTAGAGTGATGAGACACATTGCCGATAAGTTTTGGCAGTATCCCAAATAAAGCTTTTAGGAATATCAGGGATGTTGTTAGATTGAAAACCACACACAATTATTCCTATATTCACCTTAGTAGTTTCTTCCTTTTATTGTTATTAGAGAAATTTAATCTCTAAGGCTTTAAAACCCATTTCAAAAGGGAAATATCAAATATCAAAAGGCACGTATGTCATCAGATAAGACTTGAAATCAAATCTCAGAAGCATTAATGTATAATAATATGTTGAGTGCATAAAAGCCTACCTATTCTTGTGTGATTCCTATGGGGCACTTAATAAAATGAATAATTTCTTTCCATTGTATTGAAAAATCTTGAGACAGCCATCAATTTATTAAAGGAATCAGGAATAATATATGTACTTTCATCGGGTTGAACATTTTATCTAAACCTGGATGGATAGCTCAGTTGAAGACCTTTGCTATTGTAATCTCTCCTTTAACAAATATCATGGCTGAGGACAGACTGGCAGTTTGTAGCGGGAGCCAGTCATGGCAAAAAAGCCACAGAATAAACTGTTCTGAGTTTTCCTGGTCACACAGGTCCAATGGATGCAGGAGCATACCAGAAGGAGGCGCGCAGGAGCATTCAGACTGCTGCCCCGGAGGTGTGGCTGTCAATGGCTTTTCCCCATTAATTCAGCTGTGTGTGTATAGGTGTATGGGTTTATGTGCGCATGAGCACTCATGTGCTCATGCACATCCGGCCAATTGGGGGAGGAACCCACAGCACTGGCACTGCATTGGGCGGTGGAACGGAGCACACCCAATCATATCACTGCTGCTTTATGCGCAACACGGGTTGCTCCTGGCTTTTCTGCGTAGTGTTCACACTGCCGGGAAGCGGACAAACGTGGGATAAAGGCACTCTTCGGGGATTTGCTACCACTTTTATGAGATATCTATCAAATGTGGGAGTGAAGCGGAACAGCGCAGGTTGCCTACAGGTGGGGAACGCCAGGCACATGTGCCTGTGTGAACACCCCCTTTAATCTGCTTTTAAAACGTTGCTGAAACGTGGCTATAGCGGGGCAAATTGCCAGTCTGAACTCAGCCCATTAATTTCTGAACGAGAGAATCATAATAATTAATGGTGTGTAAAGATTCACTAGAGTCAGTTTAGACAAAGTTGATGCTACCACTTCTTACTTAGCTTCATTTTGTACCCTTTAACAATAAAGAGGCTAAAGTGGTTCTTATCATGCCTCAGTGTTTTCCCTTCAGACAAGAACGGACAAAGTGTACATCACATCCTGTGCTTCCCCTGGCTTCTTTGTCTCCAGGGAAACAAACTGTTCAGTTGGGGGGAAGTGTTTTGAGGGTGTTCCTGATCACTTTGAAAGTTTTAATTTGCTGAAGGAACTTTCTGGTTAGGATTTAAACACAACATAAATTTCAGTGTAGGGTTCAGTCAGTGTTCTACCAAAAAAGGGGGGGGGGATTTGTTAGGCTCCCAAAATGATAAGAAGCCAGGTGATTTTTTTAAATTGAATTAGAGGGATATATATATGTGTGTGTGTATTCTTTCCTTATATATAAAAGACTCTTCATATTCCTCTTGCCCATGCTCCCGCAGCCTTTCGCCTGCTGACCTGTCACTCACAAGGTCTCACCATCCATTGGTGGCTGCATTGCCTGCGTTGCCTGCGTGCCACCCACAGGCCCAGCACGTGCCACAACTCAAGTCACACTGGATGCCTCGTTGCACTGCTGATGCCCCCTTCTGCAAGCAAAGCCATGGCAAAGCACCAAAACAACCCTGCCCTGTCGTCTCCCCCCCAGCAGCTCACTCCCCCCAGGCATGACGCGAGGAAAGACAGTTGCGTGGCACTCACCCAGGAGCATTGCAACGGCACTGCTTGCATCCCTTCAGAGCTGCTGGCCACTTCTTGGCATTGGCTGCTGCATGTTCGGATCCAGAGCTGGGCCCTGCTGCACCTCAGAAACCTGGCCAAGTGTCGCGCAAGACAGCCCTGCAGCCCACTCCACCCACAGCCGGCCTCTTCCCCTCGCGCCAGCAGCACACTTACACTGCAATTAAAACCTTAATGCTCCGCTGCACCGGGGACCCTGGAGCAGGAGGCGAGAGGAGCGGCAGCTGCCACCGACCCAAGATTTGGCTCCCTGAACTGCTCACTGCAGAGGCCCCTGCACGCACACTTGCACAGAGATGAGGAGGTATTAGCATTGTGATTGCAGGGGGATGGGGGACAGAATGGGAACAATCCTCCCAAACACCCCACCCACACACATACACCCCTCCTTTTCACTCCACGAAGCCTCCACATCAGCCCTGCCCAAACCAGACAGAGTTTTGACTTTTTGCCTGCCTCCAAATATCTCTCACCTCCATGTGATTTTAATTTCTTTTAAAAGAAGACTCTCCCTGCCATTTGGATGTCTGCACATTGCAACCACTGCTCCCTCTAAGCTCTCCAGTACTGTGAGCAGAAATTCTACTTCATACGTTACCAGTATTACAGTGGTGAGTGGCCGATTTCCCTGCTGCATAAATCAGTTTGCCCTGAAGCCATCCTTCCTGAGCAAAGACAAACAAGGGTGAGGTGCAGGCTACAAGATTGGGCGGGGAGCCTATCGGTGCCGGTGAACGTGGCGCTGCTGCCAAGGAGTCGTTCAAGGCAGTCGGGGCTTCCGTAGACAGGGAGATGGCTGCCGTGGCTGGGGTCTCTGCTGGGCTGGGCAACTGCTGGGGAGGTTGTTGCGCCTCGGCCTCTTGGGTTTCAGGCTCCTCAGAGTTGTCCGGCTCTAATGGAGTTGGTCGATGTGGCGGTGGAGCATAATGCCATCTTCACAGGAGACCTCATACGAACGGGGGGCCCTGACCCATACCACCCACGCCGGGACCCACAGTGGGCCTACGGTGTAGCTCCGGGCATATACGGGGTCTTCTGGGAAGAACCCCTGGGCTGCTTCCTGGTCCTCGGTTCCCGTCTCGCGCTCTGGGGCCCGGTCCAGGTGAAGCTGGTCCAGGAGCGATGTGAAGCGGCGACCCAAGAGGAGTTCCGCCAGACTGCGTCCTGTGGTGGAGTGCAGGGTGACTTGCTGTCTGAAAAGGAAGGAAGCCAGTTTGTAATCCCAGTCCGGGGAGTCGAGCCAGAATAGTGCATCCTTCGCAGCCCGGACCATCCATTCTGCTGTTGGAGCTGGTCTGCAAAGGAAGCGGGGTCCGGCGCCGCAATGATCACATCGTCTAAAAAAGCTTGAACTCCAGGGATGCCTTTTAGGAGTGAATCCATGAAAGACTTAAAAATCCTGGGAGCCACACAAACCTCAGACTGTAGCTGCGTGATCCAGAATGCCCCATTGTGGATAGCGATGGTCTGGGACTCGGCGGCGGCTGCATCTATGGCAGCTGCTGGTATGCTTGTGCCAAATCGAGCTTACCAAAGACCTTGGCCCCCGCCAGCGAAGTGAGGACGTGGCTCACCACCGGGACTGGGTAAGCATGATCCTGCAAGGCCTTGTTCAGGGTGCACTTGCAATCTGCACAGATTCGCACATCCCCATTTGGTTTAACTGGTGTGACAATGGGGGTCTCCCAGCGCGCGGATGCAACTGGCTCCAGCACCCCCTGCTCGACAAGGAGATCGAGCTCCACCTCAATTTTAGCCCGCATTGCAATGGGAGGGACCCGGGCCTTGATACGAATGGGGCCAACGGCCGGATCAATATCCAGGGAAATGGGGTTTCTGGTATACTGCCCAGAGTCCCATCAAACACCTTGGGGAATGCCCGGCAAACAGCTTCCCAATCGGCTGTCCGGATCTGGTTAAGCCCCAATATCTTGAGTCCCAGGGGCTTGAACCAAGAGAGTCCCAACAAGCTGGTAAGGCGCCCTTCCACCACCAACAGGTCCAGCTGCCCTGAGAATCCCTTGAAATGGACCCTGAACTTGCCCCAGCCACGGACCACCCCAGGGTTTTTATTAAAGTCCCGTAACAGAAGACCCTGTGGCTTGTGCAACTGGAGTCCCCCCTTTGGGCATAGGGAACGGAGGGTCTCGACCGAGACGATGGAAAAAGATGAGCCTGAGTCAATTTCCATCTGGCAGGGGGACCCCTCAATCTGGACAGTCACGTGCACCTTGTCCGGGCCATATAGGGGCAATTTACATACCGTTTGGTGGTGGTGGACTGAAATGGTGTGAAGATCCTCCACGTCGAGCTGTGCCATGAGGTTCAGCCATTGTCCCTTGGAGCGGCAGACCTTTGCGATGTGCCCTGCCTTGTTGCACGTCCGGCAGATGGCGGTGCAGAACTGGCAAGTCCATCACTCGTAGGCATCGCCGCAGCTAGCACAGGCTGTGGAGTGCTGGACTTTGGCCTCTGTTCCCCCTTGAGTGCGCTGGGACGGCCATCGGTTGACCTGGAGCACTTCCTCATCCTCCGAGATGTCGGAACCCTACATTGCTCGGGTGCAGTGGACTGCCTTGCTGGGGCGATCTTGGTGTGCCTTCTCGTAGGTGGCGGACTCCCAGATGGCCTTGTCGAGGTCGAGGTCGTTATTGCTGGCCAGTTTCCACCGCAGCTTTGGGTCGTGGAGGCCCACCAGGAATTGGTTCAACAGAGTGTCAGTAAGGCTTGGGAAAGCACACCTGGTGGCTGCCCACTGGAGGCTGGCCAGGAAGTCTGATGTTGTCTCGTCCGGGCCCTGGACTCGAGCGAAGAAGTCCAAGCACTCCATGAACTTGGTAGGCTTAGGTGAAAATTGATCAGAGAGGGCCTTCCCCAATACCTTGTAGGTCTCCTCTTTGTTGGTCTTCGGGTTGATAAGGTCCATGCCGCAGGAGCTGAGGAACAAGGACCTTTCCCCGGCTTCCACAACATCGTGGTAGTCAAAGTGGTTCTCCAAGGTCTCCAACCAGGTGTCCCAGTGCTGGGGCCAGGAGATATCGAAAGCCTGGATATTACCTTGGGGAGCCGCCATTGTTCCACATGGAGGCAGCTGCCATGGTTGCAAAAGTGGAGGCGGGCGGAGAAGCGGTGAGCGGGCGGTGCTGCTCTCGGGGTCAGTGGTGCGCTGCTCCAAAGTGGCTGCGGTTGCAGTGAGAGGTGCAGTGCTGCTCTCGGGGTCAGCGATGCGATGCTCAGGAGTGGTGTGATGAGCACAGTCCTCGATGCGATGCTCTTCCTCGTGGTCGTTGTTCATGTAGGGCGTTGGAATCCCACCTTCGTCGCCAGTGAAAAGTACTGAGACTGAGTGATTTCAGCTCTCACATACTTTATTAGTTGAAGAACAAGACAAGAGAAGCCGGCTCACAGGCTGGCTTTTATTCCCAAGGGAACCCACACGCCAACACATACCCCACCCTGTGATTGGGCTATTTACAGTGATTGAGTTATTTCCTAGGATTCCGGCTCCCCGATTGAGAGGGAGCTAGGATCCTACAGTCCATTGTCTTTGGGAGCGAAGCTCAGTCCCTTCACCTGGCCACATGTCAGTCCAGTTGGAACCAGTCCGAGCACATGGCTGTCCTGAGCACATGTTCGCTGGTGGATACATTACACCACTGATGGCAGGTAGCTGCAGCTCTGTCACTAGTCCCCTCAAAAACAGTGACAGTTTAGGCTGCAAACATAGGAGAACCAAGTTCTCTGCATTCCACCCCTCTTACATTTCTGAGACCTTCCTTGAGAGAAGTGACATTAGTGTTTCTGTGTATGTGTTGCCAGGCCTGGCCAGCTGCCTCGGTACTGGCTGTTTGGTGTAGTGGTTAAGTGCATGGACTCTAATCTGGGAGAACCGGGTTTGATTCCCCACTCCTCCACTTGCACCTGCTGATGTGACCTTGGGTCAGTCACAAGCTCTGGCACAGCTGTTCTTGAAAAAGAGCAGTTTGTGTTAGAGTTCTCTCAGCCCCATGTACCTCACAGGGTGTCTGTTGTGGGGAGGGGAAGGGAAAGGAGTTTATAAACTGCTCTGAGATTCCCTTGGGTAGTGAAGGGTGGGGAATAAATCCAATCTTATCTCATCTCGTCTTCTCTTCTCTTCTGGTGTGGATTCTCTGTTTTGACATTGGTTGTGTTGGACTTGCCACATTTGCCCCTGGTTCTGTAGGGATTCTCTGGTTTCCTGTTGGTTCTGTTAGGAGGCTTTTGGCCAATGGCTGCTCTTGTGTGTTTCGCTATTGGCTTCTTTGCCCTGGAGAAAGGATGGGTTCCCCCACCCACAGGACACAACAGAGACAAGTAGGATGGCTGGGGGCACCTTGCTCATGGGCCCAAAGAATTGGACCAGTTGATACAATTTGCTTGGAACTTGGTGGGTCTTTAATGGACTGGCTGGACTAGGTTCCCTGAAGTTTTGGGTGCAAAATAACCACTCCGGACCAATGTTCCCTCTAAGCTGAGTTAGTGTGAGCTAGCTCACAGTTTTTTAGCCTCCAGCTCACAGATTTTTGTCTTCGCTCAAGAAGGATGGCTCCAGAGCAAACTAATTTATGCAGTAGCCAAACAGCTCACTCACAATTTTAATGCCAATAGCTCACAGAGTAGAATTTTTGCTCACAAGACTCCACAGCTTAGAGATAGCATTGCTCCGGACCCCCAGAAAAAGTCCCCCATTGGGAATAATGGACCCCCAAAATGTCAGAATTCCAAAGAAACAAACTCCTGAATCAGAACTCTAAAACAGCAAGCAGGAGGGCCCTAATACTCTAGAATGTCAATATGCAACCTATTCCTGAAATCTGAATCTGATCCAGATGGGTATTCCACCTGTTGCCACCCCACAGTTTCCCCATTACTTCAGAGAAAATAGTAACTCGTCATGAGAAAGGAAGGCTTTCGCGTCAGCTTGTGTACTGTTCTTCTGTTTGCCCATTAAGAGGGATTAGTCCGCTAGATGGAGTCTGTGGCAGAAGTATTTCCAGAATGAATCACAACCTAAGCAGCAGGATTCACGATAAAACAGGGGGACAAAATATGCTTTAAAACTAGTCTAAATAAAAATTCAATTTATTTATAGCAGAATAGGATATAAAATTTAGATATAAAATACTGTTGAATCTCAATATATCAATTAATTAGTCAATTTAAAAATTATTTTCTTCCCACTCCTATACTGTAGCTCATCAGGCCTCAGTTATTACTGAGATACTTATGAACGTGTGTGTGTGTGTGTGTTAAGTGTCTGACTCGTGACAACCCTATGAATTAGTGTCCTCCAAAATGTCCTATCATTAACAGCCTTGATCAGGCTTTGCAAATTGAGGGCTGTGACTTCCTTGAGTGAGTCAATTCATCTCATGTTGGGTCTTCCTCTTTTCCTGCTGCCTTCAACTTTTCCTGGCATTATTGTCTCTTCCAGTGAGTCATGTCTTCTCATAATATGATCAAAGTACAATAGTCTCTCAGTTTAGTCATTTTAGCTTCTAGAGAAAATTAAGGATTGATTTGGTGTAGAACCCACCTTGTCTTTTTGGTGGTTCATGGTATCCATAAACTGTCCTGCAACACCACATTTCAAATGAATCAACTTTCTTCCTGCTTTCTGACATTGCTTTATATTGAGTTGTATCATTGATCTATCAGGGTCAATATCCTCTAGTATGAGTAGCAGCAGCTCTCTGGAATCTTAGGCATCTTTCACTTACCTGATCATTTATTTAAGTGGAGATGCCAAGGATTGAATCTGGGACCTTCTGCATGCAGAGCCTTGGCTCCTTTCCTAGGGAATGTATGTGATCTACTTTAAATATGGTATGTAAATTCTAGGTATTACTATTCACTGTATAACTATTATTATTTTAAATATTATATTTGTATGTATTCATAATCAATTTACATTAATTATATTAATATTAAAATGATATATTTATTCATATAACAAATATATTGTGTATCACCACCAAAAATGAGTTCCTCTATCGTGTTTTGGGCCTACTTCCTGGTGCTGGTAATTACATTTAAAGCTCTAAACAGCCTGGGTCAAACATCTCTGAAAGTGTATCTTCTCCCATTCTGTTCCTTTTTCATTTGTTTGAGCCAGCAAATGAGCCTCTGCTCAATGTGTTTCCTGTTACAGATATGAAGTGTTCAGGTATGGAACGGAGCTTTCTTGGCTGCAACGGTCATTCTATGATGCCCTGTCTTCTAGATCTAGCAAACTGTAGCATACCTATATGCATATTGTCTTTTATATGGTAATTTTACACAGTTTATTTTGTTAATTTAATGCATGTTGTTTTTACTGTAATTGTGCATTGTGGGAGAGAACGGGTGGAATCTAGCAGTAATTTTCCATTAGTGGAAGAAGGCAATTTTTGTCAGCTCTCCACTGCAACCCCTCCCCCCATTCACCTGCCATGCTGTTCCGGATGTCCAGTTGTCCCCCAGAAGCAGTGTTTGGAGGAGCTAAGTGGGCTACAGCAGGAGGGAAGGCGCAGGAAAGTTCCATTCCACTGCAGGAAGTGCCACCCATTAGTGCAAAATTACCACTGGATCCAGCCCAATGATTTGGGCAAAATTTGTTGGGCTTCAGTCCCATTGAAATCAACTGAACATTAGTTAAATAATATTACCATTTAATGAGAAGCAGGATGCTCTGGGAAATCATCCAACAGATTCTTTATGGAAGATGAAACCAGCAGGAGGATCAAAAGTCTGTGAAAATTGGCCTTGAAGATTGGGATGCTGGCTTTTTTTTTAACTTCTCAGTTTTGCCATCTGGTTTATATTCAAGTTAGGGCTCTGAACTTCTTTGGTGTAGATTAATATGGAGAGAGAGTCATTTCCTGAAAGAACCAAAGCTTTGGCTCTGTTTGGGTGTTGGGGATGGTCCATGTCTCTAAGACTAAGGCTCACATAAGGCATCTGCAGTGGGGGAGGCTAGCACAAATGCTTAATAAAATGATATGCCCAGAGGGAGAGGTATTTGGTGTAGTTTACAGTTAACAGCCATTTTGCAGTTTCCATAGAAACACTGAAGAGATTGAAAAACAACTCACTGTGAAAGTTGACAAATCTGTGAAATGAGGACTGCAAATGCCCTAGTGGTGTTAAATACATTTGACTCTTGTTGTAATTGCAAAGTAATTGATGTCATATAAGCTGTCAATTAAGACCTTTAAGCTGGCAGTCAGAAGGTTAGGTAGTTTTAAATCATTAGAGAGGCATAATTCCAGAATGGTCTCCTTTGTAATTTTTAAACTGAGTCAAATGAAAATATGTTATAGGATTGGCTATATGGGAGCTGCTGTGGCAAATGCCTCAAGGTTGTGTATTCTCTTCAGTGCTGTTTGGTATATATACACAAGACAACTTAATGAGATCATCTGCTCTTTCTTTCTTTTTTTGGTATTTTTCATATGTGCATGTCTGTTTGTGAATGTTTATGCACCTGGAAGTCATAGCGACCTCTGGTGACGGACACCTACTGGGGGCCTGGAGGATATTCAGAAAGGTAGCTGAATAAAGCCTGCCCCTGCCTCCCAACTGCTGGTATTCCAAGGAAGTCTCCCATCCAAGTACTTGCCAGACTCAACCCAAGGTATTATCTCCTTGAATGGGATGCCTCTCTTTGTCTTGACCGCTCCTTCCTCTCTCACTTTGCTCTCTCTTCACATGGCCTTCCATGGAGAAACATCTCTCTGCAGGTCTCTCCTGTAGAGGCAATGCCCCTCATACCTGCATATACATGATGCCGGACAAACTGGCCCTTTGTGACAGGGAAAGTACTCTTTAGATTAGGCTTCTCTCTCTTCCTTTGACTGCAACCTGAATGTGAATTGGATCTACTTCCTTGGAAATATATTTACTGCGCTCAGTATCACACTTCTGTGACTGGGCAAAATGCTGCTATATTAACCAAATATCCCAATAATGTTAAATTGAGAGAGTCTGCAGAAATCTTTGCCCATCTCTGGTTACTTGACATGCTACTGAATGATACCCCTGCAAGGTTGGCTTCAGGCAACCATGCTAGAGGGGGGATGGATTTTACCCGAAGTGGTGGTGGTGACTAGAAAGGGGGGTGGGTGGACAGTGGTTCGTCTTGCACACAATGTGACAGAGACCACAACAATTATATATACTTTACAGATAGAAAACTTTTTAGTTAGGAAAAGAAGTCCTGAAGTTGTTACATGTGATCTCTGAATCATTGCTTTATTTTAATCCTGTTGAAACATTGTGTTATTGGAGCAGCAGTAGCAGACTCTCCAGACAAGATGGAACTCAACATAAAAATTAAAAAAATAAATTATAAATGCACTGAGCAGGAAATTATGTAATACATCTCATCAAAGCACTGAAGCGACACAGGGCTGCTTGTCTCAGATGGCTTGCACAGATTCTTAAAAAGCAAAGGCTAGCATTTGTTTGGCTGATGCACTAACAAGGGAATATTTCTAGCACAATTAATTTTTACTGGCTGACAAGTAGGAAATGCCAGGTTGTTTTTTTGGGGGGGAAAGAATGGGAAGAAATAGAAGGGGTCACGATTTCAGTCTTGGATAAAGAGCCCTGTGAGCTGTTTAATAGCATACAAACTGAAATACTAGAATTCTGGACATACAGAAGAGAGATTTTTGCATCCTTTACCTAAGACCGAAATGAGGGACAGACAGGTAACCTAGGCAAATATTTATTTATTTATTTATTTATTTGTTAGGCTTGTATCCCGCCCGCCCACCCGCCAAGGCAGCTCAGGGCGGCTTACAACAGTAAACTAATATACAATACAGCCACAATACCAAGGCCATTATAATTTTGTGGCACCAGGCTTGGAGGGGGGTACCCTAAAGGTCTATCTGTTCAACTATCACCTATTCCAAATTGGGTTGCCAACTCTGGTTGGGAAATGCCAGAAGATTTGGGAGCAAAGCCTGCAAAGGTGGGGCTTAGGGAGGGGAGGGAACTCAGCAGAGATATGATACCATAGAGTTCATTCTCTGAAGTTGCCATTTCCTTTAGGGGAACAGATCTCGGTAGACTTGAGATAAGTTGTCATTCTGAGAGATGTCCAGGCCCCACTGGTAGGTTGGCAACCCTAAAGGGGCAGCAGCAAGCAAAGTGGGAACAAGGGTGTGTCTAGGCTGTTCTCACGTGTTCCCACACCACTTGCTGCTCCTGCCATGCTGCAGGCCAAACGGGGGCACAGAGCAGCTTCTCAGAGTTGAGGAAGACCCACTCTCACCATGCACCAGGGGCCTAATCTGAATTGAGTCCATATACACCTAGGAATAAAGTTTTGAGCATGGAACTCCCAGACCGCATCCATTAATCTATCAAACGGAGGACATGAGGACTTTGTAATGTGTGAACAGAGTCAGAGGAGGCCAGTGATTCTGCCCTTTTGCAGTCTGGAAGTTGCCAACTTTTTTCCTGCCAGGGCTACCCTGTCCTTAGCAATTGTATAAAGTAGGGGGAGTACTATATATCACTGCTGGGGGAAAATCAACTGCTGAATTTCTGGCATGAACCTACTGGAAACAGGCAGGGTTTTCTGTCTGCACAGTGCAACTTTCTTGCCTCCCTGTAGTCCCAGGGTCCTTGGGAACGACATGATGGAGGAATCAGGGGTCTACAGTGGGAAGGAGGAATTGATTACACTCCCCCCCATTCTGTCCAGGGAAACTTTTGATAGTATCAAAGCCTTTATGAGAGCAAAGAAAGAACATAATCCTATGCCAGGCAATGATGCAATTAGGTTGCCAACCTCCAGGTGACACCAGGAGGTCTCCTGCTATTACAGGAAATCTGTCCCACTGAAGGAAATGGCTGCTTTGGGGGGTGTACACTATGGCATTATACTCTGCCATATTATACTCTGAGATCCTTCCCCTTCTCAAACCCCGGCCTCCTCAGGCTTCAGCCCCAAAATCTCTAGGTATTTCTGAACCCAGAGCTGGCAATTGTAGATGCCATCCAGGAGGCTTTGGACAAAGGGTTTCGCTGCAGCTAAATGTCCATTAATGGTGAGTGAGATTAGGATGACCATTCTCTCAGCCTAATTTACCTCATAAGATTGTCATGAACCATTGATGTCAACCAGAGCTCCTTGGAGGAAGAATGAAATTAAAATGTGAGAGAACTTCTATTCTGTCCATCATGTAGCAGGTTTCAGTATGTTCACGAGAGGTGAGAAGTTGTGATAAGACCCTCATGATTAAGCTACCACCTGAGAGGGTAAGTGGTTAGACATGCACTTTTCTTCTTGCATGCTCAGAACTCTTCCTGACCAATTGTTTCATTTTTTTTCCTCCCAGTGTGGGAATCCAGGTCTACAATTCTAGAAAGGATGGTGAATGTACTGAGCAACAGTTCTAACAAGGGTGCTGCAGAGGCACACAGTTCGCAGTTGGTTATATTTTTAACATATCCACTGCCCTCCCTCCCCCTTCCTCCTAGCAACTACTTGATGAGAATGAGCTATGCTGGAAATACATGGTGGGAAAGTGACTTCCAGAAGAGAAAAATCCCTTATGGAAATGCATAGTTACTAAGAAAAGGAACTCTTGTTGCATTGAATGAACCTATAGAAATCCTAACACAAAGGTCTTCGACCACCAGTACATTACCAGCATGCGAACAATTTAATTGCAATAATGACAAGGTACTTTCTCAAAAGAATAAATTGTACTGCTGCAAGCCATGCTATGTGCAAATAAAATAACTGCAGTAACCTTGTAGGCAATTACTCGTTACAAGAATAATCAGGTGACCCTAAAGGTAATAAGGCTTCCTGTTAATTCTAAATCCAACCTGTGTAACTTTTTCTTTGGCTGGGGAGGGGGAATTGGTGCAGAGGAAGTGAATGCATTCTTTGTGACTGGTTATTACAGTGCCAAGCAGGTTTCTCCAGTCCACCCACTCGACCTTCCTTGAAGACTGCTGAGGTACCACCTCTTTGAAAGGCCTGTAGCTAGGCAGTGGCGAGAGGGGTGACATCCCCTCCTGAATCTGCCACGCCCCCACCCTGACCCCCAAGAGATGGCAGTGGCGTGAGTGGTGGTGACTGGGCGGGAGGCGACCCGGGGCGGCCTACCTGATCGCAGCACCCACAGAAGTCATCTGGCCTGGCCTGCCCAGCTGGTGTGTTGAGTCCAGCCTGCAAAACTCGCAGCTGTTTTTCATCAGCAGCCAAGCCACTCAGCAGCTTCTGTGGGGAGGAGGTGATGTTGACCGGGTCAAGGGCCATTTCCTGCCTCCCTCCCTCCTTCCGAGATGGCTGGGCAGAGGGCTTCTCGGGGCTGGGGCTTTCCCTGTCTTTCCCTGGTTTCCTGATATGCCAGCTCCTTTTGTGGGGCTGACATAAGAGGATGGGTCGCTAGCCTGGCATCCCCCAATGAGGAGCTCAGAGCCAAGTGCTCTTAGCGGCAGCTGGGTGGGCAGGCTGTGCTTCCTCCAGCAGGTGCACCTCATCCTCCCCAGTCACCACCTGCTTAAGCACCATCTCTACCTCCCTCACCCTTGGCACCCCTCAGCACACACGCCGGAAAAACCTTTTAGCTATGGGGCTGCCTCTTTCCCTCAAGATTGCTGGGCAAAAGGCAGTGTAGGTGGAACAGGTCAGGACCGGTACCCATCCTGAAGGCACTTCAGCTTCTCTTGGCAACTTGTCATATCTTCCCCACCTGGCAGGCAGAAGGGGATGACAGCAGAAGGTTCCAGAGCAAGAGTGGCCAGCAATAGTTTAAGAACAGGGCTGGTGGCCAGATCTCAGCAGGATGGGGCTGGCCTTGTTCCTAGGCTTGTTCACTATTTTATTTATTATATGGCACAGTTACATACAGTAAGTATATAATAATATAAAATATGTAACCAAGTTGATACAAAGGATATGCAGACCAATTGGGCCATCCCCCAAATACTAATATCTAGATTTTTCAATCCACTCAGTCGCAGCTGGGGAAAGTTCAAAGAGCTCTATCACATCTCCCTAGGGCTCCAGTATTCAGTAGATTACTCAGATCAATTGATCCTTTAAAAGTTATCTTTGGATAATTGGCTAGTAGATTTTCAAAACATTAGATTTATTTTTAATACAAGTGTAACCCATGTCATATTCACTTTAACATTTTATTTCTATTAAAAAGTTTAGAATTTAGGGCCTAGGGAACAAAAGGTCACAGAACATGGGCAGTTGGTAAAGTTACTTACATATCACTGACTGTAGGAGCCCCACCCCCTCAGTCAGTCTGGCCTGCAAAGAAGAGAGAAGGCCCAGAGCTTAACTGAAGGGAACTGCTGATTTCTTTGCAGATATGTGGTGGGCCCAACAACCAGGAAGAATTGTGATTTCCATTCATTATTTCTTTTGTTCTGAAATTTCCACCTTGTGGAATCAAAAGATCACCTATGAAAAGCCCAAGGATTTTTGGTTTTAAATAAAATTCTTTCATGATAGGAAAACATCTGAAAAGAAACCTTAAATTAAAAAAAACCCCAGCATTTCTTCAATTATCTTTTGTTCTATGTTATCTGACTTGATGGGAGTGTGACTCATGGAGTTGTATATTGCCTTACATTTCTTTGCTATGACATGATCTATTACAATAATACAAATGTTGCTTATATGATCCATTTCATCCCAGCCTCTCTGTCCTCTGAATGCATTAGTCTTCTTTAGTTATGACTTCTCTTTTAGAGAGTAAAACAGTAATAAAATTATATTACAGGATTTAAAAAAATGACTAAGAGAAATGATCCCACAGTGCAGTGGTGCAGCCAGATAAGGACATTTCTGCAGCCAGTGCGTGTGCAACATACATGCAAATCGCAGCAGTCTTTTCTCCCTCCTGCATTTGAGAAATGTGCTGCCCACTAAATCTCTTGTGTGTACCTCATGCAGTCTGTCTGCCTTTTTATTTTTAAACTGGTGCATATACGTTTATTCAGTTAAATGTGCATTTGTTATTTCCTTCAATTAAACAAACAAACAAACAAAAGAAATAGACATTTCTAAATTTTGAATACTGCATTAGGGAGAAGGGAAGTTAGTGAAATTGCCAAAGCCTCAGATGAAGGTTAAGAGCTAGCATGGTGTAGTGGTTAGAGTGTTGGACTGGGACTGAGGTCATTCAGGTTCAAATCCTCAGCTGTGAAATTTTGCTGGATGACCGTGAGTCATTTAGTCTTTCAGCCTAACCTACCTCACAGGGCTCTTGTGAGGATAAAATAGGGAGAACCAAGTACCTTGCATCTTGCCCTGAGCTCAGTGAAGAAAGAATGTGATAAAAATGAAATCAGCAAATAAAGGGCTTAATGAACGGACAGCAGCATGTGGAAGAAAACAGTCCTCTAGAACTAAAAATCCAACATATACACAAAAACAGCATGACTAAGACAGATAAGTGACCAGGGAGGGGGGAAATAAGTGTGGGGTTTGGTGCAAATTAAATTTTGAAGCAGTCTGCATGATGAACATGTTTTTCATGTCCATATATGCTGGCTGATTGGCTGGGGGAGGGGAACTCCTAAAAGAAAAAAGGTTCATCCTACATCTGCGAGAAGCAAGTAGGAAACAACTAATTGTGTATTTCAGGTTTTCAGATAGCTGTGTTGGAATGGTGACAATGCTATATCAGTTCACTGGCCAAGAACTACTTGTGTAGTCATTATATTTGTACCAGTCACCAGAGGTCACCTGTTGCAAGTCTGCTGTGCAGATCGATCCACTGGAGATAGGAAAAGTTTCAGGACTGGTTCCTAGGGATGGGCATGAATGGGGAAAATATGGTTTTATATGGTTCATGGCATCCATGGTTTGCAAACTACAGACTTTCACAAACTTTTTGACGCTAGATGAACTGGTTCCGTATGTGAGGTTCGTGATGCAGTAGAATAGCCCCCCCTCCCCAGCATGCTAGAGACATTAAAGTTGCAGAAGATCTCCAGCTGACTCTCCTCTACCTGCCGATTGAATTTATGGGGTCCAAGTTACATCTCCCCAAAGAAGGTGGCCCCAGGAAAGTGCTCTCGGGGGAATGATAGGTGCAGGTTCAGGAGTGTATAGAACAGATCCTGTGCAAGCTAGAGACACTATACTCTCAGTGGATCTCCAGCTACCTGCCCTAGAAGTTTGGTGAGGGTTGGATTTATGGGGTCTGAGTTATGCCCCCCCAAAGAAGGTACCCCCATCTTCCATTGTTTCCAATGGAGGGGAAAAAATGGCCAAAAAAGTAAGAGTAATAGAAGCCCAGAAGAACAGAATGAAAATCCCAGAGAATAGCTGCAGTAGAAACTGAAGGTGGGGCAGGCCCGTAGCTAACAACTTTTTGCTCAGGGGGGCCATGTTTTTCTCAGGGGGCCCACCACCAATGGAGTTGTGAGCAAAACTTCTACTTTGTGAGCTACTGCTATTAAAGTTGTGAGAGAGCAATTTGGCTGCTGCATAAATTAGTTTGCTCTGGAGCCATCCTTCCTGAGCTAAGACAAAAATCTGCGAGCTGGAGGTTAAAAAACTGTGAGCTAGCTCACACTAACTCAGCTCAGAGGGAACACTGCCCCCCTCCCCGGAGAAAGAAAAAGGCTACCAGGAATCGCTCTGTGGCAAAGAAGTGGAGGGTGTGTGGTGGGGGGGGGAGAGAAGGGGGCTGGCTGCAAAAAAAATCCCCCTCCTGCCCGAAGGAGCCAGAGATGAGGGGGATTTTCCATGCGCGTGCCCCTCCTCCTCTTCACCCTGCGCGTGGCCCCCCGGGCTGGCGAGGCAACTTACAGTGGCGGTGGCACTAGTGTGACTCCTGCAAGGCGTTGCTGGACAGCAGAGATGGGGAGGCTGCAGGAGAAACTGTGGTTGTCGCCATCTTGGTGCGCTGCCTCCCCTGCCTCCCCCCCAGTGCAGCGCGCCCTTCCCTTGCATAATTGATGATTCGCAGCACAGCGCTCGCGGGGGGGGAGGATGCCACGCACGTGCGCCCGCCTTTCGGGCAATGAGGCCGGGCAGACTCACGAGGGCAGCGAGGTGCAAAGCGAGTTCCCCTCCGAGCCCCTTCAAAGTGCCCGGGGGGGTGAGGGAGAGAGCGCACAGAGCCCCGGCCTCGACGGGTGGAGCGGAGGGTGAGGCAGAGGGCTGGGGGGAGGGGGCTGGGGGGAGGAGGGGGAGCAGAGGATCGGGGGAGGGGGCCCGCAAAACCTGCGGGGGTGGGGCCCCAGGGCCCCACGCAGGCTACGGGCCTGGGGTGGGGGCATTTTTGAAAGCCCAGCAGAACCAGTGCAATGTGCCCAGAAGAACCAGTGCCATTGTGGACTAAGGTCAAGCCAGGAAAGTGCTTTTGGGGGAAATGTCAGGCACAGGTTCAAAGGTGTATAGAATGGA
The DNA here is from genome assembly GCA_029375565.1 of Gekko gecko. Lineage (NCBI taxonomy): Eukaryota > Metazoa > Chordata > Lepidosauria > Squamata > Gekkonidae > Gekko > Gekko gecko. Next base: position 85,466,764 of record JAPDNY010000001.1, on the reverse strand, counting down.
CCCCCTGCAAGTTACACACACCAAACACACAGGGAACCTCATCCTGCCACCTGCTCCTCTACAATCTCTACAAGTTTGGGGAAGAAGATTACATTCCTGGGGTCCCAGTTACAGACCCCCAAAGAAGGTTGCCGCGGTGCTCTCTCTGGAAAAAACTGCTGTAGTTACAGGAGTCTATGGAATGCTCAGGAAAAGCCAGTGACACCAAACACACAGAGAAACTTCACCTGGGCAGCCAGCCAGTAGAAACAAGGCAAGCATTCCCCCTATACTCACAACCCTCCCCCAGTTTCCAAAGGCAGGTTCTGAATGACAAAAAGGCAGACACGACAAGAGACTTCTGATGTAGGCTCCCCAGAGTTACCCCATGAAAGCCTGGCAAGCACCCCAGGCCCAGCAGACCAGTAGAAATCAGAGTTTTCCATTTAAAGTGATTAGTGATACAAACTGTCTTGCATAATAAAGAAAGTTTGTACAGTTTCTTGCTCAGCCAAGTGTTTATGGATTGAAGTGTTGATGTATGTTCATACACTGAAATAATGCACAGGGGCTATTCAAGTATTTTCCTAAGTAATGGTCTCTAGGGTTGCTTCCATATTGGATGATAGGACTGGCTCCTCTACAATCTCTCCAAGTTGGGTGCAGATTACATTTCTGGGGTCCCAGTTATGGACCCCCCAAAAAAAGTTTTCCCACATTTATACCCACCCCTCCTGAATGTGAACACCTCTGTGTGCCATGAGGGTAAAAATGGGTGCAAAGGGTGCTTATTGGGGGGGGGGAGTCCTGCATACCACAGGCCCCCCCACTCCTGGACATCAAACCCATCCTGCCAGGCCACTGAAGCCTGGCCTTAGCAGGGCACCACCAGAGTATCGGTGCCTCCTTCCCCTGATCTGTTCCTGGCCTTGGGTCTCTCTGCAGGGGCAAAAGAGTTGTTAGCACTGCCTAGAGACAACAGAAGTTGCTAACACTCTCTGGAGAGGATTCTGACAGCAGTGATCCAGGGGGTGGGGGGAAAACATCCTCCCCTTCCACATCTGAACTCCCAGTTGCTGCTCCTCCCTCGAGTATACCCCTCTATGGCACCTCCCAGCCCAGCAACAGAAACCAGCTGTGCCTCCCACCTTCTCCAGTCATGGGGCCACAGTTTGGAAACGTTTCCACACCTGCTCCAGTGAACCCTGTGTGGCAGTGCCAGGTGCACCATATCCATGTCTGGAGGGGCTCAAACCCACCCCAACAGTTGTCTTCCTCTGTAGGCACCTGCATAGGGTGCACCCAACTATGTTGCTACTGGAGGAAAGAGTGGAGGCCAGAGGAAGGAAGAAGAGGCCCACTCTCGCTCAGCAGGGAGAAGCGGAATGGGAGCAAGAGGCCCCTCCAAGAAAGACTCCCTGCACTTGGGCTACTATGGGTGGGACATCAAGGCAGGCCACCCTCCAAGAGGTCAAAAGGGTTATGTGGAGGGCCCAGGAAGCAGTAACTCACCTTGTCATTAGCAAGATTATTGCTTTTGATGTCCAACCCTTCTCCCTCATGGAGAATGTAGCCTTTTGCTGGCTGAAGTGGCGATACTCAAGGCTCCAAAGTGCAAGGCAGAACCATGCACTTCATGGCAAACCTCTAAAGTAGCCATTAGGACTGTTGGGGCATGGTCCAGGCTCCAGGAGGGAACATCTGGATCGGGGCGGGAAGGCGGTGCTGCTGTTGTTGGACCTGTTGACGGCGTTTAACATGGTCAATCATCAGTTGCTTGCCCACCGCCTCACTGACATGGGGATTCAGGAACTCACCTTGCAATGGTTTGTCTCCTTTCTCCAGGGTCGGGGACAAAGGGTGGCACTGTCCCGGAGGCACCCACTAACCTGTGGAGTGCCACAAGGGGTGGTACTCCACCTGATGCTATTTAATATCTATATGCGGCCCCTTGCTCAGATTGCCCAGAGGCAGGGGCTAGGGTGTCACCAATATGTGGATGACACCCAGCTCTATCTGTTTTTGGGTGGTCAGTCTGGCTCTACCCCAGAAGATCTGGACTGGGCACTGCAGGACGTGGTGGAATGGCTTAGACTGAGCTGATTGAAATTGAATCTGACGAAGACGGAGGTCCTAAGACTGCATTGGAGTGGCTCAGGGTTAGGGGTCCCATTACTGGCCTTCAGTGGGGCACTGTTGGTGCCAGCACCAAGGGTCAGGAGTTTGGGAGTGCTCCTGGATGCTTCCCTGACAATGGAGGCCCAGGTAGCAGCCACTGCCAAGGCAGTCTTTTACCATCTTCAGCTGATTAGGCAGTTGGTCCCCTTCTTCAAACGCAATGATCTGGCTTCAGTGATCCATGCTATGGTCACCTCAAGGTTGGACTACTGCAATGCTCTCTACATGGGGCTGCCCTTGGGACAACTCTGGAAGCTGCAGCTGGTGCAAACAGTGGCAGCCAGGCTGCTGATGGGCCTTCCTGTGCAGGAGCACATCCATCCTGTGCTAAAATCACTGCACTGGCTGCCAATAGCATTCCGGATTCGCTTCAAGGTGCTGTTTTTGACCTTTAAAGCCCTTTATGGTCAGGGGCATGCCTACTGAGGGACCGCCTTTCCCTGCATGTTCCCCAGAGAGCACTGTGATCTAGAACACAAAACCGCCTGGCCCCCCCCCTGGGCCAAGGGATGCCAGGTTGGCATCGACTAGGACCAGGGCATTCTCCCTGGTGGCGCCAATGCTCTGGAATGAGCTCCCTAGCGAGATCAGGGCCCTGCAGGACCTTCAGCAATTCTGCAGGGCTGTGAAAATGGAGCTTTTTCGCCAGGTGTTTCAGTAGGAATGATATTATATCGGCTGAGCTGCACTTGCACTTTATTACATGACACCGTTACTTAAATGGTTTTAATAGTTAGTAATATTGTTTCAGGTTAAGCCCCCCCATTGGGGGCTAGGGTTGCTGTGTTTCCTTTTGTGATACAGGGGAAATGTAGCTTGGAGTATGACTGGGAAGCAGGAACACAAACCCCTCCCCTCCATGATGAAAGAATCTGCTGGCCCTGCCTATGGAGAGGAGGAGGTGTTTCCCAGGAGTAAGGAGTCTGGAGAACTGCCCCACTCTGAACCACCGAGAAGGAAGCTTCATGGTAAGTGGAGACAAATCTTCCATTACCATCCACCTAACACCTAAACCTCAGCATCGAGAGAAGTTCACAATCAGGAGGGTATAAAACATGGGTCCTCACTCAGCCAAGGCACCCAGTAGCTAGGCCTCTCTACTCAGTGTAGGCAGAGAAACAGGATGGTTCAGGTCCCTGAGTCCACCTAACACCCAAACCCCAGCAGGGAAGAGTTCAGAATCAGGAGGGAATAAATGAATGTGCTCAACTAGTCAGCTTTTAACAAGTTCCTTCCTCTTTGTGTAACTGCAAACAGCCAACAGACGAAAGTGTGTGGAGCTGAGCATATATTTAGCTTTCTGATCCCATATTGCAGAATGGGAACTCTGTTATTGGCAGCCAGCAGTGCCTGGAGCTTTGGAGAGCTCCAGTTGGTGTTTCCAAGGCTGGAGAATTCCACCATTTCCGTGGCCTTTGAATTTTGTAAACAGTTTAATTGAGCAGAGACTGTCTGGAAATACATGCATTCACGAACCACTATAAACAGCACCAAAGTTTGTGGAATGTTTGTGCTGGGCACCCTTCTACAAACATTGCTTCGCAAACCACAAACCGTCCAAAATTCATTACGAACTTTACTTTTTGAGCCAGTTTGTGCCCATCCCTGCTGCTTATGACTATTATGTCAAGGTGACCTGTGCTTTATCAGTAAAGGGAGAAAATAGAAGGCAATGAATGCCCTTCTTCTTCATGCTCCTCCTCACCTCTTTGTCTTCTCCTGACTCTGATTTTTTTTTAAGTTGTGCTCTCCCTGATGAGACCTTCTTGGTCAGTTGAGGGACTGCCAGCCAGAGAGGGATATTGAGGAAGGGCCAGAGTTTTTGGCACAGTAAGACTAGCCAGGCAGCTTGTTCTGAAGCAAGGCTCTCTATGGACAGCAAGGAAGATGGCGGTGTCTTCAAACAGCATTTGAAGAGACTTTCCTCACTTTCTAAATTTCTTTCTTAAAAAAGAAAGATTAGAGCTTGTTTGAGTTATTGCACTGGATTATCCCGACTCATAAAACTCCTCCAGAAAGAAAAGAAAAAAAGGAAAGGGGAAAGAGAAAGCTGCCGGACAAAGCTGCAGGAATCCTCCTTCCTTCGGTTACTACACATTCTCAGATAAGTTCCTGAACTGCCAAAGATAAACGTCTCCTACCTTTATGGATTCCTGCTGGGGACATCTTGGACTGGTAAACTGTGAAAGTAGCTGGAAATAGTAAAAAATCCTTAATTTCTCTTGAACACATAGCTGCAGTTAACTAAGAGAGTTCACAGCAGTACTTAAAGGAGTATCAACAGCATTTGTGGGTAGCCATGGGAAAACATAAAACTGGGAGAGAGGCAGAGGACGGCACTACAATACTTCCGGCTTGCAAATGAACTAAATTAGAAGATTTCTTTCCCCTGAAAGAAGATAAAGATAATAAAGATGCTATACTGGGAAAGTTCCCAACCTCAAACCGATTTGCTCTGCTGGCTGAGAGAGACATTGAGGGCTATAGCGAAGAACAATGCAGTGAAGATAGCAATGAAGAGAGGGAGGCTAGACCAACAACAGCAGCAGAGAGAGAAAATGATTGTAAAGAGGGGGGAGCTGAGTGTGGCATGAAGGAGCTAGTGTATCTGACTGCTTACACAAAGAGGATTTTTGAGACTATCAGCTCCCTGAACTCAAAGATAGATAAATTGCTCCAACAACTTATGAACAATTACTGTTACCCAAATGAGTGTATCAACTGCAATAATAATATTCATAATAAGGGCACCTATAGGAGCGATAAGTCTTTGAAGAGCCCCAGGCTAGCTGCTTTCCATGGACAGACTTTTAGCTTTTATAAAGGCTCAGCATACCAATTAAAGTTACAGTCCAGCAAAGTATGCCTAGCTATAAGCAGCTGTAGGGGACAACACACTGTTTGTAAATTGAAATATCAGGTGATACAACATCTAAGCTCCCTCTTAAAGATGAAAGCTCCCTTTATAGACCTGATTCAAGGTAGAGCCACTCCAGAGCTCAAACCAAACACAAAGAATCATGCCGTCATTTGGGAGCCCTAGGCTTCCTTCTCCATCGGAAGGATGATCTATTAATTCAAGGAATCCAGCCAATTTGGGTTTTTAAAAACTTAGTGTGTTCCTCATTGCTGGGAAATCAAAACAAAGTCACTACCTTTTTAAAGGCAAAAGACAAACCTTTGGAAGATGGATTAGCTGATGTGCCACATCTAGAGCCAGTGAGGAGGACTAACTTGGTTCATTGATCTAGGAAGGACTCAGGAAACTCCTTTCTTGAAAATTCAGTAGAAGAGAACCTTCTGCCCTCTTTTGCAGACTTACCCAACTTTTTTTTTTTTTTTTGGTCCCCCGTAGGGGATTTTTTATTTTCATTTTTTAAAACTACAAACTAGAAACTAAAGAAAAAAGGAGGGGGAACTAACACTAAGGGGAAAAGGAAAGCAAACCCACACTAAACTAAAAACCCAAGAGTAGGAGATCTTCCATCCCGTTAGTATCTATGTTAGTATTTCATGGTTAGAATATCATGAGTACCATGAGTTCCTGTCTAACTCTCCCTACTTAAAAATTAGCTAATTATATATTTGAAAGATACTATATTTGAAAGATACTATAGCGGAAGAACAAGCTGGTTTTTTACCAAATAGACAAATTAGAGACAATTTAAGAGTGGTGATTGATGCAATCGAATACTATGACAAACATCCAGAAAAAGAAGTTGGATTCCTCTTTTTAGATGCGGAAAAAGCTTTTGACAATTTAAATTGGGAGTTTATGCTGCAAGTTATTGAAAAAATGGATATAGGACAGTCTTTTCTAAACATGATTGTGGCAATTTACTCAGAACAGAGAGCAGCTTTGAATATAAACAAAGAAAGAACAGATTTCTTCCAAGTTCAAAAGGGAACATGTCAAGGCTGCCCGTTATCCCCGTTGTTGTTTATTTGGATACTGGAAATATTATTGACAGCGATAAGAAAAGATAACAGCATTGAAGGACTTACAGTGAAAGGTTTTGCATATAAATACAGGGCATTTGCAGACGATGTAATGTTTATGATTCAAGATCCAATCGAGAAAATACCACAATTGATGGAAAAAATTGAAGAATTTGGATCAGTTGCGGGATTCTACGTTAATAAAAGTAAAACCAAAGTGATGTGCAAAAATATGACGAAACAAAGACAAACAGAACTTCAAGAGAAAATTCAATGTGAAGTAGTTACAAAGACTAAATATTTAGGAATTGAATTGACCATGAAAAACATTGATTTGTTCAAAAATAACTATGAAAAGGTTTGGCACAGGATTCAACAAGACATGAAGAAATGGGATACCTTGAATCTATCGTTATTGGGAAGAATTGCAACTGTAAAAATGAATGTTTTGCCGCGTTTGATGTTTTTATTTCAGACTATTCCAATATTAAAACAAAGGAAAATACTGGATACGTGGCAGAAAGAACTATCGAAATTTGTATGGGCAGGAAGAAAGCCAAGGATTAAAATGAAAATTTTATGTGATGCAAAGGAAAGAGGAGGTCTACAACTACCAAATTTAAGACTGTATTATGATGCCGTCTGTTTAACATGGTTGGAACAGTGGATTAATCTTGAGAATAAAAAGTTATTGGCTCTAGAAGGGCATGATAACAAGTTTGGATGGCATGCATATTTATGGTATGGAAAAGTAAAAATAGATAAATTTTTCAAACACCACTTTATAAGACGATCACTGTTCGAGACTTGGATGAGATATAGAAAATTCTTCTCAGAAGAAAGACCACTTTGGATAGTACCAGCAACAGTGATTAATCCATATTCAAGAAATCAAGGGTTAGATTGGCTACCTTATAAAAGTCTTAAAATTAGAAGGGAAAAACTTTGTGTTAAAAGAAAGATTTGATGTGGAATTTGAATATGATTGGTTGAAGTATAGACAGATTTATGACTTATTTAAGACCGATAAAAGAGAACATGGTTTTAGAGAAAATAACACTGAAATTGAAACTGTATGGCTTGAGAAGGGTAAAAAAATGATTTCTAAACTGTACAAGGTTTTATTGAAATGGTATACTGAGGACGAAATTGTAAAAGAGCAAATGATAAAATGGGTGGTAAATATTAATAATGAGATATTAATGACATCTTGGGAATATTTGTGGAAAAAGTCAATGAAAATTTCAACTTGTGTAAATGTTAAAGAGAACTGTTATAAAATGATGTACAGATGGTATATGACGCCTAAAAAAATTGCTATTATAAATGAAAGTATGTCTAACAAATGTTGGAAATGTAAGAAACATGAAGGGTCTTTTTACCATATGTGGTGGACATGTGATAAAGCAGTAAAGTATTGGACTGAGATCCACAATGAGATACAAAAAATTTTGAAATGTACTTTTAAGAAAGACCCACAGATGTTATTGTTAGGTCTTAAAATGGAAGAAATAAATGTAGCCAAGAGAACACTACTATGGTACTTGATTACAGCAGCTAGACTGACTTTTGCTCAATGTTGGAAACAAGATAAAGTACCTGAAACATGGGAATGGATTAAAAAGACGTTGTTTATGGCAGAAATGGACAAACTAAGAAGAAAATTAAACAATGAAGAAGACGAAACCTTTTTCGGAGACTGGAAAGACTTTCAAGAATACTTGTTGAAGAATTGGGATGTAAAACGTGGTTTGATTTGTTTTGATAGCTATTGGGGAGAAGTGGAAAGAGACTCAGATCTTTGAACTGTTACCATTAGTAAAAGAAATATGTTTAGTAGTAAATGTAATTGCATAAGAGAAATATCAAGGGGGTTGGAGCAGTGCAGGAAGTCTTGTTTGGGGGGAGAGGGAGAAAAGAAAAATGGATATGTATTGGTTTGTTTAAATTGTATGAACATGTGATATATCCAGGGGTCTTTTCGGGGGGAGCGCACCGGAGCACAGCTCCGGGAGCTCAGGAGCCAAGCCCCGCCCCCAGCCGGCGTCCCGGAGAGTCTTTCAGGCAGCCGAATGTCAATTTCAGCTCCATTATATCCTATGGGCCATTGAAGTCAATGGTGAAAACATAGGGTATATTCTAGGGGATGGAGGGAGGGGTTTGAGGGAGAGGCTCAAAACTCACAGGATAGCTGATGGAGCCTCTCCCCAAGATACCCACCAAGTTTTAAGAACATTGGACCAGGGGGTCCAATTCTATGGGCCTCTAAACAGGTTGCCCCTATTCCCTCCATTGTTCTCTATGGTGGGAAAAAAATAACTTTTTTCCCCACAATAGAGAACAATGGAGGAAATGGGGCAACCTGTTTGGGGGCCCATAGAATTGGACCCCCTGGTCCAATGTTCTTGAAACTTGGTGGGTATCTTGGGGAGAGGCTCCATCAGCTATCCTGTGATCTTGGAGCCTCTCCCTCAAACCCCCTCCCCTCCAGCCCCCAGAATATACCCTATGTTTTCACCATTGACTTCAATGGCCCATAGGGTATAATGGGGCTGAATTGCCACTGAATTTCTTTCATTCCCTCCTTTCCTTCTTTCTTTTTCCTCTTTCCCTCATTCTTCTTTCCCTCATTCTTCTTTCTTTCTTTCTTTCTTTCTTTCTTTCTTTCTTTCTTTCTTTCTTTCTTTCTTTCTTTCTTTCTTTCTTTCTTTCTTTCTTTCTTTCCCACCTTCTTCTCTTCTCTTTTTCCTCCTTTTCCTGTTTCCCTCCTTCTTCCCTCTCTTTCTTTCCCTCTTTCCTTCCTTCTTTCCTTCTCTCTACTCTCTCTCTTTCCTTCCCTCTTTCCTCCTTCTGTGGCCCAACTCTCATGAGAAGGAGTTTAAACTTTAAACCCCTTCTCTCTTAGCTCCCCCACCCAGACCAGCTGGGGAAGGGAAGGGGAGGCTTTTGAAGATGCTTCCCCCCCTTTTGCTTCCCCTTCTGACATCACTTCCGGTGATGTCAGGGGGCGTGGCATATTCTAATAGCCTAATAGCTCATTAGCATACTATATGCTAATGAGCTCCTGCAGCTGTTCTTCTACGAAAAGACCCCTGGATATATCCAATAATAAAGTGTATTTTTTTTAAAAAAAAATTAGCTAATTAGTTGTTATGAGAGTATTCCAGAGCATCCCTCAAGCTTGCTTCATAAAGGCCAATTTCAGAGTCCTTCTGCCTTTACTTAGGTTTTCTGTCCCTAAGTGCATAAGTTGGTCTTCGGGCACCAGCGCCTTCTTCTGCTGCCAGGTCCTCGTCCGTCTCGGAGGGAGCAGAGCCACTCGAACTAGTTTCACCATCATCTTTTGTCCCCAGGTGACGTTTGAGAAATTCCTTGGCTTTAAACACGGAGTCAATCTTCTCTCTCTTATCATTCATCTTAAAGGCCACTCCTTCTGGGACCACCCATTTGTATCCGATTTGGTTGGTTTGGAGAAAGAGTATCAAGTCCTTGTAGCTTTTCTGCTTTTGACGGATCTCGAATGGTATGTCCTTTAAAACCTTAATACTGTCATTCTCCATTTTCAGTGGGGCTGTCGAAGTTGCTTGTAAGATTGCATCCCTAGTTTGTCTTCTTGAAAATCTGACTGATATTTCACCAGGTAGGCTATTCTTTTTGGTGTAATTTGAATACACCCTATACGCTGCTTCAATGTCGTGCATAATTTCTTCTGCTTTTAAGCCTACAACTGGTGCGAGAAGATCACTAAGGAGCTTCTTTAAATCTTCCTTCGAAGACTCTGGCACCCCTTGAAATCTGAGGATCATATTAGCTTTCTCCATTTGCAAGGACAAAAGCCTGTGCTCTTGATGGTTTTGCTTATTCACCACTTGATCCACTCTTTTCTTCAACGTTCTGTGTTCAGAGTGCATCTCCTTCACTTCTGCAATCGTCTGCTCCATTTGTTTAACCGTTTCCGCCACTTGGAGCTGCTGCGCTGCCATCGTCTGGTTTAAGATGGCTAACTGCTGGTTAATACTGGCTTGAGCGTATCCGCTAGTAGTCTTATGACATCTGGCCCCTCCTCTTCTGGCCTAGGACTCTGACCGCCCAAAGGTTTCAGTTTCGCCACCCTCTTCCCGGTGCTCGACATCTTGGATTATTGTTTACAGAAACTGACCGCTCCTTCACCACCTCTGAAATTCGCTTATGCGTAAAATCCGCTCTGGTAAGTCTCTCAAAACAAAACAGCTTTTCTATTTTCCCTGCACCCACTCTTTTTCTTCTGCTTGCCGCTCATGTGGGGAGGGAAGCTCCCTCCAAACCGATAAAGCAAAGGGGCAGGGAATCCGCTGTTTCTTCATAAAATCGTTTGCATTGAACTCACGTTCATCATCGGCTGCCTGCAGCCTCACCACAGTTGTCGCAACTCGCTCGATATCCTTCGCTTGTCCCGGCCAGCCTAGCTAGAGCCGTACGGCCACCAGCGGCCGGACCGTTAGGGCAAAGAAGCACCTCAATTCTGCGGCATTCTGCCACTGAAGAGGCAACTCCTTAAAAGCCCTCTGGCTAGGAACCCTTGCCCAGAGTTCCATGGAGGGGCCACTTCTGTAACCCCCCTCCAGACCGCTGATGTGCTAGCCACTCTCCCGAGCCTCGGGAGCAGTGGCCGCCATTGCCACGCTGTCGACTGGAAATCCCAGACTTATCCAACCTTGAGCAGGAAAAGATCACCTCTAGCTTAGAGCAACTACGGTCTAAATTTCTATGTGCTAGCAGGAATTGCCAGCAACAAGTAAACATTGACTCTCCAAAGAAAAGAGACTCTAAAGGCCATAATTGGCAATAAACTCCCTCTCCATCTTCTACTTTAACCACGATTAGCAGGGGGAAGCAAGGAGATAAACTAAAAATGATTCCACAAAAGGATGTACTATTTCATCCTCTCCCAACGGGAGAAAAAGGCACTACTGGACACACTTCAGAAAATGGATGTGTAGTCTTCGATCCAAGGGGCGAGCTAGAGAAAATTACAACAGACAACTAACAGACGAAGAATATTGTAAACATCCTTTCTCGGAATGTAGCAGGATGGGCTAGATGTCTATCATATTCCCCAGATATTGCATTTTTTCCGACACAATTATAAGGTTATACTGCTCCAGGAAACTTGGACCTCAGTGGCCTTAGAACTTGAAGGTTACTACACCTATGCAATCAAGGCAGTCCCAGGCAGAGGACCAGGCAGGCTTAAAGGTACCTTGGGTATTCTTGTATCTACATCTCTTAAAGTGGACTGTATAGAACTGCACTCTCTGAAACCCCTAGCCATGGCAGTTCTACTTATTTGGCCCAAGGGTAGTCTCCTAATTGTAAACACCTGTCTCCCGTCCAAAAGCCAAAAAGTAGAGTGTCAGGTAGTCCTGCCATAAGGATGGAGAAGGGAGGGAGGATGGGACTGTATAGAGAAGGGAGGGCGGATGGGATTGTCAGGTGTTGATTGATGCTTTGAGACTGGTGGGATGGAATGTGGGGAGCTGCCGATGCTGCCCGGGCAACCGGGTCGTATCTCAGATCCCAGGCCAAGAGTGGCCTTGAAGGCCAGGCTGACTGTCTCCTATCGCTTTCTAAAGACAACAGCTAGGCTGGGAATGGTGGGCTGGAGGGTGAACCGTTATTTACGGCTCCTGGGATTCCCACGCGCGCGAGGTTCACCCATTGGTAGAAGGGTGGGGCCCTTTCCCCCCTTTCGGGTATATCTCTATGCTTCATGTAACCAAAGTATTCTTAACAATGCTTCTGTTTTAGTGACCTAGTCTTGCAGCTTAATAAATACTATTCTTGTTTAAATGAACAAGGCCTGGTGTTTGGCTGACTAACTAAGGACCCTGACAGTTTATTAAGAATCCTCTTTTAGTCGGGACTGGTCTGAAACCCGCTGCTCCAAAATGAGTGACGGTGAAGAAGACACTCTCCCGACCGACAAGGATCAGGATCAGCAAGACGACCAGCGGGAGGATAAGAAACCTCCTGTGACGACAGTGCCGAGCACTACCGCGGTCGTCCCCACGGAAGTGCCCATTACCTACGTACCGGTAACCTGGGGCCCGGACTACGACCTGGGGGGGCCCTACAGGGACCCTTATGGAGCGGCTTACGGTGGCGTGACAACCCGGCCCAAGCAGCGGAGGGATTGGGTGAAGCCCTTAGCCGAGATGCATGAGACGTGGTTCTACACCCCGCATGCTTCGGTGAGAGAGAGTCGCTACGAGCGATCGATACACCGGCTGAGCGCAGCGGAAGGGATGGAAGACCTGACCAGAGAGTCCAGAGGTGAGGAGGGGATCGGAGGGAGTCGGAGATGGAGCGGCGACCCGAGTCACGACCGCTTGATCCGGATGCTAGATGAGTCCCTCTCCAGCATCCCTAAGATGATTTCGGATGGTATCCGGGAGGAGATGGACCGGAGACAACGAGAGGCGCCCCCGGGGCAACCACCGCCTGACCAGCGCATCGTACCGGTGGGCCCGCCTGTGCAACCAGCAGGGTCACCGGACCAACCAGCGGGACCCCCAGTACAAGAGCCGCCGGCGCCGCGACCGCAGTGACCCTGGGGTTTCCTCCCGCCGAAGCCGGCCAAACTCCTCGATGCAGACTTTGATGGGACCCCGGAGAAGTTCTCGTTTTTCCTGGTGAGAACGGAATAATTCATCGAGAACTGGGGTCACCTGTTCCAGAGTGAGGATCGGATGGTAGACGCCATCGCGTCGCACCTGAAGGAAGTAGCAGCTGACTGGTATGTAGCCTTGCACCAAGCGGACGGGCGAGAGTTATGAGAGATCGATGCGTTTATGTGGGCCATGAAGGAGCAGTTCGAAGATGTCAACGCAAACAAGACAGCCAGAGCAGCCCTACGCGCTCTCAAGCAAGGCTCCCGATCAGTCCGCGAATATATAGTGGAATTCCGCCGGCTCGCTGCAAAGATACGGGGATGGCCTGACGGAGTCTTAGCGGAGCAGTTCCGGCTAGGGCTCAACTCCGAAATCCGCCGCACCATGACGCGTGGAAATGACCCCGACACACTGGCGGGTTGGATGCAGTCAGCGGTCACTATGGAGACCCGCCTGAGAACCATCCGTCTGGATGATGCAGCAGCACTGGGGAAAGGAGGCCAATCGGGCCCACCGCCGACCCAAAGGGGGAAGAACCAGCCAGCAAACCCGAGACCCAAAGACGGCACGAGAGAATCCAGGATGAAGCAAGGGCTCTGCCTGAAGTGTGGAGAGGCAGGCCACTTCGTCGCGAGCTGCCCTGGAGCTTCCACGCCACCCGGGGGGGCGAAGGGAACCAAGAAGAAGTTTGAGACCTCCACGCCCAAGCCAGTAGCGAAACCAAGGGGAGCCAGAGCTCTGCAAACCACCCCTCTGAGCGAGACTTCGGACTCGTCGGATGAAGAAACAACGAAGGCGGGAAACGAGAAGGACCTGCTGTAAATAGCGCTGAACAGCAGGTTCCGGACTCACAAGCACAAATCCCGGTGAGCAGACCCCCTTTTCTTTTCTTCCTTACCGTGACCCTAATGGACCCGGGTTTACAAACCCATGTGAGAGTACGAGCTCTCATTGACTCGGGGTGTGGGAAAGACCTCATTAACCCCTCATTGGTGACGGGCCTAGGGGCAAAAGTGGTAAAGCTGACAGAGCCCCTAGTATTTACGCAGATGGACGGCTCCATGATGAAAGAGCCGTGTAAATACGAGACTATCCCGTTGCGCGTGGGGATAGGGAATCACTGGGAAGTGAGACCCTTCATAATTACCCCCGCGGCCCGTTTTCCCCTGGTCTTAGGTAGTGCGTGGTTCTTCGACCATGACCCGCACATCTTGTGGGGGGACGGGAAAGTGAATTTCATCTCTGAGAAGTGTAAAACCCACACTTGGCAAAGAGACTGGGGATCCCTACATGTGGGTAATGATCCAGTGACAGTGGGGGTGGCAGAAGCCGAACTGGAGGCGATTCCCAGGGAGTACCGAGACTTGGCTGCTGTCTTTGGGGAAGAAGAAGCAGATGAGTTGCCCCCCCACAGAAACTGTGACTGTGCTATTGAGATACTGCCGAATCAAAAACTGCCTAAAGGTAAACTGTATTCCATGAGCCCATCCGAGAAGGTGGAGCTGAGAAAATTCATTGACAAAAACTTGGAGAGGGGGTTTATCAGACCTGCCTCTTCCCCTTTTGCCGCACCCGTCCTGTTCTGGAAAAAGAAGGACGGGGGCTGCGACTTTGCACGGACTATAGGGGACTGAATGCAGTGTCTAGTACTAACGCATACCCCAGGTAGTCCTGCCATAAGGATGGAGAAGGGAGGGAGGATGGGACTGTATAGAGAAGGGAGGGCGGATGGGATTGTCAGGTGTTGATTGATGCTTTGAGACTGGTGGGATGGAATGTGGGGAGCTGCCGATGCTGCCCGGGCAACCGGGTCGTATCTCAGATCCCAGGCCAAGAGTGGCCTTGAAGGCCAGGCTGACTGTCTCCTATCGCTTTCTAAAGACAACAGCTAGGCTGGGAATGGTGAGCTGGAGGGTGAACCGTTATTTACAGCTCCTGGGATTCCCGCGCGCGCGAGGTTCACCCATTGGTAGAAGGGTGGGGCCCTTTCCCCCCTTTCGGGTATATCTCTATGCTTCATGTAACCAAAGTATTCTTAACAATGCTTCTGTTTTAGTGACCTAGTCTTGCAGCTTAATAAATACTATTCTTGTTTAAATGAACAAGGCCTGGTGTTTGGCTGACTAACTAAGGACCCTGACATAGAGATAGAAAATAACTGGCAGCAGTTGGAACAAAACATAGGGTCCCTCATCATGGACTATCCAAGGGCCAAAGTTTTGGTAGCAGGTGACTTAAATGCCCGAATGGGGTCTGACAATCCTTCATTGGCCTCTAAATACAAGATCTGTTTCAATGGCCTAGAAGAGGATATGGGACCTCCGTACCAAACACACTGCTATAAGGACCAGATTGCAAACTTAGCTGGGGCCTGTTTAGCAAAGCTAGTGCTCAGGTCAGGAATGTATATATTAAAAGGATCCACCATAGGCAATAGACTGGGGGAATTTACCTTCTTGGCTGGGACAAGAACCAGCACTGTTGATTACATGCTGGTGGATAAAGAACTGCTTTACTCCTTGGAAAATTTTCAAATTCTTCCATACCTAGAAGGCGATCACTTTCCACTTCATCTACAGGTCCGCCTAGATTTGAAGGCACTCCATTCAATATACCCAATTCAAATTGTTCTGTTAGAACGTCAAGGTTGTCAGGTGAAATGGTCCCCTAAGTTAGACCTAGAGGTGAAGGCAGTTCTAACAACTGAAAATCTACAATTGTACTGCCAAGCTTTCAATGCCCCCACAAATCCAGAATATGCACTAGAAAGGTATGAGGAGTTAATTCAAACATTGAGGTCACTTTTAATAAGCTTCCCAGAAGGAAGGCAAGCGAGGACAAAGATACTCTCTAAACCTTGGATCAACACTGCTACAAAGCAAAAAACAATTTAATTAAGGTGTATAACTTAGCTAGGAGGATTGAAGGTAAGAACAGGCAGGAAGCTTACCATCTCCTCTTGGCACAAAAGAAGGAATACAAATTTCAGGTGGCCAAATGTAAAAAAGAATATACCAGGGAAATATGGGCTAAACAAATAGAAGCAGCAAGAAATAAAAACACATCTCTGTTTTGGAGACTGGTGTCAAAAAGAGCGTCATCATGGGCCCCATCATTATCCACCTGTATTCCTCCAGATACTTGGATGTCATACTTCCAAAAAATGTACTAGGAACCCCCATATGAGAAATCCATACAACCTCTTTCTGAACATCCAATAGGAGAATTGGAAAAATGGACTCCTGTAACTGCTCAGGAGATAAAAGCATACTTAGGAAACCTGAAGAATGCTAAAGCACCCGGCCTAGATGGAATTCCTCCTGAATTACTCAAGGCAGACAAAAACTGGTGGGGAACTCTATTGGCTTCCCTGTTCATCTTTATTGATTAAACAGGGCTCATCCCCAAAGATTGGGGTATGGCCATTATGGTCCCCTTTTATAAGAAGGGTAAAAAGAGGACCCATCAAATTACAGACCAATCAGCCTCCTAAGTAGCATAAGCAAGTTATATGCCAAACACTTGCTGACTAAATTTATAGAGTGGCTTGAACAGGAGGAAATTTTAGTGGAACAGCAAACTGGCTTTAGAACTGGTAGGTCCACGCTCGGCCATATTCTGACACTGCAACACCTTACAGAAAAATATGGAGCTAGAGGACAAGTGTCACTCTACGCAGCATTTGTTGACCTGAAAGCAGCTTTCGACATAATTTCCGGAGCTAGGCGTTGGGAAAGATTACAGGCTTCGACAGTTAACAAGCGTTTGCTGTATTTTATCTGGGCTTTTCATGAGCAAACTGCTCTCAGAGTGAGGTATAGTCGGTTAGGGCATCTGTCAGACCCCATCCCAACATTTAGGGGAGTCAGGCAGGGCTGCCTTTTAGTCCCCATATTGTTTCTCTTTTACATTAACAATCTGGTAAGTTTCATGAATGATCCCAGTTTTCATCCCCCAAAACTAGCAGATTGATATATCCAACTGTTTCTGTACGCGGATGATGCCATTATTCTCTCCAGAACCCCTATAGGGCTGGAACGGGCTCTGAAAAAATTCTCCCTTTATTGTGAAATTGAACATCTTAAAATTAACCATCAGAAAACAAAGGTTCTAGCCTTTGGGGAAAATACAAGGTCCAGGTGTTGGGAGCTTCAAGGACATAAGCTGGAACAAGTATCCAGCTTTAAATATTTGGGAGTAATGGTGCAGGCTTCTGGTTCCAACAAAATTCATAACAGCAGTGCTGCAACATAGGAGAGAAATTGACAAATAGTATCCTGAAATTCTACCGGACACAGGGGGGCTACAATGTTCTGGCTACACTTTGCTTGTTCAAAGCCAAGGTGTTGGCCCAGTTAACATATGGAACATTTCTGGGGTCTTCAGCTTTCTCCCTCTCTCCACCCGAGAGAGTCCAATCAACATTAGAGCACTAATTCAGGTACCCAAGTGTGTATCAAACTCCTGGGTTCACTTGGAAACAGGAATGACCAGGTAGAAGCTAGGATTTGTATTCTTTCCATATATAAATGGATAACGGGGCAGTATTAATCCAAAGGGGTTGTTCCCTCTCACCCTGCGTGACCAATTTCAGAGCAGTTGGATACAAGTGGTCCAAATGTCTATTGAAAAGTTGGGTTTTTCTCCCCAAGTCCTCCTGAATCTTGGCATAGATCGGGCAAAATTGCTTATTAAGCAGAGAGTGCTAGATTTGGAGAGGCAAGCAGACATTTGCAATTCACCAAACGACTTTTCTCCAGCAAACAGTAGATATGTGGCTGCTCCTGTAGTCCATTTATATTTTCTTGAATCTTATAATAACAGAAGGGCCTTCACCCTAGCAAGGAGCATGGCCTTGCCGTCCACAGTAATAGAGGGATGGTACAAAGGGATCCCTTATGCGCTCAGGCTCTGCTCTTGTTCCCAGACTGAAATAGACTCTCTGGAGCATATCTTTTTTAGTTGCTCTTTCTATACAGCGAGCTGAAAGGAAATCATCAGCCCGCTGCTGGAAAGGTTCCCAGGAAGATCAAACAAAATTAAATTAGAATACCTGTTGTCGGATAGAAATCACCATACATCAAGAAAGGTGGCTAGGTTCTGCACCCAGGTATATAAGGAACGCAAAAAGCGAGGCAAATAGACCATATCTCTACTTTTAACTGACTTTTTAAATGGCTTAAAAGGTATGAACAGTAGTTTTACTTTTCCCTGTATATTTTATATAATTTATAAGCTTTTATGTTACTAAGGTTTTTACTGGCTCTTAACCAGCTAGGATAGTATCAGGAATTTTTCTACTTGTCTTTTAAATTGTACTGGTCGAAGACTGCAATAATAAACTGACTGACTGAGGCTCTCTATGGTGACTATTCAACTGCTCCCTCAAATGTAGTAAAGAAACAGTGAAATCCACAGGACACTGAATGCCCAAGAGAGGCTGTCCCTTGCACTGACACTAGACAGATACACATCCTGTCACTCAATAAGCCATCTGAAAAAGAAATGTGAGTGATACCTTACCTCTAGTGTATAAGATAGGCCGGGGAGATGGTAAAATGCTTGCCCTCTTCTTTGCTACAATAACTCCAAAATGTTCTTGCAAATTACATTGTTTGCTGTGAAGTATGCCGTGAGCATTATTTGTTTGCCCCTTGAGTCCCTTCATTACTAACAGTAGTAAGATGGCTTACTCTTTTTTTTATGCCAAATTGGGACATAAGCTATGTTGACTGTCAATGCAACATGACAGAAAACCATGCAGGTAACAGAATGCCCACGGCACAATTCTGCCAGAGATTTAAATGTCCTGTTTTTTAAAAAAATAGGTGGCTGCTTTCATGCTTTATTGCTTTCCTTCGGCATTGAATTTAATAAGGCAACTCAGATATTGGGCTGCACATACTCCTTGGCAGAAACAAGGTCTAATAAGTCTTTTTCCTACAAGCTACAAGTAAAGATGCTTCTTTACTAAAATTGTAGCAATGATAGCTCTAAGCACTTTACAACAACTTTAAACTAATTATGCATTTTTATACAGCTCTTTCCAAGTGCAGAGTGCTATAAAGAATACAAACAGGAAGTATCTTTTTTCCAGAACTCTCCTAATGTTGTACCTAAACTGTAAGGTCGTTGATGAATGGGAGTGCATTTGCTGGAAATCTGTCCTTGTTTCCTTTTAGCGCTGAAAAATATACTATCCGTACATTTTGAATCTTTATAAGCATTTTGGGATGCAGGTAATCCATTGTGTCAAAGTGCACTCTGGGATTCTGCTTTACGGCTGCTTTAAAGCAGTTTTGCTGCATTGTTAGCAGCAGAGACTGCTTTCTGTTATAGTGTTGTTTTCATGTCTAGGATACAGGAGGTGGTAGAATTGGAAACAGATCAGTATTATTATTATTATTTTGTAATTTGGTTGCCCAGTTAAAGTTTTTCCCTGAATCTTCTGATTCTTTTCGGAAATAAATAGCTCCTAGCTAAATATGGAAGTGTCTGATCTTGCTGCAGTACGCACTGTACTTAGGAATTGTTAAGCTGCCATCAGGTGTTATTTTTAGGTCCTGAACCTGCTGGAAGGCAAGGAAGACGAGATATAAATGTAAATATATATAAATAAATAAATAAAATGATTTGATGTTTTTATAAAGTACTATTTATTGTTCCTGTCTAGGGTTGCAAGGTCCCTTCGTTGCTCCAGCAGGGGATGGGGGGCATTCTGAGGGGGGTAGGGATGCCCCAAGCCCCACCCCCAAGAGCAACCACCTGGCCAGCCACCCCTCTCGCCATATTTAAAGGGCTTCAGCTGATCGGGAGGGATTGTGTGGCCTGCCAATCTGCTGGAGGGCCCTTTAAATCTAGCAGGAGGGAGGGAGAGGAGCAGTTGCGGACTGCACTCTCAGTTCACAAAAAGACCCTTTAAAGAGTTTTTTGGCAAGCAGGGTGTGGGCTGTGGCGTACGGGACTGGGGAAAATCAGTGCTGCATGCCACAGCCCCCACCCCACTCACAAAAAGACCCTCTAAAGGGTCTTTTTGAGAGTCGAGCATGTGTCCCACAACTGTCCCCCTCACTCCCCCCGGCTAGATTTAAAGGGCCCTCCAGCTGATTGGCGGACCACATGGTCCCGCCAATCAGCTGAAGCCCTTTAAATATTGTGGGAGGGGAGGAAGAGGGGTGGCCAAGTGGGTGGTCACTCCTAGGGGTGGGCCTTGGGGTGGGTCCTCCCTGCCAGCCAGATGGCTGGGGGTGGATTGGAGCTCTAAAAGTGGGGGGAACCCCACCCAGACCTGGGGGCTGGCAACCCTATTCCTGTCATATGTTGTGAGCCGCCCTGACCCTGCTTGCAGGATAGAGCAGGATATAAACTTAAATAAATAACACAATACAAGAATTTCTGCCTTAGGGAAGGTAAAAGATTTGGCAGGCAGGCAGTGACACCGGCATGATGTGTCAGTCTTGGATCTGGGAGACACAGGGAGACATCAGTCTTGGATCTGGGAGACACAGGTTTGAATCCCCACTCTCGCTATGAAAGCTTGCTGGGTGACTTCACTCTCTCTCAGCCTAAACTACCTGACAGAGTTGTTGTGAGGATAAAATGGATGTTGTAAGTAGGGTTGGGAAACTCCTGGAGATTTGGGGGTGGAGCCTGGGGAAAGCAGAGGTTGGGGAGGGGAGGGACCTCAGCAGAGTATAAGGCCATAAGTTCTACCTTTCAAACCAGCCATTTTCTGCAGGGGCACTGATCTCTGACATCTGGAGATCAGTTGTAATAGTGGGAGAGCTCCAGGTGCCACCTGGAGGGTAGCAACCCTAATTGCACCATAGTTGCCTGGCATAGGATTACATTCTTTCTTTGATCCCATAAAGGCTTTGATATTATAAAGGGTTTCCTTGAACAGAAGGGTGTGGGAGGTAATCAATTCCTCCTTCCCACTCAATTCCCAGTACTCCTTCCCAGCCTCCAGGTGGGAACTGTAGAACCAGAAGTGATTTCCAGACTACAGAGATCAGTTCCCCAGGAGAAAATTGCTGAAGTCCATCCACTGCCCAGGCTCCAGTTTGGTGTAGTGGTTAAGTGCGCGGGCTCTAATCTGGGAGAACCAAGTTTTATTCCCCACTCCTCCACTTGCAGTTGCTGGATGACCTTGGGCAAGCCATAGTTCTGTCAAGAGCTATAATTGAAAGAATAGTTCTTGAAAGAGCTCTCTCAGCCCCACCTACTTCATAGAATGTCTGTTGAGGGGAGGGGAAGGGAAAGGAGTTTGTAAGCCACTCTGAGACTCCAAGTGAAGGGCAGGGTATAAATCCAATCTCTTCTTCTTCATCATCATCCCCAGATATTCAGGAATCCCCCATCCCTGTCTGGCAACCATATAAAATTCAAACTTCACTGAGCAGAGTGGCTGAATGCACCATGGTATTCTTGGAGGAGGGAGTGTTCTCCACCATTCTGCATTCCAGACTATATATCATTATTCTTCAGGAGTACCTACGTTGCTGATTATTTATTTTTATTATTTATTCATTTAAACATTTATTAGCCACCTTTCTTCCTTACGGAGCACAAGACATTTTACAGCATAGATACAACACATAAAATACATTAAATGCATAAAAACCAAAATTTAAATCACTACTCAGGGCTGCAAGGAGATTTAACCAAATGCGGTCCTAAATAAAACACTGCTTCCCAGCATATTCCCAAGTTTTGTTCATTCCTAGAAAGAGTACTTGAACTTGGAGGAGCACTAGAAAGGAAGCTATTGGCTAAACAGTACAGGGGGGGAAATCCCATGGAATAAACATTTTTCATTAAAAGAAAAAGAAAGCCTAGAGCAAGTCTTTTCATGATTTTTCCCTGGGTCTTCTAGGGAATGCACAAATTGCTCTACAGCGCCAGCAAGCCCCTGATAGAAGCAGGCTGTCTATCAAAACTATCTGGAGGAGATCAGCATATGATGTGAAATTTGTCATGAGGTTCCAGAGCCTCTTACAACATGTGGATTGTTAAATTCTGGGTTCCATGGATGAGCAGACCCCACATCTAGTGATCAGCTCAGCTTTATTTGTGATTCAGCAGATACAAGACTGAACCCTCAGGGCAACAGCCCTGTTTAAATAGCATGCAAAAACCACACCCAAACACGCCCAACTCCCAACGATAACATCAGTTTCTCATTGGTCACCTCCAGAGTCCTGGTGGGCTATTGTTCTGGAGCTTTAAGCTCAGCCAAGAGCCCTTCAAAATTCCAGTACTGCACCCAAAACTTCCCCACCCTTTTCACGGCTACTTCGTTCTGTTGGAAGTCCTGTAGGGTGAAACCGACTGGACTAAGGTGAGGGCCCCCATTTGGGCAGAGCCTACAGAGGGTGTCCTCTGAGATTATGGAAATGGAGGACCCTGTGTCTAGCTCCATTGTGCAAGGGGCTCCCTCAATTAAAACAGTCACTTTAATTTTATCGGGGGTATCCTGGGGCAAGTGAAGTACCTGGTGCGGCTAGACGGAAGTGGTGTGTAGTTCTGTGGTATGCGCAGACTCCAGATGGGCAGACTGTCACCTCCAGGTCCCCTTGGAATGGCAGGCGCAGGTGATGTGGCCAACCCTTCCACAGTTTCAACATGTGGTGTCTCAGAAACAGCAGGATCTCTGCTCGTGGGGCTCCCTGCAGCTGGCACAGGGTGTCAAGGTGGCAGGTTCACCGGCATGAGCTATGGAGCGGCAGCCATGGTCCTGGTTGAGGTGCAATGTGTGTGGCACTAGAGCTTGGTACATGGTGCGGTGCAGATGGGCTCTAGGCTCACTCAACAGGATCCTAGCCTGGGTTCCATGGATAAGCACACCCCACATCTAGTGATCAGCTCAGCTTTATTCGTGATTCAGCAGATACAAGACTGAAACCTCAGGGCAACACACCCTGCTTAAATAGCATGCAAAAACCACACCCAAACACACCCAACTCCCAATGATAGACTATTTACATAACATTAGTTTCTCACTGGTCACCTCCAGAGTCCTGGTGGGCTATTATTCTAGAGCTCCAAGCTCAGCCAGTCTCTGGTACCTAGTCCTGGAATATTCCAGCCCTAATACATAACATGAATGGTGGAGTGTTAAAAGCCAGACCTTCAGTTCAGGGCCCTTAGAATACAGCCAGATCTATGCCAGTGCGTTTAACAGCAGTTTGATAGTCAGAAATTACCATGTGAGGCTTTTCATTGCACCTGCTAGACATATTTGCAAACAGAATTGCTATTAAAGGGATAGCAACACAAGACAATAAAAAGGAGGCAACCTTATGAAACAACAAATTTTGGTAAGAAAATTAAGAAATTAATCTCGGCTTGTTGTTTCTTCAGTATTCAGAAAGGCATGATTCAGTCTGGAAGAGAATCATGTTTTACCTAATTAAGCATTCAAGGTAGTTGTGTAACATATACCACAGGAGGCAGGCAGCATCATAACCCTATTTAAATAAGGACTTAATGTGGGGATTTGAGTAAAGTGTTATGCTGTGAGCTGGGCTATATTTTCCCTGAATGAGACAAAAAAGAATCAGTAATGACCTCATGAGGTTTCAATGTGTTGTGAAAACTCAGTGGGGATTATTGTCAATTAACAAGAATTTGTTTCAGTTTAATATGGAATAAAAACCCTAAACCTCATTTTCTATTTAATAAGCTAAGGTGTCGACTGAGTTTTCCCATTCAATTTATATCATAAATATAATCCCCCTACTCATGTGCAACTACCAGCTCACTCCTGATGATATGAAAGTACCACTTTGTCCTGTTGGATATCTTCCAGTAATTATTTTTTCTGGCTCAGTCATAAGCAAAGGAAGCAGAGAGAGAAGCAAGATGCCTTGTGATCATTTGGTAGAAAAAGACAAAAAGGCATTAAACTGTAATCACTGCTGCTACTTCCAAAAGAAGGAGATAAATGAAGGAGAATTTGGGTCAGTTGACTGTTTGGGTCAGTTTCTCTGTGTTTAGAAAAAGATATTTTCACTACATTTTATATACATTTTATAATCTGTAACCTCGAAGTCATTTTGTAGAAACAGAGGTGCAGGAGCTCATTAGCATAACTCATTAGCATAACTTATTTGCATATGCCACACCCCCTGACATCACTGGAAGCTACCCTACAACAAGCATGAAAATACAGATCAAGTTAGTATTGCTATTTATTTTTGTGATAGTTGTTATACAAAGCCTCCCGGATTCAGTTTTTTAAAGTCCAGTTTTCTTAGAAGGGCAAATTAGCAGTGGCCTTTGCTATATATGAGTGGGGTTTGTTTGTTTTGTAAAAGGAAGTTACATTCTTATCATACCAATGTACCTGTATAGTTACATGAAAAATAAATTATTGCAAAAACCCTTTCCAAATAAATGGTCTACTTATATGAACAGTGTGACATTAGAGAATGGGACTTGTGCAAGATTGCAGCTTTTTTTATATGCTCAGCAAGAACTTTTAATAATGGAAGAAAAGCCACAGTCTCATGCAAGTTTCTCTTTCATTCACTTGCAAACACTCCAGCAAGTGGTACACATTCTGCATGCTCCATGCTTCACAGGGCTAGCAGATCTACTCTCTGGAAAAGACATCCTCCCTTCTCTAGTAAATTATGAATAACCTGACCCCTTGAAAGAGAGGTGTGCCTAAAACAGAGTTACACACATGACACATATAATAACATTAAATAATATTAAATACATGACCAAGTTGCCTTCTTCAACTGAATACAAATTAAGCTTTGCTTGTTGCTGTGAGCAAGAGCCCAGAGCTTTTTTTCTGGGGGAAAATGCCAGAACAGAGTTCTGGAACCTCTTTGACAAAATTCTTTTTGAAGGACCCATTGAAGACATCATTAACCTGACCCCCTTTGAAATGCAGTGATCATCCCAATTAAGTGGTACTTAAAGTGCCAGCATTCTGTTGTTGCCCTGGCCTGGATGGCAAACCACCTCTGAACGTCTCAGGCCTTAAAAATCACTACGAGGTCACCATCGGTCAGCTGCAACTTGATGGCACTTTCCACCAACAATTTTGTGGTTGCATAAGGAAAAAACCTGACAAAATCCTTGGGGCTGTGCGCTTTGCACACACAGAGAGGGGCAGAGAGAGAGACACAAACACAGAGAGGGGCAGACACACACACACACACAGGCAGAGAGAGAGACACACACATACAAGGAAACAGAGGGACAGAGAGAGACACACACAGGGGCAGACACACACACAAGGGAATAGAGGGGCAGAGAGAGACACACACAGGGGCACACACACACAGGGGCAGAGAGACACACACAGGGGCACACGCACACACACACAGGGGCAGACATACACACACACACAGGGGCAGAGAGAGACACAGAGGGACAGACACACACACACAAACACACAGAGGGGCAGAGAGAGACACACACACAAACACACAGAGGGGCAAAGACACACACAGAGAGAGGTGCAGGGGGCTCTGTCCGCATTGGTGGGCGGGCAGGGAAAGGTGCGGGGGGCTCTGCAGGCCTTTCCCTGCCTGTCCACATAGGCGGGCAGGCGGGGAAAGGCGCAAGGGGGCTTACCTTGCTGCTGGGAGCTGGGGGCGGGGCTTGTTGGGCTCCTTACTGCCAGAGCACCATTCTGGTGCACTCCGGCAGGAAATGACCCCTGTGTATACTATTAGCAAGGTCTGCCAAATCTGCCAAAATGATAAAAGGCGTACCTATAACTAAGCAATGGATTCCCTCAGTGGCTGTTGCTCAGCAGTCACAATATTCCAAACTTGGTTCTGTCAGTAAGTGGCAGGGGGAGGGGGCACGGTCCCTTCCAGGCCTATTTTGGCCTTTGAGGGAGGACTCAGGCTAGGCCTGATGAGGGTTGCCAGCACTAGGTTGGGAAATTCCTGGAGAGTCTGAGGAGGGCAGGGTTTGGGGAGGGGAGAGGAGAGGAGAGGACTCAGCTGGATATAATACCACAGAGTCCACTCTCCATGCAGGCATTTGTTCCACCTGGAGGTTGGCAAGTAGACCTGGAAGCACTTGATACCACCCAACTTGCATGACTTAAGTAGGCCTGGCTGCTTACTACTGCTTAACAGCAGCCACCCTATGAAATCCAGTGTGGTATAGTGTTTAGAGCTTTGGAATAGGGTCTGGTAGATCCAGGTTCAAATCCCCATCTTGCTGTGGAAGCTCACTGTGATTTTGGACTAGTCACAAACTTTCAGCCTAATCAACCTCACAGGATTGTTGTGTGGAAAACAAGGAGGATGAGAGAATAGTGTATGCTGCTTTGGTCCCCACTGTGGGGAAAGGCAGAGTAAAAATGAAACTAAAGGAAAATAAAAGGTAGGTTGGTGAATGGCTGAGGAGAAGGAGGCATGTAAAAGGGAGAGGATATGAGGGTTGCCAGGGGGAGAAAAAGAGGTAATAATGTGGGGAGAGGGGAGAGAGGAAAGTGGGGCACCCCCACAAGTCCTTGAGGGTTACCTACCATGTAAGTGGGCCTGCAAAATTGGGGGATCCCCCGCCCCCACCTGGGGACTGGTATCCCTAGGAGGGTGGAGTCTATAGCATTATATCCTACTGAGGTCACTTCCCTCCCCAAACCTCACCATCAACTGGAATTACAACTGCTCTCCTGATTACGGAGATCAGTTTGCTTGGAGAAAATGGGTACTTTGGAGGATGGAGTCTATGGCATTATACCCTACTGAGGTCACTTCCCTCCCTAAACCTCACTCTCCCAAGTCTCCACCCCCAAATTTCCAGGAACTTCCCTGATAAGGGTAACTGATCTCTCTTGTTGGGAGATCTATTGTGATTCCCAGAGATCTCCAGGTTGGCAGCCCTAGAGGGAGAGAAGGAAGTAGGAAAAGAGGAGAGGCAATGGGGTTTTCAGGAAAGGGAAAGAGGAAATAGTGAGGGAGGGGGAAGTGAGATACTCCCTGCAAAGTCTTGTGGGTTCCCACTTGTTTCATTTCTATTCTAATGGCTTTGCAAGCCATTTAAGGAGAATTTTTTCAAGGCAGAATATTTTTATTCCTTCTTTAATAATAACTAATGCAAGGTATGACTTCTTTTATGAAGATTAAATGCAGGATTTTTCATTCAGTGACTGAGTTCCCCATTCATGCAATGTTCTTCATGACCCTTCAGAATCTTCAGTGCAAACTATAAATTATTGTCACCTTTAAAAACCTGAATGTAGTAAATGACATTGAGCAACACTAAGCCAATCTAGGATAGCTTTCAATGGGATTTTGTACACATAGAAGTATATTGCTTCCATAAAAAATAGCCATGGATAGACAGTTCTTTGCCAACCAATTTTACAAGCCTTATCCCTGCCCGTGGTAGACTGCAAAACAGTCACATAAGATAACACTCAATCATTTGTGACAAGATAAATCACTGGTATTCTTACAATAAATCTTACAATGTAAATCTTACAATAGCACTTTATGTGGACAGATTTCCAGTTTTGATCACAGTATGGAGTGTGAGTGATCCTATATAAATTGGACTGGATGATGAAGGTGCATTCCCTTTAATGCTTCACTGTGAGGGAATGACAGCTCAACATGTTAAGTATTTTCCTGTCATAAATGATCATACAAACTTATCCACTGTTTCAACCAAAATCAAAATGGTCCTGAGTTGTCCATGATGAAAGCTTTACTTTTCCATTGGCACTCTTAGCTGACTTTTTTATTTTGGACAATGAACAAAGAGAGGACTTCACCAGTCCCTCATGGATCTTAGGCTGTGTGTAGAGCACTGCATGACCTGCTTGGGATCTGTCCATAACAAATCTGATTAATCCGACCAACTAATAATTGTTGTCAGATAAGTTATTTTCCTTCATCCTTGCTTTTTCTCTGTGCATCCATCTCCTGCAAACAATGGTTTGCTTGACTGCATCAGAAACTCGGATACTGAAAACAGTGGGATGCCTTTCACAAAAGTGGCACATAGAAATGTTTGAGAATTTATTTTGGCAGCCTCCCCAGACATATTTCTCAGACTGATTAAAGTTGGGATACTAAAACTATTACTAGGAGGTAAATTCTGCTGAACTGAGTAGACTTTACTTCCACATAAACGTATTTAGGACTGGGATGTGAGATTTCTTAAAGGATTCAATTTCCCATTTTCCAGTATGAAGCTCTTAAGAAAATCTAATCAAAGGGAACATGCAATTGAGTTGGTGCAGACTGAAACTGGCTTAGCCATCCTTTAAAGAAGAGTTAAGACGAATTTCTCTACCTTTTATTTTAATTATCCTTTAAGGTAGATTTCAGTTACATTTTCAGCTTTTTCATCTGCCACAAAAGGACTAGAAGCCTCACTGGAATATAATGCCATAGAATCCACCTTCCATTTTCTCCTGGAGGACAGGTCTCTGTTGTCAGGAGTTCAGTTGTAATTCCCGGAGATGCACAGTTTCCACCTGGAAGTTGGCAACCCTAGGCCTGGAAGCAACCTCTGTTTGACTTGATACGACATGACTTGCATGACTCAGCTAGGCCTGGCTACTTGATACTGTTCAACAGCAGCCACCCCTATGAAAGCCAGTATGATATAGCAGTTAGAGCTTCAGAGTAGGTTTGAATCCCCATCTTGCTGTGGAAGTTCACTGGGTGATTTTGGACCAGTCACATATTTTCAGCCTAAGCTACCTCACAAGGTTGTTATACAGATAAAACAGAGGATAGGAGAATAATGTAAGATGCTTTGGTCCCCACTGGGATGGGAAGCAGATAAAAAGTAGTTTGGTGAATAGCTGAGAAAGAGAGAATGAGTCGAGGAACAGGAAAACAATATGAAGGTTGCCAGGCGAAAAAAAAGGAAATAGTATGGGAAGGGGGATACAGGGGAAAGTGAGGTGTCCCCCCACACATCCTTGACAGTTCCCTACTATGCAAGTTGACCTGGCCTAGTGGCAGGCACCACTCAAGTGGACCACAGTTCTCCTAGGTAGGCTGCTGGGGGTGGGGGAGGGAGGAAAGCCTAAGACAGGGGCAGATAAATGTAGGTTGGTTGCTGGGTGGGAAGAAGATAGGATTGCCAACTCCAGGTTAGGAAATTCCTAGAGATTTGGGGACTGGAGAGTGGGGAGAATGAGGTTTGAGGAGGGGAGGGACTTCAGAGGGGTACAGTGCCATAGACTCCACCCTCCAAAGTAGCCATTTCCTCCAAGGGAACAAGGGCAGTCAACCTTCAGGCTGGAGATCCTCCAGACCTCCATCTGCTCTCCAGATGTCAGAGATCATTTTCCCTAGAGAAAATGGCAGCTTTGGATGGTGAAGTCTGTGGCATTATACCCTGCTGAGGTTGCTTCCATTCCCAAACCTTGCCAAATCTACAGGAATTTCCCAACCTAGAGCTGGCAACCCTAAGGGGGAACTGATCCCTGTAGTTAGGAGATCCATTGTGATTCCAGGAGATCTCTAGGCCCCACCTGGATGTTGGCAACTCTAGAAGGAGAAAAGGAAGTAGGAAAAGGGGAGAGGCCATGGGGGCTTCCAGGAAAGGAAAAAAGGAAATAGTGGGCTTCCCTCTTGTAGTGTCTAAATGCTGGGGAACTATCTGAAACAGCCATATGTGGAAAGGAGGTGGGGCAATATTTGCTTTAAAAATAAATAAAAAAATGCATTATCTGATGGACTAACATTTTTTAGATCAGAGACTAAGTGTTTGATTCTGCTGTGTTTTGTATTTGGTTGTTAAATATTCCCATTTTATTGTGATATCAGCAAGCCAGTGATGACCAGCCTTGGTGAGCCTGAGGGCATTTCTGGAAATTTGGGAAAGGTAGCCATTTTGTCCCAGTAGTACTGTATGGCTGCGAGAGTTGGACTATAAGAACATAAGAGAAGCCAATGGTGAATCAGGCCAATGGCCCATCTAGTCCAACACTGTCACACAGCGGACAAAATATACCAGGTGCCATCAGGAGGTCCAGCAGTGGGGCCAGGACACTAGAAGCCCTCCCACTGCTGCCCCCTCCAGCACCAAGAATAGAGTGCATCACTCGACTATAAGGAAGGCCGAGCACTGAAGAATAGATTCTTTTGAATTATGGTGCTGGAAAAGACTCTTGAGAGTCCCTTGGACTGCCAGGAGATCAAATCAGTCAATCCTAAAAGAAATCAACCCTGAAAGGCCAGATACTGAAGCTGAAGCTCAAATACTTTGGCCACCAAATGAGAAAGGAGCACTCACTGGAGAAGACCCTGATGCTGGGAAAGATTGAAAGTCAAAGAAGAACGGGACGGCAAAGGATGAGATGGTTAGACAGTGTTATCAATGCAGCGAACATGAAATTAGGCAAACTCTGGAGCATGATGGAAGACAGGAGGGCCTGGCATGAAGTGGTCCATGGGTTGCAAAGAGTCGGACTTGACTGTGCGACTGAACAGCAACAACAAGCCATTTTGTTGTGGTAAGGTAAAGGTAAAGGTTCCCTTGCTCGAAAGCCAGTCGAATCCGACTCTAGGGTTGCGGTGCTCATCTCCGTTTCAAAGCCGAAGAGCCAGCGCTGTCCGAAGACGTTTCCGTGGTCATGTGGCCGGCATGACTAAACACCAAGGTGCACGGAACGCTGTTACCTTCCCACCGAAGTGGTACCTATTTATCTACTTGCAATTTCTTGCTTTCGAACTGCTAGGTTGGCAGGAGCTGGAACTAGAGACGGGAGCTCACCCCGTCATGCAGCACCCGGGTCTCGAACTGCTGAACTACTGACCTTCCACAGCCTGCAGTTCAGCGTCTTAACCACTTGAGCCACCGCAGCTCCTTTTGTTGTGGTACCCACTGGTAAATTTTATCCCAACCTTTCTCTAAGTAGCTCAAAGTGGTATGTACAGTTCTCCATAGTCCAGTTTCTTCTCACAGCAGTACTGTTAAGGTGAAAGAGAATGACTGACCCAAGGTCACCCAGAAAACATCATGGTAGAGAAAGAATTTTAACCCAGGTCTTCCAAATCCTAGTCCAACACTCTTGTCACTACAACACAGTGCCACTCTTGCAACCCATAACACGGCAGGGCGAACTTCTGGATTCTTGGGAGTTACTCCATTCTCCCAAAGACTGTCTCAGAATTGGAAGTATATCCTGTCATTCAGTTCTCTTCCTTACTTTGGACCTGGCCCTGCTGTTTAGAAGTAAGAATTTCTCAGCAACGAAACACTCTTCTCACGTAATCATATTAACATGTATACAATCCAAAGAGAGTGGCAACATTGAAATTCACTTTTTTTCCTTATGAGAAAACGCATCCTAAGAGTGTGAAAAACTTTCCCTGACTCTATAAGACAGCTGCTCAAAAGTTAGGAAGAAATCCCATGATGTTCTTCATTTTTAATTGTGCTGTGTATAGGGCCACCTCAGTCCAATAAATGGTACCAATTTCTGCATATGATGTCAGAATTCGAGGACTCCAAGAGAAAGCAGCCTTCCTCTTTCATTTCTTACAAGTTGATGGAGCAACAGACTCTCTTACTTGATTCCATTGGCTTATCTGGAACAGGCAAAAAGACTGCAACTAGGAAAACCCTTAAGCAGGTAATACAACTGTCTCCCCACCACATGCAGCAAGATTTTGAATTTGTGGTTCATTTTATTTCTGTATTGTTCCTAGCATGTTGTAGATGGGTAAACTTTGATGGTACTGGATCAGATAAAAGTACTTTGGCCCATCAGTTGCTAGTTGGCCATCCCTGGCATTAGTATTCACAGTGTAGTTAGCATGACTCATATTGCTGCTTAGAACTGCCAGCAGGCAGAACATGCAGGGGAAGTAAAGGGAGAAGCACAGACCCACAATGGACTGCCAAGCTTATTTTGCTGTTCATGATCCAGCGAGCTGTTCAGGTTTCTGATGGTGGTGATAGGCTTGCCAGGTCCCAAATGAATCATCAGGCACTGAGCAGCTGTTTGGGGAAGACAGCATTTCATAGGCAGCTTGTCTCTGTTGACGGCAGGCTATGCTGTAGCTGTCCCTAAGGGTAAGTTTTTCCTCACTCTTCAGACACTAGGGGTTTGCATTTCCTGCAGCAAGGGAATTGGCAGGATATTAGAAGGCAGAGCAGGTAGAATTGCCAGATATCCAAGCAAGTACAACATTTCTTATTTCAAAACAGGACATGGAACTGGCTCCATGTTTTTGTGGACCCTTGAGTAACAGGGTATCAGTGGACTCTCCTATTATATTTTTTGCACCTAAATACATCCCTAGACAGAATGCTTTTAAAAAAATAACCACAGCTAGTTTCAAAATATTTTGGAGAAGGGGCAAGAACACCCAGACAGTACCTCTCAATTCATGTATTTTTGATATGTTGACCTGTATATCCCACTAAAGATTCCTGCCACCAGCATGCATGAAAGATCTTAGCCCATGTGTGCACTCTAGGCAGGGACAAATGTAATGGGGATCATTTCACCAGCAGTTTCTGGGTCCCAGCAAATGTTTAACCATGTCCACTGCTGACGCTGGCCATGATACATAGGTTTCAAAATAAATAACATGGATCTGTTACATGAGAAGTCTGTTTTTGTATCACATTGTAGAACAAGCACCAGAGTTGTAGACCTCGTCCTATTCTGAGAAATTTGGTGAGCTAGCTCAAGAGAAATCTTCCAGTTATGCAAATAGCTGCAGTTCTACACAGAACAGTAAAATAAACTCTGCCCTTTATGAGCCCTCAAGCCTTCTTCCAAATGTGTAAAGTCACAGTTGAGGCATCTGTTCATAACCCAAGGCTACTAGTGCTTTTACTTGTCTTATAGTTTTTTATTTAAAGCATTTGTTAGCTGCCTTCCTCCCTTGCAGAACTCAATGTGGCTACAATATAAACAGAACATGAAAAACACAATAAAAACAACAGTTGTAAAAACCCACCTCAAGTTAAATCAACATGCCACCAGTGACATGGGGATACTCTGGTATAAAAACTCAGGAGTGGATGGGGCAGAAGAAGGGAGGACCCAGCCAGGGAGGCCTTTGGCTCAGATTTTCTTTACTTCCTAGGGGCCTCCTCCTGAAGAGACAGCATAGGGGGAAGCTGTGGTCAGCCCACACTCCCAGGCAATTCTTTAACAGACCAACCCAGAGAAAGTCAGGGAGGAAAAGCCAGACTATTCTCAAAGAGCCATGGAAGAGGCAACTGGCAGGAGAAAGAGAGGGATCCTTACTGTATTCTGAGGCTCTTCCTGGGCTGAGGCCCGTATGAAGGGGAAAAAGGAAAGTGCTACAGCCCCAGACTCTGTCCCAGTGCTGATGGAGCCAGACGATCTCATCACCTACCACACCAACAGGACAGCTTCTGTATGGTTTTATTTTTGGTAGCTCTTGATCAATACAGCTTCAGACACAGTTAATTCTAGAACACATCATATTGTCGGTGATAAAGTGTCTATTTTATGTATTTAAAATATTCATATCCCACTCCTCTGTACAAGTGTATTTGAGGTGGCCTATTCAAATGCATTCCATTGCTATCAAGCCAATTTTAAGTTACCATGACCAACATTTGTGTGTGATCTTGAGTATATAAAGTTGGAGAATCTTAGAAAGAATTAAAGGTTAACTAGTCCATTCATCATTTTATAAAGTCCTGGTGGAGCTTAAGCCATATTCTCTGCGTTGTGCAGCACCAGAAACTTAATCTTAAAAAGATAGAAGCACTACTGCTGAGTGAAAGGTCTGAATCAGGATTTAAGGTGTCACCTTTTCTTGATGGGGTTCCCTTGAAGGAAAAGGACCGTAAACTAGGGGTGTTCTTGGACTCAGGCCTGCTGCTGGATAAGCAGGCAGCAGCTGTGGCCAGGAGTGCCTTTTACCAGCTTTGACTGCTTAGCCAGCTGCGGCCTTTCATGGGCAGAAAAGTTCTAGCCATTGTGGTACATGCCCTGGTAGTATCTAGATTAGATTACTGCAGTGCGTTTTATGTGAGGCTGCCGTTGAAAAGTGCTCAGAAACTTCAAGCTGTGCTGCAGCAAGGTTGTTGATTGGAGAGGGTTGAAAGGACCATATCACTATCTACACTAGTTCTCAATCTGTTTCTGGGCCCAATTCAAGGTGCTGAATTTAAAGCTCTATATGATTTGGTACCAACATGCCTGAAGGACCACCTACTCCTTTATGAACCCACCTGACCACTGTGGTCATCTCCCAAGGCCCTGCTTTGGGTGGCCTCATCTTCTGAGATAAGGTGGCAAAAATCTGGAATTCCCTCCCCAGGGAGACTTGTCTGTCACCTTCTGTTGCCATCTTCTGCCAGTGTGTGAAGACTAGGGATGTACATGAACTGGCTCACACAAGCCAAAATTCAGTTTGGGGCTTGGGAAGTGATGTTCAGGGAACATGCACTCCTCAAACATTAACCAAACGTTGGCCTGTTCAGTTCTCTCTCTGCCAGCTCAGCTGTCTCGGGCTCCCTCACTCCACCCCTTTAAACAGGCTGCACCAGGGCGTTTGCTACAGCTGGGCCAGCAGAAAAGAGGAGGTGAAATGCCCTGTGGGAGGCATTTCACCCCCATATTTAACCCTCTGGTTTTGTTCCCCCCTTTGAAGTGGCAGGGAGCAAAATCGAAGGGTTAAGTGGCCTGTAGCCATTTAAACCTAACAGCTGTGAATCTGAACAGCTGGTAGGCATTTAACCGATTTTGCTCCCCGCCGCTTTGAAGGGGGGGAGCAAAACCAGAGGGTTAAATGAAGTCCCTTTCTGGAAGATTCCCCCCCACTTTCTCCTGGCCACAACAAGAATGGGGGAAGGGGATCCCATGAGATCCCCCTCCCCATTCTGCTGCATCCTGAACTAGCTGGGTTGGTTCAGTCCATGTGAAGACAGTTCAGTTTGGGGTTTGGTCTGTGGGCTGCCTTTTTTCAGTCCGTGCCCATTCCTAGTGAAGGCTTTTTTGTTTCATTTGGTGTTCCCTCAGTGATCCTTCCTTCCTGCCATGAGTCACAATACTGATGAAATTACATTGAGCAGTCATTGGGCTGGATCCAGTGACCCACTAATATAAGGACAGTGGATCTTGGAGCAAGGATCGCAGATGCTCCCTTTCCTCCAGTAGCCATTTCTAGCCCCAGAGAGATGGGCTTCTGGGGTCAATGGGCTGCACTGAGGAGGGGTTGCTGGTGTTTCACTGTTGAAAGTGGTAGCTCTGTCAACAGAAGATCAGTTTTGCCCGGTTCCCATTCCTTAGTGCAGCCCACTAATGCATGTGGCTGTTACTTCATGAGGGTCCGGCAACCACAGGAATCAACTTTCCTTCAGCCAGAAATAGCTGCTGAGGGAGTGGACAGCAGAGAAGATCCATAATCATTAGCGCCTTCCACTGACAAATTGCTGGAGCCAGCTCATTACCTTCTGCTTAGCCTCCCTCCCTTGTTCAGAGGATAAAATAGCACACTTATGTATGGCACCCTGAGCTCCTTAGAAGAGATGTGTTGTACACATCAGTAATGTATTCAGTCAAGATGGGATATAGCACATAATACCTCAGATGACATGGTTCAGATTTGACCCATGGTTCCCTGAATACCTAATACACAGAACTAAAAATTGGTAGGTGTCACAAAATGATAGTTACTTCATAATGGCTAATTGCAGTCTGTAAATAGAACCCATCATATTTGGAGTGGATCATATTTTATTTTACAAACTTGAATATAATTCTTTAATATTGGAATTAAAGTTAGCTGTATTAGGACATCAATCCAATCTGATCAGAAGCCTCTCCCTGCTCCTAATTTTGGAAATTTTGTGGGTCAGATGAGGAACCTTTCCAGTATTTCTGAACGAAGTGTAGCTCGATTTGAATCCAGTAGCGCCTTAAAGACCAACAAGGTTTTTAGTGTATAAGCTTTCGAGAGTCAAAGCTCTCTTCATTAGATATGAGTTGGAATTGAGATCTCTGGGTCCTTATATCTCATTCAGAAGGTGGGAAGGGTGTTGTGAAGAAGGAACTCAGGATCCAGAGGTACAATGCATATAGTAATTAGCTTGATTAGAACAGAAGGGAAATGCTTGGGGGCAGAAAATTAGCATTTGTAGTGAATTTTCTGACCCCAAGCATTTCCCCTCTGCCCTAATCAAGCTCTAATAAAGCTAATTACAATATGCATTGCACTTCTGCATCCTGAGTTCCTTCTTTGCAACACCCCACCTACCTTCTCTCCGGGGTATAGAGATCTCCATTCCAACTTGTATCTGATGAAAGTAGCTTTAAATCTCAAAAGTTTATAACCCCAAAATCTTGTTCTCTGAGGTGCTACTGGATTTGTATCTAGCTGTTTTACTGCAGGTCAACACTGCTATCCTGTGAAACTATCTGTATGAAGTGTGGTTCAGATAGGCTCTTCTTTAGTAAATTGTAAATCACATCCAGAGGAAGGTAGGACAGCAGTCTCTCAAACAACTGTGCCCTCTGGATGTTGTGTATGCAGTCAACATAGTGCCATCAACGAAGAGCCAGAGCTTGAGTACCTGAGAACAATGGGACTGAGGTTCCTGGCTCCCGCGTAGGGGGACCAATGGGAACGGCGGCGGGAATTCAAACCCGCCAATGGTACCAGGGGGCGGCCCCTCCCCAATGTATATAGTTGGCCTCCGGGCCGGTTATCAGTGTCTCGTGTTGTATAATAGCGAACCATGCTGATCACTACATCGCTGTCTGTGGTTTCTTTATGCGTCTAACCCACTATACAACAATGGCGACGAGGATGGGATCCTGTTGAGCGCTCCAGCCGGGCTGTCGGACAACGCTACCGAAGACTCGCTCCACCACTCCACGGGCATCCTCCATGAGCGCCTCCGAGGGGGAATCCAGAGCCGCGTCGTTGCCGCCGACTAGCACAATGGCCATCGCTCCAGGATCCGGGCTGATACCGCCGTTCGACGCTTCCCAGCCCCGACGATGGGGAGCCTGGGTCACGGGTTTGCGGCAAGCCTTCGTGTTCTACCAGATCACGGACGAAGACCGTAAGAGAGGACTGCTGCTCTGCTCTTGCGGCCCCGTGATCGTGGATCTGGCCCAATACCTTCTCTCTCCCAAGAAGGTGGAGGAGTGCACGGTCGACGAGATTGTGAAGGCCGTGCAGAACTACTACTCCCCAAAGCCGCCGGAGATGACCTGCCACGTGGTTTTCCAGCATAGGAACCAGCAGGGCAAAGAAACCGCCGCGGAGTTCCTCGGAGAGCTCCGCCGCCTGGCGGCCGACTGCGCTTTCGGTGAGCACTTGGAGATGGCTCTCCGCGACCGTTTCGTCGCTGGCCTCAGGGACGAGAAACTCCAGCGCCGAATAATGGAGGGCGAGAAGGTGACCATCACCTCAGCGTTAGCCACCGCCACTGCATGGGAGAGGTCACATCCGTCCACCACCACCGCGACGCACCGTGTGGCCTCCCCCGGAAACAGCGACATCGACGACCCCGAGGTACACCGCACACTAGCCCAGCATCGCCCGCCAGCACCGTCCGCTAGCTCCGCACGCAAGCAACCCGGCTCGGCGGCGCAGGAGTGTGCCAGCTGCGGAGGGCAGCATGAGAGGAGATCGTGCCGGTTCCGGGACGCCACATGTCGGGACTGCGGCCGCACGGGCCACATCGCAAGGGTTTGCCGGTCCAAGCCATCACGCGCAGCACAAAAACCGCCCCGCCGCAGGTCTGAGGCGCATTTCGAGGACTGCGCGGCCCCGGAGGCAGACCTATACCAATTGACCAACGCGCCGACCGCCCGAACACAGGTACTGAAACTCCCCAGTCAGGCCTCTACCCCAAAAATATACGTACGGATCAAAGTAGAGGGGGCCCCCTTACAAATGGAACTCGATTCGGGCTCCGCCTGTTCCATCATTTCGGAGGCCACATTAAGACAGATTTGCCCAAAGGGGGCCCCCGCTTGCGGCCATCACCCGTGACGCTCATGGACTTTCAGAGAAACCAAGTGCCAGTGAAGGGGGTAGGGAGTTTCAGGGTGCAGTACCGGGGCTTCAAGGGTCACTTGGACTTGCTCGTAGTCGAGGGCGACCTAGTTAGCCTCCTGGGGAGGGCTTGGTTTGGACCCCTAGGAATCGCGATAGAGGGGGTCCAGCATTGCGCAACCCGCGACTTCCAGGAAGTGTGCCGCGAGTTCCCATCCGTTTTCGATGGGTCCCTGGGCCGATATACGGGCCCCCCGGTCTCGCTACAACTCAACCCCACAGTGGCCCCTATCCGCATGCGTGCCAGGTCCGTTCCGTTTGCCTTAAAACCAAAAATAGACGCGGAACTGGACCGACTGGTGGCGCAAGGGGTTTTGGAGCCGGTCTCTCACGCAGTGTGGGAAACCCCGATCGTGACCCCCATTAAACCTAACGGGGATGTCCGCATCTGCGCGGATTATAAATGCACGATAAATCGGGCATTGCAGGACCATGCCTACCCGGTCCCGGTGGTGAGCCATGTTCTGGCCACCTTGGCAGGGGCCAAGATCTTCGGCAAACTAGATCTGGCCCAAGCGTACCAGCAGCTGCCTGTCGACGGGCCGACCGCAGAGGCCCAAACAATTGTAACGCACCGGGGGCCTTCAGGGTCAATCGCCTGCAATTCGGGGTGAGCGTGGCACCCGGAATTTTCCAGCAACTGATGGACTCTCTCCTCAAAGGGATCCCCGGCGTCACACCATTCTTCGATGATGTGATGATCGCCGCCGCCACGCCCGACGAGTTCGCCTCCCGCCTCCGCATG
Source organism: Gekko gecko (assembly GCA_029375565.1). Taxonomy (NCBI): domain Eukaryota; kingdom Metazoa; phylum Chordata; class Lepidosauria; order Squamata; family Gekkonidae; genus Gekko; species Gekko gecko. The sequence continues at coordinate 85,428,263 of JAPDNY010000001.1, read as the reverse complement.
GTCCTCAGCCGTTTCCGGGACGCCGGCCTCAAGGTCAAGCGCGAGAAGTGCCAGCTCGGGGTGTCATCCGTCGACTTCTTGGGCTTCACGGTGAACGCAGAGGGACTCCACCCGGCCCGGGACAAGGTGAAGGCCATCGTAGAAGCGCCGCCCCCGACCTCCAAAGCCGAGCTCCAGGCTTTTCTCGGACTCTTGAACTTTTACCACGCCTTTCTCCCCCACAAGGCGGCGGTAGCCGAGCCCCTCCACAGGTTGCTCGACAAAAAGGCACCCTGGGTCTGGGGCCCGCATCAGGCTGCGGCGTTCCGGGCCGTCAAGGCCCTGCTCATTTCGAACGCGGTCCTGGCACATTTCGACGAGACCCTGCCCGTGGTCTTGGCTTGCGATGCGTCTCCATATGGGGTGGGAGCCGTGCTGGCGCACCGTCTCCCGGACGGCCGGGAGGTCCCGGTCGCGTACTACTCGCGGACCCTGTCTGCGGCCGAGCGGAACTACGCCCAGATAGACCGCGAGGGACTGGCAGTCGTGGCCGGGGTGAAGAAGTTCCACGACTTCGTCTATGGCCGTCCCTTCACAGTCGTCACAGACCACCGGCCGCTGCTGGGCCTTTTCGCGGCGGACCGCAGGACGCCACAGGTACTCTCCCCTCGGGTCTTGCGGTGGTCCATCTTCTTGGCGGGCTACAACTACACGCTCCAGCACCGGCCAGGCAAGGCAATGGGACATGCAGACGCGCTGAGCCGCCTCCCCCTGCCAGACGAAGGGGAGGACCCGGCCCCAGCTCATCATGTCCTCCAGTTGGAGGGTCTTCCAGACGCCCCTCTCCAGGCCACGGACATCGCCCGCCGCTCAGCCCGTGACCCCATCATATCCCGGGTTCTCGGCTGGGTGGTGAGGGGGTGGCCTACGGCCTCGGCGGGCCCTGAGTTCAGCGCATTTACAACACGGCGCGAGGAACTATCGGCACACAAGGGCTGCCTGCTGTGGGGGGACCGGGTCGTAGTCCCCAGCGCACTCCAGCAACAGGTCCTGCAGGCTCTGCACGAGGCACACCCCGGCATCGTGCGGATGAAAGCCCTCGCCAGGAGCTACGTCTGGTGGCCAGGCATCGATGGGGAAATAGAGGCCTGGGTGAAGCGTTGCCAGATCTGTCAAGAGGTCCGGCCAAGCCCACCATGTGCACCCCCCAGGCATGGGAGTCAACAAGGACCCCGTGGTCCCGGCTCCACATCGACTTCGCCGGACCCTTCCACGGGTTAACATTCCTGGTCACCGTGGACGCATACTCCAAGTGGCTGGAGGTGAGTCCAGTCTCCTCCACCTCCGCAAGCGCCACCATCCGAGCCCTCCGGAAGATATTTGCCACGCATGGCTTGCCGGACACCATCGTCTCCGACAACGGCCCGGCGTTTACATCCGAGGAATTCCAGCGGTTCCTGCGGGACAACTTGATCCGGCATATCAGGTCAGCACCCTTCCACCCTGCCACGAACGGCCAAGCGGAACGCATGGTACGCACGGCTAAGGAAGCTTTAAGCCGCCTGACCGAGGGAGACTGGGAGTCACGCATAGCCCGGTTCTTGCTGGCGAACCGGACAACACCCAACCCGGTCAGTGGCCACTGCCCCGCGGAGCTTCTCATGGGCCGGCGACCCGCCATCCTCCTGGACCGCCTGCACCCCGACAGGGCTCCAACAGGACGGAACTGGGTCGAGGACCGGGAGGCACCACGGGGCTTCTTCCCAGAGGACCCGGTGTTCGCAAGGAACTACGGCCGAGGCCCGGAGTGGATAGCAGGAAAAGTAATCCGCCCCACCGGCCCGGTCTCGTATGAGGTGTCGACAAATGACGGGCAGGTCCTGCGGCGCCACGTGGACCAGCTGAGGCGGCGCCTACTTCCAACGGTAGGAGACCGGGGTAACCAAGGGGAGGTGGAGCAGGCCCCACGAGAAGCTGAGGGAGAGCCCGAGGCGGAACGAGACTGCAGAGAGGCGGACCCCAGCGACGGCCAGCTCAGTATGCCCGAGGCCTCATCAGCCGAGGGCCAGACGGCGTACCCTTCCCCAGCGGAAGGAGGTGAGGGGGCAGGCCCCGCCACACCACCAAGACTTGGCTGCGGAGAAACCCCAACGCCTACACCACGACGGTCCATCAGGGAACGCAGAGCCCCCGCATACCTGAAGGACTATGTCACCTAGACAGGATCGGGACTATGGGGGGAGGGGTGTTGTGTATGCAGTCAACATAGTGCCATCAACGAAGAGCCAGAGCTTGAGTACCTGAGAACAATGGGACTGAGGTTCCTGGCTCCCGCGTAGGGGGACCAATGGGAACGGCGGCGGGAATTCAAACCCGCCAATGGTACCAGGGGGCGGCCCCTCCCCAATGTATATAGTTGGCCTCCGGGCCGGTTATCAGTGTCTCGTGTTGTATAATAGCGAACCATGCTGATCACTACATCGCTGTCTGTGGTTTCTTTATGCGTCTAACCCACTATACAACACTGGAGATCTCACTTGCCCAGTGGAGGCATTTCTGCTAGTGTCTGGTCAGACCACCTCATTCCTGAACCTGTTTCCTGGGTTGAGGGCATGTCTTGGAGCTGTCACTCCCCAGTGTTGACATTCCAGACTCCAGTTCTAGTCATGCTATATTTATCTGAAGCATGGACAGTCATGCTGCAGAAATGTCAACTAAACACTGCCTCTGAATATAGAAGAGAAACACAGAAGATATCCATGACTGACTATCAAACTGGCTCTCAACTAAGTGGAACTGAAATGTTCTCCAAAGATGTCACCTGGCTCTTTTGAACCTTGAGGCTGGATTTGGAGAAAGCAAATATATATAGCAGGGTTCACATGTGCAATCTTGTGACATTGTGATATTTTGATAACTTTTGCTTGTTTAAAATGTTCACAACTTTAAACTCAAATAACACTATAATAATAAAAAATAACAACAAACACAAAAGTGATCTAGACCAACGAATAGCTGAAAAACATTAAAACTACCAGCAACACTAAAACAGTAGTAAATAAGAACATAAGAACATAAGAACATAAGAGAAGCCAATGTTGAATCAGGCCAATGGCCCATCTAGTCCAACACTCTGTCACACAGCGGCCAAAATATACCAGGTGCCATCAGGAGGTCCAGCAGTGGGGCCAGGGCACCAGAAGCCCTCCCACTGCTGCCCCCTCCAGCACCAAGAATAGAGTGCATCACCTGCCCCAGACTGAGAGTTCTCATTCTATACCCCGTGGCTAATAGCCACTGGTGGACTTCTGCTCCATATGTTTATCTAATTTCCTCTTGAAACTGTCCATGCTTGCAGCTGCCACGACCTCCTGTGGCAGTGAATTCCATATGTTAATCACTCTTTGGGTGAAGAAGTATTTCCTTTTATCTGTTCTAACCCGACTGCTCAGCAATTTCATAGAGTGCCCACGAGTTCTTGTATTGTGAGAAAGGGAGAAAAGTACTTCTTTCTCAACCTGCTCAATCCCATTCATAATCTTATAAACCTCGATCATGTCACCCCTCAGCCGTCGTTTCTCCAAGCTAAAGAGCCCCAAGCATTTTAACCTTTCTTCATAGGGAAGGTGTTCCAACCCTTTTATCATTCTAGTTGCCCTTCTCTGCACTTTTTCCAATGCTATAATATCCTTTTTGAGATGTGGTGACCAGAACTGTACACAGTATTCCAAATGAGGTCGCACCAATGATTTATACAGGGGCATGATGATACTGGCTGATTTGTTATCAATTCCCTTCCTAATAATCCCCAGCATAGCGTTGGCCTTCTTTATTGCAGCTACACATTGTGTAGACATTTTCAGCGAGTTATCCACTACGACTCCAAGATCTCTCTCTTGGTCAGTCTCTGCCAGATCAGACCCCATCAACGTGTATTTATATTTAGGATTTTTGGCTCCAATGTGCATCACTTTGCACTTGGCCACATTGAACCCCATTTGCCACGTTGACGCCCACTCACCCATCCTCAACAGATCCCTTTGGAGTGCCTCACAATCCTCCCTGGTTTTCACCACCCTGAACAACTTCGTGTCATCTGCAAATTTAGCCACATCACTGCTTACTCCCAATTCCAAATCGTTAATAAACAAGTTAAAAAGCATGGGACCGAGTACTGATCCCTGTGGTACCCCACTGCTTACCACCCTCCACTGAGAAAGTTTCCCATTTATACTCACTCTCTGTTTCCTATTTATAAGCCAGTTTTTGATCCACAAGAGGACTTGTCCTTTTATCCCATGACTATTGAGCTTACTTAGGAGCCTTTGATGAGGAACTGTATCAAAAGCTTTCCGGAAGTCAAGGTAAATAATATCTATTGGGTCCCCCTTGTCCACATGTTTGTTCACTCCCTCAAAAAACACTAACAGGTTAGTGAGACAAGATCTTCCCTTACAGAACCCATGCTGAGTCTGCCTCAATAGTTTTTGTTCATCAATGTGCCTACTAATTCTTTCCTTAATAACAGTTTCCACCAACTTACCCGGTATCGATGTCAGACTGACTGGCCTGTAATTTCCTGGATCTCCCCTGGAGCCCTTTTTAAAGATGGGAGTGACATTAGCTACTCCCATCTTTAAAAAGGGCTCCAGGGGAGATTTAATTTAAATAAACATAATTTAAATTTGATTTAAATAAACATAATTTAAATCAAACAGTGACCATTTGAAATTATAGGAGGCCAAAGGAGGGAGAGAGAGAATGGGCAAGAGATAAAAGCACCAGCTGAAATGTAAAAAAAAGCCCCACACCTAATGATGGTGCCAAGCACAGGGAATGCAAGAGGGCATTCCATAAGGGGGAGAGATGACCACTGGAAAAAACCCTGTACTTGAGGCCACCCACCAGGCCTCTGAAGAGCCTGAGATGAAGGTCACAGTGTCTAGGCAAGAAACACAGCCCTATTGTGAGCAAGCGAGATAGGTGATGCCTCTGCCTATTGAACTTCCCTAACATTTCAGCATTTTATTTTTCAAACATGGGAAAGTATGTCAGCCTTAATATAATTATATATGTGTAAGCTCTCCTCTTCTTACTTGGAATAAATCATCACAGTCAGTGACAGAAATGCTAATGTGACTGCGTCCCTAGCTCAGTAAATTATGCCCTTTGAATAGCAAGTAGGGAAAAGCTCCCTCCCTTAGTCCTGACCTTGTTCTTGAAATAATTATTAGGGTTGATGTCTTTCTTTCTCCTTGGCTCCCATTCACCTCTTCAAGATTCTGCATTCCTTGCCTGGCATTAGTCCCTTGAAACTGCATAAGGTCTTCATGATCCTTTCTTATTTATTTATTTACACGTTTATTTACAAAATTTGTATTTGTATTTGTAAAATTTGTATACCCTTTCTGCCCTTACAAGGGCCACTAAGGCAGCTAACAGTTTAAAACATGCATGATAAAATCACATTTTCAACCCCTTAAAACCAACTTCCCCCAAACATACATCATTAAAACAACTGAAAACAGCTAAAATACATACAAAGATATAAAAGCAACAATTAAAATATTGGGCAGGAAAGAGGGATCAGTGAGGGAATGCCAAACAAAACAAAAAGGTGGAAGATGGCAGCAGAAGGGGAGAGAGTTCCAGAGCTTTGGTGCTCTGACCAAAAAGGCCCTCTCTTGTGTTGTCACCCACCTAATCTCAAGGGGCATCCAAATCAGGGGTCTCCAAAGATGATGTAGTGGTGGCAGTGACATCTGTGTCCGTGATGTCACCTCTTTGTGTTCTGCAGTGTCCTTGCTATGGATGAGAACTGGTTGTAAATGTTTAAGATCAGCATCTATTCTAAAAGAAAGACAATATTATCACTTGGGATGGGGGTAACAAGCTTAGGATCTGGTCATAGTTGCTCACACTGTCCTAGAGTGCATAGGAAATGTTAATGTTTCTTAAGGATTAGGTATCCCTTTCAGTGGGCCTTAATTAAGAGCTCTGGTTGAGCAACCCAGCAGGGCTTCAGGGAGGCGGTCACTTCTAGTCTTCACTACACTGAAAGGGATGAGGCAGACGTTTGTGCAGAAAAGCAGCTTTTGCTTCTGGATCAGTGAGAGAGAAGTGAACAGACACTGCTATGAGTTGGCTGAAGCGCCTTGAGGGTCCAGGATCGCTCTCTTGGAATCTCATATAGGGTAGTTCCAGAGGGTAACTATTTTGGTCTGCAGTAGAACAGCCAGTCCAGTAACACTTTAGAGACCAACAAGATTTTCGGGTATGAGCTTTCAAGAGTCAAAGAGTTTTGACTCTTGAAAGCTCATACTCCCAAAATCTTGTTGGTCTCTAAGGTGCTACTGGACTCAAATCTAGCTGTCATACAGGGTAGCAGATCTGCTGCCTTATAGGAATACCTCCTTTACTCCACCTGTATCTACTTCTAAATTTGTAAATAAAGCAAATGCAGTGAAGACACCATCACTCTCCAGTGGACAGTTTTGCAATGTAAGGAACCAAGTAGTAGGCTCTCACAAGGATCAGTATTAGGACTGGTGCTATTTAATTTGTTCATAAATGATCTGGCACAATGTCCTTTAATAAAGCTATAGTGTGGCATTATTTGGATTACTGCGTGCAGTTCTGGTCACCATATCTCAAAAAGGACGTTGCTGGAAGAAGTACAAAGGAGGGCAACCAAGATGATTATAGGACTTTTCAGTCAAGAAAAAAGTCAGCTAATATGTAGAGGTTTATAAAAAGTATGCATGGGGTGGAGAAAGTGTGGGGTGGGAGCTTTTTCTCTCTCTCCTATATTAGTAGAACTTGGGGCACCCAATTGAATTTTTGGAAAATAGTTCAGCACAGACAAAAGCAAATACATCTTTGTGCAATGAGTAATTAAACTGTGTAATTCTCTGCCAGGGGAGGTAGTGATGGCCACGATCATAGATAACTTTAAAGAGGGGGGTAGACAGATTCATGGAGGAGAGGTCCATCAGTGGCTACTAGCCATGGTAACTGAAGGGAGCATCCATATATGGAGGCAGCAAACCTCTGAGTACCAGGGCTGGGAGGTAGCAGCAGAGGAGGGCCTCCATGCCCTGTTTGCTCTCCAGGGTAACTGGTTGGCTGCTGTCTGAAACAGGATGCTGGGCTAGAAGGACCACTGGTCTGATCCAGCAGGGCTCTTCTTATATTCTTGTGTTCTCAGTAGAAGGCAAATTCATGCATTTTAAATCAAACTCAATTTTTCAAAGGAGATGTCAGTGTTTCACTATGTGACTTCTCCTCATATTATACCCCAAGCTGAGTGAAGATCAGCTATGAGTACTACCAGCACCACCACCGTTTCATGCCTTCACCTGTTAAAGTCTGCCAGTCTTCATTCTTAATGTGCTCCAGCTCACACATAAATACAAGAATATTAGAGATCAAAATAATACAGATACTTTGTGAAAGATTTCTCCATACCTTACTCCGTGAAAGAACAGACACCATCCCCTATACCAGCAGTCAAATATAGCATGAATTGACCCTGAATCTGTACGAGTTGGAATAAATGTATACTGTTTCAAATATTTTCACACATTGTATTGTTCACATTAGGTGAGCACTCATGTGAACTGAGAAATATACATGCCAGCTGAATCAATCCTGAGATTAAATTAGAAGCCAGATTTCATATATATTTCTATAACGTTAATGACTTGGAATGCAACAGCTTGAACTGTTCCATGTGTAAAACTGAATCTTTTAAGAGGGGATTGGTTGCCTTGATTAGCAGAAATGGACCTTTTGCCATAGTTTGCCTAACAAACTATTAGAAGCCAAAGATTTAGCAAAAAAAAAGTAACATCCTTAGCTGGATCTTTGTCTCTCCTGTCTTGGGAATGTGACACAGTTGGTATTTAGGGAAAGGCACAGAGATAGCTATAAGCAATTTTGTATTATGAATTTACAGGCAGGCTGGGAAAGAAAAAGTCATACTAAGCTGGAGCAGGATGAAACTGAAGGATTTTGAAGTGTGGCTGCTCCCTGAGAATCTAACTTGGAATTAACAGTTGTACTGCTTGCATTAGGAGTCTGTTTGCTTCCACTATGCTTTGCTTACATATTTGTAAATAAATATTTTATAAATACACTATAAGTCACTTCTTCAACTAGGAGCCGCCACCACCACTATCAGCTGGCATCTACCTCACAGGGTGTCTGTTGTGGGGAGGAAAAGGGAAAGGAGTTTGTAAGCTGCTCTGAGACTCCTTTGGGTAGTAAAAGGCAGAGTATAAATACAATTTCTTCTCTTCTCTTCTTCTTCAATAACACCACTATCAACAACAACAACAACAACAACAACAACAATAATAATAATAATAATACTTTCAATTTATTAATCGCTTTTCCCACTCATGCAGGCTCAGAGCGATTTACAGTTACTCAGAGACACGGACTAACAATTTTTGGGGGATAGGGAGACAACATACAATTATTTTAATCACACACTGTAGCTGCTTGGGAGGGTTCATCTGGAGGCTGTATCAGATGTGATCCGGCGGCATGTTCTTTGTCAGCTGGCTGATGACGTCAGGACTCACAATGTCGCATTGTCACACTGCTACCGCCTGGCTGATTTGCTCCACTGCAGGCCGATTCACTCCACTGCAGGGAATGCCGACACAGATTTTTCTACCTTCCGATCTCGCAGTGTGGCAGACGTCTTCAACGGCAGCTAACACCTCCCCCAAGGGATTGGTGTGCCCACCCCTAGTGGGTGGTCCCCAATTTATCTACTTGCCAAAACTTTTGAATCTCTGGGTAGACGATGAGCTAGGGACAAGGCTTGGTTGCTCCCACCAGCATGGGCTAGAACTGACGAAACATGGCAGTTCAGATGTTATAGTTATGCAGGGGATTTACCCACTGCGCCACCGCTCCCCTGAAATCTATAGAGCCTGGCCCTTGGTTTGCTACTGACAGCCTGTGCCTGCCAATTATTCTGAGAAAGATCAGCGAACTGAGCATCTAGACAATCTATGGAATGCACTCATGTGGAAACACCATCTCTATGATACCAAAACAGTTCTGCTAGCACTTTAATATTGCATTGGTTTAAATGAACTGTTTTTAGATGTTTTATGGTAACTGACGGTTATTTATGTATTTACCTTATGTAAGCCGCCCTGAGCCTGCCTTGGTGGGGAAGGTGGGGTATAAATCAGAAAAACAAACAAACAAAATAAGCATTTTTTATATCCAAAGGAAACTGAACCCTTAGATCTAAAGGAAACTTAACATGGCTGGTTGGCTCAGACTGAGTCGGCTGAAGCTGAATCCAGTGAAGACGGAGGTCCTATGCCTGGGTTGGGGCAGTTTGGGGATGGGGATCCCACTCCCGACCTTTGGCGAGGCCTCATTGGTCTCAGCGCCAGAGGTTTGGAGTTTGGGAGTGCTCCTGGATCCCTCCCTTACCATGGAGGCTCAGGTTGCGGCCACTGTCAAGTTGACCTTTTACCATCTCAGACTGATTAGGCAGTTGGTTCCCTTCCTCGACCGTGCTACAGTGATCCATGCAATGGTCACCCTGAGACTAGACTACTGTAATGCTCTCTACATGGGGCTGCCTTTGTTGTGGATTCAGAGGCTTCAGCTGGTGCAGAACACCAAGGCCAGGCTGTTGATGGGTCTCCTGAGATGAGAGCACATCCAGCCTGCGCTAAGGTCACTGCACTGGCTGCCAGTAGCATACCAAGTCCACTTCAAGGTGCTGGTTCTTACCTTTAAAGCCCTATATGGCCAGGATCCAGCATACCTACGGGACAGTCTTTCCCCGTATATACCCCAGAGAGCACAACAGTCTGGGTCTCAAAACCATCTGACCCTCCCTGGCCCGATGGAGGCCAGGCTAGCTGCTACTAGGGCCGGAGCCTTTTCGGTGGCGGCCCCAACCTGGTGGAACGAGATCCTGAAGGAGATAAGGACCCTGTGGGACCTTTCTCAGTTCTGCAGGGCCTGCAAGATGGAGCTCTTCCACCAGGCATTTAATTAGGGGCCACCGCTGCAGTAGTGCCCAGCTCAAAATTGTACCATTGAGCAGCTGCCAGGAGGGCCGATGAGCTGAGGAACATCTAGAACATCTAGTGCTTACCATCAAACAGTTGACATAGGAATTGACAAGCAGGAGAACATCCAGCTTTTGTGGAAACCTTCTGAAGCACCCTTCTTAATTGAATTTAATCGCTGCCAGCATTTTATTTTAATTGCTAACTTTAGTATATGTTTTACTTGTATTTTATGCGACTTGGAAGCCTCCCTGAGCCTACTTTGCGGGGAGGGTGGGGTACAAATTTAACAATAAATAAATAAATAAACCCTGTAGAATTGCTTTCAGATTTTTCCTTCCTTGGAGAAGTAGGGGGTATATTATAATAGATTGTATTAATTTGTTGTTTTAGCATCACAGCCCAGATGATTCCTAAAGAACAAGATAGATCTTAAAAAATCTTCATAGCCAACAAGTGAGAGGTGGAAACTTCTTTGTTGTTGTTGTGTCCGGAGTCTGGCCAAAGAATCTTTTACCTGGTTAACATAAAACCGTAAGAGAAGCCATGCTGGATCAGTCCAGTGGCCCATCAAGTCCAACACTCTGTGTCACACAGTTGCCAAAACCCAGGTGCCATCAGGAGGTCAACCAGTGTGGCCAGCTCTGTTTTCATTTAGGCATCACAAAAATTCTACCCTATTTACTTGAATTTTTGGTATTAAGTATGTTTGTGTTTGTGCTTGTGCATGCATGACTCTTCTCAACTCACCCCAGCACTGTAGCTGTAAGTAGTTTTGGTTTTTCTGCTGTTCATTTATTATTATTCTCTACTGATTCTCAAACCTGAGCTTAGAGCTGTTTTCCTGACACCACCCCAGATCGCATCAGCTAAAAACTTTCTGCCAACCTGCCGATTTTCTCTGGCGTGAAGAAGTTTGTCTGTCCTCTGGATGAATATATCTCCTGTTAGATTCCATTACACTAGATGTGGTCATGTCCACTGGGGTGTAGGTGGAAATGGCCGTAGTAGCCCCATGGAAGAGATCTGCCAATGCATCTGAGCTGCAATATATTATTAATGTCATCATTGTATGACTCTCTAAGGACAGCAGAAGTAGAACATGCTGTACGCTTGTGCAATGTGTTTAGCTATTAGCAATATTTATAAAAGAATTCCAGAGGGGGGAGAGGCTGATTAAAGATGATGTAGCTCTCTGAACAGTTCATTGCTCTGAAAAAAGCCTGCAGTAGGTGGGTGGATGTGTGAGGTGGAAGGAGTGTGATTGATGCAAAATGTCCCTTCTCCACAGGATAGCTCCCCTCCCCCAACTTCCTGATAATATGATTTGAAACTTGATTATCATTTTTCCCAAACAACATATATTACTAGGATCCGCTTGTTTTTCAGATAATGGAGTTTGGAATAAGAGCTAGGAAAAATTGACTCCATGATTAGGGCTGTGTAACTGACCAACCAGGCAGGATGATTGTGTATATTGAAATGTATCCACAGAAATATGATAGTTTGCCCACCTCACAATTTAGGGCTTTGGACCTCACAGAACATTTCTACTGATAGTGGATGAAGCTGGGTGAAGCTTCTGACAGTGGCTGAAGCTGGGTGAGAGCCAGTTTGGTGTAGTGGTTAAGTGCCTGGATTCTAATCTGGGAGGACCGGGTTTGATTCCCCACTTCTCCACATGCACCCAGCTGGGTGACCTTGGGTCAGCCACAGTTCTCACAGAGCTGTTCTCTTGAGCAGTTCTCTGAGAGTTCTCTCAGCCCTACCTATCTCACAGGGTATCTGTTGTGGAGAGAGGAAGGCAATGCAATTGTAAGCCACTCTGAGACTCCGAGTGAAGAGCAGAGTATAAATCCAGTCTCCTTCTCATCCTCCTTCTCCCTCCTGCCACAGCCCAGGATGCCCCTTGAAATGTTCCTTGAGGCTAACAGGAGAACATCGGGGGGAGACAGAGGTCTGCAGCAGGATGGTGAATTGACAAAAAAAACACCCCACATTCCTACTTTCATCCATGGAAATCCTCTTTGGGATCCTACCCGGGGTATCCTACACAAGCCACCTCTATTGAGAAGTATGAAAGGAGATATGGGGAGGGAATGATGCTTTCTGAACATTATCCTGTACTTTCTGTCTGAAAAGGGATCAATTTATAGTTTTGGTTAAGGGACAGGAACAGTCACAACCTCATTAAAGAAGAGCTAACTTTCCCAGAATGTCAATGACATGCTAGGACTGATGAAGCAATCCTGTTTATTGTTTGAAGCAGTTGCTGTAGCACTATCCTGCAAGTAAACCCACTTCTAAGTTGCTACTTGCTTTTTTAGACAACAGGGCAGTGTGATTTTCCAGTAAAACTTGTAAATCAGTTTGCAAAGAGATGTCTGAATAATAACAATACTTAGTATTTATACAGCACTTAGGAATATTCAATAAGCTCAGTTTAACATACATTACCATAGTAATTTTTGTTGGAAGGAATAAATAGTGCACAGTCTCTTAGTACAAAACATAGACTTCAAAGGGCTAACAGAGCTAGAAAGATAAATCAGTCAGGTCTCTCTAGATCATTTTTATTTTGATCTACTCCAAGGGTTGCCAGCCTCCAAGTGAGGACTGGAAATCTCCTAGAATTACTAGTCTCCAGCCTGCAGGGATCTGTTCCCCTGGAGACAATGGCAGCTTTGGGGGGACAGACTCTATAGAATTACATCCCTGCTGCACTCCCTCTCATCCTCCCTCTGCCCCCAAATCTCCAGGAATTTCCCAACCTGGAACTGGCAACTGTACGTGTTGCCCCTGGGACATTATACAGCTATTCTCAGGAAACTTCCTTCCTGCTGACCCTCCCTCTTTCCTCCTCTTTGTCTAACTATCATAGGATCAAGATGTGCCCCTCTCTGTCTCTAGCCATCTTAGCATAGACAGATAGTTTCGACAGTTTATGTTGGGAGAACTGGTATAAGTCCAGTTCCCAGAGGTAGTTTAGCAGAGTGCACTAAAGCTACACATGCAGGAGTGTCTTTGTACCAGATATCCAGCGTGCTGGGCCCAAAGCCTGTTGGGAGAGCTGGTATAGTTAGTCCAGTTCCCAGGGCTAGTTTAGCAGACTGCATTAAAGCTACACATGCAGGAGCATCTTTGCAACATGTATTCAAGCTTAGTCACAAAGTTACACAGAGCTACCTTTCAGTCTAATAAAAGTCCATTTATTTTGGAACTACATTCTAGATAAGAAAAGTTAGAGATGGGATAGTATTCTAGTCTTACTAAGGATGGACACAGATAGTCAGAGGCCATCTGTGTCATGGTGCCAAAATAAAGACAGCGTGTCCTCCCTCTTGGTGTGTGCAAGAAGTGTGTTGTGGGGGAAAGTGAATAGTCTACTTCAAAGGGACAGCGGCAGTAGAATAAACACAGGAAGGAAGCTTAATCTAATTTATCTAGCTATCTGACTCTCTTGCTATGTAGTCTGAAGGCTGAGACAGGGGACAGTGACTACTCCTTCACTTCCAACAGTTTAGAATGCTATCCTTACTCTTTCCTATCCAATATGTAGTTCCTTATAAAAAAGAACTACTACTTTTATTCTAAAGCAGCCAGCCTTGGGTGAACTTAATTCCTAACTGCAAAGCACTTCTGCTGTGCAAATTCATACTTTAACTAACAATTTTTACTAACTTTAAAGTAAAATGTATTGCAGATGCCAGGGGTATAAAATAATGCCTTGCCCAATTAAGGGAACAATTCATACATTATGGTTTACCTAGTTTATGTATGGGCTCCCTGTTGTCTTTCTGATGTGGATTATGGTTTCCTTAAATTCTCATATGTGTTGTGCCCAATTTGAATCAAGATGCAGAGAGAAAGGACTTCATCCTTCCTTCCCCTTTATACTATTTTCATGACCTAAAATCCCCCAAGCAGGCAGCACAGAGATCTGTGGGTTCCACAGTCCGGTGGCTCTAGATGTCCAGCACCTCTCCTTTTCAAATGAAGCTCCATTGAACAGATTGGACCACCATGACTCCCACTGGATCATCTTCGCTGTTACTTTTGGCACATGAAAACAAGTTTTGAATGGATTACTCGAAATAAGTGTTTACATAGGATTCCAGGATTTCTTTCAAAAATTCATATTTTGAAAAATATCACGTATCAGACATAAGCTATAAAAATTCTGCAGTTCATACTAGAATCATTAAAAGTTCAACTGTTTGAAATGATGCTCCATTAATCTTGAAGAAGAGTTGGCCTTTTGATGCAATATTGGTAATGAGACAGAGGAAGTAGAAGAGAGAAATGACTTTTTTGTATATCATGCTTTGATTATATTTTAATTTGGTTCAATTTTAATTGGATCATCTGGTTGACTTGGACAGCTTTCAGGAACCTTAGATGTTATGTGATATTATACAGAACTGTCACTTCCAGACGGCTGCTTCCCCCGCAATGGTAGCACTAAACAGGAAGAGGAGGAAATGTACCTCAGGATTCATACCAATGTAGATGTGTCACCTTTGCTGAGACATCTAGTCCATTGGGACAACTAGCTGTCAGCATGGGGACTGGCTATGTCCCATTAGGGAATGAGGATATCAGGTGTACTGACTTGGTACACTGTCATGCACAGAGCTGCCATGTGGAAAACCTGTAGGTAAAGATCAAAGCATGTAATTGTCATTCCTTGCTTTTATTCCCAGTTGTGCCCATTCTTTGCATGGAAAACAGGTTGCCTGCAATTGTTGTCACTATTACTATGGAGGTAATAAAGCCTGCCATATGAAGTTGAAGTGTGAAAATAAAAAGGCAGTTTCTGCAAAGTTACTGACATCTGGGATCTACAAAATGTGAAAAAGTTAATTAGCTGTTGACTAGAGCTGGATCAACGTAGATTAAATGTAAGTCTTTTTCTAAAAATATATTCACTTCATTTATACACTGCCTTTCTCCCCAGCTGAGACCGAAAGTAACGTATCATTCTGTTTACCTCCATTTTCTCTTCCCAACAACCCTGTGAGGTAGGTTAGGTTAAGAGTATTTGACTGGTCCAAATTCACCCAGTGAGCTTCCATGACAGAGCAGGGATTTGAACCTGGGTCTCCCAGATCCTAATCCTACACTCCTGATCAGCACACCAAACTGATAAATGTATGGTAAAAGCCATAGTTCTTCTCATTCCTACAGCAGTTCTATCAATTTAGCATTTTCTAACAAACCCCCTTGTTTCTTTTTCTAATTCTCTCCCTGTTCTGTACTTTACTATACATTTCAGCCAGGTACCATACAATGTTCACCTCTTGCTACCTCAGATGCAGAGCATTTAAGGAGCTATCTGTTTTCTAGCTGAAATCCTATTCAAAATGAGCACCTCCCTTCATTAAAGCCTTAATTCCTGCAGCATCATAATGCTACACATGTGCCATTACCACAACTATGAAAAATGAGCCAGCTTTTCAGCAGACATCCTCTGAGAACAGCGGTAGATCTGACAGACTAGCAGACACACGAATGTTTTAAATCAGTGCTGCAAATGTAGGATTAAAATGAAAAGATGACTGGAAATTATATTGATCATAGGAAAGATGGATGTTAGTAATTTTCAATTTGTCGTCATTTTCACAAATCCCTCTTTCTTTTTTTCAAGGTGATATGTGGATTCTCTACAAAATTATCCCATTAAATCACGGTTATGCTCCTCACATCTTGCTTCTTCAATCACTAGATACTGGTTGCCATCTAAATCCCAAAGTTTAGGGGTGTGTTCAGACGGATCTTTTGATCTGCCATAGGAACGACTCCCTTGCGGATCAAAAATGCACGACCAGACATAAACATCTGGGAAATATTCCGGTCCCATAGGCATCCCGTTCTGCTGCGCCTCCAATCCTGATTTTAAAAGCAGCAGTTTCAATGTAGGGTTTTCGCTACCCGCGCAACAACTGCAGACTTTCTTCCGTCTGGTCACTCCATTAGCGCGCGATGCTCCGCGTCGGCTCGGTCTGACGTCAGACCGAGCCGACGGGGGCGCGATTTTTAAAAAATTGAAACCCCATGTGCGCTTTAACGAGGAAACGCATTCAGCGATAAGCGCTACAAGGAATGTAATATTCATGCTTATTTCTTTTAGGGACAAGATGTTACCGCGATGGGAGATGGAGGGGGGAAGGACTGTTCTAACTTGCAAAATAGTCCCTCCATTGATCATGATGGCAATGGCAAGGGGGAGTACCGGGACTTTGCTGAAAACCCTCCGCGATCGCCTCAGTTCTCCAAGGAGGCGCAGCCTTGCCTATGCGAATGTACAAAACTTTTTTTAAAAAAAATCCTCGGTGGATGCCGTGTAGACAAATCACGGCGGGAACAACGCGCGGTGAGGCTATTTCATGGGGGGCGTCTGGTCGTGCTAGGCTGGATTTAAAAAATCGGGATAAAATTTTAGGAGGGCTCATGGCGCGATTGACTGGCCGTCTGAACGCAGCCTAGGAGATACAAAGAAATAAAACAATTAATCACTCTTATTGGATCAGTAGAGGTTTATGTTGGAGTGTACAGGGTTTCAAGCTTCACTTAACTGAACATCTGAAAATGTGGGTCTTAGTAAGATAATTCTTTGTGCATGCAGCTCATTATTTGGTCTTGTGGTCAAGTGAGGGATTAGCACCCCATGTTCCCTTGTGAGGAATCTTGAGCCCATTTCTAGAAGAGGAGAGTGGTTGTGCCCCCCCAGGTAGAGAAATAGGCACTCTGCTCAACCAAATCAGCAGTAACAAAGTCCTGCTTTTTAGAAGAAGAAGAGATTGGATTTATACCCCGCCCTTCACTCAGTTTTCCCAGCTTAGAGTCTGTGCCCCTAACTGCTACACCAAACCGGCTCTTTTAGTGGAAGTCTTTCAGTCTAGTGGCAAAATGCCAAGTCAAGAAAATAGAATGTAAACTTCCATCCATGAGCACTTTGTGTGGTAGCTAGAGGTAAGCAAGATAAGACAACATGTTTCAATGGGCTCCTTTTCAACCTCCTGTTGTTTTCTAAATTGTGAAACCTGTGATATGTCTATGTCTTAACACCCTCAGGTGTTAGTGATACTGGAATCTGAGCAGCTTTATTATTACAGACTGAGCTAATAAAGACTCAGACCCCAATGGATGCTTTCAGGTGGCACATGAAACAAGCAGTACCCAATACTCTATATAATTTGTCTCAGAACAGCTCCAAATTCCACTCTGAGGAAATCAAGGAATCTCAAAATGTAATTGTGCAAGTCATTTCAAAATATTCAGATATGTTTGATCTGAATGTTCTTATTGAACTTGCTTTCTTTCTTCTGAGCCTAGTATTTTTGAAGAATTATTGTGTGATGCAGTAAAAGGAGGATGAATGACTAGAAGTATACAGTAGGAAAATGTGCCATGAAAGGAAAAGTCCAAACTCTTAGCCAGACCTATTGTAAATTTACTCAAAAAAGTGTCTATATAGTTCTGGAATGCAAAAGGCCATCGTTGAAGAAATGCACATGTCCCAGAAGACTGAACAGCATCTAAGGTATGTGTACCTTTGTTCATCTGGGAAGACTGTTGTGGCAGCTGTCAGCCCTACACTGCAATGGGCTGTCTCTGTGGCATTCTTGGGAACTGCTTCCTCCCATGAGAACATCATCCATCACCTGAAGTTACAGAGCATATTGAGCCAGACAGTCTTGTGGTTTGCTTCTCTTTCTTGCAGCATTCGGAGAGCTGTGTGCTAAATCTGTCTGAGTATCTTAACCCACAAGATGGGGAGGATTTTTTATTTGTTTGTTTCTTCAATTTATACCCTGCCAGGCAAGGAGCTGCGGTGGCTCAAGTGGTTAAGACGTTGAACTGCAGGCTGTGGAAGGTCAGTAGTTCAGCAGTTCGAGACCCGAGTGTGCCGCATGATGGAGTGAGCTCCCGTCACTAGTTCCAGCTCCTGCCAACCGAGCACTTCGAAAACAAGAAATTGCAAGTAGATAAATAGGTACCACCTTGGTGGGAAGGTAACAGCGTTCCGTGCGCCTTGGTGTTTAGTCATGCCGGCCACATAACCACGGAAACGTCTTCAGACAGCGCTGGCTCTTCGGCTTTGAAACGAAGATGAGAACCGCAACCCTAGAGTCGGATTCGACTGGCTTTCGAGCAAGGGAACCTTTACCTTTACCTAGGCAGGCTCAGGGCGGCTTACCTAACATTGATAGATACAACAAAACAATTACAAAATTAAGATAAAAAAACAAGACAATTATAAAATCAGTTTATAAAGAGCTAGTGTCAGTATCAGTACTATATAATGATGGTGAAACATTGTGGCAAATCAATCATAATGCAATATAGTCAACATTGGTGTTAATGCCATTGCTTCAGTCCATGTATGCCGGTGGGCCACAGGCTGCCAATGATGGTCCCAAAGACAGGGCCTTGGCCAATATTCAGTTTTTAGCTTTTAGGTGGCTCCTTGGTTGAAAGCCTGGTGGAAGAGCTCCGTCTTGCAGGCCCTGTGGAATCGTAAAAGGTCCTGCAGGGCCCTAATGTCTTCTGGGAACTCGTTCTACCAGCACAGAGCCACCACTGAAAAGGCCCTGGCCCTAGTCATAGCCAGCCTGGCATCTTTGGGGCCAGGGAAGACTAGACGATGTTGAGACCCTGAGTGCAGTGCTCTTTGGGGAACCTTTTGGGAAAGGTGGTCCCTCAGGTATGTAGGCCCCTGACCATAAAGGGCTTTAAAGGTGAGAACCAGCACCTTGAAGCGAATTCAGTAAGCTATAGGCAGCCAGTGCAGTGTTTTCATCACAGGCTGGATGTGCTCCTGCATGGGGAGACCCAACAGCAGCCTGGCCGCAGCATTCTGCACTAGCTGTAGCTTCCAGATTTGGGACAAGGGCAGCCCCATGTAGACAGCATTACAGTAGTCTAATCTTGAGGTGACCATCACATGGATCACTGTTGCCAAGTCGCTATGTTCGAGGAAGGGAATCAATTGCCTAATCAGCCAAAGGTGATAAAAGGCTGACTTAGCAGTGGCTGCTCTCTGGGCCTCCATCATCAAGGAGACATCCAAGAGCACTCCCAAACTCCCAACCCCCAATGAAGCCCCGTTGAAGGACGGGAGTGGAATCCCTAGCCCTGGACCACCTCAGCTCAGGCACAGGACCTCCATCTTTGTCAGATTCAATTTCAGTCTGCTCAGTCTAAGCCATCCAGCCACGGCTTGTAGCACCCGGTCCATATTTTCTGGTCTAGAGTCAGACTGGCCACCCAACAACAGATAGAGCTGGGTGCCATCCACATACTGGTGACATCCCAGCCCATGCTTCTGTAGTCTGGTTTAAACTGAGCTGCTGGATAAGTGAACCCCAGGAGCTCCTGTGCCACATGGAGCACATTGCTCCTGGAGGCACAGAAGATCTTGGGCTCGCTTTCTCTTGGCCAGTTCACGTGTTCACCTCCCCTCCTTGATGCCCTTCTTCCGAGAATGCAGCCTCTGAGGGCCTCCTACTGCCCATGCCATCGGGGGAGCTTTAGAGCCCCCCTCTATGGCAGGGAAGAAGGTCCAGGGGGCTAGGATGTGTGTCCACCTCCCCCCCATGGCCTTCTTCTAGGAACATGGCCCTGGGTTTTTCTTAGGGACTCCCACCACTGGTGCTGTGGGGGGGCTGTGGGGGCCCCCTCTCTTTCTTTTTTTCTTTCACTCCTCTCTCCCCATCTATTTGCTCTCTTTCCACCTCTTCTGTTTGTTTGTTTGTTTGTTTGTTTCTTTCTTTCTCTCTCTCTCTCTCTCTCTCTCTCTCTCTCTCTCTCTCTCTCTCTCAGCCCTGCAGAGATTCCCCCCAACACACACACCACTGGAGTGCTTAAAAAAAAAAAGTAATTGCCACATCATTATAGCTACAGCAATCTCCAATTTTTTTAAAAAAGCTGTCTAGTGGGGGAGTAAAGCTCTCTGGTGGGGGAGCGGCCATGAGGGACTGACAGTAGGGTTGCCAACTCCAGCGTGGGAAATTCCTAGAGATTTGAGAGCAGTCTGTGGGGAGAGGGAATTTTGGGAGGGAAGGGAACTCAGCAGGGATATAATCCCATAGAATCCACCCTCTGTAGTTACTCTAGGTTTTCCATTTTTCTGAAACTCTATGGTATACCATACAGTCTACCTTTCTGAAGCTGCCAGTTCATTCAGGAGAACAGATCTTTGTAGTCTGGAGATCAGTTGCAAATTTGGGAGAACTCTAAGCCATAGATGTCAACTTCAGGGGAGCTTGGGGGCTGAGGCTATCCCTGGAATTTTCCAGGAATGACTGAGCCCCCCCCCCCAGGCAACTAGGCTCACAAGCCTTGCCACCACCACCCCACGCCACCACCACCCCATTTTGAAAGCGGAGGGGGGTTTTCCCTCCACTTTCTGAGACTTCTGTGGGGTGGGAGGAAACTCGGGGCTTGCTTCCTGAAAGCTAAGCCCCACCCCCAGCTCCCAGAAACTCTCAGTTGGGCCTGGTGGAGCTGGGGACTGCACATGTTTTTAGCGCTTTCAGCTTTCCCATGCAGAAAGGTAAGGAGCTAGCCTGGGGCTCCAGCGAGGGGGGGGGATGTTTTCAGGGGTGGGGTGGTGGACACTGGGTAGAGAGTGCCCAGGCTGGCTGGCTGAGGCCAGCCTCGGGGTGGCTGGGCACCCGAACACCTTTCCTGCAGCCTCGTGCTGCTGCTCTTGTTTTCCTGCTCCCTGCAAGGCTTGCCTTGCAGAGAGCCACACAAGGAGGTTGGGAGGGGGGGAAGGCGGCAGGGTGCCCTGCGCTCTTGTTCTTCTAGTTTTTTTCAGGGAAGTTGGGAGGTGGGGGAGGCCAGCATCCATGGAGGATTGCCAGCCTTGGGGCAGCTGGGTGCCCGGGCACCTTTCCTATGGCCTCGTGTTGCTGCTGTTGTTTTTCCACTCCTTGCAAGGCTTGCCTTGCAGAGAGCCATGCAAGGAGATTGGGGGAGGAGGCTAGCATCCATGGAGGATCACCGGCCTTGGGGTGGCTGGGTGCCCGGTGCCCTTATTCTTCTGATTTCCCCCCCACACACACAAGGCTTGCCTTGCAGAGCCATACAGGGAGGTTGGGGGAGGAGGCCAGCATCCATTGAGGATCGCCAGCCTCAGGGCAGCTGGGTGCCTGGGCACCTTTCCTGCAGCCTCGTGCCACTGCTGTTGTTTTCCCACTCCCGAGTTCGCTACTTAACCAGAGCCCTCTTCGTTTTGCTGTTACTTAAAATGGTGTAGTAGTTTCAAAGGGGCAACCAAATGGGATGTACTAAAAGGAATGACAGGATTGCCCATTGGAAATAATGGGAGAGGCTTGAAGGCCCAATGGAGATAATGAGAGCCAGGAATGCCAATTGACTTGCATGGGCTCTGCTGAAATACATTGCAGCCCAATAAAAGTTGCAAAGAAAATGTAGAATGGTTTTTCCAATAAGGTTTTTGGGCCCAGATAGGCTATTCTTGAGGTGGAGTTTCTAAGCAGTGTGCTAATAAGGCACCTGTTCCTGGGGTTAGCCCAGCCCAGGGGCATTGCTAGGGTGGTTCCCAAGCCACCCTAATTTTCTGGGGAGCCCCTCCCTAAATGCCACATAGTTCCACCTCCATAGATAGTGACAATGGCCTGTGATGTCACTGGCTCCTCCCTATGATGTCATTGGGTCCCAGTTCTTTTAATGACTCAGCAATGCCTCTGGCCCAGCCCCAGCCCCCCCCCCCAAAAAAAAAAAAAATTGGAAAGTCTACACCCTTGCTCTAAGCCCCACATGGAGACTGGTAACCCTAGGGCAGAGTCAAGGAAAGTGTGGGGGAAACCACCATTTGTATTCTCTACAGTCATTGTGAATGCCTCTGCATTCATAGTGGCAATGAAAGCCCCACAGAACACTGGAGCTCCATGGAAGCAACCTGAATGTGTAGTGGGAGGAGCAGGATAATGAAGTTAGGCCCCACCCTAACCTCTGCATATCATTGGGAAGTATGAACTGACCTCTAGAGGCATCATCAAAGGCAGAATCTCTGATAGCCACTATCAGAGCCTACATGCTATTGACAGGTGCCCTGATCCTGCTCCCTCCACCCTACCCCACACATTCTGTATACTCTATTGGTTGTTTGAGCAGGGATCAAATAATGAGGAATCAAATGGTCACATGGATGTATGGACCTTTACTAACAAAGCTTGACTACTTTGAAATAAAGTGGATGAGTGATACCCTGATGACTGAGAGACAGTCATTGCTGTTTCTAAAATTTTGGCAGGGAACTGTTTACAGGTACAACATCAGACACTCGTACAAAGCCCCTCTGTCGTACACAATTTCTGCACTGTTCTCCTTACTGGTGGCTTTTCCATATATACAAGTTACATATATATTCATACATACATACGTACATACATACATACATACATAAAAAGGTAAAGCTAGTCAAATCCTACTCTAGGGGGCAGTGCTCATCTCCGTTTCCAAGTAGAATAGCCAGCATTGTCTGAAGACGTTTCTGTGGTCATGTGGCTGGTGTGACTAAACACCAAGGTGCACGGAACGCTGTTACCTTTCCACCAAAACAGTACCTATTTATCTACTTGCAGTTTCTTGATTTCAAACTGCTAGCTTGGCAGGAGCTGGGGCCAGAGATGGGAGCACTAGGGTCTTGAACTGTCAAACTAAAGACCTTCCAGTCTGTAGCTCATTAACCTCTGAGCCACCACAGCTTCTACATACATATATACACATACATGAATGCTGCCCCATTATTTGCCTCAGGCAATTAGATAAGCCATCTGGTGTGCATACTCCTGAAGACCTGACCTATGTCTTCTTGATCAAAGTTCCTGATGGAAGAGAAACTGAGAAACCCGTGGCATAGTACTCTGATGCATGGTTGTACCTACTGAAAGCAGTTCTCATTCAGGGCTTACCCGAGAGACATTTAACATAGGTGTACTTTTTTGTTTCAAATCCCAAGTAGCAAGATTCCTTAAAATTAGATTGTTCTTCTTCATCAAGAAAATCCTTGGGGCATCTGGGTTTTCCCCCATTGGGTATTTGTGAGAGTCAAGATTTTCTTTGAGCATTAATGTAGAAAATTCAAAGCCTGACATTAAATATTACCTCTAAAAAGGCTAAATTTGAGTGACTATAGTCAATTAGAGCCCCTTGCCGGGAAAATGTCTATTAACTAAAGCAGTGACATTTCCTTTTGTTGAAAGCGGGTGTTTCCAAGACTTTGTGATAAAGGCTAACAGGCAGTAATCTAAAAATGAAGGAGTCTATTAAGCTAAAAACCACGTTAACCTTATTGTTGAATAATAGCACTAAACTTCACCTCATGATGAAGCAACTATGGAATACAGTGGGGGGGAAATTGATTTACCTAAAAAAATGGTCCATAGGGCCAGTAATTCCAAATTTTCTATTTATCAGTTTTCATGAATGACTCAGATCAGCATCTGTGAAATAACATGGTGATACTGTAAATCTGGAGAAAAATATACATGAAGCCAATGCATGTACATCCCAAGCAAATCCACACATGCAGATAAGAACATAAGAACATAAGAGAAGCCAATGTCGAATCAGGCCAATGGCCCATCTAGTCCAACACTCTGTCACACAGTGGCCAAAATATACCAGGTGCCATCAGGAGGTCCAGCAGTGGGGACAGGACACTAGAAGCCCTCCCACTGCTGCCCCTTCCAGCACCAAGAATAGAGTGCATCACCTGCCCCAGACTGAGAGTTCCCATCTATACCCTGTGGCTAATAGCCACTGATGGACTTCTGCTCCATATGTTTATCTAATTCCCTCTTGAAACTCTCCATGCTTGTAGCTGCCACCACCTCCTGTGACAGTGAATTCCATATGTTAATCACTCTGGGTGAAGAAGTATTTCCTTTTATCTGTTCTAACCCGACTGCTCAGCAATTTCATAGAGTGCCCACGAGTTCTTGTATTGTGAGAAAGGGAGAAAAGTACTTCTTTCTCAACCTGCTCAATCCCATTCATAATCTTATAAACCTCAATCATGTCACCCCTCAGCCGTCGTTTCTCCAAGCTAAAGAGCCCCAAGCATTTCAACCTTTCTTCATAGGGAAGGTGTTCCAACCCTTTTATCATTCTAGTTGCCCTTCTCTGCACTTTTTCCAATGCTATAATATCCTTTTTGAGATGTGGTGACCAGAATTGTACACAGTATTCCAAATGAGGTCGCACCAATTATTTATACAGGGGCATTATGATACTGGCTGATTTGCTTTCAATCCCCTTCCTAATAATCCCCAGCATAGCGTTGGCCTTCTTTATTGCAGCTACACACTGTCTAGACATTTTCATTGAGTTATCTACTACGACTCCAAGATCTCTCTCTTGGTCCGTCTCTGCCAGTTCAGACCCCATCAACGTGTATTTATATTTAGGATTTTTGGCTCCAATGTGCATCACTTTGCACTTGGCCACATTGAACCCCATTTGCCATGTTGACGCCCACTCACCCATCCTCGACAGATCCCTTTGGAGTGCCTCACACTCCTCGCTGATTTTCACCACCCGGAACAACTTCGTGTCATCTGCAAATTTAGCCACTTCACTGCTTACTCCCAATTCCAAATCATTAATAAACAAGTTAAAAAGCATCGGACCAAGTACTGATCCCTGTGGTACCCCACCGCTTACCACCCTCCACTGAGAAAGTTTCCCATTTATACTCACTCTCTGTTTCCTATTTATAAGC
The DNA here is from genome assembly GCA_029375565.1 of Gekko gecko. NCBI lineage: Eukaryota > Metazoa > Chordata > Lepidosauria > Squamata > Gekkonidae > Gekko > Gekko gecko. The sequence continues at coordinate 85,403,474 of JAPDNY010000001.1, read as the reverse complement.
CAGTTTTTGATCCACAAGAGGACTTGTCCTTTTATCCCATGACTATTGAGCTTACTTAGGAGCCTTTGATGAGGAACTGTATCAAAAGCTTTCCGGAAGTCAAGGTAAATAATATCTATTGGGTCCCCCTTGTCCACATGTTTGTTCACTCCTCAAAAAACACTAACAGGTTAGTGAGACAAGATCTTCCCTTACAGAACCCATGCTGAGTCTGCCTCAATAGTTTTTGTTCATCAATGTGCCTACTAATTCTCTCGTTAATAACAGTTTCCACTAACTTACCTGGTATTGATGTCAGACTGACTGGCCTGTAATTTCCTGGATCTCCCCTGGAGCCCTTTTTAAAGATGGGAGTGACATTAGCTACCTTCCAGTCCTCAGGAATGGAGGCAGATTTTAAAGAAAGATTACATATTTTTGTCAGGAGATCCACAAGTTCACATTTGAGTTCTTTCAGAACTCTCGGATGAATGCCATCCGGGTCTGGTGATTTATTAGTTTTTAAATTGTCCATCACTCGGAGGACTTCCTCTCTTGTCACCGCAATCTGATTCAGGTCTTTCAAACCCGCTCCCGAAATCAGTGCTTCTGGAGTGGGCAAGCACTTCTCCTCTTCCACAGTGAAGACAGAGGCAAAAAATGCGTTCAGCTTCTCAGCCATTTCCCTATCATCCTTCACTACTCCTTTTACCCCTTGGTCATCCAAGGGCCCCACTGCCTCCCTGGCTGGCTTCCTACTTCTAATGTATTTGAAGAAAGTTTTATTGTTGGCCTTTATATTTTTTGCAATATGCTCCTCATATTCCCTTTTTGCTTGCCTGATCACAGACTTGCATTTTATTTGCCATAGTCTGTGTTCCCTTTTATCAACCTCACTAAGACTAGCTTTCCACCGCTTAAAGGAATCCTTCTTACCTTTTACAGCTTCCATTACTTAATTTGTTAACCATGCAGGCTTTTTTCTATACCTATTTGTACCTTTCCTAACCTGCGGTATATATTTTTTCTGAGCTTCTAGGACTGTATTTTTAAATAGTCTCCAAGCTTCCCCAATGGTTTTGACCTTCTCCACTCTTCCTTTCAATTTCTTCCTCACATGTCCCCTCATACCAGAGAAGTTACCCCTTTTAAAGTTAAAAGTGGTTGCGTCAGTCTTTTTGGGCAACTGCCTAACTGTATAAATGTTAAACTCAATGACATTATGGTCACTGTTCCCAAGTGGTGCAATCACTTTTACATCTCTCACCAGGTCTTGGGTGTTACTTAGGACCAAATCCAGGATCCCCTCTCCCCTGGTAGGATCTGTGACCATCTGTTCCATAGCACAGTCATTGAGAGTGTCTAAAAACTCAATCTCTTTTTCCCGACTAGAACTCATATTGCCCCAATCAATGTGTGGGTAGTTAAAGTCGCCTATTACGACACAGTTATTTCATCTAGCCGCTATCTTTAATTCATTCATCATTTTATAATCCTCCTCTATCTTTTGATCTGGTGGGCGATAACAAACTCCCACTGTTAAGCTTCCTTTTGGACCCACTATTTCAACCGATAGCATTTCCAGAAGCGAATGCTTCTCTACCCTGCAAGTAGCAGCAGGTACGGGTCTACCGTGACAAACCGCATGGCAGAAGTTGCATCAATACCCCTGAAAATATTAATTTCAATTTAAAAGTTATCCTCCAATACAAGTATGCCAATCCTACTAGTGGTGTTTCAACATATACATCACATTTTTTGTTCTTCCATTCTTATATAGAGCTCAGAACATGTACATAGCTCTTGCAACTTCCATTTCCTCCCTGTCAAACAAAGAAAGACAGACAGACAGAGAGAGACGCCCATTGAATAGCCCTGTTTAGGATTATTCTCAACATCTCCCAGTGACTTTCATGACCAGAGTAGAGAGTCAAACCCCTATCTCTCCAGACAGACAGACAGCCTTTATTGGCATGTAGGAGATAAGATTACATTAAAATTTAGGAATACATCAAAAGTATGGCTGTCGAACAAACAACAAAAAAACCTGATCAATTAATAGTTTCCCTGATTCAAATTACAGATTGAAGAAAACAAGCAACATTAAAAGTTATAGAGACATTTTGCCCAGAGAGTAGCAACTGGACCTTGACACTCTCAGGAAGACTATGCCATGTAAAAAGAAGGGTGTCCAGAAACTTTTCTCAAATCTTAGTATAAAATGGACAATTTAAAAGAACATGGGAAATGGATTTGATAGCACCCTGACCACAGGGGCATTGTCTAAGTTCATAGGGGATTTTTTTCCAGAGAAGATGGCCGATGGCAATACATTAAATCTGGCTAATGTAAATGCCCTTCTTTGATGGTGATCAGTTAGAGAACAAAAATAAGTAGCTGTCTGGCCCAGTGTCTGGGATAATCTCCAGTCCTAGACCTATACATGAACTACTGCACCACACTGGTACATAAACACCTAAACGAATACACAAGCATCTATTTAGACTGAGATCCCATGACCAGTATAATGTGCAGGAATACAACAGCCGATCATCCTTCCTCTGCAGCTATCTGTAGATTTAGATGTTGTAAAGGCTTTTAAAACTTCCTTTCCCTTTTTCATATGTGCTGATGGACAGAGCAGAAAGTGCTTGAAGTAGCATGTGACATTGTTGTTGTGTCCTGACACCAGGAGTATGAGCTGGCGAAGGCAGCCAAGCTTGCTCTTGGAGAACAATAGGGACTAGGCTCCTGAGCTCACCAGTAAAGAACCAATGGCAGCATTGGCGGGCAATTCAAACCCACCAATAGGAACGGGGGCGTCCCCCCCCTTACTGTATATAGTTGGCCGCCGGCCATTACTGTTGTTCTTGTCTTGTGTGAAGTACGAATAAACGCGTCTTCTCTTATGTCGTCGTCCGAGTCATGAGGCCTGAAACCCAGTACTTTACAGTGGCGACGAGGATGGGATTTCAACGCCTCCCTTGACTCCATGAGCGACGAGAAGGACGACAAGGCCACCCGCCGAGCATCGCATCGCTGACCCCGAGAGCAGCACCGCACTGCTCGCCCCGGCGCACGCCTTCCCAGACGGAGTCATGGCCGCCACTCACGTAATGATGGAGCGCTTCGATCCGTCTCAGCCAGAAACCTGGGACACATGGGTCGACCAGCTCATCAGTTATATGGAATTCAACGAGATTCGAGACCTGGAGAAAAAACAGTCGCTCCTGCTGAGCGCGTGCGGCACCCAAACCGTCCGCCTCGCCAAGAGCCTCTTGGTGCCCCGCACGGCCTTGGAAAGCTCCTTTGGGGAGATCCTGGACGTCCTCAACGGGTATTTCAGCCCCCGGCCTACCTTCTTGGCCAAGAGGATGGACTTCCAGAGGCGAATCCAGGCCCAAGGGGAATCCGTTGCCGCCTTCCTGGCCGCGCTGAGGGCGCTTGCGGTGGACTGCGGGTTCCCGCGGGTGGAAGACAACTTGCTGACACAGTTTGTGTGGGGCCTGGCGGACTCCAAGCTGCGGCGCAAGTTGATCGGCTACCGGAGGCTCTCCCTGGACGAGGCCATCGACGCTGCAACCGCACACGAGGCCGCCGAAGGGGAACGCCCGGCCGCGGCTGCCCATACGGTCGGAAGGGGTCCCAGCCCCGGGAACTCAGACACCGAAGAGGTCTATGCCCTCAGACCTCAACACCGCCGGCCGGCGCTGACTCAGCAGGCCGACAGGGAGCCAGCCAAGCCTTCCGGCAACCGGACCGTGTGCGCCAGCTGCGGGGAAGGCCACGGGAGGAAGACCTGCAAGTTCCGGGATGCTGTCTGTCACGGGTGTGGAAAGCAGGGACACCTCGCACGGGTCTGCCGGTCCAAGGGCCCCCGGAACTCGAGATCGTCGGCCCCACCGCACCGCGCACCGTCCACCGCCCACGAGACGACGGAAGAGGTCGCCGAGTTGTACCATCTCACCGACCAACCGCTGCAGGTACTTCACCTCCCCAACCCCAATCTCTCCTCTACCCCGAAGATCCAAGTCACCGTGCGGATCGAGGGGTCCCCCTGTTGCATGGAGGTGGACTCGGGATCGGCGGCGTCCATCATTTCCATGGACACTTTAAATAAACTTTGCCCGGCAGGGGAACCCCCTCTACGTCCATCGCCACTAAGCTTGGTGGACTTTCAAAAGAACCCTGTCCCCATCCGGGGAGTCGGCACTTTCCGAGTGCAGAACCGAGACTTTGAGGGGAACTTGGACTTGGTGGTGGTTGAGGGCAACCTTGTGAGTCTCCTGGGGCGAGCGTGGTTCGAGGTCCTAGGCATTACGATCAGGGGCGTGAATAAGTGTGGGATGCGGGACTGGGGGGCGATGTGCAGGGAATTCCCCGAGGTCTTTGATGGGGAACTGGGGTGTTATAAAGGGGCCCCGGTGTCGCTCCACTTAGACCCAACGGTGACACCCATCTGGCGGCGATTCTGCACCGTGCCCCTGGCCCTCCGCCCAAAAATAGAGGCAGAACTGGACCGGTTAGTGGCCCAGGGGGTCCTAGAGCCCGTCCCCAACGCACGATGGGAAACCCCGATTGTGACACCCGTGAAGCCGAACGGGGAAATCCGCATCTGCGCGGATTACAAACGCACTATTAACCAGGCACTTCAGGCGCACGCATACCCCATACCCATAGTCAGCCACGTATTGGCCACACTGGCGGGGGCGCGCATATTTGGTAAGCTGGATCTCGCGCAGGCGTACCAGCAACTCCCTGTGGATGAGGCCACGGCCGAGGCCCAAACCATAGTAACCCACCGGGGGGCTTTCAGGGTGAAGCGGCTGCAGTTCGGGGTCAGTGTGGCCCCAGGGATCTTCCAAAATCTAATGGACGATCTGTTAAAAGGGATCCCTGGCGTGACGCCGTTCTTCGACGACGTCCTCATCACCGCGGCCACCCCAGAGAGCTTCGCCACCCGCCTACGAACTGTTCTGGGACGCTTCCAAGCCGCGGGGCTGAAGGTGAAGTGGGAAAAGTGCCTCCTCGGGGTGCCGGAGGTGGAGTTCTTGGGGTACCGGGTTGACACAACGGGCCTGCATCCGGCGAGGGACAAGGTGAAGGCCATCGTGGAGGCCCTCGCCCCAAAGTCCAAGGCTGAGCTCCAGGCGTTCTTAGGCCTCCTGAACTTTTATCACACCTTTCTCCCGCACAAAGCCGCCGTGGAAGAACCCCTGCACAGGCTGCTGGATAAGGCGACACCTTGGGCATGGGGAGCACGGGAGGAGGCGGCGTTTCGGGGGGTTAAGGTACTATTGATTTCGAATGCTGTACTCACCCACTTCGATGAAAAGCTCCCGGTAATCCTGGCATGCGACGCGTCGTCGTATGGGGTCGGGGCAGTCTTGGGCCACAGGCTACCAGACGGGAGGGAAGTCCCGGTGGCTTACTACTCCCGCACGCTGTCCCCTGCAGAGCAGAACTATGCGCAAATTGACCGGCAGGGCTTGGCCCTGGTGGCAGGGGTTAAGAAATTCCACAACTTTGTGTATGGGCGGTCCTTCACGCTCATAACTGATCATAAGCCGCTCCTGGGACTGTTCGCAGCGGACAAACAAACGCCGCAGGTACTGTCGCCCCGGGTGTTGCGCTGGTCCTTGTTTTTAGCGGGCTATCAGTACCGGTTGGAGCATCAGCCGGGCAAGGCGCTGGGACATGCTGACGCCCTGAGCCGCCTGCCGCTGCCGCATACAGGGGAGGATCCGGCCCCAGCTCCCGCAGTATTGTTGATGGAGGAGCTGCCCAACCCCCCCCTTCAGGCTGCAGACGTGGCCGCCCGCTCGTCCCGAGATCCCATTCTCTCCCGGGTCCTAAACTGGGTGGTGAGGGGATGGCCAGCGGAACAGACAGGGCCAGAGTTCGCGGCATACAAAGCCAGGAGGGAAGAGTTATCCGCCTTGAAGGGGTGCTTACTATGGGGGGACAGGGTGGTCATCCCGGGGCCCATGAGACAAGGGGTTCTAGAGATGCTGCACGAGGCCCACCCTGGAATTGTACGAATGAAAGCTCTGGCAAGGAGCTACGTGTGGTGGCCCGGGATGGACGCAGAAATTGAAACCTGGGTCCGGGGGTGCACACGGTGCCAGGAAGTCTGCCCCAATCCCCCAAGAACGCCTACCCAAAGCTGGGAGTCTACCCACAAGCCGTGGTCCCGCCTACACGTAGACTTTGCCGGGCCGTTTCAGGGGCTCCAGTTTATGGTGACGGTAGACTCCTACTCGAAGTGGGTGGAAATAAGTCCAGTGTCTACCACCTCGGCTAAAGCGGCAATAAGGGCCCTGCGCAAAATATTTGCTATGCACGGGTTGCCAGACACAATCGTGTCGGACAACGGGGCCGCATTCACATCTGCTGAGTTCCAAGCGTTCCTCGCAAGGAACTTAATCAGGCACATACGCTCCGCGCCCTTCCACCCGGCCACAAATGGACAGGCGGAGAGGACGGTACGCACCGCCAAAGAAGCCCTGAGCCGAATAACAGAGGGGGATTGGGAGTTCCGGCTGGCCCGCTTCCTCCTCACACAGCGCACTACCCCGAACCCCATCTCCGGGCATTGCCCCGCAGAACTATTGATGGGCCGCCGCCCCACGACCCTGTTAGACAGACTCCACCCAGACCGAGCCCCAGAGAGAAAGCTGGTCGAAACCCGAGAGGCGCCCAGGAGCTTCCTCCCGGGGGAACCTGTCTACTTCCGGAATTACGGGGCGGGGCCTCAGTGGCTGGCCGTGCGCATCCTGAAACCCACTGGGCCAGTATCATACGAGGTCTTGGCAGACGGGGACCGGGTCCTCCGTAAGCACGTGGACCAACTCCGGAGGCGGCAAGACACAGGCACAGGGATCCAGGCCCCGCTACCGGAAGACACCGCGGCTGCCCCAGCACCAGATCGGCTACAGGCACCACCAGCGGAGCAAGTGCCAGAAAGACAGCGGAGCCCGGAGGGGGGCCCGGAGCAAGCTGAGCCGCCGCCGCCGCAGCTACCACCGCAGCCATCGCCGCCGCCAGAAATTCCAGCTCCTAGTGCGGGAGGACTAATGGAAGGGGGCCCCGCCAGTCCGGTACCGGCCCCCCGAAGATCATTGAGGGAACGGAGGCCACCAGCCTACCTAAAGGACTACATCACCTGACGGGAGACAAACTATGGGGGGAGGGGTGTTGTGTCCTGACACCAGGAATATGAGCTGGCGAAGGCAGCCAAGCTCGCTCTCGGAGAACAATAGGGACTAGGCTCCTGAGCTCGCCAGTAAAGAACCAATGGCAGCATTGGCGGGCAATTCAAACCCGCCAATAGGAACGGGGGCGTCCCCCCCCTTACTGTATATAGTTGGCCGCCGGCCATTACTGTTGTTCTTGTCTTGTGTGAAGTACGAATAAACGCGTCTTCTCTTATGTCGTCGTCCGAGTCATGAGGCCCGAAACCCAGTACTTTACAATTGTGATATATAGGTGTATCAGTCTTTAAGAAAAGCTATAACAACTCACAGTGGTTGTCTGCTTAAATCTCTTTTTGCTCCTCTAGCTAGGCAGTCATGTTTGCCTTTTTTGTTATTATGTTTGTTACTAATTGTTGTGTGCATGCTCAATACCGGATCATAAGAAGAGCCTTTAGAGAAGCTAGACTAGGGTTGCCAACTTCAGGTTGGGAAATACCAGGAGATTTGGTGTGTGTGGGGGGGTGAATCCTGGAGAGGACCTCAGCAGGCTATAATGCCATACAGTCCACCTTCCAAAGTAGCCATTTTGTCCAGGATCTATATCACTTGGAGATCAGCTGTAATCCCAAGAATCCCTCCAGCTACCACCTGGAAGTTGGCAACCCTAAGCTAGACCATTGACTCAGCCAGCTCCTGCACTTACAAGTAGTACAGAATATTGTAAACAGGGGTGACTTGAATGTATTTAGGCTGGTTACATAGTAAGTTTCTTGGCTACAAGGGTGGTGTGCCTGTTGGAAAATAGTCAAAAATACTTAATTACTCAGAGTTTCGATGGATCTTTGCTTCACTGGAGAGGAGAGATTTTGTTTGTGTTTAAAAAAATTTTATTTCTAAAGGTAAAGGTACACAGGAAACCTAACAAAATAACAAACATATCTAAGAGCTACATTTCTACATCTTACTGCTAAGAAAGCATGGTCACACTGAATACACAACAATGGAGAATCTGCTTCTTCTTGACCTCTAGAAAGGAAGTCTCCTGAAACCAGTAACCAATCAGTATTGCAATACAGACCACTTTTCCCCGGGCTATTTTCCCATTGGCTCTGAGCCAGGTTTCCCTTCCAGGTCAGTCTAAACAATAGTAGAGATGGTAAACAAGTTAACCCTATAATGGCTGGAATCTGAGACCTTGCAACCCATACATTTTCAACAGTGCCCGTATCCAAAAATTGTCTCACAGTCCAGTCTTAAAACAATCTGGTCATTTTCAAACTGCCTTTGTACTCCGTTTTTTTAGTAACTGGTTGCTAATGGATTTTTTCTGTCATTTCAGAGAGACCCGTTTTAGTAACCAGCTGCTAGTGGAATTTATTTACCTGTTCATACAAACCTGCTTGCATCGGGTTAGCAAAGCACGGTTGAACCATTCTTGAGGGAAACTGCTTTTTTTTCCATTTTCAACCCCCTCGTTGCACTTTTGAATTGCTGTTTAAAATGTCCATAGCATTTTCTACAATGCCAATTCCCCCCACCGCCACCCTTTTTCACTGCACAATCTTCCTCGGACTTTTAAAAAAACATTCTAAGGCGAGGGCTATATTGCTAAACTGCTATAGCACTGAAGTCAGTGCATCTCAATGGTGCCACTATAGCACTTCAGTACTATAGTTGTTTAGCACTATAGCACTCACCTTAGAACCTTTATAAAAAGTCAGAGAAAGATCATGTGGTGAAAAAGGGTGGGGGAGAAAGCAACACTGTTTGAAATGGCCATAGCACTTCAGAGATGGCTCATTGTTGTTGTTGTTGTTCAGTCGCACAGTTGAGTACGACTCTTCGCGACCCCATGGACCAGATTACGCCAGGCCCTCCTGTCTTCCGCTGTCCACTGAAGTTTGCTCAATTTCATGTTCGTTGCATCGATGACATTGTCTAACCATCTCATCCTTTGCCATCCCCTTCTTCTTTGACCTTCAATCTTTCCCAGCATCAGGGTCTTCTCCAGTGAATGCTCCCTTCTCATTTGGTGGCCAAAGTATTTGAGCTTCAGCTTCAGGATCTGGCCTTCCAGGGAACAGTCAGGGTTGATTTCTTTTAGGATTGACTGATTTGATCTCCTTGCAGTCCAAGGGACTCTCAAGAGTCTTCTCCAGCACCATAGTTCAAAAGAATCTATTCTTCAGTGCTCAGCCTTCCTTATAGTCCAACTCTCGCAGCCATACATTACTACGGGGAATACCATTGCTTTGACCATGCGGACTTTTGTTGGCAAGGTGAGGTCTCTGCTTTTTATCATGCTGTTTAGGTTTGCCATCGCTTTCCTCCCAAGGAGCAGGCGTCTTTTAATTTCATGGCTGCAGTCACCATCTGCAGTGATCTGGGATCCTAGGAACGTGAAGTCTGTCACTACTTCTATGACTTCCCCTTCTATTTGCCAAGGAGTGATGGGGCCAGATGCCATGATCTTAGTTTTTTTGATGTTGAGCTTCAAGCCCACTTTTGCGCTCTCCTCTTTCACCCTGAGCAAGAGGCTCTTTAGGTCCTCTTCACTTTCTGCCATCAGAGTGGTATCGTCTGCATATCTGAGGTTATTGATCTTTTCCCCAGCAATCTTAACTCCAGCTTGTGATTCATCCAGGCCAGCATTTCGCATGATGTACTCTGCATATAAATTAAATAAGCAAGGTGACAATATACATCCTTGTCGTATTCCTTTTCCTACGCTAAACCAATCAGTTGTTCCATATCCGGTTCTAACTGTTGCTTCTTGACCCTTATACAGGTTTCTCAGGACACGTGTGAGGTGGTCCGGTACTCCCATCTCTTTAAGAACTTGCCATAATTTCTTGTGATCCACACAATCAAAGGCTTTAGCATAGTCAGTGAAGCAGAAGTAGATGTTTTTCTGGTACTCTCTTGCTTTCTCCATAATCCAGCGAATGTTGGCAATTTGATCTCTAGTTTCTCTACCTCTTCAAAACCCAGCTTGTACTTCTGGCAGTTCTCTATCCACGTACTGTTGGAGCCTAGCTTGTAGGATTTTGAACATGACCTTGCTAGTGTGTGAAATGAGTGCAATTGTGCGATAGTTTGAACATTCCATGACATTGCGCTTCTTTGGGATTGGAATGTACACTGACCTCTTCCAATCCTGTGGCCACTGTTGTGTTTTCCAAATTTGTTGGCAAATTGAGTGCAGCACTTTAACAGAATCTTCTTTTAAGACTTTGAATAACTCAGCTGGGATACCATCACCTCCACTAGCTTTGTTGTTATTAATGCTTTCTAAGGCCCATTTAACTTCGCTTTCCAGGATGTCTGGCTCGAGGTCAGTGATTATACCATCGTGGTTGTCAAGGACATTGAGGTCCTTCTTGTATAGTTCTTCTGTGTATTCTTGCCATCTTTTCCTAATCTCTTCTGCTTCTGTTAGATCCCTACCGTTTTTGTCCTTTATCATGGCCAGCTTTGCACGGAACGTTCCCTTGATTTCTCCAATTTTCTTGAAGAGATCTCTAGTCCTTCCCAATCTATTGTTTTCCTCTATTACTTTGCATTGTTCATTCAGGAAAGCCTCCTTATCTCTCCTTGCTGTTCTCTGGAAATCTGCATTCTGTTGGGCAAATCTTTCCTTTTCACCGTTGCCTTTAGCTTTCCTTCTTTCCTCTGCTATGTGTAAAGCCTCATCAGACAGCCACTTTGCTTTTTTGCATTTCTTTTTCTTTGGGATGGCGGTGATTGCTGTCACGGACCTCTGTCCATAGTTCTTCAGGCACTCTGTCTATCAAATCTAGTCCCTTAAACCTATTCTTCACCTCTACTGTATATTCATCGGGGATGCGATCTAGGTCAAATCTGAATGGCCTTGTGGTTTTCCCAACTTTCTTCAATTTAAGTCTGAATTTTGCAATGAGTAGCTCATGATCTGAGCCACAGTCAGCTCCAGGTCTTGTTTTTACTGACTGGATAGAGCTTCTCCATCTTTGACTGCAAATTATATAGTCAATCTGATTTCGGTGTTGCCCATCTGGTGATGTCCATGTGTAGAGATGCCTCTTAGGTTGTTGGAAAAGGGTGTTCGCTATGACCAGCGTGTTCTCTTGACAAAACTCTGTTAGCCTTTGCCCTGCTTCATTTTGTTCTCCAAGGCCAAACTTGTCTGTTATTCCGGTTACCTTTTGATTTCCTACTTTAGCATTCCAGTCCCCTATGATGATGAGGGCATCATTTTTTGGTGTTAGTTCTATGAGCAGTTGTAGGTCTTCATAGAGCTGGTCCACTTCAGCCTCTTCTGCAGCAGTGGTTGGGGCATAGACTTGGATTACTGTGATATTGAATGGTTTGCCTTGGATTCGGACCGAGATCATTCTGTCATTTTTGAGATTGTATCCCAATACTGCCTTTCTCACTCTCTTGTTGACTATAAAGGCCACGCTATTTTTTCTACGGGATTCCTGGCCACAGTAGTAGATATAATGGTCTTCTGAGTTAAATTCGCCCATTCCTGTCCACTTTAGTTCACTGATTCCCAAGATGTCGATGTTCATTCTTGCCATCTCATTTTTGACCACGTCAAGCTTACCTTGATTCATAGATCTTACATTCCAGGTTCCTATGCAGTATTGTTCTTTGCAGCATCGAACTTTCCTTTCACCGTCAGACACATCCACAATTGAGCGTCCTTTCGGCTTTGGCCTTTTGTTACTGTCCATGGGGTTTTCTTGGCAAAGATACTGGAGTGGGTTGCCATTTCCTTCTCCAGGAGATCACGCTTGGTCTGAGTTCTCTGCTGTGGCCTGTCCGTCCTGGGTGGCCCTCCACGGCATAACCCACAGCCTCATCGAACCACGCAAGACCCCTCGCCATGACAAGGCAGTGATCCATGAGGGAGAATGGCTCATTAACAGAAGGAAATTTGTTGTATGAAACCCCCATCCCTGTATCACTTTACTCAAAATTGGGCCAACAACTAATAACATCTGGTTTAGAACAGTAATGTGAAAACGGCCTCTGTTTTTGACCATTTCCATCCAAAACAACAGTAGCTAGCCAGAGACACACTAGAGTGTCTCTGGCAGCAGCCGTGTATCTTTCCACAGGTACTCTCTCAAGTGGTTAATGTGTTAGGTTGCCACAATTTTGAACTGGTCTCTGTAGCTGTCCCTGTAATAGCAGTTGGTTTGCAACAATTAGCAGATGACCATTTAACACCATGCTATGAACAGCTGCTGATTTCTTCAAATCAAATCTAGTGATGCAAACTATGCAAAACTGAATTATTCAGGAGGGCTTTTTTACACAGGTAGTAGGACTATACTGTTATAAAATGTCTCAGAAAGATGTTTTTTGGTAAAGGAATAGGATCTGTGATCTGTACTATAGTGTGTTTGTAGAGTTTTATATATGCAAAAAGGAACAGAGTTCAAGCTGCTGAAAGAATAAACAGGTTTTTTCCAGGTTCTTTTGCATATGGATTGGTTGTTGAAATTCTAATCTTATCTGTAGTGCTATTGTAAGGTGTAGAGCATTTTGTGTTTTTCAGGACAGGAAACTGTTAGATATGAGACTCAGCAGCAGCTCATTGAACAGTGAAATCAGCTTTCTTTACAGAGTGAGAACACAATAGGATGACAGCAAAACTAGGGAGCAACAGGCTCATTTTTAAACAGTCCGGGCTTTCTAAACCACGCCCATTTGTGCAGTAAGGACCAATCAAAGTATTTACATAAAGACCAACCACATCTTCTCCCTCCTGTACATATCTTGTATCCTGATTGGACAACTGTGCAAAGTGTCCCATCAGTTTGTGCTGTTCAGGATAACAGGTTTCAATGGGAGCTGGAACCAAGCTCCTACATTTATGTATGTCAATACATAACAGAAACCATGCCCTATTTGTTTTTAAACTCTCTTTTTTCCAGTAGAAATTGTGTTTATGTTTATGAATTTCAATGGCTTCCCTGTGTAATCTGATATGGTAATTGGATGTATTGTCTAGCCTTTCAGTGTCTTGGAATAAGATACTGTGTCCTGTTTGAGTTAGGCTATGTTCAGAACCTCCTCAGGAAAGCTCCTCCATTAGCAAGTCACAGTCTGGGAATTCCTGCAAGATAATGACTGAGCCCTACCCCACCTTCCTGAGTAGATATAAATTATCTGCTTACCATTTTTCTTCTCACCCTGATACAGAGAGTATTCCATCTTTCTGTGTTATACCTCTGAGGATGCCAGTCACAGCTGCTGGAGAAACATCAGGTCCTACAGTGCCAAACAGCCCGGAAAATCTACAACAACTAATGAACTCCAGCCGTGAAAACCTTCGACAACATAATAAACAGTTTTATTTAAAAAGGAAACTACTGTGCAAAGAAAAGAGGAGAGAGAAGATTGAAACTATCTAACCATCTAACTGTGTGAGGAACAACTAGGGAGGAAATGGACTCAAAAGAGGAAGTCTCCAGTCAGCCAATCAGGAGAGGAGGGGATCATTTGAAAATACCAGGAAGTCCTTAATCAGACTGTGCTAGCTACTTAACCCCTCCATTGCCCCCTATAGGACATTCTTATCCGTCTTGCTTCATGTACACAACAGATCTTGTATATTCTAACATAGTGTCTAGTACATCTATATATCTAATTCCCAAGTGGCCCCCTATGTGCGGATATCTAAAGCCGCACATTGGGGCACCTGGGGGGCAGGGAGATTTTCCTGCGCACGTGGGGCAGTCCCCACGTGTGCAGAAAAATCTAAAAAGTTAAAAAATATATACAGGGGTCTTTAAATCCCCCAAAAAGTAAAAGAGCCCTCCCTGCGCATGCGCAGGGAACGCTCTACAAACTGGCCGTTGCCGCCGCGCCCTCATCACTTCAAGGGATGGGAAGGCGGGAGAAGGCTTGGCGGGCCAGCCGGCCTCGCCGCTGGGGAGGGAGGAAGGGGGAGGCTTGGCCGCCGCCGCCGTCCTGCTGCTTGGGAGGGAGGGGGAGGCTTGGCGGGCCAGGCGGCCGGCCTCCCCCCCGCGGCCGCCGCCGCTGCCGTCCTGCTGCTTGGGAGGGAGGGGGAGGCTTGGCGGGCCAGGTGGCCGGCCTCCCCCCCCGCCGCCACCGGCGTCCTGCTACTTGGGAGGGAGGGGGAGGCTTGGCGGCCAGCCAGCCTCGCCGCCCCTCTGCTGCTGCTGGGGAGGGGCAATCTCGGCGGGCCGGCTGGCCTTGCCGCCGCTACTGCTGGGGGGGGAGGGAGGGGGAAGCTTGGCGGCTGGAATACTCCCTCCCCCCCGCAAGTATCGCGGGTCCAGCCTCTTGTACTGTATATTGCTGTAATGACACTGAAATAACAGGGCCCATAATGAACAGGGTCTATAATGAAACAGCTTTACTGTCAGTACTGTAGAATATAGCCGCCGCCCCCCCCGCAATCATTAATGCCAGGCATTATGAGAACTACAATTTCTGGAAGGCACTGGGGGGACATGGAGGGATAAAGATGGAGGTAAGTTGGATGGAGCTCACCTATCTCTAGCTAAAGCCTGCACTGAGTCAGCCCCCACAATATGGCCCCCAAATTTCAACCCTGAAGGCACCACTGTGTCCAAAGCATTTATTCACAGTTCATACACATACATACACACACAGAGAGACTTGCCAGCTCCTGCTTGGGAAATTCCTGGAGATATGGGGGCAGTTCCTGGGATGGGCAGCTTTGAGAGAGGGGAGGAGCTCAGCAAGGATATGGTATTATGTCCTGTGATGTCACAACCAGGTCAAAGGTCAGCTCCACCAACCCTCCCCTGTCCTGAGGTGACTTCCACTCACCAAAATTCAAAACTTAAATGGAAATTTCCCACCTCCTATAATTTTCCCCTAGCGCCCCCCCTCCCCATTGCATCACTTCTAGGCTTCTGTACGTATGTAGTCTGTATGTCATGTTGAAGCCCTTTACAGCCTGGGACCAGTGGGATATAATTCCATAGAATCCAAAGCAACCATTGCCGTCTCCCGTATGAAATCACCCATATGCTCCACTCATCTCCCCAGGCTCCATGCACACCCCTCCCAAATCTCAAGGCATTTCCCAACCCAGAACTGGAAACCCAGGTACAAACTATACATCATGGTATAGTTCACAGTCTCCATCCCAGGCCTCTCTTTGAGCCACATTGCTCCAGTGCAGCCCTATCCACCACCACCCTTTACAGGCAACAATCAATCAGTTTCTCCTTGCTCTACCATATAGCATAGGAGGTTTGGAAGTCCTAGAGCAGGGGTGTTGAACTCATTTGTTATGAGGGCCAGATCTGACTTAAATTAGACCTTGTTGGGCTGGGCTATGTGTGTCATAAAATGTAACGTCAGATAGAGGAGATATGTGTTATAAAGGACACAAACACAAAGGGTTTTTTTTTACTTAAAATAAAAACATGCTTAAAACATTAGCACTCTTGCAATATTTTGTTTATTTAACAGTGTCTGATAACTGACACCTCTTGCTCTGAATTATTGCATCAAAATGTCTGTGCTGTTGCAATCTTGAGTCTATTGTTCAGGTGTTGAAAAGTACTGAGACTGACGAGTGATTTCAGCTCTCACATACTTTATTAGATCAGGAACAAGACAAACTAAGCTGGCTCGCAGGCCGGCTTTTATTCCCAAGTGAACCCACACCCCAAAACACACAACACTCATGATTCGCTTATTTACAGTAATTGAGTTATCCCAGGCTCCCCGATTGGAGGGAGGCGAGGAGCCTACATTCTATTGTCTTTAGGAACGAAGCTCTGGCCCTTTGCTTGGCCACGTGGCGGACCGGTCAGAACCGGTCCGAGCACATGGCTGCTCCGAGTCCATTTTTCCCTGTGGATACACTACACCCCTCCCCCCTTGGTCCGCGAGGCACCCACAAACAAAGTCCTTTAAATAAGTGGGAAGCTTCCTGACCCTTGTCGAGTGCTGGATAGCCGGAGCAGGTGAAGATGCCGGCGCCTGGGTACTGGTCGGGAAACCTACTGGTGCCGGTGGCCATGGGGTGGCTGATGAGGCGTCCCCCACGACGGTCGAGGCGTCTGGAGATGGGGTGATGGGTGCAGCGGTCGAGCTGTCCGCCTGGCTGGGCTCTTGCGGAGTTTGCGGAGGCTGTGGTTCTTTTACCTCGGTTGGTTCGGGGTCCTCGTAGTCGACCAGCTCCCGTGGCGCCACCCAGTGGTGGAGTTGGTCAATGTGGCAGTGCAGCATGGTGCCGTCCTTGCAGGAGACCTCATACGAACGGGGTCCCCTGACCTGTACCACCCTTGCCAGAATCCATGGTGGGCCCGAGGTGTAGCTCCTGGCATAGATGGGGTCTTCTGGAAAGAACCCCCTGCTTGCTTCCTGGTCCTCTGTGTCCAGCTTGCGCTATGGGGCCCGATCCGGATGTAGCCTGTCCAAGCGTGACATGAGGTGGCGACCCAGGAGAAGTTCTGCCGGGCTGCATCCTGTGGTGGAGTGGAGGGTGATACGCTGACCAAAAAGGAAGGAAGCCAGTTTGTACTCCCAATCCGAGGAGTTGATCCGTCGTAGCGGTCCAGACCATCCGTTCAGCTTGCCTGTTCGTGGCAGGGTGGAATGGCACAGAGCATACATGCCAGATCCTGGAACTCCCGGGAGGTGAATGCTGTGCCATTGTCCATGACCAGCGTGTCGAGCAACCCGTGGGTACTCAGGATCTGCCACATCACCCGGATGGCGGCTTTGGAGGATGTTGATGACACGGGGACGACCTCCAGCCACTTACTGTAGGAGTCCACTAATATTAAGAAGAGCTGCCCCTGGAACGGCCCGGCAAAATCCAGGTGGAGCTGTGATCAGGGGTGGTGGGAGGACTCCCAGGCTCGTTCCAGTGCTCTTGGAGGTTCAGGGCGTGAGACCTGGCAGGGCTGGCATCTCCTCACCTTGTCCCGATCGAGGCCTGGCCACCAGACGTAGCTTCGTGCTAACGCCTTCATGCGGACCACCCCCGGGTGATGTTCATGTAGCACCTCCAAGACACATTGCTGCAGCAGTGCTGGAATCACCACCCGGCCTCCCCACATCAAGCACCCTTTGTAAATGGACAGTTCGTGTTTACGGGTGGTGAACGGGTGAACTCGGAGCCCTCCTTGGCCACAGGCCACACCCTCCCCACCCAGTCCAAGACCCGGCAGAGAACGGGATCCCGAGCCGTGCGGTGGGCCACCGCACATGGACTGGTCAGTTGGGAAGCATCTCCACAGGGGTGACCAAATGCTCGGGTGAGGGGTCAGGGTCCGTGGTCACCAGGGGCAGGTGGCTAAGGGCGTCTGCATGACCCATCACCTTCCCAGGCCGGTGGGTGAGGGAGTAAGAGTGCCCCGACAGGAAAATGGACCACCGCAGGACCCGGGGGGAGACCATCTGTGGGGTCTGGCGATCCACCGCGAGGAGTCCCAGGAGTGGCTTGTGGTCCATCATGATCTTGAAGGGCCGGCCGTAGAGGTAGTGGTGGAATTTCTTCACCCCAGCCACTAACGCCAGCACCTCCTTGTCAATTTGAGCGTAGTTGCGCTCTGCAGAAGACAAAGTGCGAGAGTAATTAGTGACTGGGACCTCCCGGCCGTCCGGCAACCGGTGGCCCAGGACCACCCCGACCCCGTAGGGGGAGGCGTCGCAGGCGAGGACCACCGGGAGTGACTTCGTGAAATGGTGAAGGACCGCATTCGAGACCAGCAAGTCCTTGATGCCCTGGAACGCTGCCGCATGCTTAGGGCCCCAAGCCCAGGGCTCGTCCTTGTCAAGGAGGCAGTATGATCTCAAAGATGTATAAAATTTTGTTGACTACATATACTTTGGATGAAACTGTTAAAGAGCAAATGATAAAATGGGCCATAAACATGAACAAAGAAATTTCTATGGAAACATGGGAGTTTTTGTGGAAAAGATCCTTTAAAATGTCTACCTGTGTTAATGTAAAAGAAAATTGCTACAAGATGATGTATAGGTGGTATATGACACCAAAAAAGATTGCTAATATTAGTATGGATAAGAACTCGAGTAATAAGTGTTGGAAATGTAAAAAAACAGAGGGTTCTTTTTACCATATGTGGTGGTCATGTGATAAAGCAAAGGTATACTGGTCTAATATACACTGTGTGATGCAGAAAATATTAAAAATCCCAATTGGGAGAAGACCGGAACTTCTTCTCTTAGGTTTGACAATGGAAAGAATTCCACAGGAAAAAAGGACATTATTATGGTATATGATTACGTCGGCGAGAATGGCCTTCGCTCAGCAATGGAAAGCGGAGAAGGTGCCGGATATACATGACTGGTTTAGAAAATTGCTGTTTTTAGCGGAAATGGACAAAATGACAAAAAAGCTAAATGGACAAATGGCAGAACAGTATATAAAAGACTGGGAAGGTTTGAAATTGTATTTGGAAACTGAATACAGAATGAAGGGGAAAATGTACAATTTAGATCTTTATGGATACTGAATGAGTAGTGAAATGAATTCTGAATTGTATTATACTGTTATATGAAAATATGTTGAAATTAGTTAGATGTTTTATATATTTGAAATGTGTTACCTGGTTTGTCGATTCATATAAGTCTAAACCTGATTACCGTCTAATATATACTTTTTTTGTTATTAGCAGTGTTGGAAGCCTATTAGGGGGGTGGGGGGATGGGATGGAAATTTTTTCAAATTGTATTGGTAACGTTGTTGAAAATGTTGAGCGCATCCCAATAAAATTTTGTTTAAAAAAAAAAAAAAAAAAAGGAGGCGGTGGAGCGGCTCCACCACGGCTGCCTTGAGGGGCAAGAATGCGTGATAAAAATTGAGCAGGCCTGGGAAAGCCTGCAACTCAGCCTTGAAGGAGGGCGGGGGGGCATGTGTGATGGCCTTCACTTTTTCATCCATGGGGTGGATCCCTTGCGCGTCCACAGCCACCCCAGAAACTCGATGCAGGGCACCCCAAGGAGGCACTTCTCTTTCTTTACCTTGAGGCCGGCCATGTCGAACCGTTGGAGGACCTGGCAGAGACGGTCTGCGAAGGAGGTGGTGTCTGGTGCCGTGATGATTACGTCCTCAACGAACGGCTGCACCCCAGGGATGCCTTTCAGGAGGGCATCCATAAGAGACTGGAAGATGCCGGGAGCCACACAAACCCCAAACTGTAGCCGCGTGACCCAGAAAGCCCCTTTGTGAGTCACGATGGTCTGGGCCTCAGCGGCGGCGGCATCAACGGACAGCTGTTGGTAAGACCTTGGCTCCTGCCAGAGAAGCAAGGGCGTGGCTCACCACTGGGACCGGGTAAGCGTGGTCCTGCAAGGCCTTGTTCAGGGTGCACTTATAATTCGTGCAGATCCACACATCCCCGTTTGGCTTAACTGGTGTGACAATAGGAGTTTCCCAGCGCGCGGATGCAACTGGCTCTAGCACCCCCTGCTCGACAAGGTGATCGAGCTCGGCCTCAATTTTAGCTCGCATCGCAATGGGAGGGACCCGGGCCTTGATGCGGATGGGGCGAATGGCCAGATAAAGATCCAGTGAGATGGGGTCCCCAGTGTACCGTCCCAGAAACCCATCGAACACCTTAGGGAATTCCCAGCAGACGGCCTCCCAGTCGGCAGTCCGAATTTGGTTAAGCCCCGATATTTGAAGTCCCAGGGGCTTGAACCAAGAGAGTCCCAGCAAGCTCGTGAGGCACCCCTCCACCACCAACAGGTCCAGCAGTCCCAAAAATCCTCTAAACTGGACCCAGAACTTGCCCCAGCCACGGACCACCACAGGGTTTTTATTAAAGTCCCGTAACAGTAAACCCTGCAGCTTGTGCAACTGGGGTCCCCCCTGCGAGCATAGGGCCTGGAGGGGGTCGACAGAGATGATGGAAAAAGAAGACCCTGAGTCAATTTCCATTCGGCAGGGGGACCCCTCAATCTGGACCGTCACGTGCACCTTGTCCGGGACGTTGGGGGGCAAGTTACATGCCGTTTGTTGGTGGTGGACCGAAACAATGTGGAGATCTTCAGCGCCGAGTTGCGCCTTGAGGGTTGTCCGTTGTCCCTTGAAGTGGCAGACCTTCTCGATGTGCCCCGTTTTGTTGCACGACTGGCAGATTGCGGTGCGGAACCGACAGGTCCATCGCTCGTGAGCGTTGCTGCAGCTTGTGCAGGCTACGGATGACTGGGATTTGGCCTCTTGAGTCTGCTGAGGTCGCTGAGACGGGTGTCGGTGTACCTGGAGTACCTCCTCGTCGACCAAGACATCGGATCCTCACGTGGCTAGGGTGCGATGGACCGCTGAGCCGGGGCGGTCTTGGTGGACCTTGTCATATACAGCAGCCTCCTGGATGGCCTTATCCAGGTTGAGGTCATTGTTGCTGGCCAGTTTTCGCCGCAGTTTGGGCTCGTGGAGGCCCACGAGAAACTGGTTGAGCAGCGTGTCCGAGAGGCTTGGGAACGCACATCTCGTGGCCGCCCGCTGAAGGCCTGCCAGAAAATCTGTGATGGACTCGTCTGGGCCCTGGACCCTCGTGACGAACTCCAGCCGCTCCACAAACTTGGTGGGCTTGGGTGAGAAATGGTCCATGAGGGCCTTTACCAGCGCTGTGTAGGACTCCTCCTTGGTGGTCCTGGGGTTTATGAGGTCCCTCAGGAAGAGGAGGGTGTCTATGCCGCAGACACTTAGGAATAAGGACTTCTTTTTTTTGGCATCGACCACATCATGGTAGCTTCAGTGGTTCTCCAGGGTCTCCAACGAGGCGTCCCATTTCTGAGGCTGGGAAATGTCGAAGGCTTGGAGGTTAACTGGAGGCGCGGCCATCTTACCATGTGTAGGTGAGCTGTTGTGGCTGGGTCTGGACGTCGAAGCCGGGCTGGAGGCGCAATGCTCTTGGGGTTAGCGGTGAGGCTTGGGAGCGGTGCGGTGAGCAGCAGGCTCAGTGCGAAGCTTGGGAGCGTGGGTGGCTTTGGTTGCAGTGAGCGGTGCGGTGCTGCTCTCGGGGTCAGTGATGTGATGCTCGGGAGCAGTGCGATGAGCGGTGGGCTCGATGCGATGCTCTTCTTCATGGTCGTTGTTCATGGAGGGAGTTGGCATCCCACCTTCGTCGCCAGTGGAAAGTACTGAGACTGACAAGTGATTTCAGCTCTCACATACTTTATTAGATCAGGAACAAGATAAACTAAGCCGGCTCGTGGGCCGGCTTTTATTCCCAAGTGAACCCACACCCCAAAACACACAACATCCGCAATTCGCTTATTTGCAGTAACGAGTTATCCCGGGCTTCCCAGTTGGAAGGAGGCGAGGAGCCCACATTCTATTGTCTTTAGGAACGAAGCTCCAGCCCTTTGCCTGGCCGTGTGGCGGACCGGTCACAACCAGTCCGAGTACATGGCTGCTCCGAGTCCATGTTTCCCTGTGGATACACTACAGGTGTGTATCTGTAAGCTGCAAACCTACGATGACGCAGCAGCAGCAGAACTGGGAGAAGAAGCAGAAGACAGCCAGTTCCACTGTAGGCCTGACAGAAGCCCTCTGAGGGCCTGATCTGACCTCCGGGCCACATGTGTGACAGCCCTGTCCTACAGCATCCACCTTCTTGCCATTGTAGGATTTCTGTTTCTTTTAGAGTCAGTGGATATGCAATCACTCTGCCCTCTGAAGCTGCCATTTTCTCCATGGGGCCTTATCTCTGTATTTTGGAGATCAGATATAATTCTGGGAGAACTCCAGGCCCCAGCTTGGAGTTAGTAACCCTGTACAGCACTGCAATTGCAAGAGAAGCTGTAATGCTTGAAAAAGAGCAGTGAGGGTTCTTTCAGCATATCCCTGCTGATAAGACTTCAAAGAACCTCAAGCAAGATAATTAATATTTGAACTTCAGGGTTCAGTGTTAACAAAAAAATAGTGCTTTGGTTTGTCTGCTCTGATGCTATCTCTCCACTTAAATGTTTTGTATTGTCTTACTAGCAGAAGTTGGCCTAATGAAGCCCTTCCCTGGAACCTGATTTGTGTCTCTCATTCCATGCCACTAATCCAAATGATGAGAATTGCACTGACTACTGTATCTGAAGGCTTGTCACTGAAAGACAACAAGTGCAAATGATGCTGCCTTACATTCACAGCACTTGCCAACTGTAATTTATCACACTTTTAATGAATGATGGAGATTAGTCACACAGTGGGTGGTTAGACAAAGGCCAAGGATGTCCCACAGTTCAGCCACTGAGACAAAATGGAGCACAACATTGTTAAAGCATTACTCAGGGCTTATCTGTGGGGAAAGACTACCCACAAGGATCTCCACTAACCCTTTTCCGCACCTCTGGGACATTTCTCAGATTCCTCTTGTTTAGATGTTCACTGCTTATAAATGCTCTCTGTGCAGTCCTCTCATAAGACTGTACCATCTGAATTTTCTCTGGTTTCAGAGTACTCTCATATGAATAGCATGCACCCTACCCAAACTTACCTCAGAGAGAAGACTTGAACATACCTTTCTCTCAGAGATAGTAAATTTTAGAGCCAGATGAGGTTCTCATTTGGGGGTATTTTCACATGAAAACTGAATCAGTACAGAAAGCTCATCATCCTAGAACAAAAACACTTGAATCAACCTTGGGTGCTCAAGCCTCCATTGTCTGATTTTGGAAATGCTTCCTGGCAGTCAACTGCTGATTACACATTAATCTTAATTTGTGCCTTTGTGGATACCCTAGAAGTCATCAAGACTTTCTTGAACTCATTGATATAGATTGCAGTATTTTTGCAATAATGGGGCAAATTTGGGGCTCTATTGGAGGGCCAGGGAAATGATGCAGGTAAAGATTTAAAAACTTTCCTTGTAATGCAATATTCATGGGAATCGGGCCCCTGTGTGCCTGGGTTTTTTTTAAAGGGGTGAGGAGATCTCTGGGAGCTCCATTCATGGCATCTTGTGCAGCATAGCCATAGAAAGTTCTTCACGAAGCAAGAACAAAATGTAATGCAAAAATGTATCAGGGACACAAAAAACACCTGGCTAAAACTTCTTTGACAATTCCAGAGGGATAGCTGTGTTAGGCTACTGTAGCAAAATAAAACAGAAGTCCAGTGGCCCCTTAAAGACTAACAACATTTATTCCAGCATAAACTTCAATGAGTTCACTTCTTCAGATGCTATGAAGAGGAAATCATTTCCCACATTTTTATAAAGAAGATTTTGATGGGCAGGGGGAGGGGAAACTCCCCAGAGCTAGATTAATTTTGTTTGCTGCTTTCTAGACATTGAGGGTTCTTTGTATGATCCTGGTCTTCTGGAACATTGCCTCCATGGTGTGCTCTATCCCCAGGAGCTGCTTCAACAAGAAGCATCATCCTAGCACTCCCTAGCTATCATATATTTCAAAAGAAGCAATAAACTGTCCATTACAAACAATGGGCACAGGTCCATAGTGAGGGTTCACTTGTGCACCCAGTATGCATTCCATCCCTAAAACATATAAATACTGATTACTGCAGCTTGCTTTGGTCCCCCATGAACACGCATCCACATTTCAGACAGGGCTGCCTGTACAACCAATCTATCTACCTGAATGTTTTTATTCTGTTGGGATGTATCACAAGCACCCACCTTTTTTCAGGCTCCCAATAATCCATGCTCTTCCAAGTTTGTGCAAATGACCTGAACTGAGAGCAGGGAAGCTGTTCTACATCAAGTATCCAGATGCAAAGTGTGAAAGAGGACCTGTGCCTTTAATATGTGAGCCCTGAGCCCATTATGCAGAGAGGGCAGGATACAAATCCAGTAAATCCAATATTTGTACAGAAGTGAAGAATGTGTTACAAGCAGTATGTCATTTGGTTATGAGAAAAGCTGGTTCTCCTGCAATTCCCTATTTACCTAAGGTTGCCAGCCTCTAGATGATGGCTGGAGATCTCCTGATATTACCAATGATCTCCAGGCAACAGAGATCAATTCTGTAAAGTACGGATTCCTTCTAACCTGTCTTTATAGGAGTAAATATACATGCAGAAGAGCTAACAGAAATTTGATTTGCAGAAGAGTTAACAAATCTGATTTGCATAGAGTGTGAGCATCTGGGGAGGAAACAGCTGTAAATCTGTAATCAGGAAATGGGTGGAACAATTTGTTATGCCTAATTTACTCTTCTATGAGATGAGACCTTTGTAGAAGGGCAGTGACATCCTCTGCAAAATGTATTAGAACACAATGTCTCAGCTTATAGGGCTAAAGAAATAATCAACATTCAATTTGTTTTGGATGTATATGCTGAAACTTGCTTTATGGGGAGCAAATTCTTCAAGTGCATCAGTAATTAGTCTAGGACAGCGGTGTCAAACATAAGGCCTGGGGGCCACCCCATTCAGGGCTCTTATGCTGCCCACGAGCAACTGGTACAAGGGAGGGACTGCTCGGGGAGAGGAGTGGGTGGAGCCACTCCAACTGTGGACTCAGTACCACAGAACAACTTCATCTGCAGCTGTCAAGCAATGTGGGAACATCTGCCCAGTGCTGCATCTGCAGCTGTCAAGCAATGTGGGAACATCTGCCCAGTGCTGCATCGCTGGCTCTCCAGTCTATCCATGTGGGCTCTCCTCTAAACCCCACCCCCCAGCCCATGGGGCCTTGCAGTGAGGACACACCAACTCGGAGCTCACCAGCTGCTGTCCTTTATACAGTTTATATCTCCGTTACCTGGCATTACTTTTTATAGCACACATGGCCTGGCCCAGCAAAGTGACATTTATGTCAGATCTGGCCCTCGTAACAAATGAGTTCAACATCTTTGGTCTAGGAGGTATGATCTAATGAGATATTTTGGGGAAGCTGTAGTAGTGTTTCAAGCAAAGCAATGACAACTATTTTGCTGAGGATTTGTTATAACTTGCTAGCTGAAGGTGTTTGGCTTAAGGTCCCTAATGATCATTTGACATTTCCAGAGCTAGGGATGAAAGTCACATCTGGAGTGAAACAATTTTTAATCTAGCAAGTGTAAGAGGAACAGATTGAATTTTTGCAGCTGGCTGGCAACAACTACTCTTGAGGGCTGCAGAGATAAGCTGTTGCTTTGAAAGCGAGCACTTGCCTATACAAGTGTCTGTTTGTTTCCCTGGTTCAACGCATATATTTATGAATAAACAGAAATTACAAATGCTCCATAGGTCTCCTACATAGCTTCTCATCACAAGGAATCTGCCCCTGTTGAAAGAATGCCCTGAAAACTTCCCACTGCTTGGGAGGCAAGGAGTGAATTATTTATTTCTGTTTCTGGCATTCTGCACTGTTTGCAATGTTTTCGCTGTGCCTCTAGTGCCACCTAGTGCAGGACCACTCGATTCCCCCCACATACATACACTGTAAGTTCAAGGGAGATGCAAACCAACAGTCAATGTTCTATTAATATTGCTGTGAGTTTTCTGTCTTCTGAAGTAGTCTTTCGCTCTGGTTTTGCCTGAAGTACCTCTGGATAGGATTTCAAAAAGGATCTTAATGTTCCTTTAATGGTCATGGATTTTTCCACAATGGGCTATTCAGCTTCCGGGTGGGTCCTGAGGAACTGACGGTGTATGGTGGCAGTTTTGGATACAGAGGGCCAGAACAGACAGAGCTGGCCAAAGCTGGTGCATCTTGGGGTGCAGAATCTCCGAGGGTCTGGCATGGATCAGCAGATATGCTGCTTTGTAAGATAGCCTCTTGGCTCTCAGATTTGCTGTTTCCATCTTCAGAAATAAGGTAAACCTCATTAAAATACCGTAACTCACCGGCAGGGTTTTCGCTCATCTAAACCCAACAACACTACCCCTCTAACTTTTTACCACTTGGAGAGGTGGGGGTACACTCCATTGTGCAGATTAGGGAGCAGAATTACACCTCCTATCTCTGGTGGGAGCCTAGGATTCAATAGATACTGCACTGGATGACACTGATAATTTCACTGTGTGCAAGGAACAGTAATTTCTACTAGTTCCTCCTCCCTGTTGCAGATTGACTCCCCCTCATGCTGTTCTCCTCCCCTCCCCTAGAACAGCATTTTGAGGGACATTTGGGTCTGTATCAAGAGGGGGAGGCAGAGAAGTCATGTTTCAGTGACAGAAATCTTTCCATCAGCGAAGATTTCCAGCAGATCTAAGACACTATGTGATTCTTTGGTCGTTGCGTACAATTTTGTTAACATCTCTATGAGATGCATAAACCCATCACTAGGGTGATAAATTGCAGAGGAGGCTATGTTCCTGTGCCTTTCATGGTTTGACAGAGGAGGAAATTTTTGCAGGAACAGGTTGCCACGCAGGAGGTAAGAAAAACACAATCACTGAACTCCTCTGTTTTGTGTTTCTTACCTCTGTTTCACACAACCATCAAAAGTCCATGAGCTGCCACTAAGTTTCCTCTTTAGGCCCCAAGTGTGTCTATTCACACATAAACAATCATTTATTTGGGTTTTTATTGTTATCTATTTCATTCCATTTTACTGCTTTACTTGTGAACAGCCTTGAAGAGGTTTCTGGGGAGGTAGCATACAGGTTTTCTAAATTAAACATTTATTCCCGAAAAATTCTGAGTCATACATCACATCAAGTAAAGGGTTTTTCAATTCTTTACTGTATTTCTAAATAAATGGATTACAACAAGTCCGAACATGGCATGACTGGTTACAGGTAAATGAGAAGTTATAGACAAATGGCAAAGAAATCTTATGACTCTAATAAATCTCAAAGCAACAATTGGAAAGGAAACAAATGTGAGCAGATAAACTGTATCAATAACTTTAATTTTTAAAATCAGATTAGCCTAACAATAACAAGATTTCTAGCTAGACTAGAGAGCAATGAGGATTCCTTCTAACCTGGCCAATGGGACTCACAGTTATATAGGGTGTAACTGGAGTTGATTCACAGTCTGTGGTTGAGTCAGAAATGACTGCCTTCGTACATTCTTTTAACAGATAAAGAACTATTCAGATTTTGAATGCAGAATTAATTTGATTTTTAATATGGATTTCTCCCCCAGATCAGCTTTGTGAGTTTGGTAACAAATGCAACTGCATCCATAACTGTAAACACCAGGGACATATCAACCTACCATTGTCTTTGATTTTACACTTGGCTCTTTCCTTAGCAAGGCAAAATGCAACATGGCTATCTCCAAAAATGGCTGAAATATGTACTCCAGGCAGCGAAGAACAGGTACAGTGGAGTTAATGTTCTCCATGTGGGCATCAACAGGGAGTAAAAGGTACACATAACTCTTTTGATTTGCAGGCTTTTCACTTCCAAGGGTCCCTCCATCAGGAAATGTAAAGCATGTCATATTCATCACCATCTATGACCAAGCCAACAGGCATTATTAAATGTCTCCTTTCTTTACAGAAACAGAGTCCATCAAAATCTTAACAAGAGTATGTCAACAAAAATGGAAAATAAAGCAATGGCCCATAGACTGGAAACTCCAATTTACATTCCAATTTTGAGAAAAGGAGATGTCAAAGACTACAGCAACTACCAGACCATTGCATTAATTTTTCACACAAGTAAAATGATGTGCAACGTCTTACATCAAAGACTGTTATCATATATGGAACAAGAAATGCCAGATTTCAAACTGGATTCAGAAAATGAAGTGGTTCTAGACCTTGGTTACTGGAGCATATTAGAGACTTTCAGAAGAAAATCAGATTATGTTTTACAGATTAAAGCAAAGCTTCTGACTCTCTGGATCAGGAAAAGCTACAGTTGGTTTTAAAGGAAATGGGTATGCCACAGCACCTGATTGTTTTGATGTGCAACTTATACTCTGGACAAGAGACCACTGTTAGGACAGAATATGGAGAAGATAATATGAAGAAAGCTGACAGGAAGAAAGTATTCCTTTGAAATATGGCTTTGGAGGAGAGTTTTATTGATACTGTGGACTGTGAATGTGCAGGAAAGTGTTTTCAGGTCAGGCAAATACGTTGCCAAGTTTTTAGTCTTTGGGATGGTTTTTCTTTCTTCTGCTGCCGTAGAAAAGAGCAAGAGTCCAGTAGCACCTTAAAGACTAACAAAATTCGTGGCAGGATATGAGGTTTTATGAGTCACTGCTCACTTCTTCAGATATCTAATTTTATTTAATTTTGTGGTGACAATTATTGTGATTATTTTGTGTAAACAGCCTTGAGCTATTAGGAAAAATAGTCCATTAAAATTTTTAATAATAAATTCATACATAATATTGGCATAACCTGTAAATAAAATGGTGCCTTGAAAATGTTGGTCTTTGCAAAAATCTTTGGTCCAGGCTGTGAGTATGACGTAGAGAGTGTTCCCAGAGACAGAGACACAGAGAGCAAGTTGACCTTGCTTAGATAAGATGCAGCCGGATGTAGGGAGGATCTGCCTTGCACCAGCTACCAATTAACATTCCTAGCAATTGAGGTCTATCTATGGATTTCACCTGTGTGAACGAGGTGGAGCAATCTGCAGTAAGTATCATTTCTTTCCCTCTGGTAAAGTCACTCTGTAGATCATTTGCCCAGCAACAGTTACATCACCTCTTAGGGTTCTGATTGGCTCAACAGACCTGGAGCCAATTAGAGACCCTCACCCATACAACAATTAGTTGCTTTTTGCCATGAGCTTCTTGCATCTAGCCTTTTGCTTGATGGTGACTGCGCACCATGCAGTTATTATGCTCCTGACAGCCATCTTGATTGCTCGCTCATGAGGGGCAAACAGCTTGCTGGCCCAGGCTAACTCTAGAGAAAGAGAGCCGCTTTGATGCTGAAACCTTCAGCCTGAGATGGATTAACATCTGGTAACTTGGAACCAGAATTAAGATTGCCGGGAAAAACATCAACCTGAGATATGCAGACAATGCCACTCTAATGGCAAAAAATGAAAAGGACCTGAAGAGCCTCTTGTAGAGCATGAAAGAGAAGAACACAAAAGTTGGCTTGAAACGTGGCAAATAGAAGGGGAAATCATGGAAGCTCTGACAGACTTCATGTTCCTGGGATCCAAGATCACTACAGATGGTTACTGCAGCCATGAAATTAAAAGATAGCCTGCTCCTTGGGAGGAAAGCTATGGCAAACCTAGCCAGCATAATAAAAAGCAGAGACATCACCCTGCCAACAAAAGTCCATGTGGTCAAAGCAATGGTATTTCCAGTAGTAATGTATGGTTGTGAGAGCTGGACCATAAGGAAGGCTGAATGCCGAAGAATAGATTCTTTTGAATTATGGTGCTGGAGAAGACTCTTGAGAGTCCCTTGGACTGCAAGGAGATCAAATAAGTCAATCCTGAAGGAAATAAACCCTAACTGTTCCCTGGAAGGTGATACTGAAGCTGAAGATCAAATACTTTGGCCACCAAATGAGAAGGGAGCTCTCATTGGAGAAGACCCTGATGCTGGGAAAGATTTAAGGTAAAAGAAGGGGACAGCAAAGGATGAGATGGTTAGACAGTGTTATCGATGCAACGAACATGAAATTAAGCAAACTCCGGAGCACAACAGAAGACAGGAGGGCCTGGTGTGATGTGGTCCATGGGCTGCAAAGAGTTGGACTAGACTGTGCGACTGAACAACATATGGCATTATACCCCCTTGAGGCCCCAAGCCCCACCATCCCTATGCCCCGCTTCAAACCTCCAGGAGTCAGTCATTCCAGTGGGATTTCATGTTTTAACAAACAGCATTTTACAAATGATGGCTCTGGCTCCAGTCCTCAAACCAAGACAAACCTGGCGCTGAGAAATGGGGGGTCCCCAGAGCTGAAGGCAATGAAGGATCGGGAGGACAGGGGGGATGCTGGATCTGGCACTGAAAGGCATAAGGGCTCCTGGGATCCAGCAGACCCTCCTCTGTTCCTTTCTCCAGCAAAATCAGATGGGGAAGAATCCTTACCTGGTCAAGATAATAGAGGGGTTTTCCACCTTTAAAGGAAGGGCAACCCAAGAGCACAGATTCCCACCAGCAGCTTCAACTATGTCACTCATAGATGGCGACGCAACGACCTGTCTTCCTGTTTTCCTCATCTGGCGCTATATAGAGGTAGGGGACAGAGTGGCATGACATGCAACCTAAATGTTCAGTAAGAATCAACAATGATGAGAAGTTGGGTTTTTTTTAATTGTTCCACCCCCACCTTCAGAGGAGTATCTTTCCAAACCACTATGGTGAAAAAAAAGCCCTCTATAGTTTGCATTGGGAGTTCAGGGTGGGAAAGCTGTTTAATTTCTATACTGGAAGTGCTAAAAAGAGGATGTGAAACTTGTAGGTTTTGCACAAAAATCAATTTATATAAGAGGACCGCATATATCAGTGAAACCAAATTACATCATATAGTGTGCAGGTCCATAAATAGTAAAGGTAAAGGTAAAGGTTCCCTTGCTCGAAAGCCAGTCGAATCCGACTCTAGGGTTGCGGTGCTCATCTCCGTTTCAAAGCCGAAGAGCCAGCGCTGTCCAAAGACGTTTCGTGGTCATGTGGCCAGCATGACTAAACACCAAGGTGCACGGAACGCTGTTCCCTTCCCACCGAAGTGGTACCTATTTATCTACTTGCAGTTTCTTGCTTTCGAACTGCTAGGTTGGCAGGAGCTGGAACTAGAGACAGGAGCTCACCCTGTCATGCGGCACCTGGGTCTCGAACTGCTGAACTACTGACCTTCCACAGCCTGCAGTTCAGCGTCTTAACCACTTGAGCCACTGCAGCCCCCCATAAATAGTACAAGTCCATAAATGGTACACAAACAAAATGAGTAGTACAAGTCCATAAATGGTACACATTAACTGCACAGGAAATCCATCTTTTAAATCTTGGCCTAGGCTTTGTTCCTACTCCCAAATATGATCCTTTCAAAACATGTATAGATGTCTTTAGACTTATCAGGATGCTTAAACTAAAATCACTGTTTCAAGATTCTAGTAGTGGACCACTCATGAAAAAGAACCATGCCCTTTAAAAAGGACCATGCCCTTTAAAAAGAAATCTCAATTCATTCCAAATTTGACTACTTCAGAAATACAGGTATTTGAATACGTAGTGCTTAGAGATATTGAGACTCTTGTCTGTGTATCATTTATGGACTTGTACTATTCATTTTGTTTGTGTACCATTTATGGACTTGTACTATTTATGGACCTGCACTCTATATGTTGTAATTTGGTTTCACTGATATATGTGGTCCTCTTATATAAATTGATTTTTGTGCATAACTTTTTGAGCACTTGTGGTCTGCGTTATTTGGGCAGTGCTTGTTTATTTGCTAAACTTGTAGGTTTGCCAGGTCTGGGTTGGAAAATACCTGGAGACTTTGGGGGTGGATCCAGGAGAGGTAGGGTTGCCAGGTCTGGGTTGGCAAATACCTGGAGATGCACATGAAAGCTCAAATCTTGAATAAAAATTTGTTGGCCTTAAAGGTGCCATCGAACTCTAACTTTGTTGTATTGCCATAGAGTCCACCATTCAAAACAGCCATTTTCTCCAGGGGAGCTGATCTCTGTCAGCTGGAGGTCAGTTGTAAAAGCAGGAGATCTCCAGGCCCCACCTGGAGGCTGGCAACCCTAGGAATAGGGGAGGGGAGGGTCCTCAGCATGGAACCATGCCATAGAGTCCACCCTCCAAAGCAGCCATTTTCTCCAGGGGAGCTGATCTGTCAGCTGGAGGTCAGTTGTAAAAGTGGGAGATCTCCAGACCCCACCTGGAGGCTGGCAACCCTAGAAATTTGACACCTTTGTACACACATTACAGTGAACACATGTATTTCCTGCCTGTGTGTACATGTGTAAGAAAGAGTCAACATGGTCGCAGGTCGCTGTTAAAATAAAACTGTCGACCAGTACAAACATGGGATTTAAGATGAGAGCCAGTATGGTGTAGTGGTTAAGAGTGTAGGACTTGGATCTGGGAGACCTGGGTTCAAATCCCCACTTGTGCCATGGAAGCTCGCTGGGTCCTTTGGGCCTGTCACACACCCTAACCTACCTCACAGGGTTGTTGTGAGTTTAAAATGGAGGGGATGTGCTGCCTTGGCTGGCTGCCACAGAGATCACACACTGAAAGCTTGTAAACACAGTCCGGAATCAAGGTCAATCACAGAGCCAAAAGTCAAAGAACCAGGAAATCAAGTCAAGGTTGCAGGTTGCAAGGACAAGGATTGGCTGCTATACGCACACAGGCACAGGTCTGAGTGAGCAAAGTTGATGCCACATTGAACCAGGTGCACAGAGTGCTTTTGAGCAGGTCCTTCCTACCCTGGTGTTGAATCTGCAAAGGCTTACAGCTCTTCCTTCTGCCTCTGCAGGCGCTGAGGACTGGCACTCCTTCTTCACTCCTGCATAGCTAGCCCCTGGCATGCCCTATATCTGGAGCACTCAGGAGAACTAGGCAGGGAGTCTGTCCTTGGCGTGTCTGCAACTGGGGGTGCTGGGCCAGGCTCAGGATCGGCCTCTCCTTCTGGCTGCACCTCCAGTGCAGCTGCTGGGGAGTCTTCCTCCTCAGGTATTGAGGGTTCTTCTTCTGGGCTGTCTCTAGAGGAGGCTGGGTTGCTCCCTGCCTCTTCCTCATCTGAGGAGTAATCCGCCTCGGCAGACCTAGTACCCATAACAGGGGAGGAGACTGCTGTAAGCTGCTTTGGGTCCTGGTTGGGGAGAAAGGCAAAGTACAAATGAAACAAACAAACAAATAAAAGATTCATTTGAGGTAGCTGTGTTGGTTTGAAGCAGGCCCGCAGCCAGGATTTTGTGGGGCAGTTTTTGTGGGGCAATTTTTTCTCTTGTGGGGCTGCCATTGGGGGGGAGGCTACATCTCAGAATGGAAGAAGGGGTGAGGAACTGCTATACCCAGGGGTCTTTTCATAGGAAAACAGCTGCAGGAGCTCATTAGCATATAGTATGCTAATGAGCTATTAGGCTATTAGCATATGCCATGCCCCCTGACATCACCGGAAGTGATATCAGAAGGGGAAGCAAAAGGGGGGAAGGCATCTTCAAAAGCCTCCCCTTCCCTTCCCCAGCTGGCCTGGGTGGGGGAGCTAAGAGAGAAGGGGTTTAAAGTTTAAACTCCTTCTCACGAGAGTTGGGCCACAGAAGGAGGAAAGAGGGAAGGAAAGAGAGAGAGTAGACAGAAGGAAAGAGGGAAAGAAAGAGAAGGAAAGGGGAGGGAAAGAAAGAGAGGGAAGAAGGAGGGAAACAGGGAAAGGAGGAAAAAGAGAATAGAAGAAGGTAGGAAAGAAAGAGAGAAGAGAGAGAGAAGAGAGAGAGAGAGAGAAGAGAAGAGAAGAGAAGAGAAGAGAAGAGAAGAGAAGAGAAGAAGGAGGGAAAGAGGAAAAGAGAGAAGGAAAGGAGGGAATGAAAGAAATTTGGCAGCAATTTGGCCCCATTATATCCTATAGGCCATTGAAGTCAATGGTGAAAACATAGGATATATTCTGGGGGCTGGAGGAGGGGTTTGAGGGAGAGGCTCCAAACTCACAGGGTAGCTTATGGAGCCTCTCCCCAAGATACCCACCAAATTTCAAGAACATTGGACCAGGGGGTCCAATTCTATGGGCCCCCAAACAGGTTGCCCCTATTCCCTCCATTGTTCTCTATGGTGAGAATTGGACCCCCCGATCCAATGTTCTTGAAACTTGGTGGGTATCTTGGGGAGAGGCTCCATCAGCTACCCTGTGAGTTTGGAGCCTCTCCCTCAAACCCCCTCCCCTCCAGCCCCCAGAATATACCCTATGTTTTCACCATTGACTTCAATGGCCCATAGGATATAATGGAGCTGAAACTGGTTCGGCTGCCTGAAAGATTCCCCAGGACACCGGCTGGGGGTGGGGCTTGGCTCCTGAGCTCCCAGAGCTGCGCTCAGGTGCGCTCCCCCAAAAAAGACCCCTGGCTATACCCCCCTAACACACACGCACACACACCTCTCTCCAATGCCACAAAGCCCCCAATTCTCCATCACCGTCAGATTCTCACCATTTCTTCCCCCAAGACAATGCCGGGTCCCTCTTGTTCCAGATTGCTGGCCCCGTGTAGACAAGCCTCAGAGGTGGTGGGGGGAGAGATCTGGACTGACTATGGAGTGGTGGGGGGGTGCTGGATCTTCACTCCCAGCAATGACCCCCTTTTTCATAGGTGAAGCCCACTTCCTTCAACCCTATTTGCAAGAAGGGCTTAGGTGGTGTAATGTATTGGGTTAGTCAGGCCAGCTAACAATAGCTGGCTAGGATCCTAGAAGATACCAATAGCGAAGTAAGGATCCTAGAAGACACCAATAGGGAAGCAAAGATCCTAGAAGACACCGATAGGGAAGCAAGGATCCTAGCGTAGACCAGTGGACAAATAAGGACTTGTAAATAGCCGATCGTTGGGTGTGGGGTGTGTTGGGGTGTTACCTTTTGCATGCATATAACCTGGCTTTGGCCAGGGCTTTTCTGTCTTTTTTCCTACTTGCTGAAATCACAAATAAATTATGAGCTGATCACTGTATGTATTTGAACCCAGTATATTTCAGGTGGTCTTTGGAAACACACCTGTTTTTCCCAGGCTTTTGAACAGCAACCCAAAGGGGGGGGGAGCTGAGGACTCAGGTGGATTTGGGTGTGTATGTGAAGAGATACCATCATCAACCTGACAGTGAACCAGTCCATGCAAGAAATACATTTTCTGGACACTACTCTAAAAGCACACAATGGACACATAGGCACCACCTTGTACGGGAAACCTACTGACTGACAAACATACCTCCAGCTACCATCCTAAACATACCAAACAATCCACTGTATACACAGCCAGGCTCTACACTACAGCCGCATCTGCTCCAGTCCTACAGACAAGAGATTTTCACCTGAGGGATCTACAACACATTTTTTTTAAACTAAAGCATCCACCTGATGAAGTGAGGAAAGAGATTAACAAAGCCAGAATGATACCCAGAGAAAACCTGTTACAAGACAGGCCCAAAAGAGACAATAATAGAACACCACTAGTGGTCACATACAGCCAGTTTGGTGTAGTGGTTAGGAGCGTGGACTCCAATCTGAGAGAACCAGGTTTGATTCCCCACTCCTCCACATACAGCTGCTAGCGTGATCTCGGGTCAGTCACAGTTCTCTCAGAGCTGTTGCTATGACTTGATGGGGGGGGGTTATAGACATTTTCTTGAGGAGAGAGTTAATTGGGATCAATTGTATTTTGTATGTTTCTAAAATTTGGAATTGTGAGCCACCTTGAGTCACAGCAGAAGACATTCTAAATATTCTGGCAAATCTTGAATCAAATGAGAGTAGAAGGGAAACTCTACATTCAGAAGCAGTCATCTTCTGAATCCCAGTGCCAGGAGGCAACATCAGGGGATGGTTGTGGCCTCTATGTCCTGTTGTTCGCCCTCCAGAGGAACTGGCTGGCCTCTGTGTGAGACAGGATGCTGGACTAGATGGACAAACTGGTCTGATCCAACAGGGCTCTTCTGATGTTCTTACAAAGCCTCTGTGCCCTGCTGTGGGCCCTCCAGAGGGACTGGTTGGCTGCTGTGTGAGACGGGATGCTGGACTAGATGGACCACTGGTCTGATCCAGCAGGGCTCTTCTGATGTTCTTATCAGGGAAGGCCTCGGCCTCTGTGCCCTGTTGTTGGCTGTCCAGAGGAACTGGTTGGCCACTGTGTCAGACAGGTTGCTGGACTAGGTGGACCACTGGTCTGATCCAGAACGGCTGTCTTCTGATGTTCTTTTTTTGGATGTTCTTGTGTTCTTACGGCCATTTAAACCTAACAGCTGAGAGGGTCCACTGCACAGCTGTTAGATTTAAATTTCTGCATGCCGTTTAAAACTTTAGTTTTAGTTCCTCCCATGTCGAAGTGTTAAATGGCTTCCAGTCAGCCATTTAAACCTAACAGCTGAGTGGTGGACCCTGTGCCACTCAGCTATTAGGTTTAAGTGGCTGCCCTGAACAGCAGAACCAAACCAGACAAAAGTTTGTCAACTGTTGGGGAAGACGCCTTCCCTAAACATCAGTTCCTGGGGACCAAACTGGCCTCATGAGCCAGTTTGTGACCATCCCCAGGTTTTAATGCCTTGTAGTTGGCTCTTTTCATATGATTTTATTGAAGTTCCTTTTATATCAGGTTCCAGATCCTCTGCCAAAGCTACAATGCAATATGATGGGCTTCCCCCATGCTTCTCTGCTTTTCCTTCTACCATCTCGCCTTCCCACCCTCCTTTTTTAAAAAACCTAGGGTGATTTCCCACTAAAGCTGCCGCGGGGTTGCGCCGCCGTTTGCCCCGAGATTTTTAGTCAATTTCACACCGAAGCCGCGGGGCTGCATTTTGACCCGCGGCTTCGCCCGATTTCCCCACAGTTTCGTAATCCTGTTTTTTGAGGATTACGAAACTGCGGGAAATCGAGCGAAGCCGCGGGTCAAAATGCAGCCCCGCGGCTTCGGGTGTGAAATTGACTAAAAATCTCGGGGCAAACGGCGGCGCAACCCCGCGGCAAGCTTTAGTGGGAAATCACCCCTAATGTATACTTTTGTTAGATTTCAGGTTTTTCTGCAAACCTGGGGCATTTCTCAAATTTGTAGAAAGATGTTTTGCCTGTTCATCACTCCAGTTTCTGGACTGAAGTATCCACAGATGGGGGGCCATGTTGAGACTTGGATATATTACCAGTGGAGCCCCGCAAGAATTGTGGGGGGGATCACATTTCCCCCTCCACCAAACCCAGCGTGGAG
Source organism: Gekko gecko (assembly GCA_029375565.1). Lineage (NCBI taxonomy): Eukaryota > Metazoa > Chordata > Lepidosauria > Squamata > Gekkonidae > Gekko > Gekko gecko. The sequence continues at coordinate 85,366,598 of JAPDNY010000001.1, read as the reverse complement.
CCGCAGGCTGCTAGGCAGCTTTCTGTGGCTCACCCAGAGAGAAGAAGAGGAGACTGGATTTAAACCCCACCCTTCACTATCCAAAGGAGTCTCAGAGTGGCTTACAATCTCCTTCCCATTCCCACAACAGACACCCTGTGAGGTAGGTGGGGCTGAGAGAGCTCTCTCAAGAACTGCCCTTCAGAGAACAGCTCTGAAAGAACTTGTCACTGATCCAAGGTCACACGAGCAGCTGCATGTGAAGGAGGGGGGAATCAAACCCAGTCCTCCCCAATTAAAATCCATGCTCCTAACCACTACACCAAACTGGCTCTGGGAGGGAATCAAAGGAATTATTATCTCTTAGGGCTGTTGAGTTTAGTCTTTTTATAAAGTGGTGGGGTGGATGGGGCGTATAACAGTACTAGCATCTTTCTGATAGCACATCTGAGTTTTCAGCTTTTGCAAGGACTGGCAGAAATTCAACAGGGGAAGGCTTGCCCCCTCAGCAAGGAGATACAGCAATGAGAAAAGTGCTAAAGGAAGAGCTGCTCTCTCACACACGCAAAGTGACCTACGACTAGCTCTGATTCCTCCTTCTGCTTCTCTCCGGAGTGACAGGTCAGACTGCCACCCTTTTCTATCAGCTCTTTAACAGAAGCCTGACAGGCAGAAATTGGCCAAATTAAGCTTTAACGCCATCTTGGCAATTAGCACCTTCAGGCCTGGAAAAACTTCAACTGCTACATTTCTGTTTGATTTGGGGGGGGGCGCTGTGGTTTAGCAGCAGGGCCCCAGATTTGTGTGTAGGACATTCCACATTCAATGTCAGGCATCTGGAGCTAAAAAATCTTGAACAGCAGGTAAGAGAGGAAGATCTTTCTCAGCTTGTATCTGACAAAAGGAGCTTTAACTCTTGAAAGCTTATTACCTCCCAAAATTTATTTATTACCTCCCAAATTTATTACCTCCCAAATTTTAAAAAATGTAGGCTTTTATGTTCTTGCATTCAAATTATTGACACTAGGTGGCACCATAGGCCAGTTATGGGTGAAGAACAACACTTTCGAGCATCAGAGTGAATTTACAGAAATACCCTTCCTTTTGCAAACTATTAGCTGCAGACCAGAATTAAGGATTAGGCTTGAATGGTTTTCATCCCCCCACCCCGAACAAAAAGAACAACATATATTCTTCTACAGAAGAGCTTCCCTTGCACCTGAGCCAAACTGATCTAAACCAATCTGGGGCCCACTGGGGAGACAGGCTGGATATAAATGGAAGTAAATAAATAAATGTTTCCCTAGGATCCAGGGATGGAGCTCAGTTGAACACCATTACCAGTTGCTGCCCCTAAAACTGACCACCAGTGGCTGTGATTGGCTTGGCTAGCAGGAACCAGTGCCTGCTATGGCCTTCCCCAAAATCCATCCCCCCCAACATTCCAGCATACTCTGCTAATGTGTTGAACTGCCTGCTACAAGATATACTGATGGCCACTAGTACAGTTGGTTTTAGGGGGGACTAGGCCAATTCAGTGCCCTCACCAGGATAGCCAAGGGTAGCCTGATTTTATCAGTTCTCAGAAAATAAGCAGGATCAGTCTGGGCTATGTTCAGATAGGAGGCCACCAAGGAAGTCCAGGATCGTAACACAGAGGCAGGCAATGGCAAACCACCTCTGCTCGTCTCTTGCCTTGGAAACCCTACACTCCCTAACCCTTCTTACCACCACCAGGACAATTCATGGAGGAGAGCTCCATGAATAGCCATTGGCCACGATGACTGAGTGAAATGTTCAAAGACAATTGAGCTCTAGTCTAGCCCCCAGTTTGGGGGAGGGGGGTAACATCAGGACTTTGGCCTCCAGTTCATGGCTAGTCTTACTGATTTTGAAACCTGACAAGAACTTGAGGATGGGGTCCCAGAATAACTGCAGGAAGTCCCTCCCTTGGACCCACTCCCCAATGTAGGGAAGGAGAGAAAGCCAGCTTGCCTGGCTAGCCGACTATGTGGGGCTTGGCTGGGCAAGATGCCTCCTCCCACCATACACATTGTGGCTGAACAGCTTGTCCAGCTGCACACATTCTGCCATTTTTTCCCATCTCTTCTTCCTTTACTTTAGTTGCCATTATCTTGGTCTTGTTTTTATTCAGTTTCTATTCAGAGTACATTTCACATCTAATTATTTGTTTCTTTGCTTATTTTATTCATTGCTTTTTGGAGTGGCAACATTATTTGTTCTTCCAGGCATTGATGATACAGTGCCGTTAGCCCATCTGAGCCTGGGGCTTTGGTTCAAAATATCTCTATTTTCTAGTGTAAACTCTGGAATTGATGCATCTTTAATATATTCCTCAAGTCCTTCTGACTGATGATCCTTCTTTTGGATGAATGCTTCACATCCTCTTTTCTTTAGCTGAGCTCTGTTCAATTCTAGGACTTCCAGTCTTTTTTGCTCATCTGCTTCTGAGAAACCTTCTTCCACATTTTGTGTGGATCCTTCAAAACCTCTCTCTTGAAGATCTTGTGGTGATGGTTGACTATCTACAGTTCTGACTTTCTGTCTTGATCTGTCCTGCCATTTCTTCTGTGATTGAGTTCTGCATGTTTCAGGAACATCCATGTCCTCTGGTTCAGCTTTTACACTGGCCTCCTTCTTCATGTTTTCTGTACCAGCTTCAGGTCTTATAACCTCGAAGCTTCCACGGGCCATTTGAGACCTTATGAGTCCATTTGATTGCCCTCGATGCTCATAGCTTCCAGCCATTCTTGCTCATCTGCTTCTGGGAAACTGTAATGTATCCACTGGAGAACATGGGCTCTGGACAGCCATGTGCTTGGACTGGTTCTAACCGGTCCACCATGTGGCCAGGCGAAGGGCCTGAGCTTCGCCCCGAAGGACAATGGACTAGTGGATCCTGACTCCCCTCCAATGGAGGAGCAGGAGTTAATCCAATCAATGTAAATAGCGAATCACCGGGTGTGTGTGTGTTTGGGGTGTGGGTCACTTGGGAATAAAAGCCGGCCTGCGAGCCGGCTCAGTTGTCTTGTTCTTCATCTAATAAAGTATGTGAGAGCTGAAATCACTAGTAAGTCTCAGTACTTTTCAGAAACCTTCTTCCATATTTCGTGTGGATACTTCAAAATCTCTTTCATGAAGATCCTGTGGTGCTGCCTGACTATCTACAGTTCCAACTTTCTGTCTTGATCCGTCCTGCCATTTCTCCTGTGATTTAGTTCTGCATGGTTTGGGTACATCCATGCCTGCTGGTTCAACTTGTACTCTGATCACTTTCTTCATGTTTTCTATGCCAGTTTCTGGTCTTATAACCTCTAAGCTTTCACAGGCCATTTGAGACCTTATATGTCCATGTGAATGCTGTTCCATTTCAAATATCTGTGTCTCTTCCTGAAACACAAATAAAAACACAGCATATTTAGGATTTTTTAAAAGAACTCAGTCATTTCCTTATATTCCATGCATTATAAAAACTGATTATTTATGTTGATCTCAGCGTTCTTACTAGAGTTGCCAATGCCAACCTCCAGGTACAGGCTGAAGGTCTTCCAGGATCAGTTCTGTACTGTTTAGTGCTTCAGCTAAAAGCCTTAAACAGTAGAGTAATCGAGTGATCTATCTTAATGAGCCAGCAAGATGGCTTAACTAACAATAGATAGGATTTCCTCACATGCTTGGCCTGATCTATTTATGCATTTATTTCCTGCCTGGTCATGCCCATTGGCCACGCAAGGCAGCTTACAACACAAACAATATACAACTGAAAATAATGCCATCAGTAAAGGTCTGATTGGGACACTACCTTTCTTTAGGGCTGCCAGGTCCCCCAGAGGGGCGTGGGGTTGCCCTCTCTAAGGGCCCTATAAAGTACTGAGGTTGATGCGTTGCAGAGTGATTACAGCTCATACTTTATTAAATACAGTCTGATCTTGAGATGCTTTAGCCAGACCACAGGCTGGCTTATATCCCTGTATTTCACCACACCCAAACACACACACACACCTGTGATAGGTTATTTACAATGCACCCTAATCCCATAGGTCTGTTCTATAATCCTAGCCTTCCAATAGGTGTACACTAGGATCCGTTCAGGCTATTGTCTTTGGAAGCGAAGTTTGAGCCCTTCGCCTAACTGCATGTGGACCCGACAGCATGTGCGGTCTTCCCTGGGTACACAACACCCCTCCCCCTTGGTCCAGATGGCCTGAGCAGACATAGTCCTTTAAGTATGCGGGCCTTTTATGCTCCCTTGCGGAGCGGTGGACATCCAGAGCCGGAGCGGGGCTACCTGTCGCTGTTCCTGTTGGCTCCAGGGGCGGGATTGCAGTTGCTGGGATCGCAGCTTGGGCTGTCGAGCTGCCGGGCTCCGGACACCTCATTGGTTCTGGGTTGTCACCGTCTCCTCCCCCGGGAATCACACTTGTCATGGGATGCGGGGGATCCGAAGCTTCAGGTTCCCTGGGGTAGATGTCATCCTCATCTGGGCTGTCTGAAGCCAAAGGCAGGACGCGGCAACGTAATTGGTCTATGTGTCACCTCCATAGCTGGCCATCCTCACAGGAAACTTCATATGAAATGGGGCCGGCCACCTGAACTACTCTTGCTGGCCCCCGGGTGGGGCCCCGGTCATAGTTGCGGGCGTATATCAGGTCCTCCAGGAAGAACCCCCTTGGTGCTCCCTGGTTTTCCTGGCTAGCACTGTGGTCCGATGCCTGGTCCGGATGGAGGCGTTCTAAACAGGTCATCAGGTGATGGTCCATGAGCAGTTCCTCAGGGTTGCAGCTGGTGGTGGAGTATGGGGTTGTACACTGGTTGAACAGGAAGGCTTCCAGCTTGTAGTCCCAGTCTCCCCGATCCATGTGTTGCAGCTTCTCTTTCATTGTCCTGACCATGCGTTCCGCCTGGCTATTGGTTGCGGGGTGGAAGGGCGCAGAGCAAATGTGCCTAATCCCATAGTACTGCACAAAGTCCACGAACTCCATGAAAGTAAAGGCGGTGCCATTGTCCATTATGAATGAGTCTGGAATACCGCGTGAGCTGAAGATCCGCCACATCACTCTGATGGCGGATTGGGACGAGGTCGAGGGCATCGGTGTCACTTCCAGCCATTTAGTATAAGCATCAACCAGAATAAAGAAGATCTGGCCCTGGAAGGGCCCGGCAAAGTCTAGGTGGAGTCTTGCCCATGGCTTGTGGGACAACTCCCAAGGTCGCACCGGAGCTTTCGGGGGCTCGGGCCGGGACTCCTGGAACTTCTGGCAGCGCTTAACCGTGTTCTCTATCTCACTGTCTAGCCCCAGCCACCATACATAACTCTGGGCCAGGGCTTTCATTCTCACAATGGTGCACTTATAGTCAGCACAAATACATATATCCCCATTTGATTTTAACGGGGTGACGATGGGGGTCTCCCAGCGGGCGGGCGGCACTGGTTCTAGCACCCCCTGATCGACCAGTCAGTCCAGTTCAGCCTCTATCTTTGGCCACAGTGCTAATGGGGGACACCTGGCCTTTGTCCTGATCGGCCACACCACCGGGTCAAGTTCAAGGGAAACTGGGGGTTCGGAATAATGGCCAAGCGTGCTGTCGAATACTCCCGGGAATTCCCCACAGACTGAGTTAAAGTCCATTGATTGTACAGAGTGCACGCCTGATACAGCAAACCCCAAGGGCCCAAACCACACCAGTCCCAACAGGCTCGTGCGTTTCTCTTCCGCCACCAGCAATTCTAAGGACCCGTCAAAGTCTCTGAATTGCACCCTGAATCTGCCTCACCCCTTAATGGCCACAGGGTTTTTCTGAAAGTCCTGTAGTGACAACCCCATGGCTTTTTCAGGAGGGGTTCCCCCCCCAGGCAGAGTTTCTGTAGCATCTCCACCGAGATAATGTGGCCTCCATTGTGTCTGCTAGCTCTAGCCTGGCACAATTATTTAGAATAATTAGATATCTATTCTCCCTTACTGGGAGAGGCCAAAATGAAAGTAATTTGACCATCAGCTGGCATGAGCTTTCTTTTTCAGGCAAAGTCTTGTTGCTCCACCACAACCTTCCCACCACTGTTGATACAGCAAGAGAACTGGAGGCCCCTCAGCCATCTTTGGATTCAATGTTCAGCAACTTCAGCTGACTCTTCCAGGCTGATGTCACCAGGATTCTGGGTGCTGTTAAACCGATTGTGTGCCTCTTGGACCCATGCCTATCATGGCTAGTGAAGGCCAGTGGCGATGGGATACGTGACCCCCTAAGGGACATCATCAATCTGTCCCTCAGTTCCGGGGTTTACCCAAGGGGGGGTTAAAAGAGACTGTGGTAACACTGCTGTTAAAGAAGTTCTCTTTAGATCCATTGGATCTCACTAGTTACTGCCCAGTTTCAAACCTTTTGCTTCTGGAAAAGGTAATGGAGAGAGTGGCAACAGAGCAGCTCCAGGGTTTTCCGGAGGACACATCGGCCCTGGACCCATTCCAGTCTGCTGAATGTGCTCTCTTAGTTAGTTATACATGCCCTGCACTTGTGGGAGGAGCTGGTAGACGCCAGAAATAGAATATGTGCTGCTATTAATTACAATTTTAATTTTGTGTGTAGTATATTTATTATTGTATTGTTACTCAAACTGTTGTGACCTGCTGTGAGCCTGCTTGTGGGGAGGGCAGGCTATAAATCCAAATAAATAAATAAATTCTGCCCAGGTCATGGGACGGAGATGGCTTTGGTAACCGTCACAAATGACCTCCGCAGGCAACTGGATTGAGGTGTGTTGGTGCTGCTACTACTGTTAGATTTGACAGCAGCATTTGACACAGTCAACCATGACCTGTTGGCCCACCGCCTCGAACACATGCGAGTCTAGGGGGTAGCCTTGAAGTGGCTGACCTCCTTTCTCCAGGGTCAGGGGCAGAAAGTAGCGCTAGGAGAGAAGGTATCGCCCGATACTGCTTGGTATGTGGGGTTCCTCTACGGACGATACTCTCTCCTATGTTGTTTAACATCTATATGTACCCCTTCACCCAGTTGGCTTGGAGTTTTGGGCTGGGCTGTCATCAGTACACTGATGATACCCAGCTGTATCTGCTGATGCACGACCAGTGGGACTCAGTCCCATCTTATTCGGCCAAAAGGCTGGAGGCTGTGGTTGGATAATTGAAACAGATGGAGGTCTTGTGGCTGGGTGGGGGTGAGCCCAGGCTGAGGTGCCACATCCCTCTGACACCAGCATCAGCCATCAAGAGTTTGGGTATGTGACTCCAGATGCCTCCTTATCTATGGTCATAAAGGTGGGGAGATACACTACAGATACAGGAGTTTTTTTCATGATTGTTCAATCAATATTTTCTGAAACTGTGTTTTATTTGCTTGTTCTAATGAGCACAGGACTCAACATCACATCCAGACTTTCTGCTCCACTACATTTGTATGTATGTCAGAATTCGTTTTGCTATTGAAATATGTGTCATTTAAAATGAAAATTAGAAACAAGATAGCATGAAATAAAGAGAGTAGTATAGTCTACAGTCCCTAACCCTTTACCTCAAGCTTCTTTCTGAGCCACATTGTTGCAGTCCAGCCCTATTTCCTGTGTGTCAGCAGGCCTGTAGCTACACTGGGGCATTTTCGGGGTCTGCCTCCTTAGTTAAAAGCCCTGCTTCACAAATAGGCATGCCAGAAACCTTATTTTTTAGGAGAGACTCCTCCTACCAGGGCCGGTTCGCCCATTAGGCGAGCTAGGTGCTCGCCTAGGGTGCTGGGTCCACAGGGGCACCAAACTGCCCCCGCCTCCCCCACTAGAAGCCCCCTGCCACCACCACCACCGCCTCCGCACCACTGCTGCCAGCGAAGAGCGCCCCAGCGAGGCTCAGGAGGCAGCGGCAGAGCCTGGCTTGCTGGGGCTTGCTGGGGCACTCGGCTCAAAGGGAAGAGGTGGGGGTTTAAACCCCGCCTCTTCCCTGGCTTTCCTCTTTTTTTGGCATGCTCCTAGGGCAATGAAAAACTTCACCTCATTCATTTCTGCACGTCAGACTGTTATCACACATACCGCAACTCGGCTAGGAGGAAGTAAACAAACACCCAAGTTGCCTTCCACCCAAGCTCCAGGGACAGGCATTCTTGACTCCACCCCCTGACTCCACACAAAGCCTCCTTCTTTCTAACATTCCTCCAGAGGAAGCACTCCCCCTCCAACCTCTCGCGAGCTCTGTAGTCCAACTGTGCGGTGAAGGCATGCAGTTCTCGCGAAATTTGAAAGGGGGCCAGATTGCAACACAGAACAGGGGCCAGGCACCCAAGTCTCACAAGATTCGGAAGCATCTCTGGCTCGCTCTCCCTCTCCGAGTTTTGGTCAGTCAGTTTCGCCCCGCCACTGACTCCATAGGCGGATGGAGCGATGTCGCTGCCGGGTTCACCAACGTCCACAGGGCTGTGCTGGGCTCTGACACATGTCCAAGTGACGGTCCTTCAGGTGCGGGGACTGTGGTCCAAGGCCAAGGGCGGTGGCGGGAGCAAAGAAGAAGGAATGAGCGCACAGCCGGCCGTTCTCCAGCTCACCGTCTCCCATCGCACCCTCCTGGGACTGGACAAGTTCCTGGGGCATGCCGAGATCAGCCTGGCAGAGCTGCAGAATAAGGGGGGCTGAAGGACCACTCAGTGAGGATTCTGGGTGCCCCGTTGTGCTCCTCAGCCCTCCTCCTCCTTCCCAGTGGCAGTGGAGGCAGAGCGGCGGCGGGCTCTGGAAGGGCGTGCATGCTGTATGGCCAGGGTCCGGCTTACCTGAGGGACCGCCTTTCCCTACATGTTCCCCCAAGGGCACTTCGGTCTGGGGGCCGTCATCTTCTGGAAATTCCTGGCCCCAGAGATGCGAGGCTGGCTGCCACAAGAGCCAGGGCTTTTTCGGTGGCGGCTCCTACCTGGTGGAAGGAGCTCCCAGAGGAGATCCGGGCCCTGCGGGACCTTGTCCAGTTCCGCAGGGCCTGCAAGACGGAGCTCTTCCGCCAGGCTTTTGAGTAGGAGCCGCCACTGCCGCTATTCCACCTTCGATATTCCACCTCGAAAACCATGCCATTGTCTTCCCGTCATCTTGGTTTTAAATGTTGTGCTTATGTTGTATTGTTTGTTTTTATAATTTTACCTGGTTGATATTGTTTTATATTGTTTATATTGTTTATATTGTTTAAATTGTTTATATTGTTAGCCGCCCTGAGCCTTTGGGGAGGGCGAGATACAAATCCAAACAAACAAATAAATAAATAAATGCTGCTGCTACCGCTGCTCCGGGCAGCTTGCCCTCAGATTTCCCTCTCCCTCCCACTGTGGAATTTGAGGGGGAGGGAATCATGGGACTTGGAAAAAGAAAGCTCAAAAGGCATTTAAATGCCTTTTGAGTTTCCATCCACAGAGCAAGAAAGCTTATAAGGGCACTCAAGAGTGGCACCTTCAATACATCTCCAACAATCCCCCTTTCTGCTAGCCAAGTCCTGCTGTATACCACCTTGGTCATGGTGAGTCTTTCGAAAGCATTCCCATGAGCCTGTGGGAAATATGCAAATTAATTGGAAGAGAGCTCAAAAGGCAATTACATGCTCTCTGAGCTGTTTTTTCTGACAAACTGACACTCTCACTCTCTTCCCGTCCCTTGAAAGGAAGGGCTAGAAACAGGTTTGGAACCTCCACCTTTAATGACAGGCATCCAGACTAATTTAATTAACTGTAATTTAAGTGCCCCCTTCAAAATTTAAATGTCCCCCTGAACAAAGAAATCCTGGCTATGGGCCTGTGTGTCAGTGAGTGCACAGATTGCCTCTGCAAATGGAAGTTTTACTTCCCCTCCCTAGCCTCTAGCCAAAAACTCTCCTTCCAGAGGCTGGGCTGTTGTGAAGTCAAAAGAGCAAAGGGTAAGGTTGTAATCCACTTTGTGTCCACGTTTGGGGGGAAAGTAGGGATGCCAGCCTCCACGGTGGGATCTGGGGATGCCCCAGGAATTACAGCTCATTTCCATGGAGACAGAACAAGACGGGTTGCCATGTTAGTCTATGAGTAGCAGCAGAAAAGAGCAAGAGCTCAGGAGCACCTTAAAGACTAACAAGATTTGTGGCAGCGGAGGAGCTTTTGTGAGTCATTGCTCACTTCCTCAGATTAAGTGAGGAGTGACTTCTGAAGAAGTGAGCAGTGACTCATCGAAAGCTCATGCCCTGCCACAAATTTTGTTAGTCTTTAAAGTGCTACTGGACTCCTGCTTTTTTCTACAGCTCATCTCCAGACTACAGAGATCAGTTCCCCTGGAGAAAATGGATACTTTGGTGGATGGTATGGCATTGTAGCCTGCTGAGGTCCCTGCCCTCCCCAGGCTCAATCCCCAAATCTCTGGAAGTCTTCCAACCTGGATCTGGCCACACTACCCCCCCATCCCCTGCTGGTGGCCAGTAAGAACCTGGAAACCATAGAGGAAGGTGGAGAGAGAGGAAGCAAAACTAAACAGCTGGGCAGACTTGAATGGCAAACTACACCACTGCAAAAGTGCTGCATACACGATCGAGGTTTATAAGATTATGCATGGGATAGAGCAGGTTGAAAGAAGTACTTTTCTCCCTTTCTCACAATACAAGAACTCATGTTCACTCAATGAAATTGCTGAGCAGTCGGGTTAGAACAGATAAAAGGAAGTACTTCTTCACCCAAAGAGTGATTAACACATGACTTATGTGAACAGAATAACTTCAAAAAGGTTAACGTGCTATGGCTCCAAGCCTAGGTAAGAGAGAGGAGAAGAGAGGCCCTATATAAGATGAAAGCGAAGGCAAGCAACGGCCAAAGAGGCTCAGTACCTAACTGATGTGTAGGCAGTGCCAACTGCCAAGTGTACCCAGGTGAGAGAATTTTCTTAACCCTTTCCCTCCCAGGTCCTCTTGCATGCAGAGTTAAAATATCCAACCTCATCTTCTCTCTTGCTATGCTAGATTTGAGTCCGGTGGCACCTGTCAGACTCCTGCAGCAATCAGTTCCCAACAGCTTTCATTCAATGAAGTAAAGTTTATTGAGACTTTGAGAGTATGCAGATATCTTAACCATTTTGTGTTAGAACTAAAGCATATGCAGCAAACAGTTATACACTATTCAAGGAGACCCCTTGATGGCCCAGGGCCAATCAGGGATCAGGTAGAACCCTGCCAAAGTAATGGGCCACTTTTCCCAAGAGAAATATGACACCAGACTCTGAAGGTCATGCAGAGACAATAGAAACATAGGACAAACAGCAGAATTGAAACTTAACCTTCCAGAGTCACCCCCACTCCCATGGCAGCCAGGGCTTGAGAAAGGCCTATCTGACAGCGCCTTAGAGACCACAAAGGTTCGGGAGGATGAGCTTTCAGGAATCAAACCTCCCTTTGTCAGGCACCCCAAAATTCCGGTTGGTCTCTAAGGCGCTACTGGATCTGAATCTAGCTCTTCTACCATAGACCAGAACGGCTTCCCTCTGAAACCATCATGCTATGATAACTTTTATGTCTTGCCAGGGAGGCAAGCAGGTGACCCGGCCGAGTTGGGACTCATCTCCTCCTTTCTTCTGGTGCCTCAGGCCCCTTCAAATAAGGAGGACTTTACCTTCGTGCAGTGCCACGAAGTCCACCCCTCTCTGGAGATGGCCACCCAGTACACGGAGCTCGTGAAAATGTTGAAGCAGCAATATGAGGTAATTTTATTTATTTATTTATTATTTCAATTTATATCCCGCCCTTCCTGCGAACATGCTCAGGGTGGCTCAACAATAAATATAAAACAATTCAAAATAATACAATAAAACCACTTTAAAATATTTAAAATGGGCAGTGCAATGCGTTTAATTCCAGTTTCTACAACCAGGAAAATAAGGGGACTGACACCAAGCCATGATGGTCTCAGGTAGCAGCAGTAGGGAGGCCAGCTGGTAGATGCTTGCTGCCTCAGCCAAAGGTCTGGCGGCACAGCTCCATTTTATGTGCCTTGTGAAACTGCAGCAGGTCTCTCGGGGCCCTGATCTCAGTCAGGAGCGTGTTTCACCAGGCTGGGGCCAGAGCAGAGAAAGCCCTGGCCCTGGTTGAGGCTAGGTGGGCATCTTTCGGGCAGATTTGGGGCAGGCTTGGGAGGTGATGGGGGGCTCAGAGGGAAGAAAAGCTGGAACTGTGAAGCGTGAAGGTATCTTGCCTCCTCCCATGGGAGTCTGGTGTGCTTATGTTTATATTGACGAGTGTGACTCCATTAAAAAACAAAAGGGGCACATGAAAGACAGGATCAAAACCCTCCGCTCTCCCCACATCTCCCTGTGGTCCGTCACCTATACTTCCCCCAGCTCCAGTTCCAGCCCAGCTCCAACGCTGGAAGCGAGCCTGGCTGGGAGAAAAATGCTTGGGTTGATGGACTGTGTAGAGTTGATGAGATGATGTAGACCCCTTCAAGTCAGTTAGTCTCAACTGACACTGGAGGGGAAGGGAGAGAAACAGTGTATTTCACGTAGTGGCCTGCTCTTTCTCATGCCGATTTCAGCAGATTTGAAGGAGAGTGGTGGTTGCTTCTGCTTTAGCTGCCTTCTAAAGAGGCCTAATTCAGACCTATACAAGAGCACTGGGCTCCATGTGGCACCAGGCTTCATATTGATTCTTTAATCAGCTGGCCCAGTGTGGCCCAGTGTGGTATAGGACAGTCTTCTCCCGTATGAATCCACCCATACACTCTGGTCATCTTTGGACACCCTGCTTCAGTTGCCCCCACCATCTGAGGCTGGACAGGTGATCACCCAAGAAAGGGCCTTCTTGTTTGTGGTACCAAAACTTCAGAACTCCCTCCCCAGGGAGATTCGTCCATCTCCCTCTATTGGTGTCTTTTGCTAATGGGTGAAGACACCTTTGTTTAATTTGGCATCTCCCCAGTAATGGTGACTGGCCCTCCTCCCTGATTCCAGTGTTCTTTACGTGCTTTTATTATCATTTTAAAAGTCCTTCTTAATAGCTCAAAAGTTTTAAAGTTTTTATGGGTGCTGCCTTGGGGAAACTGATTACGTGGTAAGGTGACGTAAAAATGTTTCAAGCAAATAAATAAACAGTGGTTAGGGTGTCAGGCTAGAAGGCCCTGGTTTTGATCATCCGCAAAGCTCACTTGGATGACCTTGAGCAGGCTGTGAGGATAAAATGAGCTTCTGGGAGGGAGGGCAGGACCATAGCAGAATAGTGTGGGGTCCCTGCAGCCCTCGAGGTCCTCTGTCAAAGGTGAGCCAGGGGCTTCTGGGTTCCATGAGAAGCGAGGCCCAGTGCTCTGGACAGATGAAGGCTGAGGCCAGCACAACATCTCATTAAGGGGGAGGAATGTGAGTTTGGTTGGGAAGCCACGACTGCCATGTGGCTGTCTGCTGCCCACATGGCTTTTTTTTTTTTAATTCCAGGTGTGCATGAATTACTCCGTGCAGTTCACCAATTTAGGGAACATCACAGAAATGACCAAGTAAGCATGCACACCAGTCACATCACTAACACATCTCCATTCCTTGACACTGCTCCCTTTTGGGTTTTTTTGTATGCCAAATATGAACGTGGACAAGCCACTCCGAACCACTCCTTGCTTATTTGGGACTATCTGCAGGGGGCATGGCTCAGTGATAGAGCCTCTGCTCTACATGCAGAAGGTCCCAGGTTCAATCCCCGGCCTCTCCAGTTAAAAGGACCAGGCAGGAGGTGATGTGGAAAGACCTCTGCCTGAGACCCCAGAGAGCAGCTGCCGATCTGAGTAGACATTACTGACCTTGATGGCCCAAGGGTATGACTGAGAATAAGGCAGTTTCTTGCATTTATGTGAAGCAGGGCTCTGTGTATGCTGCACTTCTCAAGGGCAGAAAAACCACAGAAGGTAGCACTGCCCACAGAACCCAGCAGCATCCTAAGGATCTTGTGAAGACTCATTGGGAAAGGAGTGGGCGACGCCTTTTCTCACAGGGCCAGTCTGAGCTTCGGCCAGCCTTCTCAGCAGCAACATCCGAAACAAACACACCACAGATTCTCCCACCCACCCACCCATCCCAATCAAGTCGCAGCCAACTGATGTTGACCCTGTAGGGTTTTCAGGGCAAGGGATGTTCAGAGGCAGTTTGCCATTTGCCTGCTTCTGCGCAGCAATCCTGGGCTTCCTTGGTGGTCTCTCCTACCTGCTTAGCTTCTGAGATCTGACAAGATCTGGCTAGCCTGGGCCATCCAGGCAAGAGATGAACAGAGGTGTTTTACCGTTGCCTGCCTCTGTGGAGTCAGCCTGGACTTCCCATCCAATAATTAAGCCAGGCTGATCCTGCTTAGCTTCTGAGATCTGACAAAATCAGGCTATCTGGGGCCATCCAACTTTGAGTGAGGATGTGTCCCTCTTGGCTCGCTTGTCCAGGTCCTCCCCCAATTGTTGGCATAACAAGCCTGGTCTCTTCTCCATCGTGTGATGTGAAGGGGCAGGTCTATGAGACCCTATGAGAACAGTACGCTTAATACATTATGGATGGATGGCAAGAATACTGATGTCTGCACAAGTTGTGTCAATTTGCAGGGCTTATTTTGCCACAGGCTAGCCTTGGAAGCTAAACAGGGTCATCCCTGGTTAGTACTTGGATGGGAGGCCACCGAGAAAGTTGCTGTGAAGAAGCAGGCAATGGCAAACTGCCTGTTTGTCTCTTGCCCTGACCTGGATGGCCCAGCTAGCCTGATTTTGTCAAGAATCAGCGAGCTGCAGTCATGAACCAGAAGTATAGGCTGTAGAACACTTGTTGTCTTTACTCTTCGACATTCTGAAAAGACCTTTTTTTTGGTCCTATTCCTGTGAGGTCAGCCACACAGAATGGGCAGGGAAAGGGAAGGTTGAGAGCTCTAAGAGTAACAGGATATGTAGTCATAAGAACATAAGAGAAGCCAATGTTGAATCAGGCCAATGGCCCATCTAGTCCAACACTGTCAGACAGTGGCCAAAATATACCAGGTGCCATCAGGAGGTCCAGCAGTGGGGCCAGGACACTAGAAGCCCTCCCACTGCTGCCCCCTCCAGCACCAAAAATAGAGTGCAGCATCTGCCCAGACTGAGAGTTCCCATCTATACCCTGTGGCTAATAGCCACTGATGGACTTCTTCTCCATATGTTTATCTAATTCCTTCCTGAAACTATCTATGCTTGTAGCTGCCACCACCTCCTGTGGCAGTGAATTCCATATGTTAATCACTCTTTGGGTGAAGAAGTCCTGCAGAAGCTTTGTCTCCTCAACAGATGCAGAAAGTAGAAATCTTCCTTTTTCATTCTTTGGTTGGGTTTCTGTTTGTTTAATGCATTCAGTGTTCTAATTATCACTCATATGTTTTAAGAATTTTATTTTCTTTAGCCCAGTTAGGGTTGCCAACCTCCAAGTGGGGCCTGGAGATCTCCCGATAGTACAGGTGATCTCCAGACTACAGAGATCAGGTCCCCTGGAGAAAATGGCTGCTTTGGAGGGTGCACTCTATGACATCATTACCCCACCAAGGTCCCTCCCCAAACCCTGCCCTTCCCAGGCTCCACTCCCCACATCTCCAGGTGTTTCCTAAACTGGATTTGGCAGCCCTGTATGAGATAGCATCTTGTGGCACCTGAGGAAGAGCGCATGCACACAAAAGCTTTGATTTGGAATCCACCATATTTACTGCAGAATCTTGATCAGTTTTTCTGCACATGCCAATAAGTACAATTTTGAATTTTCACCACGTTAAAACAGATAATTGTGAATCGTATTGGGTATAAAACACAGTTGTGACCAAAACGTTTGCTGATCTATTTACAGAAAGTTGGCATTTCAAAGTTTGGTATGGTATTCTTAAATTTAAGGATGTTCCGCTTGTGACCAAGCACAAGGTAATTCGTACCATAGTATTCTGCATTACTGGGTATGGTGTGAAAGCTGGACGATGAAGAAAGCTGACAGGAAGAAACTAGATTCCTTTGCATGTCATAGGGTTCCCAGGTCCCCTCTGGCCACTGGCAGGGGATGGGGGGGTAGGGATGCCAGCTCCAGGTTAGGAAACTCCTGGAGATTTGGGGATGGAGCCTGGGGAGGGCAGGGACCACAGTGGGGTACAATGCCACAGAGTCCACCCTCCAAGGCTGCCACTTTCTTCAGGGGAACTGATCACTGTAGTCAGGAGATGAGCTGGAATTCCAGGAGATCCCCAGGTCCCACCTGGTGTTAGAGGAGAGTTTTACAGGTACCGTGGATCCCCAAAAAGACAAATCAGTGAATTCTAGACCAAATCAAGCCTGAATGCTCCCTGGAAGCTAAAATGTCTAAACTGAGGCTATCATATGGTCACATTGTGAGAAGACGACTCAGTGGAAAAGACAATAATGCTAGGAAAACTTGAAGGTGGCAGGAAAAGAGGAAGACCCAACATGAGATGGATTGACTCAATTCAAGAAGTCATGGGCAAGGACGTTTTGGAGGTCATTAACTCATAGGGTGGCCCTAAGTCGGAAGCAACTTGACAGCACTTAACACACACACGGTACCTGAACTTCTGATCTGAAATAAGGTGTCAGGAGCAGCTCTCTTCTCTTGGTCCAGAGAGCAAGTACAGGGTTTTGATGGGCCCTGGGCAGAAAGTGCTCAGGTACTTCCCCCTCTGCCCACCCCAGGACGCCCATTCATACCTCCCTTCCTGCCTGCACACCTGCTTGTGCTTCCTTCCCCTGCCCACTCAGGACCTCTTGCACCATCCTCAGCCACCTTTGTGCACTTCCATCTCTGGCCCAAGGCCTGCAGTTAAGATCTGCAGCTTACCTGTCCTCCAGTCCCTCTCCCTCTTCTAAACCATCAGGCAGTGGCTGCCTTGCCCACTTGCCTGTAATGTGGGGTGGGTGTTACAATGGGGAACTGTGTCTCCTGGGCCACTAAGTATCACTGAATTCCAGCATTTAGTTTTTCAAAGATGCCACTGTCCTTAAACAGTAAGTAGCCTGTGTTTCAGAATTAAAAACAACAACATAGGACTATTACAGGGAAGTATTATATGTAAATGATCGTCTTCCTCATTAACAAGATGAAAAGCAAAGTTTGACTCCAGGTGCACTTTTAAGACCAACAAAGTTTAATTCTAGGTATAAGCTTTCGTGTGCATGCACACTTCTCCAGATTGCACGCACACAGAAAAACTTGGTTGGTCTTAAAGGTGCCACTGGACTCAAATTTTGTTCTGTTGCTTCAGACCAACACAGTGACCCATCTGAATCTGAGATGAAAAGCAGTACATGATTGGCTCTTCTTTTGCATTTCAGGTAGGACAACTGATGTACAGTGACTCAATTATGGGGAGGACATGTGAACATGTGTGAACAACAACATGAGCAACAAAGGATATACTTTTTTACACAGCGAGTGATTAAAATGTGGAATTTGCTGCCAGAGGATGTAGTGATTGCTACAGGAACAGACAGTTTTAGAAGAGGATTAGATTTACGGAGGATAGGTCTTATCAGCGGCTCCTAGCCATGGTGACTGAGGGGAACTTGGACTTCCATAAGGCTTTTAACAAAGTCCCTCACAAAAGCTTCATGAGTACTTAGCAGCCATGAGGTAACGAGGAACTGATTAAACAAGAAGTAGACTGCAGGAATAAACGGTCAGTTTTCACAACAGAGGAATGAGCTGTGGGATTGTGCTGGGATTCACATTATTTTGTTCATAAATGGGTTGAGTGGCAAAGTGAGTGAGTTTATAGATAACACTAAATTGTTTAGGATGGTGAGGCCCAAAGTGGCTTGTGAAGAGCTCTGGAAGGATTTCTCCCAACTCATTGAGTGGTAACATGGCAAATATGAATGTTAAGAGACTATGGGGCAAAAATTATGCTTTGAGTGGAGAAAGTAGACAGAAATAGCTTTTTCTCCCTCTTCCATAATACTAGAACAGGCAGGCACCATATGAAGTTAATAGGTAGTAGATTCAGGACAAATAAAGTTACTTGGACAAATTAGCTTGTGGAATTCACTATCACAGTATGTAATAATGGCTATGGTTTTACAAGAGGATTAGACAAATTAATGGAGCATCCATCAGTATCTATTGGCCACAGTAGCTAGGGAGCTCCATGTTCAGAGGCAGTAACCTTTTTGAATACCAGTGCTAAGAGCAACAAGTACAGAAGAGGGCAACCAAGCAGATACTTTTTCTCCCTCTTCCATAATAGTACTTTGGGCTACCCGATAAAGCTAATGGGCACTACATTCTGGATAGACATTCTTCTTTCCTCAGCAAGTAATTCAGCTGTGAAAGTCACTGCCAGTAGATGTAGTGATGGTCACAAGTATGGATGGACTTAAATGCAGCTTAAGACAGATTCATAGAGGAGAGGTCCATCAATGGCTATTAGCCATGTTGACTAAAGGGAACCTCCATATTCAGAGGCTCATTTTCTGAATACTATTCCTACCAGAGGCCACACCAGAGGAAGGCCTTGGCTTCCATGCCGTTTATTGCCCCAGTAAATGGTTCGCCAAGGGGTGAAACAGATTGCTGGCCTATCTAGACCACCTGTTTGATCCAGCAGGGGTCTTCTCAGGTTCTTAACAGGGGTGGTCTTGGGCTCCAGCCAGAAGTCCCATTCAGTGAACGGAATTTAATTCAGCATAGAAGGGCATTGTTTTCCTAATTAGTACCAAAGGATGTAAGCGTGAGTTGCTGACAAGAAATTAACTACGACCCGTTTTTACTGGCGGAAGACTTGGAGATCCCTGACCCAGCTGAGCTCTGAGAAGGAGCAAGGTGTTTGAGCTGCCAGAGGGGTGAGTGGTATTTTTATTTATTTACTTTCAGCTGAGGTGCTTTAGCTGAGAAGGTACTGTGTCAGGGACTGTATTTGGGAGTGTGTGGGTGAGTTGTAACAGACTCCTGACTGCTGGAGTTAGGGTGTGAAAGGGTCATTGTTTGCCTGTAATTAAGTGCTTGGGTGAAATTGAATAGCAGACTCCTGGCTGCTGGAGTTGGGGTGTGAAAGGGTCATTGTTTGACTGTCATTAAGTGCCTTGGGTGATTTTGAGTAGCTGCTGGCCACACCCTCTCCTGGGAGACAATTCTATTTAAGGCAGGAAGTTTGCAAGAGGCACGAGCCTCTGGCACGAGCCAAAGGGCGAGGCTCTTTGCCTGTGGCTCTCAGCCTAGGGGCTCTGTAAGAAGCCCAGGAAGAGCCAGAAAGCCAGGACCTTGGCTCCTTGGTAAGGTAAGGTAAGTAGACTCCTACAACAGGAGCCATATAAATACAAAGTGTTTTACAAGGGGGGCTATAGAAAAGTATTTGTTTAAAAACAGTTATGAAGCCAGAATGCCAGCAGGGGGTTGGGGGCTATCCAGTGTTTTGCATGGAGTGTCACATGTATGACATCTGCCCACTGGTCAGAAGTCTTGGGTGTGTGCTTGGTGCAAGGAGCTCCTGGTTCTCAGGGAGCGAGTTTGCTCCCTTGAGGCCAAGGTGGCTGACCTGGAGAAGCAGGGACAGTCAGTTAGGTGCACGGGGAAGACTCTCGGGGACTTGTTAGATATGTCCCACTCTGGATCTGGCAGCCCGGCTGCTGCCAGGGAGCATGAGGGTCAAGGGGAAAAGGGGCACCATGCTGAGGATAAGGGGAATGTGCCCTCAGAAGGGACCTCTTCTTCAGCTGGTGAACGGGTATCCTTTCGTACCAAGGAACCGTCCCTGGGAAGGGTGGGAGGGGGCTCTTGGTAGTTGGTGATTCGATCCTTAGGCAGGTAGACAGCTGGGTGGCAGACCCGCGTACTGACCGTATGGTGACTTGCCTGCCTGGTGCGAAGGTAGCGGACATTACGCGTGTTTTAGATAGGCTGGTAGATAGTGCTGGGGAGGAGCCAGTGGTCGTGGTGCACGTCGGCACCAATGATGTGGGGAAATGCAGTCGTGAGGTCCTGGAGGAGAAATTTAGGCTGCTGGGCAGGAAACTCAAGGCCAGGACCTCCAAGGTAGCCTTCTCGGAAGTGCTACCTGTTCCACGCGCAGGGCCAGAGAGACAGGCACAGATCAGGAGTCTCAATGCGTGGATGAGTCGGTGGTGTAGGGGGGAAGGGTTCAAGTTTGTTAGGCACTGGGATGCTTTTTGGGACAAGAGGGAGCTGTACAAAAGGGACGGTCTCCACTTGTCCCGAGAAGGAACCAGGCTGCTGGCACTCAAAATCAAAAAGGTGGCAGAGCAGTTTTTAAACTGAATAATGGGGGAAAGCCGACAGGAGATGAAAAGTCTCTGGTTCGGGATGGCTCATCTCAAAGAGATGAAGGGGTAGCTATTACTTTTGTACAAGGAAATGGATTACAACTGTCCACTGAGACTGTGGCTAATGATAGGAACTGCCTGGCAAGGTCTCGAGGCAGCAAGAGGAAGGCTGTGGGCTTAACAAACATGGGAAACTATAAGTGTTTATACACAAATGCTAGAAGTCTCTGAGGTAAAATCGGGGAGTTGGAATGCTTGGTGTTGGGGGGGGGGAAATAGACATTGTGGGTATTTTAGAAACTTGGTGGGATGAGGTGATTGAGCAAACTTCAGCGGACGGCGGAGGACAGGAGGGCCTGGCGTAATCTGATCCATGGGGTCGCGAAGAGTCGGACTCGACTGTGCAACTGAACAACAACACGGTGATTCCTGGTTATAAATTATATCGGAAGGATAGGGGGGGAAGGGTTGGAGGTGGGGTGGCTCTGTATGTCAGAGAGGGTATACCGTCCCGTAAGATTGAGAGGATAAGAGAATTGGATTCACTTCTGGAAATGCTATGGGTTGAAATAGTGGGTCCAAAAGGAGGCTTAACAGTGGGAGTTTGTTATCGCCCACCAGATCAAAAGATAGAGGAGGATTATAAAATGATGAATTAATTAAAGATAACGGCTAGACGAAATAACTGTGTTGTAATAGGCGACTTTAACTACCCACACATTGATTGGGGCAATATGAGTTCTAGTCGGGAAAAATAGATTGCATTCTTAGACACTCTCAATGACTGTGCTGTGGAACAGATGGTCACAGATCCTACCAGGGGAGAGGCGATCCTGGATTTGGTCCTAAGTAACACCCAAGACCTGGTGAGAGATGTAAAAGTGATTGCACCACTTGGGAACAGTGACCATAATGTCATTGAGTTTAACATTTGTACAGATAGGGAGTTGCCCAAAAAGACTGACGCAACCACTTTTAACTTTAAAAGGGGTAACTTCTCTGGTATGAGGGGACATATGAGGAAGAAATTGAAAGGAAGAGTGGAGAAGGTCAAAACCATTGGGGAAGCTTGGAGACTATTTAAAAAGACAATCCTAGAAGCTCAAAAAAAATATATACCGCAGGTTACAAAAGGTACAAATAGGTATAGAAAAAAGCTTGCATGGTTAACAAATAAAGTAATGGAAGCTGTAAAAGGTAAGAAGGATTCCTTTAAGCAGTGGAAAGCTAGTCTTAGTGAGGTTGATAAAAGGGAACACAGACTATGGCAAATAAAATGCAAGTCTGTGATCAGGCAAGCAAAAAGGGAATATGAGGAGCATATCACAAAAAACATAAGTAAAGGTAAAGGTTCCCTTGCTCGAAAGCCAGTCGAATCCGACTCTAGGGTTGCGATGCTCATCTCCGTTTCAAAGCCGAAGAGCCAGCGCTGTCCGAAGACGTTTCCGTGGTCATGTGGCCGGCATGACTAAACACCAAGGTGCACGGAACGCTGTTACCTTCCCACCGAAGTGGTACCTATTTATCTACTTGCAATTTCTTGCTTTCGAACTGCTAGGTTGGCAGGAGCTGGAACTAGAGACAGGAGCTCACCCTGTCATGCGGCACCCGGGTCTCGAACTGCTGAACTACTGACCTTCCAGAGCCTGCAGTTCAGCGTCTTAACCACTTGAGCCACCGCAGAACATAAAGACCAACAATAAAACTTTCTTCAAATACATTAGAAGTAGGAAGCCAGCCAGGGAGGCAGTGGGGCCCCTGGATGACCAAGGGGTAAAAGGAGTAGTGAAGGATGATAGGGAAATGGCTGAGAAGCTGAATGCATTTTTTGCCTCTGTCTTCACTGTGGAAGAGGAGAAGTGTTTGCCCACTCCAGAAGCACCGATTTCGGGAGGGGGTTTGAAAGACCTGAATCAGATTGCGGTAACAAGAGAGGAAGTCCTCCGACTGATGGACAATTTAAAAACTAATAAATCACCAGGCCCGGATGGCATTCATCCGAGAGTTCTGAAAGAACTCAAATGTGAACTTGTGGATCTCCTGACAAAAATATGTAATCTTTCTTTAAAATCTGCCTCTATTCCTGAGGACTGGAAGGTAGCTAATGTCACTCCCATCTTTAAAAAAGGGACCAGGGGAGATCTGGGAAATTACAGGCCAGTCAGTCTGACATCAATAACGGGTAAGTTGGTGGAAACTGTTATTAAGGAAAGAATTAGTAGGCACATTGATGAACAAAAACTATTGAGGCAGACTCAGCATGGGTTCTATAAGGGAAGATCTTGTCTCACTAACCTGTTAGTGTTTTTTGAGGGAGTGAACAAACATGTGGACAAGGGGGATCCAATAGATATTATTTACCTTGACTTCCGGAAAGCTTTTGATACAGTTCCTCATCAAAGGCTCCTGAGTAAGCTCAATAGTCATGGAATAAAAGGACAAGTCCTCTTGTGGATCAAAAACTGGCTTATAAATAGGAAACAGAGAGTGAGTATAAATGGGAAACTTTCTCAGTGGAGGGTGGTAAGCAGTGGGGTACCACAGGGATCAGTACTCGGTCCGATGCTTTTTAACTTGTTTATTAACGATTTGGAATTGGGAGTAAGCAGTGATGTGGCTAAATTTGCAGATGACACGAAGTTGTTCAGGGTGGTGAAAACCAGGGAGGAGTGTGAGGCACTCCAAAGGGATCTGTTGAGGATGGGTGAGTGGGCGTCAACGTGGCAAATGGGGTTCAATGTGGCCAAGTGCAAAGTGATGCACATTGGAGCCAAAAATCCTAAATATAAATACACGTTGATGGGGTCTGAACTGGCAGAGACGGACCAAGAGAGAGATCTTGGAGTCCTAGTGGATAACTCGCTGAAAATGTCTAGACAGTGTGTAGCTGCAATAAAGAAGGCCAACGCTATGCTGGGGATTATTAGGAAGGGAACTGATAACAAATCAGCCAGTATCATCATGCCCCTGTATAAATAATTGGTGCGACCTCATTTGGAATACTGTGTACAGTTCTGGTCACCACATCTCAAAAAGGATATTATAGCATTGGAAAAAGTGCAGAGAAGGGCAACTAGAATGATAAAAGGGTTGGAACACCTTCCCTATGAAGAAAGGTTAAAATGCTTGGGGCTCTTTAGCTTGGAGAAACGACGGCTGAGAGGTGACATGATCGAGGTTTATAAGATTATGAATGGGATTGAGCAGGTTGAGAAAGAAGTACTTTTCTCCCTTTCTCACAATACAAGAATTCGTGGGCACTCTATGAAATTGCTGAGCAGTCGGGTTAGAACAGATAAAAGGAAATACTTCTTCACCCAGAGTGATTAACATATGGAATTCACTGCCACAGGAGGTGGTGGCAGCTGCAAGCATGGACAGTTTCAAGAGGGAATTAGATAAACATATGGAGCAGAAGTCCACCAGTGGCTATTAGCCACAGGGTATAGATGGGAACTCTCAGTCTGGGGCAGGTGATGCACTCTATTCTTGGTGCTGGAGGGGGCAGCAGTGGGAGGGCTTCTAGTGTCCTGGCCCCACTGCTGGACCTCCTGATGGCACCTGGTATATTTTGGCCACTGTGTGACAGAGTGTTGGACTAGATGGGCCATTGGCCTGATTCAACATTGGCTTCTCTTATGTTCTTATGACTATGAAGAAACGCTCGCGTAATTTCACATTTTGAACACAGGACCACTGGTCGCAGCAACAAGCCCTCTCCCCTCAGCAGCGCGCGCCAAACGCAGTGACTGCTGGTCTTCAATGGTGCTTCAGGACCACTCCAGAGCTTGATACAGTAGCTCGGGGGGCGTTGTAAAAAAAACCTCCCCAACTCGGCTCAACTAATCGATCGTTGATCGAATGAGAGTTGAGCCCTGTTTGGCTGTGGTTCGATCGTTCGACGCTCTCCTCTGAGAAGCCAGGAGGCTGGCTCTGCAGCGTTCCGGCCAGTTCTTCGCGCCAATACTGCGCTCTGCTGCCACTAGAGCCTCAGCGCGAAGCTTTCCGTGGGGGGCGGCGGCGTGGTCATGGCGGAGCCTGCTGAGAAGCTTTACCGGGCCGAGTATGCCAAGAGCGGCCGGGCTTCCTGCAAGAAATGCGGAGACAACATCGCCAAGGATTCGCTGCGGCTGGCCATCATGGTGCAGGTACCGTAGGCAGGGGCCGGGGGCTGCCTTTCCACCCTTCTGCCAGGGGTTCCAGCCCAGCGCGCCACGTTGCTTGCAGCCACCGCCGTCTTTTGAAGGCTGGGCTCGGAGCATCCCCTTTTGGCGCTGCCGGGCTGCTGCTGCCTTTTGTTCCTGGCATGCAGGAGCGGCAGCAACAGCCCTGCCTACCCCCGACCTGATTCTGCCTGGCCATATGGCGCATACGGATCGCGACCAGGAAGAACCGCCTCCCTGGGGGCATGGGTCGCCTTTGTGGTGTGCAAGTGGCCCCTCTTGGAAAGGCTTTCTGTGAGCAGGATCTGGGGCTTATGAGGCGCAGCCGACGGGCCGCACCCCCTCGGCCAGTAAGCTTTCGTGCCGTTCCCTACAATGGTATATGCGTTAAACATTGGCCGTCTCTCACGTAAAAAATAGCAACTTAGCACAGCACTTAAAGATGGTAGTAATCATGAAACCAGATAAATACAGTACAATCTTAAATGGGTAAGTTCCACATAGTTAAATAACGTGTACCCTCAGGTAAGCCTACATAGTATTTGTACCTAAAGATCTGTTTCCCCCCCTCTATCTTTCCAAGCAGTATCTTTCCCACATGAGGGCTAGAAACTTTATTTGGGTGTTTATACATAGAACATCCTGTTCCTAGTAACCTCGGAGAATTAGGTTGTTCATTTTATCAGTCCTGAACTTTACTTGAGGTTTCATGGATAGTGAGGTCCATATTGGTGACTCCCCCAACCTTTATTTGTAGCTGGTTTCCATAGGAGTAAATCAGTACGTTTAAAGTGCTTCTGACAAAAGTGTGGCATAGCACAGTTGATAATTAGAGGGATTCATTGGGAGTAATCGTTAATATTTCTGTAATGTTATGAAAACTGCAGTAATAACAAGTATATGAGTAAGGACTGGTTACAGAAATGCTCTCCCTTCTTATACCTCAGTATTTATTAAATATTGATAATCCATTCTTCTTGTAAGAAGCTTTCAGGAATGTTGAGGTAGGTTGTGCTGAAAGCAACTATAGATGCTTCCAGTTGTAAGTAGGGATACAGAGGCAACAGCTACAAAAAGCCACCATTAGCCATGCTTCTTTAGGGATGTTCACTGGTGTTGGTGTGCACTTTTGGCATCTTTGTGGTAGAAGTCTGCATATTTTACATTGGAAAACAAATTCAGATTTAGATAGAAGCGTGATACAGGCCAAGGGGTTTTTGTTTCATTTTTTGGCCTTGGTTTTCACATAGCTGTGAAGCATTAGGATGTCACTGATCATTTGAATGCCTAATGTTTGAATATGATTGAGTGTTGTCAAGGGGGGAATCTACCTTTAATTTGTACTGTGATGTCATTTAATGCAGTGGCGGGAGTGAAGATCTCTTGCACCCCTGCCCTTACAGTTCTCTCCAAAGAAGTTCTAGGCATTCCTCTGCCTTTCTATGGAGGATAGGTTTAGCAGTGGCTACTAGCCAGAGTGACTAAAGGGAACCTCAACATTCAGAGGCAGTAAACCTCTGAATCCCAGTGCCAGGAAGCAACATCAAGGGAATGTCTTGGCCTCCGTGCCCTGGTATTGGCTCTTCAGATGCTGCTGTTGAGAACTATGATGGTGCTCAGTTGTCAAAGCAGTCCTGGTATGAATAATAGTAATGATTTTTGAAATCTTATCAGTAGTGCCTTTCCTAGTAACTTTTTTGACACTTGAGAAATAGTGACTTGCTATCAAAAATGCATATATTGGAGAGCTTAAGTTTGAACCCAGATTTGTCTCTCAGTTCTGTTTTGCTTAGATCACATATCGAAAACAGAATGGTTTTAGTGTTTCAAGAACTTTTCAAATCAAATGAAAATAAGGCTCTTTGTGGTATTTTAAAGACTGTCAAGTTTATTATAGTATAATCATGTGCTCGAGCTCTGTTCCATGGTTTATGAACTGTGTTTCATTTGGCAGATAAATAAAATAAAAGGATAAAATGGAAGATAAGAGAATGGCAGGGAGGGCGGGGAAGAAATCAAATAAATAAGCTGCTTTGGGTCCCCATTGGGGAGAAAGGCAGAGTATAAATGAATTACATACATAAAATAAATATATGTATTATAGGGGGAAAGCTACGAACAGTGACATGAAAAGGCAATTAAATGCAAGAGGAGCAGTGAGTGGCATTTCTAGATATGGCCCAGTAGTATACAAGAGGGCGGGAGGGCGGGGTAAAAGTCAAATAAATAAGATAAGTACAGTGACTGTTCAGAACAGCGGTAATAAATCTTCACAAATTTGAATGTTAATTTGTTGATAACACTGTAAACAAGCACCCTTGGGAGACTATGATCGTTGACTTGAGTCTGAATAATGGAATGATACTGGTTATGTGTAGTGCTTGCTAGCTTGTCAATGTAGAAGGGGAGCAGTACACTCATGTGGCTGCTGAAATGAGTGAAGGCTCCTAGGGAATGAAACCTCCAACAAGACAGTTTCATGTTTTAAACAGAAGGTGGAGAACATGTATTTGCCAGTTGAATGAGATCTGGGCTGAGCCTTTGTCCCTCCTCTGTTACAGCCTGGGTGTGTCCAGAGACCCAAGTCTTTGGCAAGAGCCAAAGTCATCTTGGGAGGGGGGAGTCTATTTAAATTGTGCTTTCATATTTTGTAGGTTGCTTTGAGTCCCCAGTTATTAAATTGCGCTTGAACTGTCATGGTCACGTCATTTTTTAAAAAAAAACCCTTAATTTTATTTGCTATATTTATACTACATTTATTTATAGCCTGTCTGTCTTTCTCACTGAGACTCAGTGTGATTTGAACTGTTACCCGATTTTTAAAAGCAGAGTTGAATGAATGATTTGTTAATAATTCACTAGCTAAATGAGGTTTTGTAGGTTCTGCACCTTGTTCTTATAAACTGTCCATCCACTTGAGAAGTAATTGGTGGTGCAATCTTAAGCATGTATATTCAGAAGTAAGTTGCTTTGAATCCAGTAGGACTTAGCACCTGGTTATGTGTGCTTAGGATTGTACTCTCTCTGTTTTATGTGTATGTATTGTATATGTGTCAGGGCTTGGAACAGAGGTATTTATGTGTGTATTCACAAACCTTGACTAGCGGGGGGTGTGGCTAGAGAAAACATTAAAATAAAAACAGGTTTGAAACATTTACAGTAATATTTTGGGTCTGAGTAAGTATTCCAAGAATTAATGAATTATGGTTACTTTTATTTTAGAAAACTGTACAAATCTTCCACAGATTGAGAGAACGTTTAATCATTTTTGCACCTTGACTCATTACTACTACATCTAGTTTTTAATAGGGACCTCTGAACATTTTAAGTTGTGTAATTTCCATGTATGCAACAGTTAATAAAATAATAAGTCTGCAACAGAGAATTAACTTGCAAGTATTTTCTCATGGTTGCTTATGTCAAGACCTTTATAAAGAATATATTCATTGTTAAAGATGGGAAAGGTTAGTGGTTAAAACTGTGCTTTTGGGAGAACAGGAGGGAATTTGCTCTATTACTGTTGATCTGTGTTTGCTATTTCACTTGTATTCTTTGTTTTATTAGTCATCATCTTAACAGACTTGTTTCTAAGACTGTTATTTCTTAGTGACCTAAATCTTTTGTTACATACAACAGTGCATGAGCAAACTGAATCTGTTTTTAGCTACAGCATGGCCTTTCAACAGTCGCATGAGTCATCACTCTTGGAAGTATATATTCACATCTTTATCTTTTTCCATTGATTTTTAATGTCTTTGGCTGGGGGGGTCATGGCTGATACGATCCAAAGTTTTCTTTGATTGAAAACTGTGTCTTCCTGCTATAGAAGCTGAACCCATATTCTGGAGGAACAGGGAGCCTCTGCATATTTTTGCATCAGTGACGGGAAGTATGGCCTTTCTGGGGATTCTCTAGAGAGTCCTTAACTCTGGCGCCCCAGAGACTTGGTAGATTGGGTACCCAGTTGTTCTGGCTTTACTGCTGGGAAGGAATCTATGCTAAAACAGACACACAAATCAATAGTTGCTATTGTTTAGAGTTAAAAAGCTGTAGATATCTGCACATTGAGAAGAGGTCCATCTAATATGACAAAAGGTTAGTTTATACTTTTCCCTTCAGTAACTTGTATGAGAGGATTCAGGTATTAGCACAGAGTGAGAAGATTAGGAAGGAACCCATTTGTCTGTCCTTTACTGGCACAGCAGATTTGCTTAAGCAAGTTAAGCTTATTAACAAAATATAAAGAATGCATTGTTTTGTCAGTGAAATCATCTTTAAACTTGATTTTCACCTTAACTAGCTGAATATGCTGCAATATGCCTGCCTTGTTCCTCTTGCAGAAGCCCAAGATGCCCCACACCTAAGAACATAAGAACATAAGAGAAGCCAATGGCCCATCTAGTCCAACACTCTGTCACACAGCGGCCAAAATATACCAGGTGCCATCAGGAGGTCCAGCAGTGGGGCCAGGGCACCAGAAGCCCTCCCACTGCTGCCCCCTCCAGCACCAAGAATAGAGTGCATCACCTGCCCCAGACTGAGAGTTCCCATCTATACCCTGTGGCTAATAGCCACTGGTGGACTTCTGCTCCATATGTTTATCTAATTCCCTCTTGAAACTGTCCATGCTTGCAGCTGCCACCACCTCCTGTGGCAGTGAATTCCATATGTTAATCACTCTGGGTGAAGAAGTATTTCCTTTTATCTGTTCTAA
This sequence comes from Gekko gecko, assembly GCA_029375565.1. NCBI lineage: Eukaryota > Metazoa > Chordata > Lepidosauria > Squamata > Gekkonidae > Gekko > Gekko gecko. Next base: position 85,337,495 of record JAPDNY010000001.1, on the reverse strand, counting down.
CCCGACTGCTCAGCAATTTCATAGAGTGCCCACGAGTTCTTGTATTGTGAGAAAGGGAGAAAAGTACTTCTTTCTCAACCTGCTCAATCCCATTCATAATCTTATAAACCTCAATCATGTCACCCCTCAGCCGTCGTTTCTCCAAGCTAAAGAGCACCAAGCATTTTAACCTTTCTTCATAGGGAAGGTGTTCCAACCCTTTTATCATTCTAGTTGCCCTTCTCTGCACTTTTTCCAATGCTATAATATCCTTTTTGAGATGTGGTGACCAGAACTGTACACAGTATTCCAAATGAGGTCGCACCAATTATTTATACAGGGGCATTATGATACTGGCTGATTTGTTTTCAATTCCCTTCCTAATAATCCCCAGCATAGCGTTGGCCTTCTTTATTGCAGCTACACACTGTCTAGACATTTTCATCGAGTTATCCACTAGGACTCCAAGATCTCTCTCTTGGTCCGTCTCTGCCAATTCAGACCCCATCAACGTGTATTTATATTTAGGATTTTTGGCTCCAATGTGCATCACTTTGCACTTGGCCACATTGAACCCCATTTGCCACGTTGACGCCCACTCACCCATCCTCAACAGATCCCTTTGGAGTGCCTCACACTCCTCCCTGGTTTTCACCACCCTGAACAACTTCATGTCATCTGCAAATTTAGCCACTTCACTGCTTACTCCCAATTCCAAATCATTAATAAACAAGTTAAAAAGCATCGGACCGAGTACCGACCCCACTGCTTACCACCCTCCACTGAGAAAGTTTCCCATTTATACTCACTCTCTGTTTCCTATTTATAAGCCAGTTTTTGATCCACAAGAGGACTTGTCCTTTTATCCCATGACTATTGAGCTTACTTAGGAGCCTTTGATGAGGAACTGTATCAAAAGCTTTCCAGAAGTCAAGGTAAATAATATCTATTGGGCCCCCTTGTCCACATGTTTGTTCACTCCCTCAAAAAACACTAACAGGTTAGTGAGACAAGATCTTCCCTTACAGAACCCATGCTGAGTCTGCCTCAATAGTTTTTGTTCATCAATATGCCTACTAATTCTTTCCTTAATAACAGTTTCCACCAACTTAGCCGGTATCGATGTCAGACTGACTGGCCTGTAATTTCCCAGATCTCCCCTGGAGCCCTTTTTAAAGATGGGAGTGACATTTGCTACCTTCCAGTTCTCAGGAATGGAGGCAGATTTTAAAGAAAGATTACATATTTTTGTCAGGAGATCCACAAGTTCACATTTGAGTTCTTTCAGAACTCTCGGATGAATGCCATCCGGGCCTGGTGATTTATTAGTTTTTAAATTGTCCATCAGTCGGAGGACTTCCTCTCTTGTCACCGCAATCTGATTCAGGTCTTTCAAACCCCCTCCCGAAATCGGTGCTTCTGGAGTGGGCAAACACTTCTCCTCTTCCACAGTGAAGACAGAGGCAAAAAATGCATTCAGCTTCTCAGCCATTTCCCTATCATCCTTCACTACTCCTTTTACCCCTTGGTCATCCAAGGACCCCACTGCCTCCCTGACTGGCTTCCTACTTCTAATGTATTTGAAGAAAGTTTTATTGTTGGTCTCTATGTTTTTTGCGATATGCTCCTCATATTCCCTTTTTGCTTGCCTGATCACAGACTTGCATTTTATTTGCCATTTTATCAACCTCACTAAGACTAGCTTTCCACTGCTTAAAGAAATCCTTCTTACCTTTTACAGCTTCCATTACTTTATTTGTTAACCATGCAGGCTTTTTTCTATACCTATTTGTACCTTTCCTAACCTGCGGTATATATTTTTTCTGAGCTACTAGGATTGTCTTTTTAAATAGTCTCCAAGCTTCCCCAATGGTTTTGACCTTCTCCACTCTTCCTTTCAATTTCTTCCTCACATGTCCCCTCATACCAGAGAAGTTACCCCTTTTAAAGTTAAAAGTGGTTGCGTCAGTCTTTTTGGGCAACTCCCTATCTGTACAAATGTTAAACTCAATGACATTATGGTCACTGTTCCCAAGTGGTGCAATCACTTTTACATCTCTCACCAGGTCTTGGGTGTTACTTAGGACCAAATCCAGGATCGCCTCTCCCCTGGTAGGATCTGTGACCATCTGTTCCACAGCACAGTCATTGAGAGTGTCTAAAAACTCAATCTCTTTTTCCCGACTAGAACTCATATTGCCCCAATCAATGTGTGGGTAGTTAAAGTCGCCTATTACAACACAGTTATTTCGTCTAGCCGCTATCTTTAATTCATTCATCATTTTATAATCCTTCTCTATCTTTTGATCTGGTGGGCGATAACAAACTCCCACTGTTAAGCCTCCTTTTGGACCCACTATTTCAACCCATAGCATTTCCAGAAGCGAATCCAATTCTCTTACCCTCTCAATCTTACTGGACGGTATACCCTCTCTGACATACAGAGCCACCCCACCTCCAACCCTTCCCCCCCATCCTTCCGATATAATTTATAACCAGGAATCACCGTATCCCACTGATTTTCCTCATCCCACCAAGTTTCTGAAATACCCACAATGTCTATTTCCCCCCAACACCAAGCATTCCAACTCCCCGATTTTACCTTGGAGACTTCTAGCATTTGTGTATAAACACTTATAGTTTCCCATGTTTGTTAAGCTCACAGCCTTCCTCTTGCTGCCTCGAGACCTTGCCAGGCAGTTCCTATCATTAGCCACAGTCTCAGTGGACAGTTGTAATCCATTTCCTTGTACAAAAGTAATAGCTACCCCTTCATCTCTTTGAGATGAGCCATCCCGAACCAGAGACTTTTCATCTCCTGTCGGCTTCCCCCCATTATTCAATTTAAAAACTGCTCTGCCACCTTTTTGATTTTGAGTGCCAGCAGCCTGGTTCCTTCTCGGGACAAGTGGAGACTGTCCCTTTTGTACAGCTCCCTCTTGTCCCAAAAAGCATCCCAGTGCCTAACAAACTTGAACCCTTCCCCCTACACCACCGTCTCATCCACGCATTGAGACTCCTGATCTGTGCCTGTCTCTCTGGCCCTGCGCGTGGAACAGGTAGCACTTCCGAGAAGGCTACCTTGGAGGTCCTGGCCTTGAGTTTCCTGCCCAGCAGCCTAAATTTCTCCTCCAGGACCTCACGACTGCATTTCCCCACATCGTTGGTGCCGACGTGCACCACGACCACTGGCTCCTCCCCAGCACTATCTACCAGCCTATCTAAAACACACGTAATGTCCGCTACCTTCGCACCAGGCAGGCAAGTCACCATACGGTCAGTACGCGGGTCTGCCACCCAGCTGTCTACCTGCCTAAGGATCGAATCACCAACTACCAAGAGCCCCCCTCCCACCCTTCCCAGGGACGGTTCCTTGGTACGAAAGGATACCCGTTCACCAGCTGAAGAAGAGGTCCCTTCTGAGGGCACATTCCCCTTATCCTCAGCATGGTGCCCCTTTTCCCCTTGACCCTCATGTTCCCTGGCAGCAGCCGGGCTGCCAGATCCAGAGTGGGACATATCTAACAAGTCCCCGAGAGTCTTCTCCGTGCACCTAACTGACTGTCTCTGCTTCTCCAGGTCAGCCACCTTGGCCTCAAGGGAGCAAACTCGCTCCCTGAGAACCAGGAGCTCCTTGCACCGAGCACATACCCAAGACTTCTGACCAGTGGTCAGATAGTCATACATGTGACCCTCCATGCAAAACACTGGATAGCCCCCAACCCCCTGCTGGCATTCTGGCTTCATAATTGTTTTTAAACAAATACTTTTCTATAACCCCCTTTTAAAACACTTTGTATTTATATGGCTCCTGTTGTAGAAGTCTACTTACCTTACTGGAAACCCAAGGAGCCAAGGTCCTGGCTTTCTGGCTCTTCCTGGGCTTCTTACAGAGCCCCTAGGCTAAGAGCCACAGGCCAAGAGCCTCACCCTTTTGCTCTCACCCTTCGGCTCGTGCCAGAGGCTCGTGCCAGAGGCTCCAACACTCCTGTTCCTAGGAGAAAAGTAATTCCCCCAGGAACAGGATTTCAGGGTGCCATTGGAAGGAGAAGGCAGGGAAAAATCACACTTTGCAAACAGAAGTCCTTGTGCCCATGGAAGCATTACTCTAAATCCAACCTTGTAGCAGAGGCCAGTGTATTAAAATCTCACTCACTGAGCCTTTTGCCATATTTTATAATCTTTTCTCTCTCCCACATTACCACCATATGTGAAAGAAATCTCCTTTTTCCACTTAGAGTTCTAGCAACTATCTCCAGGATTTCGTACTGTTTAACTTTTTAAAAATGTAAATATTATGAGAAGCTGTATTACAACAGTTTTCTCTGATGTTTAATGACATTAAAGTTTGCATTTTATCACCAAATGGAAATATCTATAGTTGCTCTGCCTTTCGATGAGTATCTTGTCCTCATTTGGTCATATATTTCTTTTGAGACTGCCTACAAATTCAAAATTGTATGATACATCTGCAAAAGGATCTTTGTTATCTAAAATAGGTTTTTTTCAAAGTAAGGGTCCTAAAATATTAAACTTTTCTCCCATCAATATTTGAGTTAGACGTTTTAGCATTTCAACAGAATATCTGCCATTCAGTTAAATCTCATGATACATAGTACTGATCTAATTCATATTCTTGCTACTGGCATGATTTCCTTCTAAACAGAAAAAGTCATTGACTGGATCCTAAGAACCATGAGCAGCAGCTCTAATTGCGGAACTGATCTGTCTCCCCTAACTGCAACATCTATATTCTCTGAAAAGTTACTTGTGAAGGCCAGGAGCCTTTCAAGAACTTTATGAAATGCAGCACAATAAGGCTGCATCTCAAATGGGAAGTTCAAGGAAATCGGGTTCCCCCCTCTCACTTTTTCAAGTGGAAGTGTCTTCTGTTTGTCTAAGATTCATGCCAATTTCAGAGTGTGATTCTTGGGTCAAGTGCCATCCCTCCAAGAAGCTGATTTGGTCATATAAATCTAACAAGAGCAATGCTCCCTCTTAGCTGTGGAGTCTTGTGAGCAAAAATTCTACTTTGTGAGCTACTGGTATGAAAATTGTGAGCGAGCAATTTGGCTACTGCATAAATTAATTTGCTCTGGAGCCATCCTTCCTGAGCTAAGGCAAAAATGTGTGAGCTGGAGGCTAAAAAACTGTGAGCTAGCCCACACTAACTCACCTTAGAGGAAACACTGCTGAAGAGTATATTCTTATGATGGAAAGAAACCTATATAATATAGTATCTGCCATAATGTAGCATTACTATTACAAGGAGAGGCACTCCTGTTTCCCGCCAGCCCTGCCTTATACCCAGGTCCACTTTCCTTCCACCTTCTGACTTTGTGTCCTTCCCTCACACCCCCTGCTTACTCTTTCCTTCCCACCTGCCTGGTCTTTCCCTCCTCTGCCCTGCTCACCTCTCCATTCCCAGTGGTGAAGGGAAGGAGGGCATGCAGGTGAGGGAAGCAAATTGAAGTTGGCTCTAGCTGTCCTTGCTTGCCTACTTCTGGTGGCCATAGCCACCATATTTTTATGTGGCATTTTGGATTTCTGTGTCATCAGTATTCTGCTCACTCTTTCTTTCCAATGCCTGCACACTGCTGATACTTCAGGGTGGGTGACATAAATGAATTTTGCTGCAAACTTGGGGGTCTCCCATGATTTTTTAGAAACTTATGTTCTAGCTGCAGCAGGTTGTGTGGATTTTTTTTAACTGCATGGCAGCCATTCATGGCTTTTGATACAAGAATTCTTCTACATTAGTCAAGTGAGTGTGGTAATATTGATTCAGTGTTTTAAATTCCTTACTGTGATGGACTGCACTTTTAAAAGCTTAGAAGTGCTGTGTAAACAGATAAAGGACTGTGAAGGGTTAATTCTTCACAGAGCCAGAGAGCCTTGAGTGACAGGCTGTTCCAAGAGATTTGAATGATTAGCATCAGCTGAGCAATTAAAGACTTCTGGGTGTTGAGGAGAGATGGAGTCGAGTACTGACAGTTTCAGAATTCAGCCCTGACTGAGAGCGGTTTAACACAGACAGGAGAATTGGGGGAAAGTTGGCAAGGAAGTTTGGGAAGTAGGCGAAGAATCCCATTCGGGCCAAGGTAAGGGGATAGATGTTCTGGAGAGAAAAGAAAACTCCCTATCCAGTCAAACAGGGAGTTAGCTCTGAAGAGTGCAGAAATCCCTAGTGTGGTTAGAAACTGCCTTTAAAGAACTTAAGAATCTGTTAAAAACGCGATGAGTACTGGTGTTTCAAGAGAAGGGATTTGGGTACTGGAAGCAGTGTACCAGCCTTCTGGAAACCAAAGGAGTCAGCGAATACTCAAAGAAAGTGTATTAGAGTGTTTCAGGAAAACATGTGAACAAAAGTAATTTAAATAACTGTGAATAGTTGAAGAAAGTCTCATTAGCCTGAAATATAAGAACTAAAGTCTATGCATGTACTGGTTTTACCTCAGAGCTATCTGTATTTAGTTACCTCAGAAATTTCAACCCCTGATTTCACCTGACCTTTCCCTCTATGTTAAATAAAATATTTTATTATTTTTGAGTATAAAAAGTCTCGAGTGCTGTTAAAAGGGGCTCCAGGTCCTTTCTTCAGGTTCCTGTGCTGAGCGAACAGCCAAGCTATTATACTTTGACAGGGTGGGACAGCCAGAGTTCTTCAGGAAAGAAGAAAACACATTACTAGGGTGGCTCAGTCAGATACGAAAAGAAAAATGGAGGGGAAATCTTGCCTCTGAGGGGAGGGAAGTGGACGGGGGCATCATACTTACATTGGTATAACAGCAGTAAAAGAGACGTTACCGTTTCAAGTAAGAAAAGGCAGGAATTCTTTTGTTTAGGATAAGAATTCCCCAGGTCCAGAACAATTGGCTAGTTGCATTCTAGGTATGGGGTACAATTTAATCCTATGGCATTGTTAGATAGAGGCTTGAAGAAGGCATCTCTTGGTGTTCTCTGTGGAGGGACAAAGGCGCTATTACATGGGACACAATGTCAAAAAGAGCATGCTGGCCTTTCTTCAGCTATTTAGAGCATTTGAAATGCCTGTAATAATGACAAAATATGCCTCTTCACTCCGCAGTGCTATGAACAATACTCCAGGCCCTTCTGCTATGGAGTCAGTTGGGTTAGAACAGACAAGTGGAGACCCGCAAGAAACTTGCGGGATGGTTATCTCATTCGTCACACCTTTGCTTCCTCTCCTCGCCCCCTACCTCTCTCACACTATTTCTCTCCTCTGCCCCCCTTTTCTTACTCTCTATTTCTTCTCCATGCATGTGACTTCCTCTCTCTTTCTGACCTGTCATCTTTCTCTTTGTTTTTCTGCCTCCCCACTTCATCACTCTTTCTCTCTCTTTCTGCCCCCCACCCCATCATTCTTTCTTTCTGCCCCCATCACTCTCCCAGCCTCCTTCCTGCTTCCTCCCCCACTCCGCAGAACAGCAGCAACAGTGGTGGCAGTGCTCTCAGCCACCCACCTACTTCCTCTCCCCCCACAGCAGCAGTGGCAGCACTCTGGGAATCACAACAGATCTCCCAGCTGCAGAGATCAATTCACCTTAGGGCTGCCAGCTCCAGGTTGGGAAATTTCTGGAGATTTGGGGGTGGAGCCTTGGGACAATGAGGCTTGGGGAGGCAAGCAGCCTCAGCAGGGTATGATGCCATAGACTCAACCCTCCAAAACAGCCATTTTATCCGGGGGAACTGATCTCTGTCGCCTGGACAACAGTTGTAATTCTGGCTGATCTCCAGTCCTCACCAGGCAATGGTGGTTCTCGTGGAGGAAATGGCTGGAGGGTGGAATCTATGGCATTACACCAGTTCAAAGTTCCTCCACTGCTCAAATCCCACCCTCTTCAGGCTTCACCCCTCAAATGTCCAGGGATTTCCCAACCTGGAGTTGGCAACCCTATTTCCTTCCCAACCAACGGCCAACCTACCTTTATCTGCCTCTCTGTCTTCTGCTTTCCATCTCCACCCCCCAGCCTCTACCTAGGGAAATTACAGTCTTTCTCCACAGTGAGGACCAAAGCAGCTTTCATTATTCCCTCCTCCTTTTTACCTGCACAACAACCCTGTGAGGTTGGTTAGGCTGAAATATGTGACTGGTCCAAAATCACACAGTCACCTTCCACTGCAAGATGGGGATCTGAACCTGGGTCTTGCAGACCCTACTTTGAAGCTCCAACTGCTATACCTCACTGGCTTTCATAGGGTGGCTGCTGATGAACGCTGGCAAGTAGCCAAGGCTAGGTGAGTTATGCAAATCAGGGGGGACCTGGCAACCCTAGACTGCTGCCAGGCCTAGAGTTGCCAACCTCCAAATGGGAACTGGAGAGCCCCCAGAATTACAACTGGACTCTAGACGGCAGAGGTCTGTCTCCCTGCAGAAAATGGCTGCTTTGGAGGGTGCACTCTGTGGCATTATACCCAGCTGAGGCCTCTCCCTTCCCCAAACGCAGCCCTCCTCCTTGGAGTCAACCACAAAATCTCTAGGAATCCCCCAGCCTGGCATTGGCAACTCTAGTGAGGCCTGGCCCCAAGGCTCCCTTCCTCCTTCCCTCCCTGAAAGGCCAAAATAGGCCCGGAAAGGGCCCTTCTCCCCCACCCTTTTACTGACAGAGCCAGTTAGAAGCCCCCCCCCCGAACATTTTAATCTCTCACGATGCCTGAAGCAGATCCCTGCAGAGGCCATTTCAAAAGGTTTTGGGCGGGGGATTCAACTGTCCCTGAAGGGATTTTCTTAGTTTTTGGATTTTTCTACAAACTCAGAAAGTCTACTGACTATGCAGGAAAAGCTGTTGGGGGAAAGTGAGCCCCCTCTCGGTGGGAATAAGTATCCGCACATTTTGGCAATTAGAATGATAAAAGGAAGTTCTTCTTCACCCAAAGAGTGATTAACACATGGAATTCACTGCCACAGGAGGTGGCAGCAGCTACAAGCATGGACAGCTTCAAGAGGAAATTAGATAAACATATGGAGCAGAAGTCCATCAGTGGCTATTAGCCACAAGGTATAGATAGGAACTCTCAGGCTGGGGAAAGCTAGTGTCCTGGCCCCACTGCTGGACCTCCTGATGGCACTTGGTATTTTTGACCACTGTGTCACAGAGTGTTGGACTGGATGGGCCATTGGCCTGATCCAACATTGGCTTCTCTTATGTTCTTATGTTCATTATCAGCTATAGAGATTATCTTCCTTCTTGCAGCATGTCAAGGGTCTGGAATAGGAGAGAGCATGTTTCATAGAGCTTTAGGCTTTCCTTATCCTCATTGAATTCTGATCACATAGAACAGGGGTGTCCAAACTACGGCCCGCGGGCCAACTGCGGCCCGCGGGCCAGTTTTTATTGGCCCGCAGCACGGGCTCCTTTCTTCTCCTTCTCCTCTGCACGGCCGCTCCCTGGTTTCGCTTCTCCTGCGGCAGTCTCGGGAGGAGCCAGCCAGTCAGAGCCCCTCCCCGCGCCGCCTCAAGGAGGCTCCGGGCAGCCGCGGCATCCTCCTCCGGCGAGGGCTGGGCGGGCTCCGGGAGCTCAGGAGCCAAGCCCCGCCCCCAGCCGGCGTCCCGGGGAGTCTTTCAGGCAGTCGAATGTCAATTTCAGCTCCATTATATCCTATGGGCCATTGAAGTCAATGGTGAAAACATAGGGTATATTCTGGTGGCTGGAGGGGAGGGTTTGAGGAGAGGCTCAAAACTCACAGGGTAGCTGATGGAGCCTCTCCCCAAGATACCCACCAAGTTTCGAGAACTTTGGACCAGGGGTCCAATTCTATGGGCCCCTAAACAGGTTGCCCCTATTCCCTCCATTGTTCTCTATGGTGGGAAAAATATAACTTTTTTTCCCACCATAGAGAACAATGGAGGGAATAGGGGCAACCTGTTTGGGGGGCCATAGAATTGGACCCCCTGGTCCAATGATCTTAAAACTTGGTGGGTATCTTGGGGAGAGGCTCCATCAGCTACCCTGTGAGTTTTGAGCCTCTCCCTCAAACCCCTCCCTCCAGCCACCAGAATATACCCTATGTTTTCACCATTGACTTCAATGGCCCATAGGATATACTAGGGCTGAATTGCCGCCGAATTTCTTTCATTCCCTCCTTTCCTTCTCTCTTTTCCCTCTTTTCCTCCTTCTTCTCTTCTCTCTTTCTTTCCCACCTTCTTCTCCTCTCTTTTTTTCTCCTTTCCCTGTTTCCCTCCTTCTTCCCTCTCTTTCTTTCCCTCTTTCCTTCCTTCTTTCCTTCTCTCTACTCTCTCTCTCTCTCCTTCCCTCTTTCCTCCTTCTGTGGCCCAACTCTCATGAGAAGGAGTTTAAACTTTAAACCCCTTCTCTCTTAGCTCCCCAACCCAGACCAGCTGGGGAAGGGAAGGGGAGGCTTTTGAAGATGCCTCCCCCCCTTTTGCTTCCCCTTCTAACATCACTTCCGGTGATGTCAGGGGGTGTGGCATATTCTAATAGCATAATAGCTCATTAGCATACCATATGCTAATGAGTTCCTGCAGCTGTTTTTCTACGAAAAGACCCCTGGGTAACACCTTTAACCCCCCACACACCTTTTTCCAACTTTCACCTGCAGATTCAATATGTCACCTCTTGTGTGTGGCCCGGGCCTTTGCTTATTTTTCTGTATTTGGCCCTCACCAAAAAAACTTTGGACACCCCTGACATAGAATGTATTGTTGACTATTGTTATTCAGAAGATCTTTTGCCATCATTACTCTGTCTGTATGACTCCCGAAGACTACATAATGCACATGCTCCTGCTGGAGGTGTAAGCAAATATCCTGAGGTGGTAGCCTCTTAATTGCATTCTTGTCTATGTGTTCATGGGACTAAAAGTGAGAATCCTTACTGCGGTGTTGTGTCAAGGTGAAGTCAGGCTCCCACCTCACTGAATATATAGCAGGTTGTAAGTACAGAGTCCCATTAGTGCTGTCCTCCTACAAGATGTTATGTGTTATGCAAGTGAAATGAGACCTCCAGTTACACAAAAAAATTTCTAGTGAGAACATAGCCTCTTTCCCTGTAGTGGGTATGGGTAGCCTGAGAATGGATTAGTCAGGCCCTTACCCCCTAATTTCTATGTGTCTGTACTTGTGCTGTCTCCTTAGTTTAATGTGTCAGAGTTGATACTTCCATTGGCATCATTCACCCAAAGAGTAATTGACATGTGGAATTCACTGCTGCAGGAAGTGGTGGCAGCTACAAGCATAGACAGCTTCAAGAGGGGATTAGATGAACATATAGAGTAGAGATCCATAAGTGGCTATCAGCCACAACGTATAGATGGAACACTATGTCTGGGGTAGTGATGCTCTGTATTTTTCGTGCTTGGGGGAGGAGGCAACAGTGGTGAGGGCGTCGGGAGTTCTGATCCCACTGGTGGATGTCCTAGTGGAACCTGGGTTTTGGCCACTGTGTGATACAAAATGTTGGACTGGATGGGCCATTTGCCTGATCCAACATGACTTCTCTTATGTTCTTATTTGGTAGCCCCAAATTTGGTGGCCAGTTTGGTGTAGTGGTTAGGAGCACGGACTCTAATCTGGGAGAACCGGGTTTGATTCCCTACTCGTCCACTACACATGCAGCTGCTGGTGTGACCTTGGTTCAGTCACAAGTTCTCTCAGAGCTGTTCTCTCGAGCAGGTCTTGAAAGAACTCTCTCAGCCTCACCTATCTCACAGGGTGTCTTTTGTGGGGAGGGGAAGGGAAAGGAGATTGTAAGCCATTCTGGGACCCCTTTGGGTAGTGAAGGGCAGAGTATAGATCCAATCTTTTTTCTTCTTCTTCTTCAAAGTAAAGATTGGCTATGAGAAACTGCCATCACAAATCAGGTAGCTCAGGCAGAATTTTTTGAGTCACCAGGAAGCTTGTGTGGTGGTGTGGTAAAGCATTGAATAGAGAGACTGGAGTGATCTGAGCTCAAATATGCATTTGATCCTGAAGCTTACTGGATCAGTCATGTTTCCTCAGTCTGTAACTCATCTCATGGTGCTGGCAGGGTAAAATGGGGAAGTAGGGAACGATGTACACCTTCCTGAGTTTCCTAGAAAGGAGAGTGGGATATCAGAGAGAAATCCAGTTGCTCATACAATGTAATGTATATAGTACATGATTGCAGATATTTTAGCAAATCCCTCACTCTTCCTTCTATCCCATCCTGGGGTAGGATTGAAATTAGGTATGCATATGTTTGTATGTTCATTTGCTTGATAAAGCTGTTGCAGTGTCTACCTAGTGGTGGGCATAAGTATGAGATTTCCGGGTTAGTGAATGTGTGAACTGGCCCTCAGTTACAGTAGTTCAGTACAGTCAAACCACATGTTCAACAATAGGTAATCAAGAACTGAGTAACTGAGCCATAATACATAGTGGTGTGTTAGCATGTATGAATTCTTCCTTGGTGAATACAGGACTTGAATTACGTTTAAGTGTAAATGTGGTCAAGATAATAAGAAAAGATGTTCTGTAAAGCTTTAAACTGGTGAGGTCAAGTTGTAACTCTCATTAATAAAGGCTCTATATGCTGAGTTGTAATTTGAGCTTTTTGCACACTATGTGTGATATGCATGTTCTGAGCATTCCCTTTCTTTCTAGTCCCCCATGTTTGATGGCAAAGTACCCCACTGGCACCATTACTCCTGCTTCTGGAAGCGAGCACGACTTGTGTCTCACATTGATGTAGATGGCTTCTCTGAACTGCGATGGGACGATCAAGAAAAAATTAAAAAAGCCATAGAGACTGGTGGCACTACAACAGGTAGGCAAATCACTAGTGATGGTCAAAACATAGGCACCACTTGCTTCATCAGCTTGAGTATAGTAAAAGCTTTGTTATCTGTCACTCATGGGGAATGGGGTTTGTCAGTTAATCAAGTGTGCTGGATACCCAAACCTATTGCTCTGCCTGGCTCGCTACCCAGAGGAATCTGCAACAGTCAAATTATTGCGACAGTCACCATACTTGGCAGGACCCTTCCCCTCCCTTTTAACTGCAGACAACCAAGCCAGCTGTTCAGGGCCCTTCTGGCAGAACTGGCTCTTGACAGCCCAAGGAAGGCTGAGGGAGAAGAAGGCACCAGAGGATGCCATACCTTAAACCAGAACTCGGAGCTGTTTCTTCTTTTCCAGGTAAAGGTGGTGACCAAGAGGGATGCAGCAAAGCTGAAAAAAGTTTAAATGATTTTGCAGCAGAATATGCAAAGTCCAACAGAAGTACCTGCAAAGGCTGTGAACAGAAAATAGAAAAGGTAAGCATTATTTCTTTTTTTAACTCTCAAATGAATTGCTTCAGTTTTAAGACAGACACCAAAACTGGAGGTTTAAAAAGAGCATTCTATATGTGTTGCATTTCAGGAAATTAGATATTATAGCCTACCATTCTCTCAGGTTAGAAGGTTGGAATACCGTTTCCAAATTTAAAATGTCTTTGGTCCCTCTGACTCTAAAATCCATAATGTATGTTCTAAAAGCATTGAATTGGTGCATTAAAGCCTTTCTTGAGATGGTAATACATATAACTGCTTGATCTCTTCTTTCTTTTTTCTTCCACTTCAGGGCCAGATTAGAATTTCAAAGAAAATGGTGCACCCTGAAAAGCCCCAACTGGGAATGATAGACAATTGGTACCATCCAGCCTGTTTTGTCAGTCGCAGAGCAGATCTGGGTTTTCTCTCTACTTTTAGTGCTTCCCAGCTACTAGGCTTTGGATTGCTGAATGCTGAAGATAAAGAGACTCTGAAGAAGCAGCTGCCAGCTGTCAAGAACGATGGGTAAGAAGGAGCTTGCATTATTGCAATGTGGTTCAGGGAGCTGTGGGTTGGACTGCTGCAAAATACTGGTGTCAGAAAGTAATTAGAAGGGTATTGTAGGGGCTGGCAGCCAGAGGGCAGCCTAGTAGGTCAGCAAGTTCAGGCAAGGCTTTTAGGAACTCTGCAGAAGATCACCTGCACAGAATGACAAGTTGCTCAGACTAAGAACCCAGGCCAGATGGGACTTTATTGGGGACACGATCACACTGAGCTGGCCATCTGTAGATGTTGCTGTACAGCAGCCTGCTGGCAGTTCCTTCTACCTGCCAGCCACCTTGGTAGAAAGGGGGTAAGGTGCCTGGCTCCTGCTGCTAACATCCTATATTTGAGGGCACCAGTAGCTTCAGTAATACTACAGAGGAGAAAATTTCCATCACCAAGTGAGGCCCAGCCTTATTTGGTGAACGTTCTTTCCGTTTGTTTTTCTACACATTGGCCTGACCAACCCTAAACTGATTTGACTTACTGAAGGGGAGTGCAGGATTATTGCGTACTATTGAAATAAGAGCCCTCCAAAATATGTGGCTTCTGGGCTCTCATGGACCATTGATAAAATCCTGAAACAGGTTTGGGAGTATATGTGTGTTAAGAAAATAACAAGCCTCATGATTGCCTCCTAGTTTTTAAAAATATGGCCAAACACATCATGGCAAGAAAGCCACATTTTAGTGTAGCTGAAATTATATGAGTTTTTGTTAATTTCTAAAGCTGCATCTCTTTCTCTTTGAAGTTCACAAATGTCAGTGCAGCCTTCACAGAAAGCCACGGTAGTTCACCATACTGCAATAGTTATATATCAGGTAGTTAATCACATGTACCTAAAATGTGACAAGTAATATAGCTAATAAGATCTTCAGGTAGTTCACAGTGTTAAACAGTTTCAGAGCACTGCCTCATTGGTCTGCAGTAGAACAGCTAGATTCGAGTCCAGCAGCACCTTAGAGAGCAACAACATTTTCAGCGTATAAACTTTTGAGAGTCAGAGCTCTCTTCATCAATGTTGAGCAGGTTGCCCTCTCCTCCAATGCAAGTAGACCTGCAAACTGAAAACCAGCAACACAGTACATATGATTTTTCTAGGCCTCCAAGCACAGGTAGGTAAGCATTACAAGTGTTGGAAGAGATTGGAAAGTGACAGAAAATACTCAGTGCCCATAGCACCTCGAACTGGTTTGAGGGTGCTTAAAAAGTTCTACTAAACCCTTTCAAAGAACATGACTTTATTTTAAAAAATAATTTAAAGCAAAGAAAAGTAGTTCTTTTCAGAAGGTAAACCAAAGCAAGACTTCAGTCATGAGATTTAGAAACATACATTTGAAGAACCTGGGGTGGTTTATCGAATCCTGTGCAATGATGTGTTGAGTTTGTGTAAGATAAGCGACCCTCGCTACTGCTTGGTATTATGACATGAAACATAATTATTCTTTTCTGGCCTCAGTAAGGAAGACTGCTGCTTTGCTATGTTTATACTTGTCAGCTGTTTCCTATGGCAGAGGGATCAGATTTGCATGTTTGCTTCTCTGTGTTGATCTATTTGAGGCTTGTGTTTTGCTTTCCCCAAGATAGTATATGAAACAGAAGCTTGGTAGTTTGACTATGTGAATGCTTCTTTTTGTGTGCTTTGCTTCTGCTTTTAAGGGAGATAATTTTAGTATGCTAGAATATTATAGGAATGCAACATGACAGTAGGGTCACTGTGGAAAATAGCTTGGATTGGTGGCGTAGCATACAATATCATTTGTTGTTGTATCACTGAGGCTCTTAGCTCTTGCTCATGTAGCCGTTCAACATTGAAGAAGAGAAGAGATTGGATTTATACCCTGCTGTTCACTACCCAAAGGCATCTCAGAATGGCTTACAATCCCTTCCCCTTCCCCTCCCCACAACAGACATCTTGTGAGCAGTGTTCCCTCTAAGCTGAATTAGTGTGAGCTAGCTCACAGTTTTTTAGCCTCCAGCTCACACATTTTTGCCTTAGCTCAGGAAGGATGGCTCCAGAGCAAACTAATTTATGTGGTAGCCAAATGGCTCGCTCACAACTTTAATGCTGGTTGCTCACAAAGAAGAACTTTTGCTCACAGGAATCCACAGCTTAGAGGGAGCATTGCTTGTGAGGTAGGTGAGGCTGAAAGACCTGTCTCAGGAACTGCCCTTGAGGGAACAGCTCTGAAAGAACTTACAAATGACCCAAGGTCACACCAGCAGCTGCATGTGGAGGAGTGGGAATCAAACCCAGTTCACCCAATTTAGAGTCCATGCTTCCACACTCCCAAACCACTACACCAAACTGTTGCAGGTGCAACAGAAATGTAATGAGAGTTGCTAGTGTTCTAGTCTATATCTGATAGGCAGCTGTTTGCTCCCAAGACTGATGGACTAGCCCCAGTTTATTTGAGCTATTGTCCTTCTCTTTAGCCTGCAGAGATGCAGCAACCAGAAATAAAAGTCACACTGAAGGCACCTTACATTGTCAGTCAGTCTGATGCAGACCACCATCAGGTACAGAGATGGAAGACTCCAGCAGTTGGCAGTTCTGTAAGCCTCATGGCTATCAAATATCATACAGCTAGATTGGGTGTTCAAAACCTTTTATCACTGAAAGCACCCTGCCTCTGCTGTGTATGCATCTATATAAATAATATAATATGTCTGCCATAATCATGGTGACTGAAAAACACACTGCTGTTTATGGAGGGCATTACTGCTAGGAAGCTAGGGTGATATCAGAGATATCACAGATTACATGTTACATGGTGCATTACCATCATTATTCATTGTACGATGAAGGTTTGAAATGTCAAAACTGGATGTCACTCTGCTTTTACGAGCTCGCATGAATGATTGACAGGGAGCCCTATGTAAATTCTTACTAATCAGGTCAGTCCCAGTGGCAGACATCAGTAACCCCAGGCACAAAGGACATACTTCAGGGGTGTCAAACTCATTTGTTATGAGGGCCGGATCTGACATAAATGAGACCTTGTTGGGCCAGGCCATGTGTGTCATAAAATGTAATGCCAGGTAGTGGAGATGTAAACTTTAAAAAGGACACAAACACAAAGATTTTTTTTTACTTAAAATAAAAACATGCTTAAAACATTAGCTCTGTAAGCTGCAAACCTACTTTTGATTTATTGACATTCACCACAGAAATCTCATGCTCAGAGTTCTGAGTCTAGGACCCAGGTTAAAACATGAAATGGCTGAGTAATTAAGAGAGTCTGGTGAAGCAAGCTATGATGCAGGAGCAGCAGCAGAACTGGAAGCAGGAGATGGCCGGTTCCATTGCGGGCCTGATGGAAGCCCTCCAGGAGCCTGATCCAGCCCTTAGGCTGCATGTTTGACACCCTTGACATAGTTGATGCAAACCCCAGATGATCCCTATGGCGATCTTTCCCTCTTTCCTCCCTGTCACGCCCGTCTGCGCCAGGGAGCGACGTGTCTCCGGTGGCCGTGGCCACTGGTGCTACTTTCCGCCTGCTTTCACCCTGGGGAAGAGGTACACGGAGCCGTGTGTTGGCAAGGCCCTCAAAGGAGTTTGGCACCAGCAGTTTCCTCACTTCTCCACGTCCCACTCTGGAACCTGGCCTCAGGCACACCTGCAGGGCTTCAGGGGGGAGTCTCTCTCTCTCTTAACACTCCCTCCTTTCCCCAGCCAGTTCAGATGTCCTCCTCCCCGGTTGCTGCCCCTTCACCTTCCTTTTATTACCCCCGCCAACCTCCGGACTCCGCCTGCCCTCTGGCCCCGCCCCCACCTAAAACCCAGGACGCCGAGATCGCCCCTGTGCCTCCCGTCCATCCTCCTGCAGCCCCGCCTTGGCCTGCCTGTCTTCTCAGCCCCCGGCTCTCCTCCCCGCTTCCGGACCCCGCCCCCACGGCTCGCGGGCTGCGCGGGCTCGGCCGAGCTCTCCCCGGCTGTCTCTCCCCTCCGCCCGTCGCAGCCGTGCCCGTCCCCGCCGGGGCTTCCTCCGCTGGCCTCCCGGCCTCTCCCTCTTCGCCCCAGACCGGGGCTTCAGGTGCGTTTTGGGGACTCGTGGGGGAGCCGGTCGCTCCAGCGCCGTCCCCGCTCGGGGGCTGGAGCTCGTCCCGGCCCGGGCCGGGACACTCCCTCATGCACAGGATTTTCCCTTTCTTTTTTGCTGAGCAGCCCCTACATCTATTTTCTTCTTATTTGTTGGTCTGTGGCTGTTCCGACCTGTCATGTTGTTATGTATTTTGATGCTAGTCCAGCCCAGGAACTTGAGAGAAGAGACAAAATCACCTGCTAATATTCTACTCATGTAATGGCACACAAGAGGCTTTTGAAAGTTCAAAAATAAAATATTTTATTTAACTTGGAGGGGGAAAGGTCAGGTGGAATCAGGGGTTGGATGTCTGAGGTGAACCGATAATAAAAACTGGGGTAACTTTATAATTACACTAAATCCAGCTATTATGTTGCCAACAAGTAAGTGTTTTTGCTTTTCCACAAGGTCTTTAAAACTTTGAATAGAGAGGCTTTCTTTTCAGTTTCTGTTTTAACTTGCAACCAGGTTTCTGAGTTTCACTGACACTTCATGTTTCGAAGGCAGGAAAATACAACAAAGTTCCAAAAATCCTACCCTCTATACAAGCCAGGGATCGCTCCTCTTTTAAGAGTTATCTCCCTTTTTCCTGGGCAGGGATTACTTCTCTTGACTAGAAGCTCTGTCCTTTTTCAGCTTGAATGGGGATCTTCCGTGATCCTCTCTCTCCTCTTTCCTCCTTCCCAGTCCTCAGTCAATGCTAAACTGTCTTGTCTTCAACTGTCAGTTCCCAACTGTCATTTCTTAACTGATGCTCTCCACAGAGTTCTGTTTGAACAGCCTGTCACTCAAAGGTTCTCAGACTGTGAGGCATTAATCCTTGATAGTCCATCACAATCCCCTTTTTTGATGACACATTTTTAATATTCATTTCTTTCTGCCTCAGGGTGTTCAAAAGTAAACTCTTGCAAGTTCTTTTAATTTGATACTATTTTTTTGTGCCAAGGGTGCTTGGATTGCATGTAAAAGCTAGCAGGAAGGAATCTAAAGAATGAAAGTGGAGCTGTGAAAAGGCAGAGAATGGCTTGTGCAAAGTATTAAAAGTAACGGAGGCCATCAAGCTTTGTTATATAATTGACTATGTTTGAATAACTTTGCCTAACTTATATTTGTATTTCTTTCTCAGAAAGAGAAAAGGAGATGAGGTGGATAGCAACGCAATCTCAAAAAAGAAGCCAAAAAAGGAAAAAGAAAAACAGTCCAAGCAGGAGAAACTGCTGAAGGTTGGTTTCTTATGGATCATCCAGCCATCTTCCTTTTATAGGGGAGTCCAAGGCAATGACATGTTTTGAACTGTCAGTGGAGGCTGCCCTGTTCTGCATCACTTTTGTTCTGAATCTTGTTCAAAATCTGGCATGACTACGAGAAAGAAGCAGGATCTGAAGGAGCTGGTGATGCTGGCACAGATTCATTCAGAAGCAGGGTTTTTTTTAATTACCTAAAAGCAAGAGTGTTCCAGGTGCCTTGTGTTGCTAACATGAAAGAGGTCTCTCTCTAGTGGAAGCATATGGTATACCATAGCATAAAGCAGCCCAAGTCATCTTCTGATTTTTCAGTTTACATTTCACTGTTTTGTCAATTAGAAACAATGTTCTGGGTCCAGAGGTATCATTAGGAAGGCTGTTTCAGAGGGTAGCCGTGTTGGTCTGCAGTAGAACTGCTAGATTTGAGTCCAGTAGCACTTTAGAAACCAACGAGATTTTCAGGGTGTCAGCTTTTGAGAGTCAGAGCTCCCTTGGTCAGATTAGGAAGGCTGATTCTGTTAGCTGGTGAAGAAATAGTTCCATACTATTCATCAGGAAGTTTCCACTGGTAGACAGTATGCCATTGCCTCAAAAGATTTAGGAGCTTAGATTTTGACAGGCCTTTCACTACAATGTCAGAAGCTTTCAGCGTGCTTTTTCTTCAAGAAAATTTGAGATATGATTGCTCTGTCTTACAGACTTATCTAAGTCTTGAACTGGTATATCCCTGTGCTAGGCTTGAGAAACTTGTGACCCAAGCAATCAAAGTGCATTGTGGCCTGCCAGGTGCTTGATATCCATCCTGTTCTGTTGTCCCAGCTAGGCAGCAAAAACAAGATGTTCATCAACCTTATGGTGGACCCTTCAACGCAACTGACTAGCTCCATTTAGCTTGGCAGGTCAGAAGTTGTGCAGACCCATCTTAACACCAACTTAAATTGATCCAGTAAGGTTATCTGTCTTTTTAAAAAAATTCTCCACTTCTGAGACCTACATAACAATTAATATCCCATATAGGAAATTTTAGAAAAGTGGTTTACCAAAAAACCAGGTTCTGTGTTTGGGATGTGACAAGAATCACATGCTGTGCCTGCAGGTTCCTTTTTGAAAGAATTGGAACTGATTAAACCTTTACAAGACTCATCAGCTTAAGAGTCCCAGTGCTATAGCAGATAAAAGCAGGTTTTCTGAGTTTTCTGTATAATACTAGGATTTCTTCCTGTACAGCTGCCAGAGTACAAATCAACCTTCCCAGCATTGGAGCAATTAATCAGCTGGCTTGCCAGCTCTGCACAATCTTGGACATGTTTGCCACTTGATAAACAGGTGTTTTTAACCTTAAAGTAGGAACCACATGATGTGTGACTGTCATGAAATGTGAAACTTGGCTTTTGGCAGAAGCTGCATGCCTAACAGCCCCAAGAACATAGAACTTCAGTTGACACAAGAGGGAAGGGTGAAAGGGCTGTAGCTTTTAGTTTTCCCTTTGTGCTAGCTTGGTTTTTCACTCTACAGCCAGCTGGTCTCCACTCTTAGAAACTGCTTGTACAGATGGCCTGTTGGATATAGAAGGTGGCACTGGAGAAGAGAGAATTACTTCTGGGAATAGCTGATTCCCAAGCAACTTATAGTGATGAAAAATGGGTTTTCCGCTTTGTGTGTAGAATGGCCATTTTACACAGACAAAAGAACCTCCTCAGGAAACAGGAAACAATCCATAGACAAAAAAACCTCAGGAAAGCTCCTCCATTAGCATGGTCATAGCCTGGAGAACTACTACAAGATAATGACTCAGCCCTACCCCACATTCCAGGGTAGATATAAATT
The DNA here is from genome assembly GCA_029375565.1 of Gekko gecko. Taxonomy (NCBI): domain Eukaryota; kingdom Metazoa; phylum Chordata; class Lepidosauria; order Squamata; family Gekkonidae; genus Gekko; species Gekko gecko. The sequence goes on along the minus strand of JAPDNY010000001.1, from coordinate 85,316,563 downwards.
ACCTGCGCTGCCATTTTTCTGCTCACCTTGACACAGAGAGTACTACATCTTTCTGTGTTATACCTCTAAGGATGCCAGTCACAGCTACTGGTGAAATATCAGGTCCTACAATACCAAGACCACAGCCACACAACCCTGAAAATCTACAGCAACTAAACTTCATTTAATTAATAATTACAACAAATACCTGACCCTTATTTCATGCATTTCTGTTTGTAAAGCAGGCAGCCTCGTTCATCAGGTCTGTTGGACCTGCTGCTTTTGAACAGTTCATAAACAGAGATTTAAACAGTTAAAAGCACTATTCTGCATCTACAGGAACAGACAGAGTTGATTTGGAACATCAAAGATGAATTGAAGAAAGCCTGTTCCATTAATGACCTGAAAGAGCTCCTGATAGCAAACAAACAAGAAGTTCCTTCTGGGGAATCAGCCGTGAGTTGGAATCTGTTCTGTTTTATGTGTTACTATGCACTTGCTTTCTGTAATTGTTAACACAAAGTGGGCTGAGACAAATAAAATGAATTTCAATAGAGATAAGTGCAAAGTCCTACACTTAGGTACAAAAAATCAAAGGCACAGATATAGCATGGGAGGGACTTGGCTTGACAGCAGCACATGTGAAAGGGATCTAGGTGTTATGGTTGATCACAAGCTAAACATGAGCCTGCAGTGTGATGCGGCTGTGAAGAAAGCTAATGCAATCTTAGGATGCATTAGCAGAAGCATTGTGTCCAGATCACGGGAGGTGGTAGTTCTGCTGTATTCTGCTATGGTCAGGCCCCACCTGGAGTACTGTGTCCAGTTTTGGGCACCACATTTTCGGAAGGATGTTGACAAACTTGAGCGGGTCCAGAGGAGGGCAACCAGGATGGTGAGAGGGTTGGAGTCCAAGTCTTATGAGGAAAGGCTGAGGGAGTTGGGTATGTTTAGCCTGGGAAAGAGAAGGTTTAGAGGGGACATGATTGCAGTCTTCAAGTATTTGAAGGGCTATCATGTAGAAGATGGAGTGGATCTATTCTCTCTTGCTCCGGATTGCAAGACTAGATCTAATGGGTGGAAATTACAAGGGAGTCGTTACCGGCTTAATATCAGGAGAAACTTCCTGACTGTAAGAGTGGTTGAGCAGTGGAACAGACAGCCTCGGGAGGTGGTTGATGCTCCTTCGCTGGACGTTTTCAAGAGGAGACTGGACAACCATCTTTTGGGTATGTTGTAGGTATGTAGGGGTTTCAGCTGTGTTCCTGCAGAGTGCAGGGGGTTGGACTAGATGGCCTGCAAGGTCCCTTCCAACTCTAACATTCTATGATTCTATGATAAATTAGTTGAGTGAAGAAAAATATGATTTCAAAAAATCTGTAATAAAAGTTGGTTCTAGTAGCTTCAAGAGCAACATGATTGGCCATTTAAAGGTAGCTTGTAGTTTCCAAACCTAGAAAGATTTGTGTGCAATTTGATTTGCTATAGAAAGAATTCTTAAGATGATCTAGGCATCTATAAGCTCTGTAAGTGTCTTGGCATGATGTCCTAAGTCCTTTCACTTTCCTCAGCATGAATCCTTTTATTATTCTAGATCCTGGACCGTGTTGCGGATGGGATGGCCTTTGGGGCTCTGCTGCCATGTGAGGAATGCAAAGGGCAGTTTGTGTTCCGGAGCGATGCATACTACTGTACAGGGGACATAACGGCTTGGACTAAATGTGTTGCCAAGACACAGACTCCCAACAGGAAAGAATGGATAATCCCAAAGGTAGTGTACTTTGTTGTTGGATCTGTCAGCCATTTATTCTTACATTATGTAAAACTTTGTAGATGGCTTGGGGAAGGGTGTTACTTGAAAGGAGGCCCACTCTTCTACTCCAGTAACTTCCCTTTGAATAGGAGATAGGGGCCTCTTCTCCCATCTCTTTTGCCTTGGATGGAGGACTTGTACTTCCCCAAACCTCTAAAGCAATCGGTATGAATGGCCTGCTAGAAATGTAAGGTCCCAAAATTTTGAAGACATGGAAGAAAAGCTTTTTTCTTGGGGGAGGGGAGCAGAAATTTGGAGGGGGGAATGAAAAATATGCTATATTTCCTTTCTATCAAGTACAACCCCAGTTTGCTGTTTTAAGAACATAAAATGCATAATTTGTAACTCGATTAGCACATAAAATTGTATTGGTGGACTTAAGGAATTTAAATTATAGCTGTCCTAGTTTTCTGAAAGCAAGATTGTAAATACATCCAATATACTACACAGAGAGAGAGAGAGCGTGCTATAGACTGCTGCACTTGATCCTATCTTAGCACATTTTACTCATTTCAGTGATTGTTCCCAAAAAGTCCTCAGTAGGGGGATGGATATTTTTCTTCTGGGCCTTCACATCCCTCAGGCTTACTGGAAGTAGTTAAGAATTCTTTTCTTTGCATTCAAGAAGCTGGGTGGGAAGAAGGGAAGGCAGGCACTGTATCTCTAACAGAAACATTAAATCTCTCTACTGCCCTCCCCCAAATCTGGAAACTATTGGTATACACCTGTGATGGACTGCACTTAATGACAGGTTTCCTTGTGCAGCCATTTCAGAGAACTGGGAGGTGAAGAGTTAACTCTTCACTGAAATGGAGAGCTTGAGTGACAGGCTGTTCCCTCCTCCTCCCCCTTACTTTCTGATTGGTCAGTGCCAGCTGAGGAGACTGATATGAGTGCTGGGGGCATGGTCTTTTTTTTTTTTTTAAGCCTTTTGGCCAGTTGGTCTTTTGGAAGTCCTCAGACAGGTTAACCGTCAGAGGGAAGGGAAGTGACTCCATGCCTTAACTGTTTTCTATTGATTCTGAGGAAGAATTCAGTATTAGAACAGAACATCTAAGAGTCAGCCTAAGCTGAAGTCCATTTTACATAGACCCCAGAACTGGGACTGAGATTTTGGCGAGGACGATTGAGTAGCATGCTGAAACTCCTGTTCAGGCCAAAAGAAAAGGAAGGGTTGTATGATCTTCTGAGGAGAAGAAAAATAATTCCTGCCCAGTTACACAGGGGGGTTTTCTCTGAGAAGGCCCCTGGTCCTGTTGTGAAGGGAATTGGATTTAGATACCTCGGGATATAGAAATAAAATGTGTTTCCCGAAAGGGAAAGAGTTAGGTATACAAATAAAGAGACCGTCTCCAGGAAACCTGAAGAGTCATAGGAAATTCTATGAAGAAACATTCTGCCCTGACCTGGAGAGCCCAGACAAGCCCGATCTCATCAGATCTCAGAAGCTAAGCTTGTTTTATTTTGTGAGTCATCTCAAGTGGTGACATATACATCTTTTAAAATGTTGGGGAGGTTCTGGTTTATGGCTAAAGGAGAGTGATGTTACAAGAATGCCGATTGTATCAAGTTGCAGGCAGTGAGTGGATAATTTCTAGACTGCTTCTTTGTTCTGCAGCACTTGTGGTGTGCTGCTTCCTAGAACATCATGATTTTCAGTTTGGAGTGTATGGCAGTCCAGTGAAAAACATTCTTTCAGAATATACTGCTAGGGAGCTATTAGAATGTGCCGACTCGACTGTGCGACTGAACAACAACAACAAAAAAAACATGGGTAGCAGCACTGTTGTTCAGCTTTCTAGGGAAACATTTGACCCACAGTCATTATTAAGCTTAAAGTATTGATAAAACATTATGAGAATTAAATATGCAGTCATTGCAGCTCAGGATGATGTGTGTCTTCAGATGCAAGACCCCATTAGATTGTAGTGGGGTTCCTGGGGATGGAACAGTAGGAACAGTTCTCTGAAGTCAGTTATCTAACTTTGATTGCTGTATTAGTCTCTGGGATTTCTTACATTGTATGTTTTAATTTCTCTTGTGTATGCTACCCCAACACAGGAGTTCCGTGAAATCACATATCTAAAGAAATTTAAATTTAAAAGGCAGGACAGAGTATTTGCCCCAGAGGCTGCCTCTGCAAACTCAGTATTTCCTCCAAAAGTTTCTGTTCCAGTTACAGAAAACTCTGCTGCACAAGCAGGTAAGTGGCTTGGAAAACAATGTCCTCAAAATACCCTCATGAGCGAGGGGTGAAATGTCCTCCTCTTATGTAGGTAGTGAAAATTAACATGCCAGGCAGTCTGAAAGTTACATACTTCAGTCGTCCCACAAAATCCAACTCCTTCACATATGTCCTGTTATGACCAATTCAGTCACCTTCCTTCCTGTTTATGTTTCATTAATTGTTTTCATTGTTTTTATGTACACAAGTATATTTTTAACAATTGTTCTAAGGTTTTGATCACCACCTTGGGGACTCTGGGTGCAAAGGTGTCATTAAAATGTTTTAAATAAATTCAGACATCCGTTCCTGGATGTAACTTGGTACTCTCATGCAACTGTACTGTGTGATTCATGGGTAAGGAGGATTTGTTGTGTGAAAGCACCCCCCCCCCCCCCATTTTCTCATCTCGTTTTTGGAAGTGAAAACTCCTAATACAAGGTGGTACTTTCAAACAAGGAACCTCAACTGAAATTTGAAGTAGCCCTGTACCACATCAGGGAACGTATGCATACTCGTGTCTGTTTTTACATGTTCCACAAAAGGAGAAGTACTGCTGTTATCACTTGATAACTTTACAGAATGCTTTTATGGTATGATCTGTTCATCATACGCTTTGTATTTTATATTTGACCATCCAGACAAACCTTTATTTAACATGAAGGTTGTGACCCTTGGGAAATTGTCGAAGAATAAAGATGAAATCAAGTCTGCTATTGAAGAGCTTGGAGGAAAGGTGACAGCTTCTGTGAATAAAGCTAACCTGTGCGTCAGCTCACAAAGTGAGTGATCCAGTTAACTGGTATCGTTAGGAAATGAAGGAGCGCCCATTAGGAGAGGTTATAGATTAAGAGGAGCCTTATCTGTTCCTGCGCACTTAGTACTTTGATGCCTCATATTAGTGGATATCAAGGTCTTACTAGTGCTTCATGTTTGCATTTATATTAAGTGCTGTAAATTCTTGAAACATTTAATTTGTAATGGGTCCTCAACATGGCAAAATCTCAGAGTATCTGAATTTAAGCCTCTCTGGGAGCGACTGTGTGCATGTGCTGGACCTTATATTAACATCTGCAGTGTGAGTGCTGCTGCAGATTACCTCCTCCTGTTAACGGACTCTTACAGTTTTGACATAGTTGCTGTATGGAATGTTTCCACACCCTCCTTTATGACTGCTGGGAGAATTGACACTTGCTGTGTGATGGTTCTGATCCATGTGATGAGTACCTCCATATCCTACACTGAGCAAGGCACTTTTGTCCCCAGGATTTGGCATCCACTTGAATGCATAAAGCTTTCTCATACTGGTTCAGATTTGTTCGTGATGGCCTTGCATGCTTATTTAGGAGATTTTAATAGCTCTGACAGCAGCTCCCAAGAAGAGAACTAAGGATCAGAATGGAGAAGCCACTGGGACATAGGTGATTAGTTCCTCCTAGCACTTTAAAAATGCTGGTAGATTCTGTGTAGGGATCCAGTTCAGATCAGGGCCAAAAGGGAAAGGGAGTTTAAACTCTTCCCTCACACTGTTATATCGGTCAAAACTCCGCCCCACACTGCTGCTAGCCCTGAAGGAGGGTTATGACCATTTTGGGGGTTTCTGTGTGCCTTCTGTCATCATTTTGAAAATTCTGTGAGGAGCTTCTCACAGTGCTCCCAATGAGTTTGACCCTAGCCATATTACTTGCGTTCTTAGGCAGGCCCTGGCTTGAGCCTGGAATCTCTCGCATGCAGATCATATGCTTATTACCATGCTCTGGGCTCTTTCCCTAGCAAAAATGTCTCAAGTAATGCATTGTCTTTTTACTTTTCCTGTTCTTAATCTTCCAGAGGAAGTTGAGAAAATGAGCAAGAAGATGGAAGAAGTGAAGGAGGCACAAGTGCGTGTGGTGTCAGAGGAGTTTCTCCAGGACATAAAGTCCTCCAGCAAGAGCTTTGAGGAGCTCCTGTCACTTCATGCTCTTTCCCCCTGGGGCACAGAAGTAAAACAAGATCACAAAGAAGTGTCCATAGGAGGAAAATCCAGTGGGCATTCAAACACAAAAAGCACTGGGAAAAGCAAGGAAGAACAAGGTGAAGAGAACATGCAAAAGGCATCTTTGTCACAGGACTTGATTTTTCCCATAACAGTTAAAAACATTTGGTACACTGGAAGGTCCCAAAGTGGATTGTTAAGTTTATCGCATTGAAAGTACTGTTAGAAGCTAAGGTGAAGAGCCTCAAAGCAGTCAGTGGTCCCGCTTGTCAAACCCCTTAGCATATAGCTGAAATTAGCCTCTTATTTACGTCATCTGCTGGCAGTTCCCAGCCAGTTTGGTGTAGTGATTAAGAGCGGTGGACTCTAATCTGGAGAACTGGATTTGATTCCCCACTGCTGCACACGCAGCCAGCTGGGTGACGTTGGGTCAGTCACAGTTCTCTCAGAGCTCTCTCAGCCCCACCTACCTCACAGGATGTTTGTTGTGGGGAGAGGAAGGGAAGGGGATTGTAAGCTGCTCTGGGGCTCTGAGTGAAGGGTGGGGTATATATCCAACTTTTCTTTGCTTAGTTTTCAGTGATTGGTTGAGACCCATAGCTGTTTTTTACCTTGATGTATTGTGTGTCACATGATAATACCACAAATTCCCATCCTCCCCCCAAAAAAACCCTTTTAGTGATTTGAGAGGAGAATGAGAAGGGAAATCGGGGGGGAGTACACAGTGTCCTCTTTGGAACTTAGACCAAGTGTGAAAAGTTTTACTTTGCAGAAATTTCTGATTATTCCAATACACATGCTATTTGGAGTGGGCATTGCACTTTTCCAGTTATAAATGGTATGAGTGGCAATCAAATACAACAGGCAGATAACAAAAACAGTTAGAGGAGAATTGTCTGAATCCTCTCCCCTCCATCTTAAGAATAACATGTTTGCATATAAAGAGCCTTTGGTATTTATAGTGAAATGTGGCAGAGGAAGTTAGTCTTTGAGGAACCTTTTCCTTCATCTTCTGTGGTCTAAAATCTATGGCCCTCCTAACTTCCTGAAGATGCAAGAATAAAGGGGGAGGATTAAATTCTCTAAACTGGATTGCCTGAATAGAAATCAAAGGTAAGATGGTAGACACTCCCTTAGCATTAACAGAATCTGTGAGGACCGAGGCTTAAAGAATACAAAAGTTCTGTTTAATGTGAGGGTTTAAACAGTTCAGACTTCATATTTCAGGAGCTAATGCTTTACATAGTTCCATTAGGATGACTGAACATGCTGCTCTTTGCATAGAGAGGTTTCCATTAAAAATTCTCCTTCAGTTGGAATTTAACAGGATAAAGTTGGTTCCTTGCAAACTTTTACTCTTGAGGCAAAGCTCCCTTATTAAGATTGAACCCAGAAAGGATGACTATTCCCCCAAACCTTCTATATATGTGAAACAGTTATTCTTTTTGCAGCTCTTGTTCTCTGGCTAGAGAATATTTTTTAATGTATGTTAACAAATACATGCACTTTTTGTATAGGAACCAGCAAGTCTGAAAAGAAAATGAAGCTGACAGTGAAAGGAGGTGCTGCTGTGGACCCTGACTCAGGTAACTTCAGAAAAACCTTGTGCCTGTTACCCCTTTGGTGATATTCTGTCATAAATGCCTGGGTGGGTCATTTTCTGCTAATCTGAAGGGTCACCACCATCATTGGACTGCCTGGCATATTCGACAAGGCTGTTCTCGCTCATCAGTGGCTTCTAGCTCATTTTGAAGACCTCCACACACACATAATACAAAACTGAATAACTTAGTTGACGCATGTCTTAGAATTGCCCTCCCACGGCTCTTCTTCCGGTTTGGCAAGCTGAGGGCAGCCATTCTCCCCTCTCTTGGGGGAATGGTCTGCAGACCAGCAGGTAGAGAGGGAGGGCGATCGTACGCTCTTCCCCAGGGTTCAGAATGAGCCCTGAGTCAGGGGGCACTGAGGTTCACCCCCCCCCGGCTTCTAGCCTGGGGGGTGGGGGTGTCCTTTTGCCCCGACGGTCTCCCTGCTGTGTTCCAGTAATGGCCGAGGCTTTGCGTACCGGAAACCAAGTGGATGGTGATTAAGTTGTAATTAAGCGACTGGCTGAATCAATTTCTTACTGAAGAAGTGTGAGTACAAGTTAACGAAGCACCAGAGGGAAGAATACATCCTCCCAAGCATGGGTGGGGGAGACAATGGTAGACCCCCCATGGAGGACTAGATAAAGGAAACTAACATCGGAGGAATGGAAAATGAAGGGACTGTGATGGAGGAATACTGAGAGTTATGAATTGAGTAACACACAAGCAAATGTTTGGGACTTTAAAAACAGCAACTGAAAGCGTTTCATATGGCTAGCTAGAAATGGCTAGAAGGAAGAATTAGAATCTCCTTTAAAGACTGTTAACATCGTAGTGAGAGACTGAGTTGGAATAAAGTCTTCCCCTTCCCTCCCAGAAAAGAAGCGGGGGAAAGGGAACTCCCTCCCCCCGCATAACAATATAATAATATAAAAATGTTGATTTTTAAGGGATAGGGGGAGTGAAGAAGAAGAAGCATAAATAGAAAAGAGAGAAGTATTGAATGGAAATGGAAACTTACATTAGCTTGAAGTGTTTTCTGAGTGACGGCTGGAAACGATGCAGAATCCATCTTTAGCAGGCGGAGGGGGGGAAATTCCCCCTCTCGAAAGATAAAGAGACTGTACAAACATCGGAAAGTAATCTTTTTAGGCATTGAAGAACCCTCTTTCTTCTTAAAGAAACTCCAAATATCTCTGTAAGCGGTGACTGGGAAAGGCTGAAGGTTGAAGGGTGGGGGGGAAGCTCCCCTCCGCCTAAAAAGAAAACAACTCGGAATGAGCTTGAAATAAGGCTGATTAATTTAGAGAACTTTTAGAGGCAGTGTAAAGATCCGATGGATTTATGGGACCCTGGCGACTTGATAACAAAGAGAAGATACAGACTTTGGACTTTGAAGCGTTTCTTTCGATATGGCGTCTTGTGTCGTAGTTTAAAATTAAAACGAAACTGAATCTTCATTAAGAACTCGAAAGTAGCTGAAAGTTGGACAAGACAGCAATGTAGCTATGTTTCCCCTACGATAAGCGGGGGGGGGAGGGGAAACTCTCCTCCTAAAAAATAATTATATATTTTGATGGGGGGACAAAGCTAATAGTAGGTTGGGCGAAAGGTGGATATGTTTTAATAATAATGGACTTTGAGTTAAAGACTGAGGAAGATTCTATAGTGAAGAGCCCTTTCTAGAGATGAGAGTTTTGGCTAAGGGAGTACGTTGGGAAAAATTAAGGGAAAGGGTTTCTACAGAAATTGATAATGAATGGTTAAATTAATTCTAAAAGGATTTTATTAATTTAGGCTAAATCCATAAAAGGAAGAGGGAAAAGGGATGCTATGTGATGCATATGGAGGTTCCAGTTTGTCTGTCTTTCTTTTCTTTTTTTAATAAGAGGGTAAATGGAGAGTTTTCTTTGAAGAGAATCATGTTTAAGCCTAACTTGGAGGTTTTTTAATAGTGGTATTTAAATGCTATTGGACTCTATGTATTGATTGATAAAAATTCTAAAGAGTTAGAGGGGCAGAAAGTAATAGGCAGAAATTATTGTAATGAGATGATGAGAGTGCCTGATGTTTGTACAAAAGAAATGTTAGTGTATTGCAGAAGTATACTCCAAACAGTCTGTATGAGCTAGAGCTTCATAAGCAATGTACTCAACTGTCACCTTCGAGGTTAACAACTGAAAGTTTTTATTTGTTAATGCCACATTTGTAAGCACTATATACAATCACCACGTTTTGGATTTTCTTTTCTATCTCCCCCTTCTTGTAGCTATGTTTGTTAGGACCCCTCCCTTTTTCTGTAGATATTTAGAAAATGCAATAAAAAACCCCTTCGGTGGGATTTAAAAAAAAAAAAAAATTGCCCTCCCACGGATGATCGGACTGACCCATACTGCTGGTTTTTTGCTGGCTTTCTACTTATAGTACACAAATAAGCTGGATGATGTTGGTGGTTGAACTGTGAAGGACCCAGTTCCAAATTTTTGAGAGCTTTGACTCTCAAAAGCTTGTTGGTCTCTGAGGTGCTACTGGACTTGAATCTGTTTTACTTCTTACCAACACAGATATCTTCTGAAACTAACAAACTTCTAGTAGCTTTCCCCAGGAGGGTTTTTTGTGCTTGTAATGCAAATGTTTAAAAATGTTTAAAATGTTGGTCAGCTTTTGAACAGCTGTTTTCTCCTGCCTTATCTCATTGTGAGATTGGCTGAATGGGTTTTCTGTAGAAACATCCAGATAATTTTTTCAATGCCTGGCAGTTTTCAAAGCAGTCTTCACGATTTGTAAATGCCTTCCTAGGTGAATCTGAGAAAGGGGAAGAAATTGTCTTTAATGTCAGGGGGTAAAAGGTAAAAATAATAAGATCAAAATATGTTTTACTGACCTTAATTCATTTCTGTTCCTCGCAGGCTTAGAAGATTCTGCTCATGTCTTTGAAAAAGGTGGCAAGATCTTCAGCGCCACTCTGGGCCTAGTAGATATTGTTAAAGGAACCAACTCCTATTACAAACTTCAGCTGTTGGAAGACGATAGGGAAATCAGGTTGGCTTTGGCTCTTTCCTGATTACATGCTTCTGTCTCCCCTGATATAACAACGTTGGAGTTTCCATATTCTCTGTTTAGCAATAGTTTCATAAGACGTGATCAGAAATGCTGAACTCAAAAGTCAATTAGTTTTTTGCTTCTAAATATCTAGAGCCTGAAGCAGTTCTGTCTGGGGCAGTGCCAAGCAACCTGTAAGCCACCCTGAGCCTGCTGTAAATTGGGGAGGGCGGGGTATAAATAAAATAAATATAAATAAATAAACCTAGTTTGCAAACCTAATCTGAAAACCTTCGCTTTGTTCTCTGAGGATTTTCTCAGCACTTTTACAAAGCAATTATTGGCTGATTGGGTAACTCTTCCCCTTCTTCTAGACTTCTGCTGATCAAAACCAACCAGTCCCTACCTAGTCCATGCTCACATGCTCATTTAAGTTCTGGAAAGGAAAATTTCAGCTGTGTTGGAATGTAAATGTTAGCATGATTTGAGTCTGCTGTAGTACTACCATGAAAATTCCATTTTCTAGGGTGGGGAAATCTTTGAGCAGTGACTGCCATGAGGATTTGACTACTGCCTGTTTTGCCAAACCCCTGGAAGCCTGATACAGTAGGCATTGGGACTTTTTAAACAAATAAACAAACCCTTCCATGTTTCTTAGTGTAGCTTTTGGGTCCCTAAATGAATACTTGTTTTAGGCATGTCTTCTGTAGAGCTAAATTTCAGGAAACTTTCTTTTTTAGAGTTTAGCTGTGTAGAGGGAGTGCCAGATGGAAGTTTTCAGTGCTGTTGTGCAGTCTAATGAAGTGGTAGGAATGGATGCACCATGAGAGCCTGGGTGTGCCTGTGGTACCATTCAGAACTATTGCCTAGTTTAATCCCTTTTTCCTGCTTCTCCTAATTCTTTGGTTTCTAGATACTGGGTGTTCCGTTCCTGGGGCCGTGTTGGCACAGTAATTGGAAGCAACAAACTAGAGCAGATGCCATCTAAAGAGGAAGCCATTGAACACTTTCTGAATCTGTATGAAGACAAGACTGGCAACTCCTGGCATTCTACAAATTTCACCAAATATCCTAAAAAATTCTACCCTCTGGAAATAGACTATGGACAGGTATCTAGTTAAAGTTCTACAAGTGTAGGTGCTACCTTACCTGTCACAGAAGAAAGCAAACTTGCATCTGCTGAATCAAAGCACTGAAATGTATAAGGATCAGCTTGCAAAATTTTGCTGTTCTACAACACCTTTTCTGACATGGCCACCGGATTGCTAAGTCAACAATATGGCTGCCTTGGCAGTGCAACAGAGGGACTACATGAGAGTAGTGAATCAGTCTAATGTGAAGACCTGTGATAGCAAACATCAGTGTACCAATCAGTAGATTTCAGTCCTGAGGCACCCCTCTGCACATTGCCGGAGCATCCCCTTGAGCATTTGATTAAATGTTCAACCAACCCATTCATTTGGGGGTGGTATACTGAGGTTTCCTAAGTGCTGAGATCTCCAGGTTTAAGGAAATTAATGGAACAATGGAACACTGTTGAGTCTGTTCACTTCTTCAAAGAAAAGTAATTTTGTTCAATTTATTTATATCCTGCTTTTTCCATGATTAGGACTCAAACTGGCTATTTGTTCACTTTAGCCAGTGGGTCTAAACTAGTGGGGCATAGTTCCCAGTTAACTGGGTAAAGTCTGAGAACTGAATGCATATTCTGTATCCAGCTTGGCTGGTTTAACTGAGCAACTTTGCCTATGGGTGTAATTAATGTTCTTTTTTTTCCTAGGATGAAGAAGCAGTAAAGAAACTGACAGTTAGTGCAGGAACCAAATCAAAGCTTCCAAAGCCGGTCCAGGACCTCATTAAGATGATCTTTGATGTGGAAAGCATGAAGAAAGCCATGGTGGAATTTGAGGTAAGCCTTGTTAATAATTCCTTTTCATGCCTTCTTTTCTAAATATATGATAATGAAGCAACACTTTCTTATCCTTCATGAGCTGTGACATTCTTACAGTTCAACAGATTGTGCCTCCTGTCATGGACTATTCATTACTTTCTCCCTGTGGCAGATGGGTGTGGCCTGTGTGTGAATTTACCTGGTACTAGACTTCTGCTGCTCCTATTCTGCAAAGAGCTAAGGTGCATTCTATGGCAGTATATAAACCAGTTAACACAAGGACATACCATTTTATTACAGTACCCTCTTGGCCAGTTTACCTCAGGTTCAAAGATGGGGGGATTAGCTAAATACTATTAATATTTAAATATTCTAGATGTGTAACCAAACAATATTAAAAACAGATGTTTATAATTATCTTTCTAAATCCTCTTTTCTAACATACTGAAGTGATAAGTCTTTTGATAGCTCCATAGCATCTTACATTGTGGCCATTTAAATAAGCTTTTATACAAAGTTGTTTTATGTCAGAGATTTTGTGTGTTCGTTGTGGAAGATAGTTCTGAAAAATGAAAGTTCTTCTCTAATTACTTCTATTTGTCTTACTGTCAGATTGATCTCCAGAAGATGCCTTTGGGGAAACTAAGCAAGAGGCAGATCCAGAGTGCATATTCCATCCTTAATGATGTGCAGCAGGTAAGCATGAAAAGCCATTATGAACTCCTAAGGCATGCTGGGCTGGGAGTCAGCTGGTATTTGCTGCTTCTACAAATTACAGTTCTTTTAATGATGGCAATGTGAAGACTCCTGGCTATAGCAAAAATGATTGCTTTGTTCTGTTCCAGTTCATCTCATTTAAAGAGATTATTAATGTTTCATCAAAAAGACCTGGTTTGATTGCATAGTACCTTATTTGTAGGGTTGGCAGCTGGCTGTAGAGTAGCTCTGATTTGGTCCTTTGGTACTGAGTCTTTCAAGTGGTGTGGTAGGAGAGGCATGTGAAATTAAGCTAGGTAGATGATTTTCATATGTGGATTCTGTTGCTTTGAAATCACCATACCTTCAGCTCACTATGGAGGGTGACAGTGGTCTTTGTTGTATACCAAGAAAGGGACCAGGAAAGGAGACTGGAGATTACCTTGTAGTATTGGATTTGTTCTAACAAGCAAGCAGGGGAGCAGCAGGCTCAAAGACCACTTCCTTAGAATGTGCATTATCCTAGGCAAGGCTCTTTTTGTAGCCAATCCTCCAAGAGCTTACAGACTTCTTCTTACGGGGGCTACTGTAAGCTCTTGGAGGATTGGCTACATTAGGGGGGTGTTGCCTAATATGTAAAGGAGTTCCTGCTACACAAAGAGCCCTGATCCTAGGAAATTTTTCTTGCTGTGCCAAAACAGCTTCTAAATTGTGAGCATGAAATTCTGAGAAATATTTCCAGCAAAAAACAACAGATTACTTTGTTAAAAACTAGCACCCAATCCTCTAAACATATAACCTCTTACTGATTTCCATGATCAAGAAGTCCATTTAAATTCATTTAAAAATAAGGGGGAAAGTTTCTTTGTGACCAAGGTTCTTGACTGTTCTGAGGTCACTGGGTTGAATCCTTTGACTCCCTTCCTACAAGTCTTCTTCAGTGAGGTTATTTTTCCATCAGAGGAATACTTTCTCCATCTGAAAAAGTCACTTTTCCATTGGAAGGAATTCTCTGTTGAAGGAAGATTTAGTGGAAGAAAGCTGTAGAATCAAACCACATATGCACAGTGTGAACTGCATAACAACAGAGGTGTGTGCATTCATTTGTCTCACTAACCTGTTAGTGTTTTTTGAGGGAGTGAACAAACATGTGGACAAGGGGGACCCAATAGATATTATTTACCTTGACTTCCGGAAAGCTTTTGATACAGTTCCTCATCAAAGGCTCCTAAGTAAGCTCAATAGTCATGGGATAAAAGGACAAGTCCTCTTGTGGATCAAAAACTGGCTTATAAATAGGAAACAGAGAGTGAGTATAAATGGGAAACTCTCTCAGTGGAGGGTGGTAAGCAGTGGGGTACCACAGGGATCAGTACTCGGTCCCATGCTTTTTAACTTGTTTATTAACGATTTGGAATTGGGAGTAAGCAGTGATGTGGCTAAATTTGCAGATGACACGAAGTTGTTCAGGGTGGTGAAAACCAGGGAGGATTGTGAGGCACTCCAAAGGGATCTGTTGAGGATGGGTGAGTGGGCGTCAACGTGGCAAATGGGGTTCAATGTGGCCAAGTGCAAAGTGATGCACATTGGAGCCAAAAATCCTAAATATAAATACACGTTGATGGGGTCTGATCTGGCAGAGACTGACCAAGAGAGAGATCTTGGAGTCGTAGTGGATAACTCGCTGAAAATGTCTACACAATGTGTAGCTGCAATAAAGAAGGCCAACGCTATGCTGGGGATTATTAGGAAGGGAATTGATAACAAATCAGCCAGTATCATCATGCCCCTGTATAAATCATTGGTGCGACCTCATTTGGAATACTGTGTACAGTTCTGGTCACCACATCTCAAAAAGGATATTATAGCATTGGAAAAAGTGCAGAGAAGGGCAACTAGAATGATAAAAGGGTTGGAACACCTTCCCTATGAAGAAAGGTTAAAATGCTTGGTGCTCTTTAGCTTGGAGAAACGACGGCTGAGGGGTGACATGATCGAGGTTTATAAGATTATGAATGGGATTGAGCAGGTTGAGAAAGAAGTACTTTTCTCCCTTTCTCACAATACAAGAACTCGTGGGCACTCTATGAAATTGCTGAGCAGTCGGGTTAGAACAGATAAAAGGAAATACTTCTTCACCCAAAGAGTGATTAACATATGGAATTCACTGCCACAGGAGGTCGTGGCAGCTGCAAGCATGGACAGTTTCAAGAGGAAATTAGATAAACATATGGAGCAGAAGTCCACCAGTGGCTATTAGCCACAGGGTATAGAATGAGAACTCTCAGTCTGGGGCAGGTGATGCACTCTATTCTTGGTGCTGGAGGGGGCAGCAGTGGGAGGGCTTCTGGTGCCCTGGCCCCGCTGCTGGACCTCCTGATGGCACCTGGTATATTTTGGCCGCTGTGTGACGGAGTGTTGGACTGGATGGGCCATTGGCCTGATTCAACATTGGCTTCTCTTATGTTCTTATGTTCTTATGTTCAATCTCAGTTGCTTCACAGAAGGATGTTGTTTTGAGGAAATATCCAAAACTTGTGCAACAATCTTGAGTATTCTTACTATGTAAACAAGTCTTCTTTCTACCTTATTTGTACAGAGAAGCTTTCTAGTTCTTTGATACCTAACCATTTTAATATATAGATTGCATATGTATATATATGTAAAGTATGTATTAGCAACCTTTCTCCCATATGGGAACTCAAGGCGGCTTACAGTAAAAATAACATAATTACAAAAAACACAATAGAAAGAGTATGAATAAAAACACGTAACAGTCACAGTTTAAAAACTCCAGTTAGGACTGCCAATAAATAAAAACTAAATCAGTCAAATGCAGTCCTAAATAAAACTGTTTTCAGCTGCCTCCTGAAGATTGAGAGTGATATAGTCAGAATATCTTGTCCTTTGACTTCCGGTCTTGGCAATCGCCATGGCAATCATCTTCTCCCAGGGCTCTGGGAGAAGTGTGCCAGTGTCTACGGCTGGGTGGGGGCGCAAACGACTGCATCACCCCAAGAGTCCCAGGGAGGGACTCTCAGCCAAGGGGTGCTAGAGGGCCCCTCCCCTGGTGTATCTAGCCAGAGAAGGGGGGCTCCTCCTTGCCCCAATGGGCCCGTTGTAGAGCGTCCCGAATGGGAACAAGATCAGTACACCGGAGCAAGCGGACAGTGATCGAGTGAGCATAATGCGGAGAGGCAACCACTGAAAGTGTGAGTCGAATTTAAGCAAGAAGCACCCATGCATTTGCGTCCCCCCCCTAGTGAAAACAAGGGGGGGAGGGAACTTCCCCCCTGATAAGGACTGCTTGCAGGCGATTTTAAGAAACCGGAAAGGGGGGGAGGGGCGGCAAGAAAAAAGCGGTGGAAGTGAAGTAAAGAGTTTGCATGAGCTTATCGGCGGGATTAAGATCTTCCAGAGACTTTGATGAACTTAAGCTAATGGTAAACAATCCCCAAACATGGCGCCGCCGAAAGATGCGAGGGACAAGATACCAAAAGTTAAGCCTTCTTCAGGAAGTTCCAGCCCTCTAATTTCAGCGCCTAGACGGGACCAAACTGCGGAACTCCAAAGGTTGCTGGCAGAGGCGCTTCGCCCTCTACTGGAGAAAATTACAACTATAGATAATAAGCTTGACGTTCAACAAGCATAGACAGCAGTAAATGCAAAGAGAATCAAAAAAGTGGAGCAGGAACTTAAAGAGATTGGTTCCAATTCGAAAAAAATGGATAAAAAGCTGCAGGCGCTTGATAAAAAGTGCCAAATCGAAGAGTCTCGTGTATTACAGCTGCAAATGGAAAAGGCAAGCTACACCTTGAGACTTCAAGAGATTAAAGAGGAGAAAGGGGAGAATCTATACCAAATCGTGAGTGATTTGTTGGCCCCTTTGGCAGATATGACACCGGACCAACTTCAAGGCAAAATAGATACGGTCTTTCGATTGTATTCGGAGTATATTCGAAAGAACAATCTGCCAGGGGAAATTACTATTAGATTCTCCCAAAGGAGAACAAGAGATCAACTCTTGAAAGTGACTAATGGGACTACCTTGAAGTGGAGAGACAAGGAAATTAAAGTTATGAAGGATATTCCATTTGAGATAAGAAGAAAGAGGAGGAAATACAGAGACTTGGTGACACTTTTACAAGGCCAGAAGGTCGTGTACAGATGGCTGATCCCTGAGGGACCAATCTTTCGGTATGCAAACGGCAAAGAAAGGATTGATTCAACGGACAAGGCTTGTGAATTTTTGCGTCAACATGGTCGTCCACCAGGAGAGGGAAAAGGCACCTAGATGGCACCAAGGAGAGCGAAGAAGAAGGAGAGACTGGATCTTCCTCAGAGGACTCAGACTCTAAATTGGGAGCGGTAGCCCCCAAATCAAGCTATCATTTAAGGGGGAAAAGAGAGAAAAAATAGTTTGTTAAAGATCTCTGGAAGATGCTAGCAAGAAATTTATTAGTAGAAAGCAGCTCTTTATGAAACTACATTCGTAGTAGCAAGTGAAAAGAATAACATTTTAGTGAGATGATCATCTTTAATGGAAGTCAATTCACATTTAAGAGATAGATTTGTATCTAAACTGATTGTATGATCACTGACTTTTGGGTTTTTAGAAGTTATCGTTTCTTTCTCCGGTAGAGTGTAGTTCCCCACCCTGGAATTTTCTGTTGTAGTTTGTAGTAAATAGAAAAAGCAATAAAATAATCCCCTTAGGGGGGCCAAAAAAAAAAGGGATATCTTGTCCTTTGAACAAAGGCTATGGGCAAATATTTACTGTAGTTTTTATCTGTTTAATCCGGTGATAGGAGAAATTGAATAAACCAGTAGGTCTAGGGACAATTCAGTGTTTTGAGTGAGCACAGACACTCTGAACAAGAGTGTATTGAGGAGTTTGCTTGAAAAAAACATTCCCAGATGTGTGAGGCTTTGATCATGAAAGCACATGAGGCAGGACTTCCTGGACTGTTTAAAAACAAAAAAATCCCTAAATGTGGAAAACCAGCAGGATAAGGAAAAGTTAGGCCAGAGCTCTTCTCCCTGACATACCAGCTTAGTGTGTGCAGGGACTTCTCATGTGAAGGATCATTCAAACATGCTGTTGGTGCTTACCTGCATTCTGCAGTAGTAAAGCAAGTAGCCCTGGGAAGACTATTTAAAAAAGTGTATTCTGTATTTGTTCTGTATTGTGGGTTGGTCAGAGTTTAAGGTATGCTGTAATTAGGTGTCTCTTGTCCCTGCATTGAATTATCATTACTTTATAACTAATATTTTACTCTAGTGTGAGACAGCCCTCAGGAGAGCGTAAAAGCACATGGTTTCCCTGTGGTCAGTACTGAATGCTACATTTGAGTGATGGTTTTCTTGTTTGTTTTCTGATATTGGAAAGAAAAATGGAACCAAGAAGAGAGAAATATTGGCAACATATGCTCAGAAGAGAGAGCTTTAGTGGGCTATGTTAAGAGCATGATCCTGAGCTACACCTGCTAAGCCTATCAACTTTGTTTAGGCTTACACTGTCAGTTACTCATGTTGAAACTGTTTTTCACTCATGTGTTCATCTGTTCTGTTGCGTAGATCTGTTAAGTGAAGTACTTCAATCCTGTTGCTGCAAGAGTTTTTATTTTGCTTGTTTGTCTTCCTATTTAGGCAGTTTCTAATGGTGGAACAGATTCACAGATACTGGATCTCTCCAATCGCTTTTACACACTGATTCCTCATGACTTTGGGATGAAGAAGCCTCCTCTTTTAAACAACCTAGAATACATTACGGTATTAACTGGAATCTAATTACAGGATATAATTTGGGCACTGTGTGTGCTTTCTGCACTTCACTATTAGTTATTTTCCTTTTTCTAGAGGCTGTGCTGGAGACGAGATTAAAAACACCTACTTTAGCTTACTTGCATGCAGTAGATCAAGACAGGTAGCCATGTTTGTCTGTACTAGCAGAAAAGAGCGAGAGTCCAGTAGCACCTTAAAGACTGACAAAATTTGTGGCAGGGTAGGAGCTTTCATGAGTCACTTCTTACTTCTTCAGATACATGCAGTGTAGGGTTTCTTCAAGCAGCAAGGGATAATGGACAGAGTATGAGATCCAGGTTTAAATCCTCACAGACCATGAGGCTTATTGGGTGGTCTGGGCTGGTTGCCATCTCTTAGCTTTGTCCTTTCTTGCAGGGTAGTTGTAAGATTAAAATGAGTGACTTGGGAGGGCAGATCCTGTACATAGGCCTCAGGTCCTTTGGGAAATGGTGAGATAAAAAGTAAGCAGGCTTGTGCTTCTGTTAATGATTTTGTAATTTACTTCTAGTTATATGTGACTAGTGATAGGTGCCGTGGTTTAGTGGGTCACATGCTTATGCCACAGAACATGTTCAGCACACATATTGTCTTCTTTATCCTAGTCCAAAGTGGAGATGCTGGACAATCTGCTTGACATTGAAGTTGCCTACAGCCTACTCAGAAGTGGAGGTCAGGATGGGGATAAAGATCCAATAGATGTGAACTATGAAAAACTTAAAACAGATATCAAGGTAAAATAGGAATTATGCATTATGAATAGAGCCTGACTGACCTTTTCCAATTTGCTCTGGTGGGTTTGATTGATAATGCTAAAAGCAAATAGTGCAACATGCCTGGAGAAAACAGACAAATATTGTATTTACCCAAAAAGGAAGATCAGAGCTTTTGTTCATGTGTTCAAGAAAGATGGGGTGGTCAACTTGCATTCACATACAAGCACGTACAGTGATTTAAAAAACCTTTGTATAACATCTTTTTAGGGGGCTTGTCTCGCTTTCTGGGTAAATATGGTAACTCTGTCAGTAGCTCTGTGGGATGAAACTCCCCCACCCCTATTATTAGATTTCTTTTGTCTCATTTATTTCCAAATAACACTTTTTGTCCTCTTCCCCCATAGGTAGTAGACAAAAATTCAGAAGAAGCCAAGATCTTAAAGCAATATGTTAAGAATACTCATGCCAGTACTCACAATGCTTATGACTTGAAAGTTGTGGAGGTAGGTTCTAATTAAGGATAGAAAATCTTTAGAGGTGAAATACAGAATTGATTGGTTTACTTGCCTTCTTGTTTGCTTTATGCTGAGCACTTAGCTAATCTTTGCATTAACCTGTGCTATATGCGTGGAAAGTTGTACTGTGATATAAAGAGATACAAAATTTTGTGTGACAGTCTGGACTAAAGTCTTACACTGCCCTTACACTGCAGGGGGTACCAGTGGTTTGTACCCTAACAGTGATTAGAATCTGACTTGCGAAACTGTACTTACTCAGCCCCCCCCCCCCGAGTAGAATCATTTCCCTCACCAACCTGTCCAGGATCTTCCTGCTTCAGGTTGGACAAGCCTTCACCCTTAACCCTGCAGCCCAGGCTGTCCCACTGACACTGTTCCCAAGCAATAAGTGAGCAGAGCAGAGTCTGCTGCCACATCTATGGCCAATGCAGCTGTCCCAGAGCCACGCTGTGCTGCTCACCCTGAGGATGTGGAGCATTGTGGCTGAGGCAACAAGGATGCAAGAACCTGATGAAGTATTCCCAGGTGTCTTGCAAGAGGTCCACGGAGGGAACAACAGGAAGAAAAAATGAAGTGGAACAAAAGAACATATCCGGAGATGTCCTAAGCCCCTCCTTGGTGCCTACAGTTTGCTCAGATTAGCCGCACCCCATTATCTCATTCATTTATAGTCAAATTTTATATAACATCATTCTCACTGGAATTTGAAGTCTTCAGAACTGTCATAAATTTTAAGTTGGTTTAGTACAGTTAGTAAATTGCAAATTTGATTGTAAATGCGTACACCTTTTTTGCCCCTAAAATGGGATTTTTATGGTTGCTTTCAGACTAGTGAACAATGTCTGAATGTTAAACTTTTATAGACTTACTTAGTAGTATAGGACCCAGGCTGTGTTCTCATGCATGCTCATTAGAATTAAGTCACTTCTTTTTCTAGTGCACCTTGTTGTCAAACATGGTTTTGTTATGATTTATAAAAAGTGTTGTCCCCTTCCCACAGATTTTCAAGATTGAACGTGAAGGAGAAAGTCAGCGTTATAAACCATTCAAAGAGCTACACAACCGGCAGCTACTCTGGCACGGTTCTCGCACTACCAATTTTGCTGGTATCTTGTCACAGGGTCTCCGAATAGCTCCACCTGAGGCCCCTGTGGTATGTAAAGTGCTGTGAGCTAACTGGCTTCATGTACACATCTTGAGTTTTTCAGTTTCTTGCTACACTGGAATTCCAGGTCTTCAGTAGCCCTGTACATTGTATATAGGCAGTTCGCCCATACAGGCAAACGGGTCCATGCTTGCTACTTTTGCTTGTTACTACTGGAGAAAGCTCCAAGTTACTGGAGAAAGCAAGCTCAGTCAGTTACTGAGAGTTACTGTCCAGTGTGATATGGAAGACAAGTTCTTTCTGGCCTCCAGGATGGCAATTAGTCATGCCTCAGGAAATAAATAAAGCTGTTCCACAGAGTACCCAGGCATGTTTCTGGGTTCAGCTTTCTGCTGCCCCTACACCTCCTGCTGTTTTGTCTCTGAATTTATTTTTTGGGGTAGGTTTGGTGGGACAAGAAGCTGCAGTCTTAGCCACTCCTCCCACTAGACTGAATTGGTAAGGCAGGGTTGGAAATGCTTTTTTTGTAGTGTCACTTGCTGCTGTTAAGCTGCAAACATTGTTCTCTTCCTAGACTGGCTACATGTTTGGTAAAGGCATCTATTTTGCGGATATGGTGTCCAAGAGTGCCAATTATTGTCACACCTCTCAAAATGACCCAGTAGGCTTAATCTTGCTGGGAGAAGTTGCCCTTGGAAATATGTAAGTAATTTGTATTTAGAAAGGCTTTATAAAACTTACACAAGGCAACCATCAGTTCCACTTTTCTGGTGGAAGCCTGGTTTTCTTTAAGAGAGCATTGAATTGTTTTAAAAGTAATCGTTTGCTATGTACCTCTGAGGAGGATTCTATATTTGAATATTGTTTTGCACAAAATGCATGTGGTGAAGCATGGCAAGAAAATGTAAGTCATATTAAATTCTGCATCCTATAGCAGCAAAGTCTGTAGCTCTGAACCAGTATTGTCTACAGAGGAGGCTTTTTATTTGAACTTTTGCCTCAGTACCTTACTCTAAATAATCATCTCTCTGCTTGATAGGTGTGAAATGAAGAATGCTTCCCATATCACCAAGGTGCCAAAAGGAAAACACAGTGTGAAAGGTACATCTCATTTGAATATGTGTTGTTATAGTAGCTTGGATGTAAATTAATGAAGCACAGGTGGAAGGAGATGTTCCTTTTTACATACTATTCATTATTATAGAAATTATTTTAGACTTAATATGATCTTATGCTAAAAATCCCAAGAAGAATGTGAGCCATCTGCTTCAGTTGTCAAGGGCAAAGGACTTTAGTTGGCGAGATCATGGAAACAGAAATTGAAGGTTCTAATAGATTAAAGCCAATGTAAGGTACTTGGTAGACTGGGTACTAGGATATGGGAGATGCTTGTTCAAATTCAGCTGCTCAGCCATGCAGCTTGCCGAGTAACTTTGATCCCACTGATCTCTTCACAATCTGTGAGTAAAATAAGGATATATTGTAACCAACCATGAATTATTTGGACCAATAAGGAAACAAGTAAACATAAACAAATCCAAAAGAATTTTGGATAATTTTAAGACTATTAATTACTCAGCATTAAATCTCTTTGAAGGAATGGCTCCCTTCCATTTCCTCTGGGAAACTTGTGATCAGTAAGTTTGAGTAGCACTTAAAGTAGCCACCTCAAGAGCAAATTACAAACAGGTGCACTATAAATATATCGATGTATTTACTTCATTTATACCCTGCCTTTCTTCCCAGTGGGGACCCAAAGCACCTTGCATCATTATCCTCTCCTCCATTTTATCTTCAGAACAACCTTGTGATTAAGGTTGGGCTGAGTGTTGTGACTAGCCCAAGGTCACCCAGTAGACTTCCATGGCAGAGTGGGGATTCAGACCAGTTTTACCACTGGGGATTCAGACCAGTTTTTTTACTATTTTGACAAGTTCAAAAGGCTTTCAGCACAGAAGTATACTTGCCAACATGAATGTTGTTTTTTCCTTTGCTTTCCGTCTTAATACAGGCTTGGGCAAAACTGCGCCAGATCCCTCAGCCACTATCTCTCTCGACGGCGTAGACGTTCCTTTAGGCAAAGGAATACCATCAGGAATTAGTGACACCTGTCTTCTATATAATGAGTATCCTTTGAAGTTATTTTTCTAAGGGAGTGTAGATAGACTTGTTCCATGATCACCATGGCAGAGCTGCCTGCCTGCCTGCCTGCCTGCTTGAAGGAAGCTGCTTCCACCCAGCTGAAGGCCATTAGTAAGGGATCTTGGCCTCTCAAGCCAGTGTTATGGGGGAGTATTTGTTTTGTGGAAAGCTTGGCGTGAATGACATTGGCTTCCACTGCTGTCAGGAAGGAAGGTGGTCAGAGGCTGTATAGGCAAAACAGCAAATCAAGTGGGGACTACCGTAGATTCTGTTCTGGGCTGGTCAGATGACCGCTGTAACCAACCTGAGATGCTTTTTGCAGTTGACTGCTATAACTTCCTGTAGGAGACAGGGGTGTTTGATGCCTGGCATATCAACTTCTGTAGTAAGTTCTAGATCAGAGGTGTTGAACTCATTTGTTACAGGGGCCAGATCTGACATAACTGTGATTTTGTCAGGCTAGGCCATATGTGCCATAAAATGTAATGCCAGGTATTGGAGATAGAATCTGTATAAAGCACAGCAGCTGGTAAGCTCTGAGTTGGAGAGTCCATGGGCTGGAGGGGGTGCAGAGGAAAACTCACATGGACAGACTGGAGAGTCAGAGGTGCAGTGCTGGGCAGATGCTCCCGTGCTGCCTGGGGGAGGGCAAACCCTTTCCCCAGCCCCCTCCTGCCACCAATGTTGTGAGCCTGGGCCCCAGGGTAAAAATCCAAACTGACTGGGTGTTGCGAGCTCCCCCTGAACCACCATGGAAGGACTGGGAAGACAAGTTGAACTAGCGCCCCTGCATGTGAAAGCGGGGCATGGTGGCAGCCCACGTCTGAGGCCACAGGTATAAAGGGACCCTGGCCAAGCAAAGCCCAATAATCCAAACACCCATGCAGCTGTGGTCATCTCTGGCCAAGGCTGCCAGGTGATCCAAGGTGGGGTGATGCTGGGGGTTCAAGCCAGAGATCGTTGGCAAGCTGCACACACCCCCATGCAGCAGCAGCCACCCCAGGCCAAAGGCCACTGGATTATCTGACGGGGGACTGAGCATCATGTGTTACAAGGCTGCACATGTGGCAGAGGCCCCAGACCACCCAGCAACCAGTATAACCAGGGATCACCAGCACCACCCACTCGCAAGGCAGCAGCCGCCTATAGCTAAAGGCTGCTGGATGGTCCGTGGGGAAGGGAGGCTCAGCCACTGAGTCGCATACTTGGTGGCAGGACAAGGCCAATGATGTGTGGAAGAAACTGATGAAGAATGCCCCCAATAGGCCAAAGCACAGCTGCCACTGGGGGGATGCAAATATGGTGGCACCAGCAGGCCACAGCAGAGGATCATCTGCACCCACCCATGTGCAAACACCAATCACTGCGGCCATCCGGGACAGCATCCCCAGAGCTGGAGGCTGAGCTGAGAGGTGTGCAAACTCGCCTTGAAGCCTTGAGACAGCATGAATGTGGCTGTGGTGGCTCCCAACCTACCAGTGAGGCTAACACTGGTTCTGCATGACTGCTGCAGACAGGGTTGTTCTGCCGTGTTGAAGCTACAATTGGAGTGGCTCTGCCCATTGCCCCACCCCGGCAGCCACCTGTTCCCTCCCTTGCATCAGTTGCTCATGGACAAGATAAGAGCCTTGGACAGGCCAGTTCCAGTCCCTGGGCCTTGTGTTTGACATCCCTGCTCTAGGTAGAATTTCCCTCAGGGACAGTGTGGAAGCTACACCCGGTTCTGGACTCAGTTGTGCTTGTCTTGGCTGACACTGCATGTAGGGTACAGGTAACACCAGTGAATCTCCAACTACAATAGCTGCTAGTTTGTTTTTAGATCCATTACAGGGTACTGACAGAAAGCCACGTGGCATGGAGGCTGCAGTAAAATGGGGGGAAATGACAAAATTGCTTCTGCCTTCCTCTAGCACTAGTACTGCAGTACTTTTACCAAGTTTTCTGATGATGTAAGAGCAAGACGGGGACATCTTCATGATATTCCCCCTCCTCACTGCAGCTCCTGTGCCCAGTGGTTTATTGCCCCCAGGTTGTATGACCTACAGGAATGCTTTTCCAGCATTGCAGGGGGCTGTGTAGGAAGGGAAAGGTGAGGGAAGGTCCACCATCATGATTACTTTCTGCTAGTACACCCATAGGATCTGACCCCATGTTTAATGTTCTCTGCAAAACTTTAAAAAATAAACCTTTCCTTAATGCATTGTTTCCCACAGATATATTGTCTATGATATTGCTCAGGTAAACTTGAAGTACCTGCTGAAGTTGAAATTCAACTATAAGACATCTCTCTGGTAAAGAAGGATTGGAAGAGCCTGTTAAAGAATTAATCGTGTAAACTTCTGAAATGCCTAAGCATCAGTTCCATTGCTGAGATACCAGAAATAGACTGCAGGGCTTTGACTAAACTTCAGCAGTCCTTAGCAAGGCTTGTCTTAACTTTGAGAAACTTCCCTTCTGACCCCTTCTAGTTTTGGGACTACTGTGTGTCTTTCAACTGACAGACCAAAAAATCCCCTTTGATTTTAGCCTTTTGTAAGTGAGGCAGAGAGGAGAAACTTAGAATGATTTACACATTTGGGTTTTCAAAAAAAAAATCTTCCTTAGTTTCTATTAAGAATAAATGTTAAACATGTTTATTTTGAAGTAAAAATAAAACCTAATTTCATACTAAATATTTATTTGTAGCCTCACTTTCATTGATTTCAGTGTGATTTCAGTACAAAGGGCCAATGCTAGTTCAATGAAACTGTGATCCTTTGTGCAACCAGCAATCAGTAAATGGCATAGCACTGAAGGAAGCTAATGCAGAAGCACTGATAGGATCTCTTACAGTTACTGACAACTCCGTCTCCACCCACCAGTCACAACTTCATGCACAACGTCCCCACCTGACCTAAACCCAGGAGATAACAATCCTCACCTGGCAGCAGCTGAACAACTACATGATACCACCCAGCATAGTACACAAGCCCACCCCACTACCCTCACTCAGACTGTCAGAGACCAGAGCACATCAGGAATCTAGGAGCTTTCCAAGAGACTAGTTCATGTCTCCAAAAAATGGCGTATAAACTATACATAAAACATTTTATATGCTCTCTGTACGAGCAGATATGGAATTTCAGAGGTACAGTTTTATCCTCAAAACAATCTGTAGATTAGGCAGAGTGTGTGTTGACTAGACCAAAGTGACCTGGAGACCTTTATGGGAGAATGAGGATTTGAATCCTAGATTGTAATCTGACACTAACCACTACACCATACCAACTGTAAATAATGTTCTAGAGATAATGATGTCATGTAGAAAAAGGGAGAAACACAGTAGACAGTAGAGAGACATTCTAACCATGTAGTCCCAGGTGCATATTGAAGGAAGATGCATGAGATGCCGGTAGTTACCTGGATGTTTTATACTTCACCTAGTTGTTTTTTTTATAACAAAGATTTTTATTGGAATATATTCAACATTGTTAAACACAATTTCCAAAACAACTTATAAGCTATATCCCTCCCCCCCTCCACCCCCCAATAGGCTTCCAACACTGCTATTGCCAATAACAAAGAAAATTTAAAAGTAATCAAGTTTAAACTTATAACAATCGATAAACCAGGTAACATATTTTTTGTATACAGAAATCTGACTCATCTAACATAATTCCATTTTCAATAAGAATCAAGGTTACATTTTCCCTTTCATTTTATATTCAGTTTCCATATATATTTTCAGGTCTTCCCATTCATTTAAATACTGTTCTGCCATTTGTCCATTTAATTTTTTAGTCATTTTGTCCATTTCAGCTAAAAATAGCAGTTTTCTTAACCAGTCCTGTATATCCGGTACTTTATCCAATTTCCACTGTTGCGCAAAAGCCATTCTCGCCGATGTGATCATGTACCATAATACTGTTCTCTTTTCTTGCTTAATTTTTTCCATTGTCAAACCTAAGAGTAGAAGTTCCGGACTTTTTCTAATAGGGATTTTCAATATTTTCTGCATCTCACAATGGCCATTTGACCAGTATACTTTTGCTTTCTCGCATGTCCACCACATGTGATAAAAAGAACCCTCTATTTTTTTTACATTTCCAACATTTGTTACTCAGGTTCTTATCCATACTTATATTAGCAATATTTTTTGGTGTCATATACCACCTGTAAAGCATCTTATAACAATTTTCTTTTACATTAACACAAGTTGAAATTTTTAGAGCTTTCCTCCATAAAAATTTCCAAGATTCCATTGAAATTTCCTTATTCATATTTATGGCCCATTTTATCATTTGCTCTTTAACAGTTTCATCCAGAGTGTATACAGTTAACAATATTTTATACAACTTAGAAATCACTTTTCCCCCTTTTTCCAACCAAATATCTTCAAACTCATCATTTTTAGCTCTAAAACCCACCTCTTTACAATCTTTTTTTAAAATATCTCATATTTGTCCATATTGTAACCAACCATATTCAAATACTAATGCATTGTTTGGTTTTAAGACATAATTCTTCCCTTCTTTTTGAAGCAACTCTTGGTACTTCAACCAATCACTACCTTTATGTTCTGAAAAAGGATGAATAACTGCAGCAGGAACAATCCATAAAGGTCTTTTATCAGGAACTGTATTCCTATATCTGGTCCATGCTTCAAACAGCGTTCTTCTTATATAATGATGCTTAAACATTGAGTCCACCTTATTTTTCCCATACCAAAGATAGGCATGCCAGCCAAATCTGCAATCGTGGCCCTCAAGGGCCAGTAACTTTCTATTTTCCAAATTAACCCAATCAGACATCCAAGACAAACATACAGCTTCATGGTACAAACGCAAATTCGGGACTTGAAAACCACCTCTCTCTTTTACATCATACATTATTTTCATTTTGATTCTTGGCTTCTTTCCTGCCCAGATAAATTTTAAAATTTCTCTTTGCCATTTTACTAACACTTTCATGTCTTTCACAATTGGTATTGTCTGAAACAAAAACATTAATCTGGGCAGTACATTCATTTTGACAACGGCAATTCTTCCAAGAAGACAAAGTTTAAGTTTCTCCCATTTTCTCAAATCATGACTTATCGATATCCACAGTTTTTTATAATTATTCTTAAACAAATCAATATTTTTCATTGTAATATCAATTCCCAAATATTTGACTTTTTTAACCACTTCACATTCTGTCATTTTTTGTAATTATTGTTGCCTTGCAGTAGTCATATTTTTACATAATATTTTCGATTTGTTTTTATTTACATAAAACCCTGCGAGTTCACCAAACTCTTTCACTTTTTCAAAAACCAACGGCATAATGTTAACAGGATCTTCCACAATAAACATAACATCATCAGCAAACGCTCTTTTTTTTTTTTAAGCAATTTATTATAGGATATGTTTCACATAGTTAAAATTTTATCTTATAGATATCACATACCTTTTTCTTTTCTCCCCACTCCCCCCAGTACAAGGCTTCCCGCAATGCTCTTACCCCCTTATAAACTCTATTATCTAATCACCGTTCACAAAATGTCATTTCCATTATCAAATTAGGTAACATTTTGGCAATCATATCATTCTTTTTCTTATTTTCTCCTTAATAACTATCAAAGCAAATCAATCTATTTTTAACATCCCAATTTTTCTCAAGATAGTCTTTAAAATCTTTCCATTTTTCAAAAAAACCTTCGTCTTCTTTGTTATTAAGCTTTCTTGTCATTTTGTCCATTTCAACCATAAAAAGCATCTTCTTAATCCATTCCCATATTTCAGGAATCTTTTCTTGTTTCCAGAATTGTGCATAAGTCATTCTAGCTGTTGTGACCAAGTACCATAACAATGTTCTCTTGGTTACATTTATTTCTTCCAGTTTAAGACCTAACAACAAGATTTGTGGATCTTTCTTAAAAGTACATTTCAAAATCTTCTGTATTTCGTTATGAATCTCTGACCAATAACTCATGGCTTTATCACAAGTCCACCACATATGGTAAAATGAGCCCTCTTTCTTTCTACATTTCCAACATTTGTTAGACATACTCTCATTTATATTAGCAATTTTCTTTGGAGTCATATACCATCTATACATCATTTTGTAACAATTCTCTTTAACATTAACACAAGTTGAAATTTTCATTGACTTTTTCCACAGACATTCCCATGATGCCATAGTTATTTCATTATTTACATTTACCGCCCATTTTATCATTTGTTTTTTTACAATTTCATCCTCTGTATACCACTTCAGTAAAACCTTATATATTTTTGAGATCATTTTTTTCCCCTTTTCCACCCATATATTCTCAATTTCATTATTCTTTGCCCTAAAGCCATATTTTCTCTTATCAGTTTTAAACAAATCATGGATCTGTCTATAATTCAACCAATCATAATCAAATTCCACATCATCTCTGTCTCTCATAACAAAACTTTTCCCATCAGGTTTTAAAAGATTTCTGTACGGTAACCAATCTAGTCCTTCATGTCTCGAATATGGTTTGATCACTTCTGCCAGCACTATCCAAAGTGGTCGTTCTTCATAAAAGAATTTTTTGTATCTCATCCAAGTCTCGAACAGTGATCGCCTAATAAAGTGGTGTTTAAAAAATTTATCGATTTTTGATTTTTCGTACCATAAATATGCATGCCATCCAAACTTGTTATCATGTCCTTCTAACGCCAACAACTTCATATTTTCAAGGTTAATCCATTGTTCTATCCACGTTAAGCAGATAGCATCGTAGTAAAGTCTAAGATTTGGTAGTTGAAGTCCTCCTCTTTCCTTAGCGTCACATAAAATTTTCATTTTAATTCTTGGTTTTCTTCCTGCCCACACAAATTTTGATATTTCTTTCTGCCATCCATCCAATATCTTACTTTGTCGTAGTATTGGGATAGTCTGAAACAAAAACATTAACCGAGGCAAAATATTCATTTTGACTGTTGCAATCCTTCCCATTAGTGATAAATTCAAAGTGTCCCATTTTTTCATATCTTGTTGAATCTTATACCAAATTTTTTCATAATTATTTTTAAATAGATCTATGTTTTTCATAGTCAATTCAATCCCTAAATACTTTGTCTTTGTAACCACTTCACATTGGATTTTCTCCTGGAGTTCCATTTGCTTCTGTTTTGTCATGTTTTACTTTTGTTAACATAGAAACCGGCTAAGTCTCCAAAATCTTTAATTTTTTGCATCAGTCGTGGTATATTCTCTAATGGATCTTGAATCATAAACATTACATCATCCACAAAGGCTCTATATTTATATGTAAAGCCTCTCGTTGTCAGTCCTTTAATATTCTTGTCTTCTTTTATTTTCCCCAATAATACTTCCAATATCCAAATAAACAATAGTGGAGATAGGGGGCAGCCTTGTCTAGTCCCTTTTCACACTTTAAAATATTCCGTTTTTTCTTTATTAACGTTCAGTGCTGCTTTTTGATCCGAATAGATTGCAGTAATCATATTTAAAAAAGATTGACCTATTTCAATTTTCTCTATCACTTGCAGCATAAAGTCCCAGTTCAAATTATCAAAAACTTTTTCCGCATCCAAGAAAAGAAATCCAACTTCTTTTTCAGGGTGTTTATCACAATATTCAATTGCATCTATCACCACTCTTAAGTTGTCTCTAATTTGTCTATTCGGTAGAAAACCAGCTTGTTCTTCTGTTATAACATCTTTCAAATAATTTTTCAACCTTTCAGAAATTACTTTAGCAAACAGTTTATAATCATTATTTAGGAGGGATATTGATCTATAATTCTTCACATTAGTTAGGTCTAAACCTTCTTTAGGTATAAGCGAGATATTTGCTTCTTTCCATGACTCTGGAATCCGTTTTGTCTCCCTTATTTCATTCGACAAAAGTACAAAAATTGGGGTTAGCTCATTCTTTAATTTTTTTTAAAATTTTGCAGTAAATCCATCTGGACCTGGAGCTTTCCCCAATTTTGCTTCTTCTATCGCACTGACAATTTCTTCATTTTGAATTGGACCATTAAGCACTTCTTTCATTTGTTGTCCCAATGTTGGTACTTCAATATTCTCCAAATATTTCTTAAGTTTCTGTGAATCAACACATTTCTTTTGAAACAATTTGGCATAGAAATGGAAAAAGACTCTCTTTAAGCCATTCAAGTCCACAATATCCTTTCCATCTTCTATTATTTTATTTATAAAATTTCTTTGACGTCTATTTTTCAGTTGCCATGCTAAAAACTTTCCAGGTTTATTAGCACCCTCAAACGATTTCTGCTGTAACTTCTTTAAATTCCAATACAATTCTTGATTTGACAATACATTTAGCTGGTCTTGTAACATGTGAATTTCCCTTATAATCTTTTTCTTCCCTGGCTTTTTCTTTAACTCTTTTTCTTTCTGTCGGATCTTTTCCTGTAAATCATTTTGTTGTTGCAGTCTTTGCTTTCTATCTTTAGTGTTTAATGAAATAAGCAGTCCCCTTATGACCGCTTTATACGCATCCCACACAATTTGTAATTCTGTACCTTTATTCAAATTTGTTTCAAAAAAGTTCTGTGTTTCCTTATGCAATGTCTCATTAACTGTTTTTCTGTCTAATAGGTCCTCATTAATTTTCCAATATAATTGTTTGGGTTTTTCTCTCGACATCCAAAGTAAGGGGCTGTGATCAGAGTTATTTTTTGTTAAAATTTCAATCTTTTGAGTCTTCGAAGCCAGCTCCTCCGACATCCAAATCATATCAATCCTTGAGAAAGAGTCATGTCTATTGGAGTAAAAAGTATAGTCGTTTGCTTTGGGATTCCATTTTCTCCAAACGTCTTCCAGTTTCTCTTGTCTCATCAGTTTAAAAAAAGGTTTTGGTAATTTCCCCGCCACATTTCCACCTTTTTTAGAACGTCTGTCCAATAAGTTGTTCACTGTGCCATTGAAATCTCCTGCGAAGATTACCTGATCATTAGTTAATTGTTCCATCTCTTTTGTCAAATCTTTGAAAAAATTTTCTTTAGCTCCATTGGGTGCATACAGATTTACAATCAAAGTCTTTTTCCTGTGTAACATTATTTCTATTCCAATATACCTCCCATCACTGTCCACAAAAATTTATCAGCAAACGCTCTTAATTTATATGAAAAACCTCTAATGTTAAGACCTTTTATATTTTTATCATCTCTGATCGCTTGCAGCAATATTTCCAAAATCCAGATAAATAACAATGGCGATAAAGGACAGCCCTGTCTAGTTCCTTTTCTGACCCGGAATATTTCCGTTGACTCTGCATTAACAATCACCGTAGCTTTTTGCTCTTTGTAAATCGATTTAATCATTCTTGAAAATTTTTCACCCATCTGCAATTTTTCAATCACTCTAAACATAAATTCCCAGTTCAAGTTATCAAATGCCTTTTCCGCATCCAAAAATAAAAAGCCGACTTCCTTTTCAGGGTGTTTGTCATAATATTCTATTGCGTCCAATACAACCCTTAGATTGTCTTTTATTTGTCTATCAGGTAGAAAACCAGCCTGGTCTTCGGCAATGACTCCTTTCAAATACTTTTTAAGGCGTTCTGCTAATATTTTTGCAAAAATTTTATAGTCATTATTCAAGAGCGAAATAGGTCGATAATTTTTAACGTTAGTTAAATCTTGTGACTCTTTTGGTATCAAGGTGATTGCTGCTTCTTTCCAGGAATCTGGGATATTCCCATATTCTCTGATTTTGTTTAAAAGAATCTCTAGAACTGGCACCAGGTCTTCTTGAAATTTCTTATAGAATTTGGCTGAAAATCCATCTGGTCCTGGGACTTTGGAGATTTTTGCTTCCCCTATTGCTTTGCTGATTTCTTCTTTAGTTATTGCAATTAGATTTACCTCGGTTGCATTAGATTTACCTTTTGTAAATAATCCTGAATTTTCTGTGGATCCACTTGTTTTGCCTGAAAAAGAATAGCATAATATTTATAAAATTCTCTCTGGATTCCTCCTGTGTCTGTAATTTCCTTGTTCCCATCTTTCAGTTTGGTTATTATTTTATTTTCTCTTCTTTTCTTCAGTTGCCATGCCAAGTACTTCCCCGGTTTATTTGCTCCTTCAAAGGACTTCTGTTGCAATTTTTTCAAATTCCAGTAAACTTCTTTATTTAACCTCGCATCATATTGTTCCTTTAAAATCCTCAATTCTCTCACAATTTTCTTTTTGCCAGATCTCTTCTTAAGCTCTGCTTCTTTCTTTTGGATATTTTCCAAAATTTCCTTATCCATTTTAAGTTGTTCTTTTCTTTCATTGTTATTAATTGCAATAAAATGTCCTCTCATCACAACCATGTAAGCGTCCCATACCGTCTGCGTTTGTACTTCTTTATTCAGATTTATTTAAAAATACATTTTGGTTTCTGTCCTTATCTTATCCAAAATGCTTTGTTTGTCCAGTAGATCCTCATTGAGTCTCCATCGATATTTCTTTTTCTTAACGTAAGTTGACTATTTTATCGGACTGTGGTCGGAAATAGTTCTAGGTAATATTTCTATTTTGCGCGTTTGTGTTATTAGGTTGTCAGACATCCAAATCATATCAATTCTTGAAAAAGATTCATGTCTAGATGAATAAAAAGTATAATCTTTAATCTTTTAGTTTTTTACTCTCCATGCATCTTCCAAGTGTTCATGCTTTGCCAATTGAAAAAATACTTTTGGAAGTTTACCTAATTCTTCATTTCCTTTTTTTGATTTTCTATCAATTGCATTATTAACAGTACCATTAAAGTCACCCATCAATATCATTTGTTCATAGGTTAACTGATGTAGTTCTTCCCATAAGTCTTGAAAAATTTTTTCCTTGGCTCCATTCGGAGCATAGAGGTTTACAGTTAAGGTATTTTTATTCTGAAGCATAATTTCCACCGCCAAAAATCTTCCTTCTTTATCTTTAAAAATTTCTTTTGGTTCCAGTTCTTTTTTTCCATATGTGACAACTCCTTTTTTCTTCTGCGAGGAGAGAGAGTAAAATTCTTCTCCCAATCTATTTTGAATCAGAAATTTGGCATCTGTTTTTTTGATATGTGTTTCTTGCAAACAAACAATGTCACATTTTTGCTTTTCTAACCACAGTCTGACTTTTTTCCTTTTTTGGGGGGAGTTAAGTCCATTTACATTCCACAAAATAATTTGACTCTCCATATTATTTTGTATTTACTTATCAGACTGCTTAAATGTAAAGCTCACACCTTTCGGAATTCCCCATCTGTATCTAACGCCCTCTGTTTTCAGTTTATCAATCAGGTTTTTTAAAAAGTCGTCTGTCCTGAAGAACTGTTCTGGGTAATTCCTTCAATATCATTATTTTCTTTTGCCCAATCATGAAATCTTCCTGGAATTGTTGTTTAAACAAATCTTCCTTGACTCTTTTGGATATAAACTGGGCAATCACATCCCTGGGTAATTTCTTCTTTTAAGCAATCACAGAGTTGACTCTGTACACCAAATCAATATGTACCGCCACCTTCTCCTCTTCCATTTTTAAAAAATCTGCAACAGCATCCACCATGACTGAGTGGATGTTTTCATTTTTATCTTCAGGGATTCTCCTGAATCTCAGATGGTTCAGCATTCCATTATACTCTACCATTACATTAGCCTTTAGTGCTTCTTTGGTAGCTTCCGCTACACCAGTTTCCACTCCTCGTACTCTCTCTTCCACATCAGTTGTTCTTTTGTTCAATGTCTGTATTTCTGTTGTAATTCCAGCTAGATCTTTTTTCAAGTCAGCTACGTCTTCAGACACTTTACCTAGAGTTTTTTCCATTTTTTGCATGACATCCATCATCCATTTTTCCATAGCTTCCATCATGCCCTGCAGTTTTTTCTCCTCTTTAGCAGTCGTTTTTGGGGAGGACCAAGAGTTTGCCCTCTGTCTTTGCCGGAGATCGTAAGCCGTTGTTCAAAGCGGTCATAAAACTCACATCAAATTAAAGCTCTTTAAATGCCCAGTTAAACCTCTCTATTTTCGCTTTTTTTAATTCAGGCGTTTAGCCGTAATTTAATTAAAAAGTTTATACCTTCCCAAGATGGCGGGCGCTATTTCTCTATGGTGTTTGACTTTTCCTGTTCCTTACTTCCTGTCCGGCAGTCTTATTCGTCCCCCTGTCTTCTGGTTCCTTCCCGTTTTGACTGCAGGTCTCAGCAAACTCCTTCCAGCCTCCTCGGTCGTCTCTAGGAAGCACAGCTTGTTTCGCCTGAGATCATTTCCTATTCTGGTGTTTTCTGTCACAGCTTGAGTAACTTTCCACTTTATTTCTCACGGGATTTACTGTTAGTTTCTATTTTAAAGTCAATATCCCGACCGCAGGAATGATCAACAAACCGGCTTTTTGGCTTTTTTTAGTATTTAAATCGCTTTTTCAGGAATCGGTATTAGTACATAATATGCCACACGATCATGCGCTTCAATGGATGTTGCTTATCTTCTAAATCAATGCGTCTCCGTTGAGCAATTTTTAAAAGTTACCTTCAAAGTCAGTGTTTTGCCATAACAGTGTTTCTTTGGTATCAGTTTCCGTAGAATGTCTCAGAGGTCTGGGTCATGCGTTCTTATGTTGAGAATCCAACTCGGTGGGGTCTTTTAGAGAAATCCCGAAGTGCCCGCTTGGGGGGAGGGGGATCAAGGCTGGTCGCGGCGCTCTTTAAAGCCCCACTATCAGCCGATCTCAACTCCCTCCTGGGCCGATGCTTGTTGCTGGTCACTCCCCTACCTGGGGAGATCTGCGGCGGGCTAGTAGCCCGCCCTGTCGTGAAGACCCTCCGTTTGCTCTGAGAGCGAAGCCAGAACACGTTAGGACGCCATGAATCCCAGACCAGAAGCCTATACTTCACCTAGTTTTAAAGCTCCCTCTTCCTCCTGCCATAAATCCATAGTTCAATGGTAAAGCAGAGGTTCAGTAAATAAGAAGTCCCAGGATGGATCCCTGTCTCTGTTCAAAGGGAAATGGTGGCCAAGAGACAATGGCATAAACACCTAGGTAATCACTGACTGGCACTTGAACAACTAGCCTCACATAATATCTGATCCATTCATGCCTCAGGATGCCTTTCATTTTGCTCTAAGCCCATCAACCTATCCAGCTGCATACTCCCATGTTCATTAGGATGACAGTGTCTTGCTGTAACCACAGGAGCAGAAATGGGGTGCAGAGTCAGGAGGCCTTTTAGTTCTTTCCTTCTGCACTAGTACTCCAGACACAAGGCCATGGGCAACATGCAGGTCCCAGGTTAATGTAGGAGATACCCTCTCCTACACAACATGCCCCATCACCTGATATAGGTTTTCCTTAGAGACACCTACCATGCAAATAAAAACCCAGCTGAAGTAACTGTCATATAAGTTTTGGAGTTCATTCTTCGCATCATGAGAAATAAGACTGTCATTGGTGTTCCAGGACCTCTGAGACAGCTATATAACCAAGGTGCAACTTTTTCCTGTCCTTAACATCTCTGTAGTGGATGTAGCTGCACCTATTACATATATCTGCATTTCTGGAAAGGCATAGGATTAGTGGGAGGACAAAGGGAGCAACACTCCACAAACATCACTGTGTTCCCACTAGGCATTTTTGATGTGGGTCTTGCAGGTCACAGAGTTGGGAACATCCCTGCACCTCTGCGCATGTTGAATGATGTGATGAATACTGGTTAACAGCGTTAGTAGAGATTTCTCAGAACTAGGTGCTCATTGAGAGGCTGGTAAGCAAGTAAAGGTGAGATAGTATGTTTACAATGGTGCTCTGCAATGGTGTTCTTCCATTCTATGTGTGTCAGCACCCCCCTTGTTCTCCCTGATATCTAGAGGGCAATCATCCAGGAGGGTGGTTATGTCACTGGGAACCCTCTTTGGCGAAGCATATCAGAGCACTCTGTACACCTCTCTTCCTGAACAAGGTATGCAGTGCAGGTATTGTACATTTTAAGGAATGGTCTTTGTCATAATTCATATTCCTTGGCTTAGCTGTATAGAAGTGCCTCACCTTTGCAACCTCAGTTACTACTGTGAATCCTAGTGTCTGTTCTTGGGACAGAGTTGTCATAACAATTTGAAAAAAGAAGCAACATTACATGAGGTCAGAATGGTGTGATCCTGATATAAGACCTGCATTCATGGACTGGAGCTTACGTACCCTGGTACAGTGATTTGGCTAAACAGTTTGTCCAAACACTTGCAAGTTGAGTTCCAAAAACCGGTTATTCTGGTAGCTGTAGCCGATAAGGCCTAAAATCTGGATTTAGATTGAAGTCCCAAAACCCAAGAATACCACAAAGTATAATTAATAAGGTTTATTAAAAGAATGTGCAGGAATATACAATGAAATAATAAGAGCTAAATACCTAACCTAAGCACATGTACAAGCATTGGTTCTCCAACTCCAGATGTTATATGACAAGACTGAGTCCTGCAGAGTTTCAAAGTCCAAAACAGACCTGCAACCTACACTGGACAATGAAACTCCTTTCAGAGGTATTGAGAGGCAAACCTTTTCTTGCTCACAGACAATCCTCTAACTTTATAAACAACTTCTAACCATAATGCACTTCCTAATGCGGACACAGACTCTGGGACTGGGGCCTGCAATAAACCAAGATGCCAGTTCTGTCTCCATATTCACTTGTAACAATACAATCACCAGACCTAACACCAACCATACCATCCCAGGTTCATTAATTTGTTCATCTTCCAATATTATATGCCATCAAGTGTCAGCAATGCCCTTCCACACTCTACAATGGACTAACAGGTCAGTCCCTACGCAAAGGAATAAAAGGGCATAAATCTGACATTAACAATCACAACACAAAAACCAGAGGGAGAACATTTTAATTTTCCAGGACATTCCATCGCTGTCCTAAAAGTGGCAGTCCTCAGAGAAGCTTCAAGGGGAGATCACAGAGTTAGACTGCTGAACTCCCATATGCTGAATAGGGACATTCTTATCTCCAGATGCCAGTTTTCTTTCCCTAAGCATTTATTTCCTGCTCTAAACAAGCTGATTACATTTTGCATCCTGAATTTCTTCTTTGCAACACACCTCCCATCTTCTGACTGGGATATAAGGACTCGGGGATCTCTATTCCTACTTGTTATCTGATGTACAGTAAGTAGGAATTATAATTACTTAACATTACAGTGTCTTACAACTTTGAGGGACTGAAAGACAGTTAAAAGTATTTTTAAAACTTTCCTTAAAAACCATTTCATTCTTGTAATATTTTCCCTTTTATTTGTTTTTTTCCACTGGAAAAATTGGAGTGAAAAATCTCTTCCCCCACCTCCGGCTTCACATTTCTAATGTGCTATGGAGCAGACATATGACATAAGTTGCAAATACTGAAACATCCTCTTTACCTGTCTGAGTATTCTAGTCAGTACCTTGGTTTAAAGATTTATATAACTAGGCCGAAAAAGGGGTAGAACATGAGCATTTAAACTGGCCAGCGGCAGATCTTTTTGTACACTTAGTGCAAAATATAAGTTGATGATTTTGTTTTGGCACTAAGGTACCTCAAATTCTTCAGCAAATGCAGCAGAGTTCTGTGATCTGCATAAGGTGCTAAAATTTACATTAATTTTAATGTTTTGCATAATTCATTTTGTATCACATTATGAAAGGCAAGAGTCACTGGAAAAGATAATAATGCTATGAAAAGCTGAAGGCAGCAGGAAAAGAGGAAGACCCAACATGAGAGCCACAGCCTGCAGTTTGCAAGACTTGAGCAAGGCTGTTAATGATAGGACATTTTTTTTGTTGTTGTTGTTGTTGTTGTTCAGTCGCACAGTCGAGTCCGACTCTTCGCGACCCCATGGACCAGATTACGCCAGGCCCTCCTGTCTTCCGCTGTCCGCTGAAGTCTGCTCAATTTCATGTTCGTTGCATCGATGACACTGTCTAACCATCTCATCCTTTGCCGTCCCCTTCTTCTTTGACCTTCAATCTTTCCCAGCATCAGGGTCTTCTCCAGTGAATGCTTCCTTCTCATTTGGTGGCCAAAGTATTTGAGCTTCAGCTTCAGGATCTGGCCTTCAAGGGAACAGTCAGGGTTGATTTCTTTTAGGATTGACTGATTTGATCTCCTTGCAGTCCAAGGGACTCTCAAGAGTCTTCTCCAGCACCATAGTTCAAAAGAATCTATTCTTCGGCGCTCAGCCTTCCTTATAGTCCAACTCTCGCAGCCATACATTACTACGGGGAATACCATTGCTTTGACCATGCGGACTTTTGTTGGCAAGGTGATGTCTCTGCTTTTTATCATGCTGTTTAGGTTTGCCATCGCTTTCCTTCCAAGGAGCAGGCGTCTTTTAATTTCATGGCTGCAGTCACCATCTGCAGTGATCTGGGATCCTAGGAACGTGAAGTCTGTCACTACTTCTACGACTTCCCCTTCTATTTGCCAAGGAGTGATGGGGCCAGATGCCATGATCTTAGTTTTTTTGATGTTGAGCTTCAAGCCCACTTTTGCACTCTCCTCTTTCATGCTGAGCAAGAGGCTCTTTAGGTCCTCTTCACTTTCTGCCATCAGAGTGGTATCGTCTGCATATCTGAGGTTATTGATCTTTTCCCCAGCAATCTTAACTCCAGCTTGTGATTCATCCAGGCCAGCATTTCGCATGATGTACTCTGCATATAAATTAAATAAGCAAGGTGACAATATACATCCTTGTCGTACTCCTTTTCCTATGCTAAACCAATCAGTTGTTCCATATCCGGTTCTAACTGTTGCTTCTTGACCCTTATACAGGTTTCTCAGGAGACAGGTGAGGTGGTCTGGTACTCCCATCTCTTTAAGAACCTGCCATAATTTATTGTGATCCACACAATCAAAGGCTTTAGCATAGTCAATGAAGCAGAAGTAGATGTTTTTCTGGTACTCTCTTGCTTTCTCCATAATCCAGCGAATGTTCGCAATTTGATCTCTAGTTCCTCTACCTCTTCGAAACCCAGCTTGTACTTCTGGCAGTTCTCTATCCACGTACTGTTGGAGCCTAGCTTGTAGGATTTTGAGCATGACCTTGCTAGCGTGTGAAATGAGTGCAATTGTGCGATAGTTTGAACATTCTTTGACGTTGCCCTTCTTTGGGATTGGAATGTAAACTGACCTTTTCCAATCCTGTGGCCACTGTTGTGTTTTCCAAATTTGTTGGCAAATTGAGTGCAGCACTTTAACAGCATCTTCTTTTAAGACTTTGAATAACTCAGCTGGGATACCATCACCTCCAC
The DNA here is from genome assembly GCA_029375565.1 of Gekko gecko. NCBI lineage: Eukaryota > Metazoa > Chordata > Lepidosauria > Squamata > Gekkonidae > Gekko > Gekko gecko. Next base: position 85,275,840 of record JAPDNY010000001.1, on the reverse strand, counting down.
TAGCTTTGTTGTTAGTAATGCTTTCTAAGGCCCATTTAACTTCGCTTTCCAGGATGTCTGGCTCGAGGTCAGCGATTATACCATCGTGGTTGTCAAGGACATCGAGGTCCTTCTTGTATAGTTCTTCTGTGTATTCTTGCCATCTTTTCCTAATCTCTTCTGCTTCTGTTAAGTCCCTACCATTTTTGTCCTTTATCATGGCCAGCTTTGCATGGAACGTTCCCTTGATTTCTCCAATTTTCTTGAAGAGATCTCTAGTCCTTCCCAATCTATTGTTTTCCTCTATTACTCTGCATTGTTCATTCAGGAAAGCCTCCTTATCTCTCCTTGCTGTTCTCTGGAAATCTGCATTAAATTGGGCAAATCTTTCCTTATCCCCATTGCCTTTAGCTTTCCTTCTTTCCTCTGCTATGTGTAAAGCCTCATCAGACAGCCACTTTGCTTTTTTGCATTTCTTTTTCTTTGGGATGACGGTGAGTGCTGCCTCCTTTACAATGTCACGGACCTCTGTCCATAGTTCTTCAGGCACTCTGTCTATCAAATCTAGTCCCTTAAACCTATTCTTCACCTCTACTGTATATTCATCAGGGATGTGATCTAGGTCAAATCTGAATGGCCTTGTGGTCTTCCCAACTTTCTTCAATTTAAGTCTGAATTTTGCAATGAGTAGCTCATGATCTGAGCCACAGTCAGCTCCAGGTCTTGTTTTTACTGACTGGATAGAGCTTCTCCATCTTTGACTGCAAATTATATAGTCAGTCTGATTTCGGTGTTGCCCATCTGGTGATGTCCATGTGTAGAGACGCCTCTTAGGTTGTTGGAAAAGGGTGTTTGCTATGACCAACGTGTTCTCTTGACAAAACTCTGTTAGCCTTTGCCCTGCTTCATTTTGTTCTCCAAGGCCAAATTTGTCTGTTATTCCGGTTACCTTTTGATTTCCTACTTTAGCATTCCAGTCCCCTATGATGATGAGGACATCATTTTTTGGTGTTAGTTCTACGAGCTGTTGTAGGTCTTCGTAGAACTGGTCCACTTCAGCCTCTTCTGCAGCAGTGGTTGGGGCATAGACTTGGATTACTGTGATATTGAATGGTTTGCCTTGGATTCGGACCGAGATCATTCTGTCATTTTTGAGATTGTATCCCAATACTGCCTTTTTCACTCTCTTGTTGACTATAAAGGCCACACCATTTTTTCTACGGGATTCCTGGCCACAGTAGTAGATATAATGGTCTTCTGAGTTAAATTCGCCCATTCCTGTCCACTTTAGTTCACTGATTCCCAAGATGTCAATGTTCATTCTTGCCATCTCATTTTTGACCACGTCAAGCTTACCTTGATTCATAGATCTTACATTCCAGGTTCCTATGCAGTATTGTTCTTTGCAGCATCGAACTTTCCTTTCACCGTCAGACACATCCACAACTGAGCGTCCTTTCGGCTTTGGCCCAGCCGCTTCACTCTTTCTGGGGTTACTCGTACTTGCCCTCTGCTCTTCCTCAGTAGCATATTGGACACCTTCCGACCTGAGGGGCTCATCTTCCGGCGTCATATCTTTTAGCCTTTTGTTACTGTCCATGGGGTTTTCTTGGCAAAGATACTGGAGTGGGTTGCCATTTCCTTCTCCAGGGGATCACGCTTGGTCTGAGTTCTCTGCTGTGGCCTGTCCGTCCTGGGTGGCCCTCCACGGCATAGCCCACAGCCTCATCGAACCACGCAAGCCCCCTCGCCACGACAAGGCAGTGATCCATGAGGGAGATAGGACATTTTATAAGCCATTAATTCACAGGTTGCCAATGCCATAAATCAGAAGCAACTTGATGGCACTTCACACACATATATTTTTGGAAGTGTTCCCTAATTAGTTGTTGTAGATTTTCCGGGCTATATGGCCATTGTCTTGGCATTGTAGGACCTGACGTTTCGCCAGCAGCTGTGACTGGCATCCTCAGAGCTATAACACAGAAAGATGGAGTACTCTCTGTGTCAAGGTGAGAAGAAGAAAAAAATGGTAGGCAGGTAATTTATATCTACTCAGGAAGGTGGGGTAGGGCTGAGTCATTATCTTGTAGGAGTTCCCCAGACTGTGACATGCTAATAGAGGAGCTTTCCTGAGGAGGTTCTTTTGCATATGGATTGGCTGTTGAAATTCTAATCTTACCCATAGTACTATTGTAAGATGTAGAGCAGTCTGCAGTGTCTTTCATGTTCTTTTATTCTTGTCTGAATGCTACGTTGTGTGGTCCCGATGTAAACCTGTCCACAACTGCATGGTATGTGGTATACTCCTGCAAAAGTTAGGGGTTTTCTTCTGTCTTTTGTCGATCGTAGCATCTGTTGTATTTTTCTGGTGGGTCTGAATACTGTTTGTAGGTTGTGTTTTTTCATAAGTTCTCCCATCTGATCAGTGATTCCTTTGATATATGGCAAAAACATTTTTTCTATGGGAGACTATTTTTCCTCAGGTGTTTGTTTGACCTTTGGTTTAATTGCTCTTCTGATTTCATTCTTGGAATAGCTATTTGCTTGAAGTGAGTGGTTTAGATGATTTAGTTCATCCTTGAACTTAACTGGGCCAACATGAAAAATCAGCAGTGGCTGAACATAGCCTAACTCAAACAGAACACAGTATCTTATTCCAAGACACTGAAAGGCTGGACAACACATCCAAGAAGAAGAAGAAGAGATTGGATTTATACCCCGCCCTTCACTGCCCAAAGGCGTCTCAGAGCGGCTTACAAACTCCTTTCCCTTCCCCTCCCACAACAGACACCCTGTGAGGTAGGTGGGGCTGAGGGAACTTCTGACAGAAACTGTCCTTGAGAGAACAGCTCTGAGAGAACTTGTGACTGACCCACGGTCACATCAGCAGGTGCAAGTGGAGGAGTGGGGAATCAAACCCGGTTCTCCCAGATAGGAGTCCGCGCACTTAACCACTACACCAAACTGGCTCCAATTACCATGTCAGATTACACAGGGAAGCCATTGAAATTCATAAACATAAACACAATTTCAACAGGAAAGAAGAGAGTTTAAAAATAAATAGGGCATGGTTTCCTGTCCTGAAAAACACAAAATGCTCTACATCTAATAGCACTACAGATAAGATTAGAATGTCAACAGCCAATCCATATGCAAAAGAACCTCCTCAGGAAAGCTCCTCCATTAGCATGTCACAGCCTGGGGAACTCCTACATTGAAGCTCTGCACTCTAGAAATCTTACTGTGCATGTTAGCCATACACATTCAAGCTTATCTTTTGAATCAGAAGAGGAGAAAACTTTACCAAAAAAACCCAAAACAAAAGCAAAGCCTATTAGGAAGCTGATTTCTGAGGCACTATGACAAGGCTTATCACATGCAAGCAATAATTAAGTCTGAAAAAAAATTAAATAACTTGTGTTAGGCAAAACTCTGAGTATCAGAGGCGGGATGGCACCGGGCTTTGCTCCCAGGTACTGCCGGATTTTCATTCTTTTTAGGGGAGTTTTCAGGGGATCCCGAACCCCACTGGACCTCCTGGAGCGGGGCTGGAATGGTTGAAAGATCTGCTTGAGGCGACCTACGATGGCACCCCAGGGAAGCTGGCATTCTTTGTGGTGCAGAAGTTCGTGCAACATTGGGCTCACCTCTTCCCTTTGGAAGAGTAGATAATTGACTACATCGCTTCAAAGCTGCGAGACAAAGCAGCTGACTGGTGAGCCTGCATAGCAACCAAGGTCCAGAGCTGCAGGACCTGGAGGAATTCATGTGGGCACAGAGGATGCAGTATGAAGACCCCATGGAGGAGGAGAAGGCATGTAATCACCTCTGTACCCTGCGTCAAGGAAAGAGGTTGGTGACAGAATACATGGAAGAATTCTGCAGATATGCTACTAAGATCCAAGGTTGGCCCAATGGGGTGATGGCCGAGCACTACTGGCTGGGGCTGCACCCAGAGATCCGGGAGACGATCCTTCACACTATGCACCTCATCACTCTGACTGTCTGGATGCGAGAGGCAGCCGACACGGAGACGTGCATCCTGATGATCAAGATTGATAACACAGGAGTGCAAGCCAGAAACAGGACCCCAGTAGTGAAGTTGAAGATCCCAAAACATCCCGAAGGGGTAAGAGAGCAGCGCATGCATAAGGGGCTATGCCTGCGATGCAGAGAAGCCAGCCACTTCGCCTCAGCTTGCAAAGGAGGGGCCCCTACAACCACGGGGAAACAAGAACCAGAAAAGAAATGCCTGACCCCCCTGAAGAGGAAGAGTACATCCCAGGCTAAGTTTCAAAAGGCTGTGCAGATCGCGGTCCAAGAGGGTGACCCCACCTCCACTAGTGAAGAAGAGCGTGAGCTGGCAGGAAACGACCAGGACCTGTTGTGAAGAGTACAAACCAACAGGTCCGGGAGCCATCAGCGCCACGCATGGTGAGCAACTACCTTCCCCTCTTTTTTGTGACTGTGACAATTATGAACCCCCAACTAGGAACTCATATTAGGGTAAGGGCTTTGATAGACTCGGAGTGTGCGAGAGACTTAATCAGCCCCTCGCTAGTAACAGGACTGGGGACTCCCATGGAAAGGTTACTGGAACCCATCATCTTTCCCTAGATGGACAGCTCCACAATGAAGGAGCCATGTAAATACCTGTGCCCCTGAGGATGGGCGTGAGTGGACATTCGGAACTCTGGTCTTTTGTAATCACCCCAACAGTCCGCTTCCCCTTGGTGTTGGGGAGCCCCTGGCTACATAGCCACAACCCATATATACTGTGGGACGAAGGGAGGGTCCAATTCATCGCCCCCCAATGCAAAGACCATGTCTGGGACCCTGGATGGGGTCACCACCTCCCGAGGAACTGTTACGAGTGTGCCTGGCACAGGAGGAACTGTCTTCCAGTCCCCCCGAGTTCCAGGACCTGGCACGGGTGTTCGAGGAGGTGGAGGCTGATGAACTGCCCCCCCACTGGAACTCGGACTGTGCTATAGAGTTGCTCCTAGGGCACAAGCTACCGAAGGGGAAATTGTATGCCATGAGCCCTGGTGAACTAAAGGAACTGAGAAAGTTCATGGATAAAAACTTAGCCCGGGGGTTCATTTGCCCTGCATCTTCTCCCTTCGCGGCTCCCGCCCTCTTCTGGAAAAAAGACATGAGGTTACAATTGTGCACTGACTACAGGGGGTTGAAGGCCGTGTCCACGACCAATGCCTACCCGCTGACATTGATCAAAGACCTATTTAGCGGAAGCAGACAAGGGGAAGTCTTCACAAAATTGGATTTGCGGGATGTGTACTTCGCGTGCGCATTAAGGAGGGTGATGAATACAAGACTGCGTTTAACACCCCCCTGGGACAATTCGAGTACCTGGTCATGCCGTTCGGCTCCAAGGGGCCCCTGGAGTGTTCATGAACTTGATCAATGAAGTGTTACACAAGCACCTGTTCAGGGGGGCCCTTCTATATCTTAATGACATCTTGCTGTACTCCCCCAACTGAGAGTCTCATGTGTTGTTAGTGAGGGAAGTACTGCAGACTCTGTACAAGCACAAACTGTGAAACTCTCCAAATGTGAATTCAATCAACCAGAAGTTGACTTCCTCAGCTATCACATCTCCCCACGAGGCTTAGAAATGGACTCTGCAAAAGTGAGATACATGTTGGGATGGCAGGTGCCCTGCACCCGTCATCAGCTCTAATCCTTTTTAGGATTTGCCATTTTTTACAGAAATTTTATTCCCAATTTTGCTCAAGTCCGCTTGCCCCTTACTGACTTACTAAAGACCAAAGGGAGGGGTTCGGAAAGTGCCAGAACCAGGGACAAGCTGGAGTGGATCTCCAAGTGCCAAGAGGCGTTCAACAATCTTAAAAAGCTATTTACCTCTGAGCCCGTGTTAGCCCAGCCTGATGAAAACAAAAAGTTTGTGGTCCAAGTGGACACATTGAATGTGGCCAGGGGGGTGATACTGCAGGAGGGGGGAGATGGCAAGCTTCACCCCCTCAAGTATGTCTCTCACAAGTTCTCACCGGCTGAGCACAATTGGTCAGTGTGGGACAAGGAGGAGGGCGCCATCAAGCTCGCCCTCTCCACCTGGAGACACTGGTTGGAGGGAGCTAGGGTCCCGTTCAAAGTCTGGACTGACCATAAAAACTTGGCGGTGTTACGGGCCCCTCAGAATCTGAATGCCAAACAACTATGGTGGGTGGACTTCTTCTCAAAGTTTCAATTCACCTTACACCATTTCCCGGCAAATCCAACTCCCTGGCTGATGCACTCTCGGCCCTCCCCCAACATGACAGGCAGAGGGAGGAGGTAGTTGACTCAACGTTCATGCCCACCCAACTAGAGGGGGCAGTGCTCACTTGCAGCCAAGCGAAGGCTGAGCAAGGGGGGAGTGGGACTGGTTGGGAGCACAAATTTGCCTCCGCCTTCTCGGAGGAAGACAAAAGAGAAGTGGACTCTGATGGATCCCTAGAGCTAAAACCCAATGGCTGTTGGTACACGGGGCCCTGTTTATTTGTTCCCAGCTCCCTTAGGGGAAAAGTTATGCACATGGCTCACGGGGCTAAAATTGCTGGACACTGTGGGTACCTGAAAATGCACCACCTCCTTCAATGTCAATTTTGATAGCCAGGGATGAGAAAAGACGTGCCCCTATTTGTCCAGTCTTGTCAAACTTGCATCATGTGCAAACCCAGACCTGGGAAACCGCCGTGGCTTCTCAAGCCGCTTCCCACTCCTAGCCGCCCTTGGGAAATAATTTCCATGGACTTTATTCCCGATTTACCACTCAGCAAAGGGAAGACGGTTGTGTGGATAGCCATAGACCTATTCTCAAAACAAGCCCACTTCATACCGTCCCGACAACTACCCACTGCCAAAGTACTGGCCAGGATATTTATGAACAATATTGTGAAATTACATTCACTGCCTACTAAAATAATCTTTGACAGAGGTTCACAATTAGTAGCTAAATTTTTGGGGGGCTTATGGATTTACTGGAGGTGGAACTGAGAATGGCTGAGAAGCTGAATGCATTTTTTGCCTCTGTCTTCACTGTGGAAGAGGAGAAGTGTTTGCCCACTCCAGAAGCACTGATTTCGGGAGGGGGTTTGAAAGACCTGAATCAGATTGCGGTGACAAGAGAGGAAGTCCTCCGACTGATGGACAATTTAAAAACTAATAAATCACCAGGCCCGGATGGCATTCATCCGAGAGTTCTGAAAGAACTCAAATGTGAACTTGTGGATCTCCTGACAAAAATATGTAATCTTTCTTTAAAATCTGCCTCCATTCCTGATGACTGGAAGGTAGCTAATGTCACTCCCATCTTTAAAAAGGGCTCCAGGGGAGATCCAGGAAATTACAGGCCAGTCGGTCTGACATCGATACCGGGTAAGTTGGTGGAAACTGTTATTAAGGAAAGAATTAGTAGGCACATTGATGAACAAAAACTATTGAGGCAGACTCAGCATGGGTTCTGTAAAGGAAGATCTTGTCTCACTAACCTGTTAGTGTTTTTTGAGGGAGTGAACAAACATGTGGACAAGGGGGACCCAATAGATATTATTTACCTTGACTTCCGGAAAGCTTTTGATACAGTTCCTCATCAAAGGCTCCTAAGTAAGCTCAATAGTCATGGGATAAAAGGACAAGTCCTCTTGTGGATCAAAAACTGGCTTATAAATAGGAAACAGAGAGTGAGTATAAATGGGAAACTTTCTCAGTGGAGGGTGGTAAGCAGTGGGGTACCACAGGGATCAGTACTCGGTCCCATGCTTTTTAACTTGTTTATTAACGATTTGGAATTGGGAGTAAGCAGTGATGTGGCTAAATTTGCAGATGACACGAAGTTGTTCAGGGTGGTGAAAACCAGGGAGGATTGTGAGGCACTCCAAAGGGATCTGTTGAGGATGGGTGAGTGGGCGTCAACGTGGCAAATGGGGTTCAATGTGGCCAAGTGCAAAGTGATGCACATTGGAGCCAAAAATCCTAAATATAAATACACGTTGATGGGGTCTGATCTGGCAGAGACTGACCAAGAGAGAGATCTTGGAGTCGTAGTGGATAACTCGCTGAAAATGTCTACACAATGTGTAGCTGCAATAAAGAAGGCCAACGCTATGCTGGGGATTATTAGGAAGGGAATTGATAACAAATCAGCCAGTATCATCATGCCCCTGTATAAATCATTGGTGCGACCTCATTTGGAATACTGTGTACAGTTCTGGTCACCACATCTCAAAAAGGATATTATAGCATTGGAAAAAGTGCAGAGAAGGGCAACTAGAATGATAAAAGGGTTGGAACACCTTCCCTATGAAGAAAGGTTAAAATGCTTGGGGCTCTTTAGCTTGGAGAAACGACGGCTGAGGGGTGACATGATCGAGGTTTATAAGATTATGAATGGGATTGAGCAGGTTGAGAAAGAAGTACTTTTCTCCCTTTCTCACAATACAAGAACTCGTGGGCACTCTATGAAATTGCTGAGCAGTCGGGTTAGAACAGATAAAAGGAAATACTTCTTCACCCAAAGAGTGATTAACATATGGAATTCACTGCCACAGGAGGTCGTGGCAGCTGCAAGCATGGACAGTTTCAAGAGGGAATTAGATAAACATATGGAGCAGAAGTCCATCAGTAGCTATTAGCCACAGGGTATAGATGGGAACTCTCAGTCTGGGGCAGGTGATGCACTCTATTCTTGGTGCTGGAGGGTGCAGCAGTGGGAGGGCTTCTGGTGCCCTGGCCCCACTGCTGGACCTCCTGATGGCACCTGGTATATTTTGGCCGCTGTGTGACAGAGTGTTGGACTAGATGGGCCATTGGCCTGATTCAACATTGGCTTCTCTTATGTTCTTATGTTCTTATGAACATGGACTAAGTAGTGCCTATCACCCCGAAACCGACGGCTTAACCGAAAGGATTAATCAAACCCTGGAACAGTTTCTCCAAAGCTTCACTAACTATAGACAGGATCAGTGGGTTGACTTGCTCCCCTACTACTCCCAATTTGGTATCTTCAGCAAATTTAATGAGTAGCCCTTCTACCCCTTCATCTAGATCATTGATAAAAATATTGAAAAGTTCTGGGCCCAAAACCGAGCCCTGCGACACCCCCTGGACACCTCCCTCCAATCTGATGAAACACCATTCACTAGCACTCTTTGGGTGCAGTCCTCTAACCAGTTCCCTATCCACCAAACTGTCCTATAGTCCAGCCCACAGCCTTCCAGTTTGCCCATCAGAATATCATGAGGAATTTTATCAAACGCTTTACTGAAATCCAGGTAAATCACATCAACAGAGTTCCCACGATCCAGTAAGCTCATCACATGATCAAAGAAGGAAACCAGGTTGGTCTGACAAGATCTGTTAGGGACAAAACCATGTTGACTTCCCCGGATCACTAAGTGGTCCTTCAGATGTTTACAGATCGATCCCTTTAAAATCTGCTCTAATATCTTCCCAGCAACAGAAGTCAGACTGACTGGCTTGTAGTTTCCTGGGTCATCCTTCTTCCCTTTCTTAAAGATTGGGATAACATTCACAATTCTCCAATCTTGTGGCACATCCCCAATCCTCCAGGAGGCCTTGAAGATGATGAACAGAGGCTCTGCAAGTTCATTAGGAAGTTCTTTGAGCACTCTTGGGTGCACACCATCTGGCCCAGGGGATCTGTATTCATCCAGTGCAGCCAGGTGCCTCACCACAACCTCCCTGTCAATGTCAACTGGACACTCAGGTGTCCTGTTATGTTCTATGCCGGTGGTGGAGAACTTATGGTACGCATGCCAGAGAGGGCACACAGAGCCCTCTCTGTGGGCACATATGCCGTCACCCCAGCCACTGGAGCACCCATAAGGGGGGCGCTCTGCCTCCGCTCTGTTAGCCCAATTGCTCTATTTTAAAATATAGCAATTGGTTTATTATTATTATTATTGGATTCTCGCCTGTATATACAGAGAATGCTGCTAGTCTGTAATGGTTCCCAGTAAAAGACACAGAGTCCAGGTATAATTAATAAAATATTATTTTACTGAATATAATCCTTATTTATTCATTCATTCACAAACACACAAACAGTATTCAAGCATTCACACACATAAAATAGAACTAAGAAAGCAGAGGGGATTGATGGCTTATGGAGAGGTGATACTACCTGTCAGATGTGCAGAAGTCCATGAAGAAGGATTGTGGCCTAAACCCAGAGGGTTCAGGGGTGGGCTGCCATTTTGGCTCATGGCAGAGACACACACGGTCTGAGGCCATGTGTATGCTGGGATATACCCACTGTAAGACAATGCAGCCCAATGGGTGGCCCTGGGGGCTGGTCTCAGGTGAGAACAAAAGATTACCTGGGCCAATCTGGGGTCCCAGGGGTGTGTGATGTCAGTAGAGGCAGACCTTAGGTTTGACCAATGGGCTTCCAGAGAGGCAGGGTCTGGATTTAACAATAGAAGCCAGGTGTTGGGTGTCTAGTTGAATGGATTATAGGACTTGCTGGCCAGGTAAACAAAAGGTGGGAGACTTCCCTGATTGTCCCTGATTAGCATCAGGAAGGGTCGTTAACAATTTGAATGCTTGACTGGGTAATCCCTTCATGCACTGGCAGAGGAAAAGTCCTTTGTCTGCTGTATGGCCCTTAATCCGTGTATGTGACATGCAGCAGGTATGTAATGGAGTCCCTCAGAGTAAAAAGACAGCTTTTTCCTTTCTCTATGGGCTTCTACCTTGGCATCCATTTTACAGTCTAGACAGACCATGTGGCAACAGCAAACAGTCCATAGCAAAGCCCCATAATGGCGTCAGGGCTAACATATCCCCCCTTGCAGACGTGGCAGCGTCAGATGACATCGTCTGCACATACACACTTCGATGGAGACTTCCCGGTATCTTGAGGGACAGAGGCAAGAAAGACAAAGAAACACAAAAGGCTGGGTAAGGTGCTGAAGAGTGCCAGGTGGCTTCTAAAGACTTACCTCTGGAACTCATTGTTATTCCATGAGCATAATCTCTGCTGGGTGGAGGGGGAAGACTTGCTCTGAGGTCACCTTATGAAACCTGAATATGAAATCCCTTTTGCAGACCACTTGCAGCCCAACTCTGTGGTCAAGCTGAGAGTGCCTGGCTTTTGGGGACTTTGGTTCAGGTTAGAAAGTAGGGCACCCCTGTTTTGGGGCTACCCAAGAATAAAAGGCAGTGCCTCTGGTAACAATTCCCCCCTTGAAGCCGTCTTTAGGCGTGAGCCAAGATGGCTTCACTTCAAATGATGTTTTGCTGCCGTTGGAGTTCCATATGACCAGAAAAGAAAGGACAGCCGAACAAGGTTAGAGAAAGAATTTACAGGGGAAAGGCTCGGTGAGGGAGTCAGGCATACCGGCTATAAAAATATATCTCTGGGAACCAAAAGGAAAAATTAAAAAAAAAATGTTTTAAAATAAGGAAGGGTGAGTGCCTCTGTGTATGTGTTTGCAGGGACCTTCTGCACATCTTCCAGAGAGACATGACTACTGTACATAATGCTACCTATAGCAAATCTAATGAAGGCTTCTAATTATTATAAAGCAACAAAAAGGAAATGCAAGACATCCTAATAATTCTAAAAACTTATAAGCTAAAAACATATCTAACTCAAAGGTAATTGCTTACCAAAATTCCTAAACAATTAGACAAATACAGAAAGCAAAAATTGGTGGGTTAAGCAAACTTAAAGCAGAAAGATAACTAAAAGCAATGCAAATGCTATGCTGGAAGAATTGAGAATGAATGTGTGTAAAAGCATGATTGCAAAACATTTAGAACATGTGAGCAACAACATGAAAATGACATGGACCAATGAATAAATACAGTCAGTGATACAAATCAATTTGAGCTTCAGTTGAACATTACAGATAAATGTGGGTAAGGAACATTGATACATTTTTGAAACCACCCCCCAGGTACCCAAGTTGCCAGAAGGCACAGGCAATCTGAGCCTTAGTGTCAGGGACCAAAAAGCAATTCTTGGGTCCCAAAGTAATAACTGGGTGGGTGCCATGAGGTATTTGCAGCTGGTTGTGAGAGTTGCCTGCCCTTGAGGTGGCATCCAATGTCCATGAGATGGTTTGCAAGCAATTTGCAGGTCAGCAGTGGCTGGAGGACCAGAGAAGGCAGCTGGTAAGTTGGCAGGTCCTTTGCTGAAACTGGAGCAAAGGCAAATTAGGAGGCGACTTGGGTGCGTAGCAAATAGGGAGCAATGGCTTTCGCAAGACCGAGGTCTTGTAGGCTGAACAGGAATCTTGGAAAGTCTTTGATGCATATGCATAGCAAGAGTATTCTCCAGGTACAATTGGAAATAGCTGAACGTTCAGTTTTATTTTATTATGGTGACCAGAGCAGAGTTCCAGGTGAAGATGTGCACAGTTTGGAGGCGCCAAGAAGTTATAAAAAAAATGGCCAAACAAAAGAACGTTTCAAAAAAAAGGAAGTTAGATTGCCATGGCTGTTGTAGAAAAAGTTGGGGGCCCCCAGGGAAAACTGCCGGCTTATGGGGGTGGGTCATACCCCAAAAAGAAAGCTAACAAAAAGCTGGAAAGCAATAATTATTAACACACATATAAAACAAACAATTCCTAAAATAACTTATAAGGTGTGCCTTTACTATCAGGCATAAGACTTCAATTGCAGGTTCAGATTTTCAGTTCCTGCAGATATGAAAGAACTTGAGAGACAGATTAACAGGTTTGCATGGATAGAAAGATGCTCTAGCCATGCAGGGATAAAACTTAAATAGGAGAATAAACTTAGAGCATCAGGTACTGATTGTGTACCTCAAAGAGGAAGCCCTTAAACAAATAAAGATGAAAGAATCAAGTAGCTAAATTACAGACAGGATTGAAAATCCAAGAGAAGAGAAGAGGCAGTAGCCCTTGATAATTCTGGATGATTTAAGAAGTCGGCCAAAGATCACACCACAAGAGAAAAGAAAGAAAAAAAAAGTTGTCTCTGGCATAGGCTTTGTGCCAGCACATAGTTCTTCTGAGCATGTACAGAGTTTCTTTCCTTGCTAGTAGAAACTGGGCTGAAGGGGGCCTGGGCATATAGATTACTAGAACAAAATCAGAAGGGATGTGCTGCCAGACTAAAACCCTTTAAAATTTCTATGGTAGCTATATATAAACTGATATCAAAACTAAAGAAACGTTAGCCCTAAAGGTGGGGCTTTAAGAGAACAGCGAATTCCAAAACCAAAAGAGTATTTATAAAACCTTAAAGAGATGAAATAGTTCTAGATCACACAAATTTACCAAGAAATTTTAAAAAGAGATTCCCTTCTATAAGAATGGGAAGATAAGACAAAGCTTAAAATCGAGATGCTGTAATAAATTAATGGAACAGAAACAAATCTATTTTAAAATCTATTTTTAAATGTACCATTTTGAAAGTAAGGGATCTCTAATCATGAGAAATTCCAAGGAAGAGGATGCAAATAAATGTATTTTTAACTTTCTAAAGAAAGATTTCCATTAAAATTAAAAGGGAACAATATTACCATGTAAAAACAATTACAAAACGGACCTTTAAAAAAAACAAAAACTAAACTTTGGAATGGGGGGGAAAAGAAGATGACCTTCCTGTAATAGACAAGGAATTACAAATTCAAAAGGGAAGAAAAGATCAGTCTTCTCTATGCATTTTCATTCCCCATCTATGCTTTAAAAACCAAAGGAGAAAACATTTTTTTCTTTTCTGTGCTCCCCCCCTAGTTCCTTTACAGAGGGAGATTTCTCTTAACAAAAGAAGGAGGTGCAATTGTTACCCTCCAGAAGGGCCATTAATCTAGCTAGGAGCCTTCTTATCTTGTCCTCCTTTGGGTTTTCCCCTGGAAGGTGGCAAGTCAGCGGGTTCATTTGAATTTTAAATGGAGAGTGAGAGTCTTACATTTTCCTCTTCAATTTGAGACAGAAAAGTCAGAAGAAAATTAGTACACATTAATCATTAGTACATTCCCTACATATTAATACCTTTAGTAGTAATTAGTTAGAAGGACAAATCTTGATCAGTAAATGCTCTCTCTCTCTCTCTCTTGAAGCTGTATTCCTACGCTGACAGTCACGGAGACAAAGTTGGGCTCGCCTCGAGGGGCATCTGGCTCTTTTTTGTCTTCCTGTGCTGATCACAGTGAAGAAGGGGGGGGGCTGCTAATGTTTCCTGATTAGGCAAGTGTTAAATTTCCACTCTTTTGGCTGTTTTAAACATGACTGAAATGGATCCAATTCTCTCCCAAAGGCATTTGGGAAGAGAATGGGATTTCTAGAATTCTATCTTTTAAAAGGTAAAACCAGAGGTACAGAATTTTCTCAATTTCTCTCAATTATGCCAGTAATTATAGAAAGACTATTTCTGATGCTACATCTGTATTGGACTTCATCTCTCAAGCATTTAAGCATGTTTTGGGAATTTTGGTGACATAGCTGCACTGTCCACTGAATTCAGGTTCTTTCTGGGGCCTGAGTTCTGCAGCTAAGGTTCCTTACTTACATAAAAGTTACAGATTTTGGACTCATTGGTCTAGTTGAGCTTTAAGTAAGGTTGCCAGGTCCAGGTGGAAGATTCCTGGAGATCTAGGTTTGGGTCGGAAGAAGGATGAAGACTCCAGTGGGGCAAAAGCTATAGTCTTCCCTCTCCTCCAAACACTCATTTTCTGCAGAGGAACTGGACTCTGCAGCCTGGAGATTTGCTATAACTCCGGGAGAGGTCCAGGTCTTGCCTGGAGGCTGGCACTACCAAAGGGAGATGCTATTCTCTGGGCAATAAGCTAAGGGGTGAGGTTTTTCCTTTCTTTCTCAGTTCTTTCCACAGGGAAGTCCTGTGTGCACTCCATTCCTTGCCCAGTTTGGAGTTGGAATGGGGGGAGGTTTTACTTTAGGCATTCACTGTCTTATTTATTTTGCTCCAGCCATTAAGTGGCTGTACTTAATGACTGCTTCTGTTTCTATACTGAGAGTTGGCCTGGTCATTCCCAGAAGTTTCATTCTAGCAGCATCACATGGGGTGCAAATGCAACCAGGGTCTCAAGCTGCTGTTTCAGGGGAATTTAATCTCAGCATGGCAAGACTGGTGACTTACTTCTGCCTGCTGGGTTTTACTTAAGAGGCTAGGGAGCAAGGCAGTTTGATTTCTAAAAAGACTGCCTGGCATTTTGTATATTCTGTTACAATTCTATCACCCTTTCCAGGTCTCCTTCCTGTTTTGAACTTAGCATTTTTGCCTAACTTCAGATTCTCGGATCTGAGGAACAAACTTACTTTACAAACCAAAATGGCCAATGGCCACCAAAGGGAAAAAGACCCTGATTCCTGGGGTCTCAAAGTCCATGTGGGATGCTGGTGTGCAGCTACCCACACACAAACACACATTCAGCTTCTGGTTTCCAAGTGTTCTAAAACTTGGATGTTTCTAACCAGTAAGGATTCTACAGCTCACTGGCAGGTTCTCTGGCTTATGGTTCCCAAGTGTTCTAAGACTTGGATTATAGAAGGTTTTAAGGCGTTCCACCCGTGACCAGGAAAACCAATTTAACCCGGGAGAATTTCAGGATATTCCCATCCACTATATAGAAGGTTTTAAGGCATTCCACCCGTGACCAGGAAAACCAACTTAACCCGGGAGAATTTCAGGATATTCCCATCCACTATATAGAAGGTTTTAAGGCATTCCACCCGTGACCAGGAAAACCAACTTAACCCGGGAGAATTTCAGGATATTCCCATCCACTATCCACTAACAAGGAAGAGGGGGGGGAACTGGTGTGCAGCAGGGCTGCTTTTTTTTATTGGGAGCAACGTGGCTCCATTTCCGAATAGGGATCCCCTGATCACGTTGCCTCTCTCCTCTTCTGTTTCTGCTCGCGGGTGAGGTGAGCTTAGCTCTTTAGGCCTCGTGGTCCGTGAGTGACGGTTTTTGAAGGCTAGAATTCACTCCCCTGCCTGGATTACCGAAAACCCTTAGATTTGAGGTTTTTAAGGCTAGACTTATGTCCCCGCCGGGTTTTTCCCTCAATAACCCTTTCCATCTGGTTTTTCTAGGCTAGACCTCTGTCCCCGCCGGGCTTTTCCCTCAATAACCCTTTCCATCTGGTTTTTCTAGGCTAGACCTCTGTCCCCGCCGGGCTTACCATTAACCCTTCGGAGTTTTGAGCGTGGGCTTGGCCTGGGCCTCACGTCCCTTGCCGGATTACTCCTTTAAACCGGTCTATTGGGGTTTTTGGATACTCTATCCACCGGGATGACCTCCTACTAACCCGGGAAGGTTTCAGGGCAACCTACAACCTAGGGTCCTCGGAATAATATACTCCAGCGAGCGGACCTCTTTGCTCACTTTAATTCTACGCTCTGCTAGCTAGTCAAAGCTGAAAGGGACAGGGAAGTGGGCTTCCAGAGACTCTGGAGGACGGTTGGACCCTTGCTGCGGCTCCTCTTAGTTTACAGTTATGGCTGCCTGCGCAGTGTGGTGTGGTGTAGTGTGGTGCAATTCCTAACACCCTACACTATCGGTCTTGGTTCCCACCCCACAAAATAGACCAGGAGTTGCTGAAGGAGACAAAAGGGGAAAAACAGCCTCCCACAACAGAAAATGCTCTCTAGCCAATCACACAGACAGCAACCTTTCACACAGGTCTTTACTGAAACCACACAAACAGCTTCTTCTCCACGTCTGGCCATCTGAAGGACACGTGTCGACTAGCATGCACGTTCAGATGGTCAGGGCGAATCCCAGCGGTGCCTCCATTTCTGTTAGCCCAATTGCTCTATTTTAAAATATAGCAATTGGTTTATTATTATTATTATTGGATTCTCGCCTGTATATACAGAGAATGCTGCTAGTCTGTAATGGTTCCCAGTAAAAGACACAGAGTCCAGGTATAATTAATAAAATATTATTTTACTGAATATAATCCTTATTTATTCATTCATTCACAAACACACAAACAGTATTCAAGCATTCACACACATAAAATAGAACTAAGAAAGCAGAGGGGATTGATGGCTTATGGAGAGGTGATACTACCTGTCAGATGTGCAGAAGTCCATGAAGAAGGATTGTGGCCTAAACCCAGAGGGTTCAGGGGTGGGCTGCCATTTTGGCTCATGGCAGAGACACACACGGTCTGAGGCCATGTGTATGCTGGGATATACCCACTGTAAGACAATGCAGCCCAATGGGTGGCCCTGGGGGCTGGTCTCAGGTGAGAACAAAAGATTACCTGGGCCAATCTGGGGTCCCAGGGGTGTGTGATGTCAGTAGAGGCAGACCTTAGGTTTGACCAATGGGCTTCCAGAGAGGCAGGGTCTGGATTTAACAATAGAAGCCAGGTGTTGGGTGTCTAGTTGAATGGATTATAGGACTTGCTGGCCAGGTAAACAAAAGGTGGGAGACTTCCCTGATTGTCCCTGATTAGCATCAGGAAGGGTCGTTAACAATTTGAATGCTTGACTGGGTAATCCCTTCATGCACTGGCAGAGGAAAAGTCCTTTGTCTGCTGTATGGCCCTTAATCCGTGTATGTGACATGCAGCAGGTATGTAATGGAGTCCCTCAGAGTAAAAAGACAGCTTTTTCCTTTCTCTATGGGCTTCTACCTTGGCATCCATTTTACAGTCTAGACAGACCATGTGGCAACAGCAAACAGTCCATAGCAAAGCCCCATAATGGCGTCAGGGCTAACAGCTCCTCCCCGCTCTGGGCCTCCACCGTTTGCCAGCCCGCTGCCTGCCCATCTCCCGTCCCAGTCCAGGGGCCCCTGGGAAGCCCTCCCCCACCCCTCATCTTCGCAGGGCCGCCCTAAAGTGGGGCCCCTGGGAAGCCCTCCCTGACCCCCTGTCTTTGCAGGGCCGAGTTAAGCGTGTTCCCCCCCCCTCGGTAGCAATGCAAAGAGTCCAGTGGCATCTTTAAGAGAGAGAGAGAGATCTCCAGGCTGTCTTAAAATGCTGGGTTGGTTCTGTGTGTGTGTGTGAGAAAGATCGTGATTCTTAAAATGTGGGGGGGGGTGAGTGAGAGAGAGAGGAAGAAAGAGAGAGATCTCCAGGCTGTCTTAAAACGCTGGGTTGGTTCTGTGTGTGTGTGAGAAAGATCATGATCCAGGCTGTCTTAAAAGACGGGGGGGTGAGGGAGAGAGAGATCTCCAGGTTGTCTTAAAACGCTGGGTTGGTTCTGTGTGTGAGAGAGAAAGATGGAGACCTCCTTTTCTTCTTCTACTTTACAATCCCTTGGCTTAAATGGTATTTTCAAATGGCCATCCCTATTAGAACTTTACACTTCAGAATCAATGTGCTTATTAAACCTGTGTCCTGGTGATCAATAACTGCATTTGCTAGTGAGGCAACTTATCTCTTTCTCCCCCTGGCTTACCAACCTCATGTTTTTCTTTTAAGACAAAAGATGTTAATGTATGAGGTGTTTTTCCTAAACTAAAACTTCAGTATTCAGGTTAAATTGCCGTGTTGGCACTTTGCGATACTTAAGTGGGTTTTGGATTGCAGTTTGGGCACTCGGTCTCTAAGGTTCGCCATCACTGTTCTATACCATCTCTAAATGGGCTTGAGTTTTTCAGGGAGAAAACAGAGGCAAAAAAGTAATTAAGCCTGTCTGCTTTTTCTCTGTCCTCCATCAGAGTTTCTCCTTCTACTCCCAAAAGTGGTCCAATTGCCTCTTTTACCTTGTGTTTGCTTCTCACATATCTGTAGAAGTTTTTCTTATTGTAGCGAGCCCCCCTGGCCAGACCCAACTCATACCAAGCTTTGGTTTCTCTGATGGCTGATCTGCAGTACCTAGTAATGGAGGGCCCGTTCAACTTGGGGTCAGTTCATGGGCCACCCCGAACCCCAAACTTTTTTAGGTTTGTGTTCATCCCTACTAATAAACTTGAATTTCTCACTCATCTTTATGAAGACGCTCCTTCGTGATGGGATCAAACAAACCTAGATATTCAATAATTCTTCAGAAGTTACTATTAACAGTATCATTTTTCATTTGTCCTGTGGAATGCCAGGTCTTGTTCCCTGAGAACTCTCACTAAAGCAACCAGAAGCTCATTTTTTTGGCTCCAGTATTCTTCTCACTTGATTACTGCTATATTTTCTTCATCAATAGTTTTCAGTTTTCCAATTGTAGTGCAGGTGCTTTCCAATTTTGTAAATTTTAAAAATGTTCCAGACTTTTTCTATGAGAAGGCACAATGTTTTCAACTCTAAGAACCACTTTTAGTAAGTAAGCAGACTGCATGTCTGCTAAATAGCTTGCAGAACTATTAATATATTTCTTCTCCATTGGCCAGTTTCCTTTTGTAATGGTATACTGAACACTTTTTTATTTCCACCTTTTGGAAAGTGAAATTCCTGAACTTGTTTGCAAACAAATGGAATATAGACCTAATAATTGCATCTAGGCCATAATGTAAATTGCTTCCAGGTTCATCTTTCATCAATCTACCTTCTGTTTCTTTGTTATCTTTTTCCACCTCAACCTTTCCATATGCGTCTGCAGAAGACTGTTTTCTCAACTTCAGCTATACTCTGAGCTGCCTTCTTCTTGATGAGTCAGACTGAAGACACTTGAGGAAAGAAGCTTCTTGCTTTGCTTGTTTTTTTATCTGCTGAGATTTCACTTAAAAATACTGAGCTCCAGAAAGCTTCTTTTTACCTGCCATGGTGTTAATTTTCTGAAGATTTTTAAACGAATTGTTTCAACTAAATTATCAAAATAGAAAACAGTTTAAGTTAGATTTTATTTTGATACAAAATCAGATCCTGAGAATCAGCAATAATAAAAAAGAGAACACATGCAGTGTGACAAGCACAAAGCAATGAAATCAGATTAAGGGGGAGGGGACAGGGAAGATAATACCCTCCTCCAACAGACAGGCAAACTTAGTGGCCAAAATCCAGCAGTACAGGCTAAATAAGTCATCCAAAATTCCCCCAGAGATGAAAACCTTAAAGCAGTGCTACAAAAATCTTCCAATAGAGAAAAAACAAAAAGCACAAAGGGATTCCTGGACCTGGATGATTCAACCCTCTAAATCAAATAACCCTGCAAACTTTTGGCACTTAATTATGGTCAAGCTCTATACAGAGTCTCCAAGGATAAGTTGTAATATCTCCCCAACCCTATGTTAGCCCAGCCGCCTTTATTGGGCTATTTCTGGACTGTTTTTATGCTGTTATAAACCTGATAGTGTGCCAGCCAAGAGACTGTATGATAAGTACCACCAGGGAAAAACCCAGTGAGGACACAGAGGCCAGCCAAGGACGATGAGATGCTGGCTGAATTCACTCCAGAGGTGCCCCATAGCCTGCTTGCTGCTTGTCACGTTTTACACTCACAGGTTTTCACTCAAACAAAAGACCCAGTCTCCACAATAAAGGGATTAACCCCCCCACGTGCTGACTCACACGTTCCTCATGGAGAATCTGCCTGGATACTGAAGAGTCATCCTCCTTTGTTCCAACTTCCTCTTTTCCCGCTCCCAGATGTCCAACAATCAAGGTAGCCACTAGCATTTGAAATTGACCCTAACAACCAATCCCTAGCCAGCAGGGAGTGTCCTCAGGTGTAAGCCGCCTGGCCTCCCACACCCACCGCTCGAGAAGCCTTAAAACACACACGCTTCTCAGAGCATGGCAGCCTTGCCTACCCTCTACCAACGACCTCTCTCTCAGCCTGCTATTACCTCTTACGTCCAGCTTACTCTACCCAAGCCCCTTACCTTGCTTTAAGGCTTCAGTCTGCAGCTGAAGCAGCGCATGTGTCTCTAGCAGGTCTAGTACACGTGTTCCCCCATTCTTTTCTTCCATATTCCTTCCCTCCCTGAACCACCCGCTGGAAGATTTGGAGCTGCGCACCCTGAGGTAAATATTGCCCCTCATCGCTTCAATACCTGCTCATGTGAATGTGCTATTTATTTCCTTCCTGTTTTTATTAGTTTCTTGCATGACAGTGTGTGTGATTGTGTGTGTTCTGTTGAATATTACTGCACAGAAAACAAAAGATTTATTTTACTCCTGTCTCTCACCTCTTTATTGGGAAATAGCGTGGTAGCCCATCCTCCGTATACACAGACCAAAGAATCCCAATATTAAACAGTGTTCCGTGTGCTCTATTAATTATTGATCAGAGCATTTCGGCTAACAGAAGTGGAGGCACCGCTGGGATTGGTCCTGCTTGTCTGAATGAACACGAGAGTCGACGTGTGCCTCATTCAGTCGACCAGACGTAGAGGAGAAACTGCCACTCATTTCCTATGAAAAGCGAGTAAGCTCAGCAAGGTACACTCAGTACACGTGTAAAAGAAAGTTCTTGTATGCTTGGCTCTATTGAGCATTCTATTTGGGAGGCTTTACCCGTTTCACCACCTTCAGTGTGAGACTCTGTGCCATAAGCACTAAAGAGTCGTGGAAGCCAGCCGCACTGGACTCGACTGCTAGGGCTAGCCTGTGACCGGTGTTCCGAACGCAAGGGGTCTCCCACACAAAGTCCTAAAGGCTACCTGCGAGCCATCTCTCGGTCTGTCTTGTGGGCTGGGAACTGAGAACGATAGTGTAGGGCGTCAGGAATCACACCACACCACGAAACACTACACACCATTGTTCCCCTTTTACTTGAGCAAGGAACACTGAGAAATAAGTGGAGCTGAGCCAAGGTTCCACCTTCCTCCAGAGTCTCTGGAAGCCTTTTTGCTTTGACTAGCTAGCAGAGCGCTTAAAGTTAAAGTGAGCTAAGAGGTCCGCTCACTGAGGCATATTGTCTCAAGGATCCAAGTGTTGTAGGTTGCCCTGAAACCTTCCCGGGTTAGTAGGAGGTCACCCCGGTGGATAGAGTATCCAAAACCCCCAATTGACCGGTTTAAAGGAGTAATCTGGCAAGAGACGTGAGGCCCAGGCCAAAACTCTGAATTAAAAGGGTTAATGGTAAGCCTGGCGGGGACAGAGGTCTAGCCTAGAAAAACCAGATAGAAAGGGTTATTGAGGGAGAAACCCGGCGGGGACAGAAGTCTAGCCTTAAAAACCTCAAATCTAAGGGTTTTCGGTTAGCCAGGCAGGGGAGTGAATTCTAGCCTTAAAAACCGTAACTCATGGACCATGAGGCCTAAAGAGCTAAGCTCACCTCGCCCGCGAGCAGAAACAGGAGGAGGAGAAAGTAGCAAGCTTAAAATAACAACTCATTAAATGGCTGACTCAACTTCCACTGAAGCACCCAAGTTCCGCACAATTAAAGACTTGCCTCGCCTAGAAAAATGGGTAACAAAGAAAGGCCTTAATCCTTGGGCACCAGAGGCATTTAAGATAGAGGATCCCCTCCAGGCCGTCCGGGAAGCATTTCAAGCCTTTTGTGAAAAGAAACACAGAACTACAGCCGCGAAAGATCGGACTGGGGCATGGGTGCTCCTTTTAGCCTTACAGGAGTCCATGGCCGCCAAACAACCCGCCTATGGCTCCCGTAGTAACTGCCCGGGAAATCACTAGTGCACAGCGAAATCCCTTCCGCTAGGGGTGCCCGAAGCCCCACTCTCTTCCCCAAGGAGTAGTGGCTACACTTAAGCCAGACACATGGGGGAGACCGACGGTTTCCGCAGGCATTGGGGCTCCAGGGAGAAAGAAAAAACCTGCAACCCTACTAGTGGATGCGGGTGCTTCCACTACTGTTCTACACCCAACCCTAGCTAAGAAAGGACAGCCGACTAATGAGACCATTTCCCTCCAAGGCTTTGCCGGAGGCAATCATAACGCTAAAGTGTGGAGAGACATTCCCATAACAGTGGGAAACTTTTCCACCACAGTGCTTGCCTGCGACAACTGCGGAGAAGACGATGGAATTTTAGGTGCCAATTTCTTTTGCGACCATGGCATAACCATTGATCTAGCCAATGGTCTCCTGTGGAAAGTTCCCGGGGGCCCTGACTTCATCAATGCTATCCATCGGTGCGCAGCCCTGAAAGCCCCACTGCCTGTGAATAATGTGAGCATGCATCCTTGGGTCCAAGAGTTTCTCGAAGTTTGGATCAAGGACAAAGCAGAGTGTGGCACAGTTAAGAACGCATGTGTCCTCACTGAAGGAAAAGATCCGTCACCTCAAAGGCAGTATAGATATCCAGTGGAAGCAGAAGTTGGCATTGCCAAAACAATTGAAGGTCTTTTAAAATGGAACGTGATTAGACCTATGCAGTCTATTTGCAATGCCCCCTTGTGGCCCGTTATAAAAGCAGACGGGGTCACCTGGCAAATGACCGTAGATTTCAGAGCTTTAAACGCCATCACACCTCCCGTCGTGCACATTGTGGCGAAATACCATGAGACTGTAGCAGCCATTGCTGCCGGCTCCCGATACTACACTGTGATTGATTTAGCCAATGCGTTCCACTCCATAAAATTACATGAATCATGCTGGTATAAATTTGCATTCACTTTCCGGGGCCAACAATATGCATTCATACGAACACCACAAGGCTTCCATTCAAGCCCAGCCATTTGCCATGCCCACGTAGTCCAGATGTGGGACCGCTTGCAACCATCTTCACGGGATCACATGCTTTCGTAGGTGGATGACGTCTTAATCCATGCCCCCACTCTGGAACAAGTACAGAATATCACTAAGGAAGTCCTTAACCTCATCAGAGAGACAGGCTTTAAGGCCAGTAGAGAAAAATCGCAGCTTGTTCAGACACAAGTAAAATACCTAGGACTTGCACTGGGACCCAAGGGCAGAACTCCTGACACACAGAGACTAGAGACTATAGCCAAGCTGCCCGCACTAACAGACATCCACTCCCTAAGAGCACTCTTAGGAACTTTCAATTTTTCCAAAGACTTCATAGAGTCGTTTGCAGACAAAGCAAGACCCCTTTATGCCCTCTTAAAGAAACAGACACAGTGGCATTGGGGACCAGAGCAACAGCAAGCGTTCACCAGCTTAAAACAAAATCTTGCCTCTGCACCCGCGCTCGCTCACCCTGACCCTAGTCAGCCTTTTTACATCCAATTAGCTACCGTGGAAAAGAGTATTGGGGCCACCCTTACACAGTTGCAAAACGGGACACAGAGAGTCATTGCATATGCATCCAAGAACCTTTCTCCAGTGGAAATGAAATTCACCCCCTGTGAGAAAGTCTGCTTGGCTCTGGTTTGGAGTCTCACCCATTGGGAATTTATCATAAGTGGTGCAAAAGTCATAGTCCAGACCACGCACACCCCTCTCAAATACATCTTATCTGGCAAAATCCAGGACGGACAGGTCTCAAACGCCCGGATCACTCAATGGACGCTTGCTTTGGTTAACAAGGGCATAGAATACAAAAAGGAGTTAAAAGAACCTCCCGCCCCTTACAGGTTACTGATCACGGGAGATGTGCATGAGTGTCCACTTCCTTCAGTGGAATATGTTCCCTGGCCCGCTACATGGGGAGAACCACTCAAAGAAGCTAGGCAAGAAGGCTTTATTTGCTGGTTCTGCAATGACTCCTCTTTCCATGTAGACGGCCACCCGCATACCGGATTTGGGGCAGTCAGAATACAGGATGGATTTACTATCCAAGAAGCAGTGCGCCCACACTCCAGTCAAGCCGCAAAGGTCGCAGCCCTGCGTGCTGTTCTTGCCTACGAGACGCGAGACTGCCCCCTCTCTATTTACACAGACTCTGATTGGATGGCCAAAGCCGCTACTGTGTGGCTCCCGCACTGGGAAAAACAAGACTGGAAGAATGCAGAGGGCAAGCCCATAGCCCACCTGCAATTGTGGCTCGACATAGTAAATCTCCTCCATGAGAGGGCTGCACCAACTCACATCTGTCATGTCAAGGGCCACCAAAAGCAGAACACAGAGATTGTATATTGGAATGGTCTAGCGGACCGGCTTGCTAAAGAAGCAGCCTATCTGCCCCTTCCCACTGAAACCTGCAGTCAACCATGCAGGCAGTCACTACTAGAAACAAGGCAAAAGCCGCACACAATAGAGAACCACTTCCTCCTACCTTTATCAACTTAGGAGAATTACAAAAGAATGATTCCAATGTAATGGCACTGCTTTCAGCAGGGAAAGATCCCACAGGTAAATACCAAATCCTAGAATATGAAGGAGTTGTCTGGGCTGTAGACAAAGAAGACAATCGCCACTGGGTGGTACCGGTAGAGGTTAGAAGTGACCTAATCCAGTTCATTCATGACCAGGGACGTGGGCAAAGATTTGACTTTGGAACGTGTTCAGGATACTGGCTGGTGGCCGGGCATGAGAAGGGACGTTGCGCAATGGGTCGACAACTGCCTTCCATGTGCCATGGTCAACGCAGATTCCTCAGGTCCCAAAGCTCCCATACAACACCAAAGGATTGAGGGACCTTGGGCCCACATCCAAATTGATTTTATCGGCCCTTTACCTAAGACACGGCGAGGCAACAAGCACTGCCTCACAGTAATTGACCCCTTCTCCAAATGGGTCGAGGCTTTTCTGTGCAAGGACAATTCTGCTTCTACCACAGCCAAAATACTGTTTAACAACCTATACAGTCGCTAGGGTCTCCCAAGGGTATTAGACAGTGTCTTCGGCTCGCATTTCATTGGAGAAGTGACCCAGCAGCTGTGCAAGGCTCTAGGGATCCAGCAGAGGCTCCACATCACTGCCCATCCCCAATCTTCCGGTGCTATTGAACGTACAAACTGCACCTTAAAAGAGGCACTACGAAAACTGGTCAAATCTTCTGGGTGAAACTGGGACCCCAAGCTCCCCATTATACTCATGGCCATTAGAGGGACCATGGCCAAGCATGGCTACTCCCCACACATGGTCATGACAGGAAGAAAAATGTGGCTCCCAGAACACCTCTGGATTGACTCAGGCCTGCCCTCAGACTTTGAGCCCAAGGTTGCTAACGATGCCTAGATGGCAGATCTTTTGAGGGAAGTTTTGAAAATTCATGTGCAGATAGCCAAAATGTTAGGAGCTAGTCAATTAGCAGTAGACAAAAAGCTTGGCTGGGTCAGAAATCCCCAGGTTTGGAACCCAGGTCAGCAGGTACTGTACAGAAAGTTCTCCAGGAAAAAGCATGCACTCATGGGCAAATGGGAAGGCCCAGTCCCAAAAGTCAAACACATAAGTCCAGCGGTCTATAAGCTCACCATACCCCACAAGACAGGCGATATCTGGCACAAGTTCTTTCACTCCTCCCAACTGAAACTTTGGAAAGGCGAAACAGTCAACAGATCACCCACAAAGCCACCAGATCCACCGCCAGCCTCTCCAGCACCAACGCACACATCCCTGCCAATCCAGCAAATCTCTCTACCCCCACCAGACTCTGTAGATGACCCTCAACATTTCAGCTTGGAGGGCACCTTCTTTACCTCTGAAGAAACACTAACCAGTGTCCTGACGGTCCCAGGTTAGTGAGGGGGGGGAGAGAGAGAGCGCACCGCAACACTATATTACATGAGAATTGTTTCTGTGGCTTGTTTGCTTTGCTTCGTTTTTGTCTTCTCTGTCTGCTGTACTATGAACTTCCCTCTCTTTCCAAGTATCACAGTACCCTCTTGCTCTGAACAACTATTTTTCATAACCTTCCTGGACTATACTGCACTAATGGCTGTGTGGCCAGGGACAGGTTCCAGGGAGGGTGAGATGGTAGGTGTAAGAAAGAACAAGAGAGACCTCGAGTCTGGGAGCTACAAAATGTTATACAGGAATACAACCGGCATAGCCCCATGCTGTAGAGCGTTTGGGTCCAATAAATATAGCGCCCACCCAAAAGGCAGGGGCACCAGGCTCGATTCCCCAGCTGGGGACCGGAAGTTTTAGCTGCAATGATGTTCTTCTCTTCTTTTCACTATGCTGTGCCCTGGGTCAACCACAGCATGGAAGAAAAGACGGTGCCCCCTGAGTACCGCTTTCCCCCTTCCCCTCCTTTAGTTGAGGTTGCATAATCCTTTTGTGTTACAGAATTCCCATAATGGACAGGACACCACGTTTTGTGCGAGGGGTAAGTATAAGCAAGGTCGCATGTGTGTTACTGTTCCTTGTGCCACAAGTTAAAGGGGATATTCAGTCAACCATACCAGTAGAAACCATATACCAGTGGAATTGTAAAGGAGAAAACATGAATAGAAATATAACATGTCTTGATGATGGCGTAGCACCTGTAACACTGATGGAACAAAAGGGGTACAGTGTCAAAACAGTGGATGAAATACAGGAATGCCTTCCTTCTGGTTTAATTAATTGCACCAGAGAAAAGCCAAAGAAAAATATATGGATCTGCCCCCCAGAGGGAGACCTAATGGAGAAGTTGATAGTACTTTTGTGCCAGGGCAAAATCCCTAAAGCCACATGTGAGACAGCTATAGTTTCAGCTGCTGTGTGGAATAAAAGGGATCCCCTCAGGATCATACTATCAGTAGGAACAAATAAAGGCATGGACCCAGAGGACGGAATACCCATTACACTAGCCGACCCACAAAGTGAGATACAGGAATTTCACCTGGTAAATTGGACATCTTTAAATTGGAGCATTGATTTCGACATGAAATCCTTAGAGGGACCACCTGACTGGATGGTTGATCTGACTACCACCCCATGCACCCCGATGTACACAAAACGCACATTTGATACACTGGGAATGTTAGTTATTAATGCAGTGCACATAAGAGGAAATTATACACTTACAATTAGGTATAAGAACACAATTGCCATCAGTTTTGACCCACTAATACAAAATGTAGAAAGCCTCAGCAAGTTAGAGGACCCTGTAGTAGGGTCACACACAATTAAGTACCATCAGCTGAAAAGAGTGCTATTACAACCACAAATGCACGTTAGGAAGGTCATTGTAGACATGAAAGATCTAGAGGTTCCGTCAAACCCCCTGAAGGTCTCATACAAAAGCTATGTGCGCAATACCTCCAGCCTTGTAAGCAGGGCTGGGAAAACTGGCTTAACCTATGGCAAACAGCCAACTCACTGAAACGACACAAAAGAAGCATAGCAGACTGGTTTGCACCAGTAGGGGCCAGTGTTTCTGTATTAAATTCAGCCAGCCTCGAAGTTATAGCCAATAAAGCATCAAGAGTAGGATCAGACATTTATGATCTAGCAGCAACCATATCGCAATCCTTCCATGCCTTATCAGACCTACCGCGGATCACCAATCCCCTCCTTGTAAAATGGGAACATATTATGGAGCAGGATTTCGGCATACTAGTACAAGGGGTCCAGTCTCTCCAAAGAAATATCTCCCACGCACTCTCATGCATGCAGATGCAAACCATGAACATGCTCACAGCCACCAGTACGATCACTCAAGCTATGGCAGGGGAAATCCCATTAGAAATCAAGGGTTTCCTAAAAAGAAGCGTGACTCCAGAAGAAGCAAGACTAGCCGACTGGTGGACCTTAGCCAAGGCCACTTATGTCCACAACACCCAAAAATTGGAATTAATTATAGTCACTGCTAGTGCAGAAGAAACATTCCATATATTCCCAGTAGTTCCCCTTGGCCTGCAGGTTGATGTAAGCATGGTTTTATATGCCAGGAATAGTCAGAGGTGGGCAAGAATCACCTCTGATGGCTGGCAGACTGTCAATACAGAAGGGTGCAGGTACAAGAAAAACTTGGGATTTATATGCGAGGACAGTGCACTAGAAAAGCACCACCCTTGTGTGGCCCCCCTTAAGGGAACCGAAGCCACATGTCAGTTTGATGCTGTGAAGGAAAATACCTCAGCTATAGTTTACATTGGCAAAGCCTGTGTCTGCATTCAAACCCACTGCCACTTCATTCACATTAACTCCAGGTACATACAGCCTATGCTACCAAAAATCAATTGATGCTTCTGTTATGTTTCCTCTGTGGAAGGGTGTGATTTCAAGTTTGAACCCCCAGTTTGGGTCAAACAGGAGATGCAGTTTTCCCCTGAGTTATACGACACCGCCTCCCCAGTGCCCTTGGGAATGGGTCTGGAGGTCATAAAAGAATTACTCAAACACCCTGAGTTGCAAAACAAACTCAAGCAGCTAGAATCTGCAGGAGAAAAAGCCTCTCTACTAGTAGCGCACAAGGGAGCTAAAATTGCAGACCTGGCCATAGACATCAGAGACTCCTCATTCTGGGAATCATTACTTGGTTGGTCAGAAAAATCCACCAGTATACTGAATATAATGCTCCACCCAATAGTCATTATTGTGGCAATTCAAATCATATGCATACTTGTATTGGTAGCCTTGGGACTATGGGTCAGGTCTCAACACAAAAGAATTCAAAAGATGACCTCCCTGTTGCACCACCCAGCCATCACTGTTATGCAACCGACTATCCCACCTCACTCCTAAATGTTGTCTCTGTGCCCCTTCATGTCTCAATTCCCCCCCTCCCTTTCCCTTGCGTGTTCAGCGTCTTCTATGTTGTGCTGCCTATGTGTATATAAAAAAAGGCTCCCTGTTACTCTGGTGACCGCAAGCCATAAGCTAAGGAGCCGCGAGGGCGATAGAGGCTAGACACTGCACTGCCAATCTTTCAGCTGGCAGGGCAGGAGTCCAAAGCCCCACGTGCCAAACCTTTTTTTTTTCAGCCCTGCTCCCCCTCGTTAGAGAGGTCTCAGCAAAGCTATGGGCTCTCCCCTTTTGAATTTTTTTCTTTTTAATTCTATTTTTGTACAAGATTGGGTGGACTAAAAAGCCTGAGGTAGACCTTTGTAATCGAACTGAGGGTCTGGAAGGGATGTTTGGATGCAATTGTTGGACAAGGCACACCGTGTGGCAGGCACGGGCGGGCTCTGACTCAAGCCAAGAACCTCTGCCACGCATTGCAGGTACACAGATCATGACTTGGCATGGGTAGGTTCAGGGCTCGAAGAACAGCCCAAAGGCCACTGGACGTGCTATTTATCCTTCCGCAGCGGAGGCGGACGAGAATGCCCAGGGCGCTTGGCCCGGCGCTTGGCGGCGCCCACAAGCTGCTTCAGTCCCAGTTCGCCTTGTTCCCTTTCCACCCTCCCAGTTGCAGGGAGAGTTTTGGCAACCCAGTGAGCGCTGCCCATACCTTGCCCAGTCCACCAAGCCCCATTCTGCTTTTGATCCCTGCTTCAAATGAGTTTTTAAATATTTTTACAGAATTTTTTTAATGAAAACAGGCATTTTACCCATCATGCTTTCTGAAAAAATTTTGCATACAAAGGAGCCCCCGACCCTGAATAGATTAAACCCCAGGGATAAGCCATTCCATATAAGGGAGGACCCTGGAACAGTCCATGTTACGGGCACGGGGGAGGAGGGTTTTTTTGAACCTTTCTATTTTTATTTTTATTTTTATTTTCTTTTAACTGTATTTATCGGGGAACCCCCGCAAGGGTCCCCCTGGTTTAAAAGAGGTACGACTTGACATCGTTCCCTCCAGAGCCCAATGGCTCCTATTTAAAAGACCAAGGGCCGAAAGGGCTGTTCCTCGAGCCCTAAGCTTACCAGCGTCACATTCTTCCGGACGCCTGGGTTCAAGGAACGGCCCCAAGCCGGCGCCACCTCCACCTCACGGGGGAGGGAGAGTTATCAGGCCAGCCATAGCCAAGGGGAACCATGCGCTGTAATAACCTTGCCGCTTATAGTGACCCAACGCAGCACAAACACCCACAATCCTTGGGATCTGGGGGGGGGTGTTATGCAAATAGGCAGCCTCCCTTTCGACTCGGCCACTTGTGCGTGCTCCGGGGGAACTCGGGAACCTCCGCTTGCAATCGGATATCTCCGCCTAAAACCGAGCATGCTCCAAAGGTGGTCGGGACTCTCCGTAACTATTCCACTCGGCTATGCTGACCGCTCATGTGCCGAGATGGATCGGGCGTTTCCGTAGCCGATCAGCTGCCCGCAGCGACTCTTCCCCCCCCCCTCCTTTTAGCTCGGCGGTCCGAGCAGGCTCCTCCGGCGTTCGGAAATCTTCGTATCCATCTTCCACCTCCCTTTCGGCTCGGCTGCCTGATCCCGCGCCAAAGGGGGAGCGCAAGAGTTTTCCATTACTAACTGTTTGTCTTCATTTAAGCCCGGAGCTGCCCGTAGGACTCAGAGGACGCCGAAAGCGCTCAATCAACCTAGCCCCTCCCCAAGAACAAAACTTATATTTGGTGCGTCTCCTTCCCGCTTCTGAGCCATGGACAGACCGCAACCTGGGAGGAAGACCGAAGCCTTATGGATGAAATATATGTTATATGCAGTGTTTATTTGCTTGGCATGTATCTTAACCATTGCCATAATAGCCGAGGCTACCCCGAAACTAAACCTACCAGCGGTCAAAGCATTGATTGCAAATCTAACTAAGCGCCTCCAAGTGCGTTTAGCGGGACTCTTACTACGAGGGATGTAATAATATAATGACACAGTTATATGCATGTTTTAGTTTAAAGTTTTCCATGTCGACAACAGTTCCAGATTGACAACTGAAATTAATCAACGTTTACATTTAAATGTAATATAAGTGCATGCTATAGTAGATAGTGAATCTTTTTGATGTATAATGTTTACAGTTAACTAGAGAAGATAGGTATAATTCTTATGCATGTGAATTTAGGTATTTAAGTGTTATAGTTCTCCCTTGTTGAAAGTAAAGAATCCTTTTTTTGAATGATTATATGGATTTGGATTGTATAAATTGTTTTTAACATTTTAATGCACACATTGCCAATAGTTACCTCTGGGTTATGCAAAAGCCACTTCCAGCCAAAACCAATTTGGCTTAGGTTAGCTTCTCATACCCACATGCACCATCCACATAGAATAGATAGGGAACCTGGGAGCAGGGAGGAGCCACAGAGGACATCACTGCCCGACTGCAGCCTGCTCCAGACATCTGGATACCAGTACCTGAGGACTTCAGCAATGCCATTCAACACTCCAGCTTATATGTGTGTGCGGACCATGTCACCTGACGGCGCCAGGTCCGCGAAGGGGGGAAATGTTAGCCCAGCCGCCTTTATTGGGCTATTTCTGGACTGTTTTTATGCTGTTATAAACCTGATAGTGTGCCAGCCAAGAGACTGTATGATAAGCACCACCGGGGAAAAACCCAGTGAGGACACAGAGGCCAGCCAAGGACGATGAGATGCTGGCTGAATTCACTCCAGAGGTGCCCCATAGCCTGCTTGCTGCTTGTCACGTTTTACACTCACAGGTTTTCACTCAAACAAAAGACTCTTGCATACAGCCCAGACTCCCGGTCTCCACAATAAAGGGATTAACCCCCCCCACGTGCCGACTCACACGTTCCTCATGGAGAATCTGCCTGGATACTGAAGAGTCATCCTCCTTTGTTCCAACTTCCTCTTTTCCCGCTCCCAGGTGTCCAACGATCAAGGTAGCCACTAGCATTTGAAATTGACCCTAACAACCAATCCCTAGCCAGCAGGTAGTGTCCTTAGGTGTAAGCCGCCTAGCCTCCCACACCCACTGCTCGAGAAGCCTTAAAACACTCACACACACTTCTCAGAGCACGGCAGCCTTGCCTACCCCCTACCAACGACCTCTCTCTCAGCCTGTGTCAGGGTCCTTAGTTAGTCAGCCAAACACCAGGCCTTGTTCATTGAAACAAGAATAGTATTTATTAAGCTGCAAGACTAGGTCGCTAGAACAGAAGCATTGTTAAGAATAACTTGGATACATGAAGCATTGGGTTATACTCTAAGAGGGGGGGAAAGGCCCCCACCTTTCTACCAATAGAGGATCAGCGCGCGCGCGGGAACCCCAAAAAGCTGTAAATAATAGTCTACCCTCCATCCCCCCATTCCCAGCCTAGCTGTTGTCTTTAGAAAGCGATAGGAGACACTCAGCCTGGCATTCAAGGCCACTCTTGGCCTGGGAGATGAGATATGGCCCAGTTGCCCAGGCAACATCGGCAGCTCCCCACATTCCATCCCACCAGTTCCGATACATCAATTAACACCATACAGTCCCATCCTCCCTCCCTTCTCCATCCCTTATGGCAGGAATACCTGACATTCTGCCCTCCTGATAATAAACCTATCCCTTTGGTTTTAAGGGGTACAATTTATGGAATGCCCGGACCATTTTCGGGGCATGAACATGTTCTGCCCTCACCCACTCCCTCTGTTCAGGCCCAAAGTCCGCCCAATCAATAAGGTAATACAGGCGATTACGAGAAATCTTCAAGTCCAAAATCTGTGAAACTACGTAATGCGGTTCCCCCCCCCCATGAGCGGAGGCGGGGTGGGGCGACGAGGTCTCCATGCATTCTCCTCAGGTGCACGGCGCAGGAGCCTTACATGAAAGACAGGATGAACAGACTTTAGCGATTTAGGCAAATCGAGTTCCACAGTGACATTGTTAATTACACGTATAATCTCAAAAGGTCCAACAAACTTCCAGCCAAGTTTGCGGCTTGGTTGCCTTCCCCGTAGGTTTTGTGTGGAGAGGTAAGCAAATTCTCCACACTTCGGGATCCACGAAAGGTTGCGTTTCTTATCAGCCTGTAGTTTATACGCAGCCTTGGCTCTCTCGAGAGTCTCAGTCAACAAAGGCCATGCCTTTTGCAAGCGCTTGCACCAGTCACCAGCATCTCCCGCCGGGAGGTCGGGAGAATTTAAAAACGGAAGAGGCGGGGCTTCATACCCATGAACCGCCATGAAAGGAGACATTCCCGTCGAGGAGTGCTGAGTGTTACTGTAACAGAACTCAGCCAAAGGCAAGAGGGAATGCCAATCATCTTGTTGAAAGTTAGTGAAACATCTTAGGTATTGTTCAAGGGTTTGGTTGACCCTTTCAGTTTGCCCATCAGTCTCTGGGTGATATGCACTGCCGACCCCCGCTCCACCCCTAGCAGTGACATTAATTCACCCCAGAACTGGGACACGAACTGCACCCCCCTGTCTGAGATCACCTTGGTTGGCAAAGTGTGAAGCCTCACAATGTGTTGTAAGAACGCTGAGGCTAGCTTCTTAGCAGAGGGGATGGAAGCAAACGGAATGAAGTGAGCCTGTTTGGTGAACAGATCAACAACAACCCAAACCACAGTTTTCCCCCCGCTTGGAGGTAGATCTGTAATAAAGTCCATCGAGATAACTTCCCACGGGCGAGATGGGGTGGGGAGGGGCTGTAACGCTCCAGGGGGTTTCCCCGGCCGGGGCTTGATCATCAAGCACGTTTGACAGGCGTTAGTAAACAGAGACAAGTCCCGACGTAGTCCAGGCCACCAAAATTGCCGTTGTAAAAGTTGGAGCGATTTAACAAACCCCGTGTGTCCTGCAAGTTTTGAGCCATGGGCCCACCCCATCACCTCCCCCCACAGTGAGATTGGTACAAAAAGTTTTCCATTCTTTCGCCAACAGTCTTGTGCGTCTTGTGCTACCCCCTCCTCCCCTGCAATCTCTTCCCTGTCAGCCTGAGACATGGCAGAAGCAAATCGTGACTCCCAGTCGGAGGGAGGCAGGGCAGTGAGAGGCTGCTTCGCCTGTTTGCGTGTGGTTACCACCCCTCCCAGCTGGGAGGGAGTAAAGACGGAATCCCGGACCTCCTCCCTTTTGCTGTCGTGCTGTGGGAGGCGGGATAAAGCATCAGCTAGTGAGTTAGACTTCCCAGGAAAATGATGCAAAGTGAAATTAAACTTGGAGAAAAAGTCAGCCCAGCGCAACTGTTTGGCGTTTAGGGAGCGAGGTGAGCGGAGGAGTTCCAGGTTTTTATGATCAGTCCATACTTCAAATGGAACTCGCGCCCCCTCCAGCCAGTGGCGCCATGTTGCCAGCGCTAAGCGAATCGAACCTGCTTCCTTTTCCCACACGGACCAGTTCCGTTCAGTCTCATTGAACTTTTTAGACACATACGCGAGGGGGTGAAGCTTTCCATCCTCCCCCTCTTGGAGGATCGCCCCCCCCATGGCGACATCAGATGCGTCAACTTGGACAATGAATTTCTTTAGTTCATTGGGGTGGGCTAACATGGGCTCCGAAGTAAAGAGAGCCTTCAATCGTTCAAACGCAAGCTGGCACTCTGGAGACCAATTTAACCGTGCGCCTGGCCGGGTGCAATCAGGGGCTTTCCCCTTCGTTTTAAGCAAGTCAGTGAGGGGAAGGGCCACCTGAGCAAAGTTCGATAAGAATGATCTGTAAAAGTTGGCGAATCCGAGGAATGCCTGGAGTTGCCTCCTCGTCTTGGGGGGTTCCCACCCCACCACATCTTTTACTTTGTCAGGGTCCATTTCAATCCCCCGTTGTGAGATGCGATAGCCCAGAAAGGGGATTTCAGACTTGTGGAATTCACATTTGGACAGTTTCGCAAAAAGTTTGTGCTTGTGCAACGTTTGGAGGACTTCCCTCACCAATTTCACATGTGATTTGAGGTCGGGGGAGTACAAAAGTATATCATCAAGGTAAACAAGGACCCCCTTGAACAAATACTTGTGTAACACCTCATTAATTAAGTTCATGAATACTCCTGGTGCCCCCTGAAGCCCGAAAGGCATAACCAAGTATTCAAATTGTCCCAGGGGGGTATTAAACGCGGTTTTGAATTCGTCCCCCTCTCTGATCCCCACCCGGAAGTAGGCATCTCTCAAATCCAGTTTGGAGAACACCTTCCCCCCAGCCACCGCCGCTAACAGGTCTTTGATTAGGGGCATGGGGTATGCGTTTGTGTTAGACACCGCGTTCAGACCCCTGTAGTCAGTGCATAGCCGTAGCCCCCCGTCTTTCTTTTTCCGGAACAGGACGGGTGCAGCAAAAGGGGAAGAGGCGGGTCGGATGAACCCCCTCTCCAAATTTTTGTCAATGAATTTTCTCAGCTCCACCTTCTCGGATGGGCTCATGGAATACAATTTACCCTTAGGCAGTTTTTGATTCGGCAGTATCTCAATAGCACAGTCACAGTTTCTGTGGGGGGGCAACTCATCTGCTTCTTCTTCCCTGAAGACAGCAGCCAAGTCCCGGTATTCCCTGGGAATCGCCTCCAGTTCAGCTTCCGCCACCCCCACCGTCACTGGGTCATTTCCCGTACGTAGGGGCCCCCAGTCCCTTTGCCAAGTGTGGGTTTTACACTTCTCAGAGATAAAATTAACCTTCCCGTCCCCCCATAAGATATGCGGGTCATGGTCAAAGAACCACGCACTACCTAGGACCAGGGGAAAGCGGGCCGCGGGGGTAATTATGAAGGGTCTCACTTCCCAGTGATTCCCGATCCCCACCCGCAGCAGGATAGTCTCGTATTTACACGGCTCTTTCATCGTGGAGCCATCCATCTGCGTAAACACAAGGGGTTCTGTCAGCTTGATCACTTTCGCCCCCAGGCCCGTTACTAATGAGGGGTTAATAAGGTCTTTCCCGCACCCCGAGTCAATGAGGGCTCGTACTCTCACATGGGTCTGTGGACACGGGTCCATTAGGGTCACAGTAAGGAAGAAAAGGGAAGGGGGTCTGCTCACCGGGATTTGCACTTGTGAGTCCGGGACCTGCTGTTCAGCGCTGTTTACAGCAGGTCCTTCTCATTTCCCGCCTTCGTTGCTTCTTCCTCCGACGAGTCCGAGGTCTCGCTTAGGGGGTTGATTTGCAGAGCTCTCGCCCCCCTCGGCTTTGCCACCGGCTTAGGTGTGGAACTATCGAACTTCTTGGTTCCTTTCACCCCCCGGGCGGCGTAGAGACTCCGGGGCAGTTCACGGCGAAATGGCCCGCCTCTCCGCACTTCAGACAGAGCCCTTGTCTCATTCTGATCTCTCTCGTGCCGTCTTTGGGTCTGGGGTTCAATGGCTGGTTCTTCCCTCTTGGGGTCGGTGGTGGGCCCGACTGGCCTCCCTTCCCCAGCGCCGCCGCATCATCCAGGCGGATGGTTCTCAGGCGGGTCTCCATCGTGACTGCTGATTGCATCCAGCCCGCTAGTGTGTCGGGATCGTGCCCACGTGTCACGGTGCGGCGGATCTTGGAGTTGAGCCCTAGACGAAATTGCTCTGCCAAGACTCCGTCGGGCCACCCTCGTATCTTCGCGGCGAGCCGGCGGAACTCTGCTATATATTCCCGGACTGATCGGGAGCGTTGTTTGAGAGCGCGTAGTGCCACTCGGGCTGTCTTGTTTGCGTTGACGTCTTCAAACTGCTCCTTCATAGCCCACATAAACGCATCGATCTCTCGTAACTCTCGCCCGTCCGCTTGGTGCAAGGCTACGTACCAATCAGCCGCCACCTCCTTCAGGTGTGATGCGATGGCGTCTACCATATGGTCCTCACTCTGGAACAGGTGACCCCAATTCTCGATGAACTTTTCCGTTCTCACCAGGAAAAACGAGAATTTCTCTGGGGTCCCATCGAAGTCTGCGTCAAGGAGTTTGGCCGGCTTCGGCGGGAGGAAACCCCAGGGCCGCTGCGGTCGCGGTGCGGGTGGCTCCTGCCCCGGGGGTCCTGCAGGTTGGTCCGGGGGCCCTGCTGGTTGCACGGGAGGACCCACGGGCACAATTCGCTGGTTGGGGGGCGGTTGGCCAGGGGGCGCCTCTCGCTGCCTCCGATCCATCTCCTCACAGATGCCATCCGAAATCATCTTAGGGATGCGGGAGAGGGTCTTGTCCAACATGCGGATCAAGCGGTCGTGGCTCGGATCGCCGCTCCACCTCCGGCTGCCTCCGGGTCCCTCCTCACCTCTTGACTCTCTGGTCAGGTCTTCCATCCCTTCCGCTGTGCTCAGTCGGTGTATCGATCGTTCGTAGCGGCTCTCCCTCACCGAAGCGCACGGAGTGTAGAACCACGTCTCATGTGTCTCAGCCAAGGGCTTCACCCAGTCTCTTCGCTGCTTGGGCCGGGTTGTCACGCCACCGTAGGCCGCTCCATAAGGGTCCCCATAGGGCCCCCCCAGGTCGTAGTCAGAGCCCCAGGTTACCGGTACGTAGGTACTGGGGACTTCCGCAGGTACGACTGCGGTGGTGCTCGGCACCGTCGTCATGGGAGGTTTCTTGTCCTCCTGCCGGTCATCCTGCTGATCTTTGTCGATCGGGAGAGTGTCTTCTTCACCGTCACTCATTGTGGAGTAGCGGGTTTCGGACCAGTCCCGACTAAAAGTGATTCTTAACAAACTGTCAGGGTCCTTAGTTAGTCAGCCAAACACCAGGCCTTGTTCATTGAAACAAGAATAGTATTTATTAAGCTGCAAGACTAGGTCGCTAGAACAGAAGCATTGTTAAGAATAACTTGGATACATGAAGCATTGGGTTATACTCTAAGAGGGGGGGGAAAGGCCCCCACCTTTCTACCAATAGAGGATCAGCGCGTGCGCGGGAACCCCAGAAAGCTGTAAATAATAGTCTACCCTCCATCCCCCCATTCCCAGCCTTGTCTTTAGAAAGCGATAGGAGACACTCAGCCTGGCATTCAAGGCCACTCTTGGCCTGGGAGATGAGATATGGCCCGGTTGCCCAGGCAACATCGGCAGCTCCCCACATTCCATCCCACCAGTTCCGATACATCAATTAACACCATACAGTCCCATCCTCCCTCCCTTCTCCATCCCTTATGGCAGGAATACCTGACAGCCTGCTATTACCTCTTACGTCCAGCTTACTCTACCCTACGTCCAGCTTACTCTACCCAAGCCCCTTACCTTGCTTTAAGGCTTCAGTCTGCAGCTGAAGCAGTGCATGTGTCTCTAGCAGGTCTAGTACACGTGTTCCCCCATTCTTTTCTTCCATATTCCTTCCCTCCCTGAACCACCTGCTGGAAGATTTGGAGCTGTGCACCCTGAGGTAATTATTGCCCCTCATCGCTTCAATACCTGCTCATGTGAATGTGCTATTTATTTCCTTCCTGTTTTTATTAGTTTCTTGCATGACAGTGTGTGTGGTTGTGTGTGTTCTGTTGAATATTACTGCACAGTAAACAAAAGATTTATTTCACTCCTGTCTCTCACCTCTTTATTGGGAAATAGCGTGGTAGCCCATCCTCCGTATACACAGACCAAAGAATCCCAATATTAAACAGTGTTCCGTATGCTCTATTAATTATTGATCAGAGCATTTCGGCTAACACCTGCCTTTATTCATCTGAAATATTCCCACATACATCCCTGGAGATCCAACTACAAAGCCTCCTGGGCTTGGCCAGCAATAATGGTTAATGAAGTTAAAAGATTAATAAACCAACTGAGACCTAGCAAAGCTCCTAGATAGCCCCAGAGATGATAAAATCATATATTGACTAGCGGGCCCAAATGCTCGCTGCACTCTTTGCTCATATTAATCTGTTGGCCCGTGTCCCCTCAGACTGGGGTCTTCCAGTAAATAAGAAAGGAGAAAAATCAAATTCTGCCAACTACTGACCAGTTAGTCTCCTCAGTATCGTTAGTAAATAGAGAACTACGGTAATAAAGCAGGATACTATTTTTATTAAACTAAATTATGAACAAAGAAAAAAATGAACAGTAAGAATGACTAAACATGAAGGAAATAACAGGGAAACAGAAGCATTGTGTATTTCCAATGCCACAATTAAATACAGCATGTAGGTATCTACTAAAGCTTTTTTCCATAAGCAATGGCATAGTAACATAATTCTTGCAAATTTTATCATAGCAATATTCACTTAACATTTTTTTAATATTACAGAAGGTCATAATGTATTACTAAACATTGTTGCAATTAGGACAAGTTCTTTGTTGGCACAGCATCTTCAGGATCAAGGCTCCTAACAACAGAATAGCTATTGTAAACTGTTGACTGACAAGGTAGAAAAGAGAGGGAAGGAAAAAGAGGTGGGTGTGTGGGGGGAAACGAAAGTGGGTCTAGGATATTTAGAGGCAAGGTACTTGCTGGGTAAAATAGATTATTCTACAGGTATTCAGAATTTTGAAGTTTATTGTAAAAATGTTCAAGCAATTTGGTCTCCTATTGTTAAATTTTGCAAGACAAGGAAATTGTCTCCTCTAATATACATTATAAGGAGTTACTGAATGTTTAGATTTAAGGAATTATGTAGTAGCTGATATATTTTGGATTTCTCTCTGTGTTGTACTTGACAATGGATAGAAGTAGTTTATAATGATCTTTGGTTGAGTTCTGTAGCATATGATTGTATAGTGATGGAATTTTTAATTTATTTTTTAAAAATGGAGGCAATGCACTTGTGGCAGATTAAATCATCGTTTTTGAAAATACCTAAATATTGTAGAAACAAAGATTTCAGGTCAGGCGCGGAGGGAAAGAGAAGCGAAATCTACCAAGAGGCACTGTAGTAAAGAAGTTTCGCGGGTGGGCGTCGCTGCATGTCTCTTACGGGGGGGGGGGATACTGTTGCATGTCTCCTGTTTTTTGTGCTGTTATTGTTTTTTTTAACCAGAGGGGACAGCATTAAGCAGCACTTTTACCAGGTGCTGCCGTGCCGCCACTTCTGCTCAGTCGCCTCCCGCCGGCCCCTGCTGCGAAACGAGCACCAACTCTACCTGAGCCCTCCTGATCCCACCCGCCGGTAAGACAGCAGAGCGCGCGAGCCTCGTAAACTCCCGCCCCTGCGTTGACGAAGCCCACGCACCCTCAGCGACTTGCCTCGCCGTTCACCAGTCAGGCAGGCTGGAGGACCGAGTCTCCTTTGCCCACAATGCACCGCGGCAGGCAGCCTTTGAAAAAGCGGCGCGGCTCCTTCAAGATGGCGGAGTTGGATCAGCTGCCTGACGAGAGTGAGTAGCAACCTGTGCCCCTTGGCTGTGCCCCGCTGCCAGTCCTTCTTATACTGCCGCGCCTAGGAGAGCGGTTCTGGGTACGGGACCTTCAAGCTGCTCCTTGTTGTTGATCTAGTGCTGCGGTTGCGCTTGCTGCTTGCTCTGGAGCCTGCTGCTATTGCTGTTGTTATGGGCTCCGGAGCAGTGCGGGGCCGAAGCCACAGTCTCCTTCCTCAGTCCCCAGGCCGGCCTAGCTCCGCTCTCCGGTGCGTTCCCCGACAGCTGGCCTCTTGAGCTTCCTCCTTGGGGAGACCGGCAGAGCGGGGCCGGAAGCCGCTGTTATGTAACCTCCGCGGCTTTTCTTCTCGGGGGTGAGCCGCGCCCTGTACCCCTAGACCTAGCGCAGGCCGGGCGATGTCACTGATGGGCAGGGAGTGTGGCACGCTTTTCAAGCCCGGCGGAGCAGCTTTGTGTTTTGTTCAGGGCCTTGAGTGGCACTGACATTGCACCTTTCCAGTGCAGAGAGACTGGGGGCAGTGCAGCATAAGCTCTGTCCCGTCTTGGGCATCCTGCTCCTGATTGTTGACGTGACATTTGCCTTCAGTGGACTTGAGGATCTTCTGTTTCGGCCTGCTGTAGTAAAAACAAAAGAAAAAATGCTGCTTAAGAAAGAGTTTCCTTATATGGATAAATAAATCTTTATTTCTAACTCTCTGGTCCCATCCTTGGATTGGCTCAAAAGCTACAAAAGACAGTTCCTTTTCCCCTTTTGACTTTCTCATGCATATGTAAAGTATTTTAATAAATATTAATATGTCTGAGTACAGAATCAAAGGACAGAACATGGTTTTGGGGATATTCACTTAGACAAAG
Organism: Gekko gecko; assembly: GCA_029375565.1. Taxonomy (NCBI): domain Eukaryota; kingdom Metazoa; phylum Chordata; class Lepidosauria; order Squamata; family Gekkonidae; genus Gekko; species Gekko gecko. The sequence continues at coordinate 85,234,352 of JAPDNY010000001.1, read as the reverse complement.
GAACATACTTCCTGTTATGTTGCTTGGAGTGGCATGTATGTTGCACCTGAAAAAACAGTAGTTGCATTATACTTAAGTGGCACTGTCTGTATGGTCCACCTGGTTTGTCTAGACACTGTTTTGGAAGGGTAGCAAAAACAAGGATATATTTCTATTGGGAGAAATATTTCAGCAGAACTTAGGTGATGGTATGGTATAGTTCATTGTTGAGCAAAGGCTACAGTGGAAAGGATGTCTCATATTGTGCACCCATACCAGAAACTACAGCATGGGTAAAGAACATAGCTTCCATGGAGAATTAGTATCTACCACATAAACATGCCTCTGATACTTGTTAGAACTTGAGCTCTTTTGTTTATGTAAAAAAATAGAGAGTATTAAGAGAAGGCACAGACTTATTGATGTAAACTCCTTTCTGAGGAATAAACACTGGGGCAGCTGGTACACAGTGGCTCAGATCCCATTTGATTTCTGCAGGCAGGGGGGATGATTTTAGTTGATTCCTCCCACCCAATTGGCAGCCCAAAACCCACCCTGAAATGCTGCTCCTGGGGGACAAGTGCCCCCCCCCGAATAGCTTGAGGGGAATGGGAAGTCTTCTGCAGGGGGACTGCAGGAAACACACACCCCACCTTGCACCTGCAGAAATCTAAGCAGAATTCAAGCGCATGCCTTGTGTTGAACATGGAGAAGCATCATGTAGATTTGCAACGCATAGGCTTCTTAAATTACAGTGTTTGTGAATACGAAGAAATGGATTTAACTGACAAATTTCAGCTTTGTGTATACTTGAATAGGAATAATTAGCATGATGGCCAAAGTCATATATCAGAATACAAAGTGATACACATACTTCATACTTAGACCCACAGCCATCTTGGTGTTACACAAAACAGTGGTATTTGAAAGAGAATAAAACGGCACTTACAGGAAAATTATGAATTGGTTGTGAAGTATTTGTATGCAAACTAAATATTTGAAGTGACAAAAACAAGAACATTCTAAAATATATATTTAAAGCTTTTTACATTATAATCAGTATATAGAAAGGCATCAGATCAGATATGAAAATGTATTGCAGCATGGTAAAAGTAGTTTTAGTTTACAATATGTGTAGCAGACTTCGAAAGGGGTATACTTTGGCCATTGGAAATAACTACTTGTACAGTAAATATTTGAATATACTCTTACCATAGTTAGTAAAACTTGTTCAAAATATATTGTAGACCAAAAACAGACATTTTACTATCATAGTGAAATAGGCCTGTGTTTTCTGGTCTGTGATCCTGAGTAGTTCAAGGATGTTCCTTTGCCTTTTAGAGAGAGACTCATGACAGATTACCATGTGCAAAACTTGCACAGTGAACAGAGAGATAATACATGACATAGCCTGCATAGACATATTTGCATGAATGTGCAAGATGTTTGCATTTGCTTTTATGTTACATGTAAAATCATAATGTTGGCATAGTCTGAAAGCCAGTTTGTGGGCACTCAATGAAATTGCTGAGCAGTTGGGTTAGAACGGATAAAAAGAAGTACTTCTTCACCCAAAGAGTGATTAACACATGGAATTCGCTGCCACAGAAGGTGGTGGTGACTACACGTGTGGATGGCTTCAAGAGGGAACTCTCGATTTGGGGCAAGTAATGCTTTGTATTCTGGGTGGTGGTGGGGGCAACAGTGGGAGGAATTCTAGTGTCCTGGGTCCACTGGTGGACCTCCTGATGGCACCTGGTATTTTTGGCCACTGTGTGACAGAGTGTTGGACTAGATGGGCCATTGGCCTGATCCAGCATTGGCTTTTCTTATAGTTGCATATACATATTAACTTGCATGAGGACCACTGTGTTGTAGAGACTAGGACTGGGGTGACCTAAATTCAAATTCTCATTCTCATGAAGTAAGCTTATAGTGTGATTCTATGCAGAGTTATTCCAATCGGAGCCCATAGTGGTCCTAGAATGGAGTAAATTTGCATAGGATTGCACTGAAAATGACTTGGGACTAGTTGAACTTTCTCTTCAATGTCTCACGGGGATGTGAGAATAAAATGGTAGAGGAGAGAATCTGAGGAAGGGGGAGACGTGTGTCTTAGACAGCAGTAGCTTTGTATGTCAAAGGCGACTGCCCAGTATTTAGTGAAATTTGGAAGTTAATCCAAGGTACCCACAGCCTAGATTACTGGCTAGCCTGACCTCAAGACAATTTTCCTCCTGATCCAAGTGAGAAAGAAGAGTCACCCATGGAAAATGCTTTTTCAGAAAACTAGGGAGAATGGTTCTAGCCTACCTATACCCACAGTGTGCTAGATTTTTTCTTTTTTTCCCCATTGGTGAGCATTCCATCTTGTCAACCCCCATCTGCAGGCCTAAATTTAGCTTTATCTCCTTATCTGCTGCTTGTAAAAATGAACTTGTCTTAGAGTGTCTTTGGGGAGCTCTTTGATTCTTAGAAAGCTACCGCTAAGGTGTCTTATCTTCCTGGCTGCCTTCTTTCAACCAAATACACTTTTAGTACACAGATGCCACCACAAAGCTATTTAGTCTATATCACACATTACCATTTCCTAGCATCCCTGGAGTTCAAAGAATTCCTGCTAGAACCCCCTAATTTAGCTTGTTTAACTCACAGGTAATCTAGAAAGCCAGTACTGTATGGTTAGCATGTCAAACTAGGACCAAAGAGATCTCTATTCAAATTTTACTCTGCCTGGCGGTTTTTAAAGTCTTTGGACCAGCCTGTGGATTTCCACTTGTTCCACCTGTGACTACCGAAAAGTGAAATAAATTATGTAAAATAAACCAATATGCATGCAGCCTAATTTATTCAGTTTGTAGAATGCTAAGTAATGTTTACAGAATGTGTAAGTTTTAAAGCACAGAATCAATACAGTACTCTTGTCTAGTATTTTTCTGTGGTGCTACATTTTTGTATCAAATGTCAGCATCCTATTTTTGAAGTTCTCTGGCTCACTTTGGGTAAATATTTGTTTACTACTTTTGCATTCTGACTCTAAACATCTTTACTTAGAAATACTTCCCATTTAAATTTTAAAAAGCAGTCTAGGAAAATAACCTAGTATGATCTTGTATGTGTTGATTCTGTAGACCAAGAACTATTGTTGTACCAACCACCACATACAGCTGGGAAAACTAATTGTGGCCTTTTCCTAAGTCGGTGTTTTTTGAACTCATGAGTCAGGACACGCAGGTGGATTGCAGAGTGCAATCTACTGTGTTGTTGTGAACCCTAAAGAGCCTTTTCCCCCTCTGTTGCTCTCTTTCACTTGGGCTATGGCTAGTTCTATTTTTATGCAATTTGAGCAGCAAATCTGTATGCTGTTGTTCTGTGCAATATAGGGTTTCACTGCTGGCACACTTAAGATGACCTCTTAAATATTGTCGGTTGACCATGATCAAGTAGGCCACAGAGCCAAGAATGCCATTATATAAGTAGAAGTTTATTGATATATTACCGTATGGTGTACTGTGTTAGTAAAACCAGGGGGTGAGACCTTCTTGCCCCAGGCATCAGGAGAAAAGTTAGCAGTATGGCAAAGTTACTGACAACCTTGTGTAACTGCAGGCTTCGAAACAGGAACACAAGCAATCACCTGTGGTAAATGTCACTGCCTAGGCTAGAACAACCATGACTTCATTCTGCTTGATGCTGGAACCAAGAAATACCCCTTTCTTGTGATTTCACTTCTGCCAAAGACTTGGTCAGCCGCTAATTTGGTTTTATAATTAGTAAATGTATCAAACCTATTGATGATTCAGTTGTCTTCTTTGTAGTTCTAACAAAGTTAACATATTAAAAATTCTTGAAAATTATATTTGATTTTTGAAGCTAGATCTCTTCTTACCATTGTAATGCCCTGCCCTAGCCCTTACCCTGATCCTGTCTACATAGAGTCTTGCGTAGGTGACCCACAGTTTTGGGTGTTTAGAGAATTTGTATGAAATCTGTTTCTTTCATCGTAAAGCAGCTATGCCAGTATAACAAGATCTATTCAAATAAGCTTAGGTAAACACAGGGAAGTAGTGTAGTTTTCTCTTTATATTCCTTAAATCTACCAGTCACCTCCACATCTAAAGGAATATATTAAACTCCAGTTTACCTGCGCAGACAATCCAAGCATATATTCACAAATCAATGTTTGTCATCAGAGTAGATTCATAACTTCTAGAAATATCACCAGATTAATCTCTTCCTTTTATTAATGTAAGTAATTTCTTACTTTGTTTATGTATCCATTATGAGAACATCAGTAGTGATGTAAAGCTTTTAAAGCATCTTCTTAAAGTGTCTTCTTTTGGTTACCATAGAATAGAAGACTTTGGAAAATTAGAGCGAGAGGGGAGAGAAGTTACAGCATAGTTTTGCCAGTTCCTGCTTGGCTGTTGTGCATCTTCTGTTGTAAGTTAGAGCAGCCTAATGTCTTGTCTTCGCTATTTTTTTTTTCTTTGCAATTTTAGTTGCAGTTATATCCTACCTTTCTGGCCTTACTAGAGCTGCCAAGGTGGCTTAATAGTATAATGTTTGCTACTCAGCTCAAATTGGTGCTGGTTGTGCAGTATCAGAGCTGGGATGACTGATGAATACATAACCTAAATACTTACTTTTGGGTTGGAGCAGTGGATGAAAAGTGGTTACATCTTTCATCCTCCACTATGCAGAACCTGATATAAGGTTTGAAGGATATTACAGGCATTAACTGCACTGATGCTATTTAATTTTGAGTTGGACTATACTGAAAAACTAGACTGGCTGCATTGTTCTGGCATACTTACTCAAAAATAAATTCTATTGAATTCAAATTTGCTTCCTAATAAATAACATCTGACAAGATGGACTGTACCCCACAAAAGCATATGCCTTGATTTATGCTTTAGGGTGTTCTTTAGGGTGTAGCAGAACTCCGTATTGCTTTTGCTGCTGTAAATTAATACAGCTCTCTTTCTGGTTATATGTATATTTGATTTCTCTATTGGGGCATCCCGTGAGAAGGTGTGGCTTTGTGCGGGCGCTAATGTTTTTTTTTTCTTAGAATACAGTGCTCCTTCATAGAATTCGTGATTTCTGGAATGGAACTTATTAGTTCGGAGCAATAATAGTTAAACAAATTTTGTTCTGTGTTTACCAGGAACCCTCTTCCCAGATGTGTGTTGTCTGCTCTGACTCCATAAATTTTCTTTGGTGGCCATTTTAGGAGCTAGCAGGGCCATGCTTTGGAGAAGATGAGCCAAGGTTCTCCTCAGGCCACATCACCACAGGGGTCAGGCACCCACCGAGATCTATCAATGTAATTTCATCAGCAAGAGCGAATTTTTCCAAGTATAAAATTGAATTACTGTTGTGCAACCAGGTGTGTTTGATTGCTTGACTGACTTTTTCTGAATGTCTCCTCCCAACCTGACTTAGGCATGGATGAAGCCTCCACTCTGCCAGCTCTTTTGTCCACTTTGCCTAGAGGCAATCACTTATTGTTACCTTTCTGGAAGCCCCCCTTCCTAACTCAGTCAAAATCAGGAAACTCAGAGATCCTCATCCTGGACTCACCTTGAATTCTTGGATTTTACAATTCTTTAATATTCTGTTGTGGTTGCCCTTATAATTTAAAATTATGCAGTCTCAACGCTCTGCTGGCTCAGAAGCTGTCCATTCCCCTCTTCTGGAACCAGCAAATCTCCTTACTATTCCTATACTATAGTAATACTTGGGACCGTTGGAAAGTCTGTCTAAAGTCTCCTGACCTGAATCTCTGGATTATCCAAACAGACAATGTACTCTACCCAGATCAGCAGACTGAGTATTGGTAAACTCCTTCTCTGTTCACTACCTTTCTCTTAAAAACTCTCCTTTCCCCTTCTTTAAATTCTACCTTCTCCCCATACACACTTCTCTTTGTGACCATTCCCTTGTGCAGAATTCCCACTCAGCCACAGATTTGGCTTTCTTTTACTTTCTCTCTTCTCATGCAACTTTTCATATGCTTGTCTTTCTGAACAAAACAATTTTGCTATTCTTATGCTTGAGTACCTTTTTGATTCCTATACTCTTATATTCCCCTAAATAAACTCTAGACCTTGCTTTGGAAAAGATCTGGTTGTTTCATGTTTACTGGTAGCCTATAAGAAGAAGAGGAAGAGGAGGTTGAATTTATACCCTGCCCTTCACTACCCGGAGGAGTCTCTGAGCAACTTATGATCCTTCTCCTTCCCCACAACAGACACCCTGTGATATAGGTGGGGCTGAGAGAGCTCTCTCAAGAACTGCTCTTGAGAAAACAGCTCTGAAAGAATTTATGACTGACCCAAGGTCACACCAGCAGCTGCATGTGGAGGAGTGGGAATCAAATCCGGTTTTCCCAGATTGGAGTCTGCGCTCTTAACCACTACACCAAACTGGCTCTCATAGTGGCATTTTGAGCTTTGCTTTCCCACTATCCAGGTAAAGATTCCTAAATCACATGTTCTGCTCCCCTTTAATTGGCACATGTGTCAGTTGTCCAAGCTAGCCAGGCTGTGGAAGTGGGAAGAGCTTAATTCCCCCAAACTGGTTCTGGTTCTGGGCAAGTGTTGCAAATTCAAGTTAAAGATTCCACATGTATCGATATACCTGAAAGGGAGTACATGTGGTAACACTTGCCCAGATCGATCTATCAATCATAGATATATTCTCATTGGCTCTAATTCAGAAAATTAAGTTGGATATCTGAGACATCAGTATTGCAATCTATTATTCTACTGTGAGACATATTGTAATTTGTACTGACTTTATGTTACTAATTGCAGGTTCATCAGCAAAAGCCCTAGTGAGTTTGAAAGGTAAGGCATGTTTATTTCTTAGGTTGTAGCAATCATTAAAGAAACGGTTACAAATGTGAATGAAATTTAATGACAGCTCATTCCATGTGGGAAAGTAAGGTTAGCTGAATTACAGTTTCTGTGGATAAAGTTAGATTCAGAAGTTAGAAAAAAAGGAGCCTGTGTCTAATGACACAGACACACTTGTGTTTCTTAGACTTGTTGATTACATACAGTTTTCATATACAGAAGTAGAGATATGAAGGCTCAGAAAACAAATTTTTAAGGCAAAAGAAAGTGCAAAAGAAGGTTTGCTAAATCACCCCCTACCTCCGCATCCAAGGCTCATCTCTCAGGTCCTTGTTTTTATCATCTGACCTCTGATATCAGCTGCAAATTCTGCTAGGAAAATAGTACTTCAGGGAAGCGAGGAGAGCTATAGGTATGTGAGTGATAGGTACAGAGAAGGTTTAGTTTCCCTTACCCATGAGCCATTTTGCTGTGAAAATTAAACATACCCCCATTCCCTGCTTTCCATGTGACTGTGGCAGACAAAAATATAGTATTAATATTGTAAAATCTTACTTTCTAATTGTAATGGACTTTAGAATGATCATTATTCTGCTTATTTCACATATGTGGAAACAATTATATTTATGATGTGTGACTTGTTCATAACAGAGGGAAGTTTATCCAACACATGGAATGAAAAGTTCACTTCTCAGCAGAAAACACCCATTTGGAAAGGCAAGAATGCGGGAGCTGCAGTAGAAATGGTAAGGGATAACATTGACCTATACTGGTGGCTTCCTTAATTCATATTACCTTTCATTTGGCCTTTTTATATTTTGAGATTTTGAGCTTATACTGCAGTTGCATTTTCAGAGCTATTTCTATAGTTCTAACATTGTCATCAAAGCTAAGACTGCAGTCCTATGTGTGCTTTCTTCAGAGTAAGCCCACTGAACTCACTAATACTCAGTAAACATGCACAGCATTAGGATGATAGTCTCTTATTCTGTGCCCTCCAATATACTATCTGTGCTTTTTTTCCACTGCTACACTCTGGAATTATTTTTAAAAACATATATTCCCCCTCACTTATTTCATTAAATGCTCAGATAGAGCGATGATGATGATGATGATGGTTTCTAAATCGTCCATCCCTGCTACCATAGGGCTCTGGGCAATGTACAACAATGAATAAAAACATCACTATAAAAAATAAAATACATTAATACCAGTAGGTAAATTGAAACTCCAGATGGGGAACTAAAAAATCCCCCCCCCCTGCTTTCTGGACTGCCCGGCCCACCTCATGGGCAGAGGAGGAGGGGGGACAAAATGAAAAATGATCTGGAGAGCATAAAAGGGTGCCAGCTAGAGTGGAAACTGTTGCCGTCCTTAACCAAAACCCAGCGGAACATCTCCGCCTTATAGGCCCTGCATAATTTCCTAAGATCCAGCAAGGCCTTGGTTGAGAACAGCTGGACGTCTTTGGGACCAGGAACCACCAGTAGATTGCTATCCAGAGAGCGTAACACTCCCACGGGGACATACCAGAGGCTTTGGTCCTGCAGATACATTGGTCCCTGAAGGTGAACATCAAAGCCTTGAACTTGGCTCAGAATTCTACTGGAAGCCAGTGCAGCTGGCACCGCACAGGTTGTATGTGTGCCATCCACGATGTTCCCGTCAAGACCTATACAGCTGCATTCTGGATCAGCTGAAGCTTCCAGATCAGCCTCAAGGACAGGCCAGCATAGAGCAAGTTGCAATAATCTAGCCTGGAGGTGACCATTGCGTGGATTACCATGGCTAGGTCAGGGCATTACAAGAAATAGACCAGTTGCTGGACCTGCTGGAGATGAAAAATGCCAGCCTAGCAATATGTGTGAGTTGGGCCTCCATAGTCAGGGAGGCATCCAAGATCACACCCAAACTCTTGATGGACTGCACTGATGTCAATGGTGCCCCATCAAGAGCAGGAAATCTATGCCCTAGCCCTGAAGCCCACCCCCAGCCACAGAACCTCCATCTTAGTAGGATTCAGTCTCAGTCTGCTCTTTTTTAACCATCCCACCATGGCCCCCAGACTCATGGGCATATCGACAACACCCAAGTCTGAAACGCCAAGCCAGCTGGGCAAAGGGACACATATAGATGCTAAACAACACTGGGGAGAGAAGTGCCCTCTGAAGGACCCCAGTGCCACCCTCTGTCTACAACCATGGAGAAATGAGGCAAACCATTGGATGGCCACCCCACAAACTCCCACATCAGTGAGGCAGTGGGTCAAAAGATCATAGTTAACCGTGTCGAATGCTGCTGTGAGATCTAACAGCAGCAGCAGCACTGACCCATCACAATCCAGCTGTCTGTGGAGATCGTCTGTCAGGGCAACCAGCACCATCTCCATCCTGTGGTTGGGGCAGAAGCTGGACTGGAACTCTGGAGCTGCTGGACGACCACTCTGTCAATTACCTTGCCTAGAAACAATAAATTCTAAACTGGGCAGTAATTGGCAGGATTGGAAGGATCCAGAGTTGGCTTTTTTAAGAGCAGTACAACCATGGCCTGCTTGAGACCCTCTGGATAGACCCCTGTTTCCAGGGACAGATTGACAGTGTCTATCAGTGGGCCCTGTATCCTCTCATCATCGGCTTTCACCAGCCATGAGGGACACAGATCTAGAAGGCACGTGGTTGGCCTGACAGCACCCAGGACAGGCCCATAGCTACAGTGGGGCATTTTTAATTAAATTAAAAGCCACGCCCCACAAATAGCCATACCAGAAACATTTTTGAGGAGACCCCCACTGCCTGCTGCTGGCAGTGGCCACAGTGAGAGTGCCACAGTTTGCCCTCAGGCTTTCCTCTCCCTCCCACTGTGGAATTTGGGAGGGGGCATTATAGAACCTGGGAAAAGACAGCTCAGAGGGCATTTAAATGCCTTTTGAGTTCCCTTCCCTTGAGTTCCCTTAATTTGCATGTTTCCCACAGGCTCATGGAAATGCTTCTGAAAGACTCACCCTGACCTAGGTGGTATACAGCAGGACTGGGCTAGCAGAAAGGGGGATTGTAGGAGATGTATTGAAGGTACCACTCTTGAATGCCCTTCTAAGCTTTCTTGCCCCATTGAAGGGAACTCAAAAGGCATTTCCATCTAGCTTCTAGACAGGTTCCCACTGTTATGAACTCGTCAGGTACAGGAGCTGCCAATTTATTCTCCATGTGAATACACAAGAATGTTCCATTTATAATTCAAAAAGCAGGAGAAAAAGAGTTACCCCAAAAGCTCAACAATTTTCAAAACTAACCATAAGGTCTAAGTCTTAATTCAACTTTTGTATAGGCTTCCTGCATTCAATTGTGCTGGGCTAAAATGTCTGCAGCCATACCTGTATGTCTTGATTACATAACCAGGTCTCTCCCTTTATTTACAAAGATCTATTCAGAATTAAAGGTATATCCACTAATATTTATTCAGCCTTAAAAAATACAATATTTTAATTATCCATATTATAAACCAGAATCAGTGGGGAAAATAGTTGGATGAGCTTCAGGGGTAAGTTTATAACATACCCAGATCTTTCATTTCAAACTTAGAAAATCATTTTAAAATATATGGTTATAAAAAGATGTGACTTTATGTGCAGCACCTGACAGATTGCGACCTGATGAAGCTGAGGGAAACGAGCGCCAACCGGACTGTATATTAATGTGTTGCCTTAATATGAATGTTATTATTGTCCACAAACTAAATAATTTCTGTAAGCCTTGTATAAACTTTTATTGGGAGAATAATTTTTACTCCAGAGTAAAATATATATATATACAGTGTATACAGCTGGGGGGTTTGGGCTACAATTTATAAATCACTGTACTTCCATTGTTGTTACTCACCTGGAGCAATGGTTCCCCCGGAGGAAAAGTACAGTCTTTCTCTGCAATGGAGACCAAAGTAGCTTACATCATTCTCCTCTTGCCCTTTTGATCTGCAAAACAACTCTGTGAGGTAGGTTAGGCTGAAAGTCTGTGACTAGTCTGAAATCACCCACTCAGCTTCCACAGCAAGAGCCTGGGTCTAGCAGACCCTGCTTTGAAGCACTAACTGCTACACCTAAGGTAACCAACCTCCAGGTAGAGGCTGAAGATCACCAGGTATCACAGCTGAACTCCAGACAACAGATCTCTCCATCCCTGGAGAAAATAACTGTTTTGGAGGATGGGCTCTATGGCATTCTATCCAGCTGAGGCTGCTTCCCTCCCCAAACTCCGGCTTCCTTAGACTCCACCACAGAATATCCAGGAATTTCCCAACCTGGAGCTGGCAACCCTAGTCAGGACTGGCCCCAATGAGTTCCCCACAAAGGCCTGGAAAGGGCTTCCTTCCTTTGCCTTTTTACTGACAGAACCAGGCTTGGTTGCCTAGCAACAGCCATTGAAGTTAGTCCCACAGGAGCCAAGAAGTAGAAGTGTCTTCGTCAGGAGAGACAGCTGTTTTGATGTTTTATTCTGTGAGGGAAGACTGTCTAGGCTGGCAGTGGGCAGGGGAGAGAAGTGGACCCAACTCCCAGCCAATGGCACGTGAGTACTCTTGAGTGGCAGTTGATGGGCCAATGGCTGATGGAGTGCACAGCCAGTGGGAGAGCTGGAAATGTCCAATACGTAAGGGAATTATATATATACTAGGAATAGTTGCGGAGACAAATGCAGCGAACTCTAGCTGGGCCGGTGCCTGCCAGCCCGTCCCTCAGGAGAAGAAGGGGTGGCGGCAGCCTCATCCCCCGGGCCTAGCAGTGGGTAGAGCACCACTGTTCTGCTGCCACCTCTGGCGTCCCAGCTTCTGCCACCATAGTCAGACAGGAAAAGGTGTTTGGCACGGGGGCAGCTTTGCATCTGGGAGGCCTCGTGGTGTGTTCGGCTGTGGTGCTGGTGATGGCGGCAGGGGGCAGTGCAGAGTGGCATCAGAGCCAGTTCAGCTGAGCGAGACGACGACAACAGGGCTGCCAGCAGAGGGGCAGCCTCCTGCCACCGCCCGCCACCGCCCCCACTTCCTCCTCAGTCATGGCGTTTCTGAACGTCTCTGGCCTCTCACTGCTCTTCCCCACGTCTCCCAGTCGGTGTGCTCACCCTCCGACCGCCGGAGCGCCCATCCCGTCGGTTGGCTCAGAGCACACTGAGCCAGAGATGCTGGCAGCTGCCTCTGTGGACGGGACAGAGGCAAGGGAGCCAACCAGGGGATCTTTCAGAGTGGCAGGTGACAGAGCGTGTGCAGGAGAGACACCAAAACTCTTTTATATATAAGGACAGATATAGGAGTATCCTTTACATTTTTATAGTATTTTAAATACTTCCAGTTCATACTCTTAAGCCACTACACTACAACAATTTGCTGAAACTTCCAGAGCAAGTCACCAGAAAACAGTGAGCACAGAGATCAATGACTCTTTCTGCTTGCTGGCTTACTGGAATAAGTGGGCAGAAAAGCCTGCAGCCTGTCATAATTGCTGCCACTAGGCAATTGCACTTAATGTTTCATAAGTGGTTTCATGGCAGCACCAACAGCCACTGGCTGCCTCTGAACTTTATACGAGCAAAAAAATGGAAGAGCTTTTCTTTTGTCCTTCTGTCCTGCCTCTTGGTCCCTCTCAAATGATCATATGTCCCCTCTTGTTTTCACATTCTTCAGACTATGCTGTAATGCAGTAGTGTCAACCACAAATCACGGCATCAACATAATGCTTTAAAAACATACAGTATGCTGGAAGAGACTCTCCCCAGAGCTTCAGGTTTTAGCTGATCCCAGCAATGAAATACAAAGCTAGTCCATATGGGGGGGGGCGGGGTATTTTTTTGATATGTCTGTATGTATGTGTGTGTGCACTTGGAAGTCATGGCGATCTCTGGTGACTGACCCCTGCTGGCCAGAGTGGACCCTACTTAGCTTCCGAGATCTGCCAAGACGGGGCTTGCTTGGGCTATGTGGGTCAGGGCACTAGTTCATATTTCTTGACATTTCTGAGTAAGCCCTACAACTTTGCCAGTGCTGCTGGAATTCTCAGGGAACCAGGGAACTCCAGATGACAATCTGGCAGCTGTTTGCGTGCTCTAATATGTACAAAGGTCAGACAGCCAAACAGGCACAGAAAGGCATATAAACCAAGGCTGTCTTAAAGGTGTCTGAAGGACTTTAGCAGTTGATGTAAAGCCTAGTTCAGTGTGCCAGTGGACTTGCTAAATAGGCCTAGCCACTAATCAGACAGTAACTGAGCAGTAAAACTGTTGATTGAGCTGAAATATTAAGACCCAAAGAAGAAAAGTAACCAAGATGAAGTTTAGTACTAGTTATCTAGGATGTTATTGTTTTATTCCATGTAACCTTCCCCTCATTTTTCTAGTAAACTTTTCTTAAAGCTAAATACACATATGTGCTGCATTGCTTTTATTCTACTATGCATATTAGCTCTGCTTAGTTTCGAACACTAAGACAATGTCAGAGAGATCTAGCTGAGGAACTCAGCTCTGATAATATGGTGCAACCCAGCTAAAGGTTAGCATTTTTATCTCCAACAATGTGTCTGCACTTGGAGAGGTTATAAACATGTGCTGAACTTTCCCATTGACACTAACATGGACATTAAAAAGTGTTTAACTTTAAAAAATTCGCTGTTAAAGGGAACTAAATATTTAAGAATACAGAGCACCTTTGAAGTTTTGGAGAGGAGCCATAGCTTGGGGGTGGAATTCATTTTCTGCCTTATTTTCCAGTGGTGATTTATTAGTGCATCAGCTGCTTTTCCAGAGCTCGTTGGTTCAGTCTATAGCATTTTCAGGTGAAATAGGTCACATAAGACAACTGCAAAATATCTGGCACTGGGAGAGCTGTGGTTAGAACCATCAGTGCTGGCTTTAATAGACCAATACTCTGACCTAATATGAGGTAGCTCTTACTTAATTTTCCTTACACCTAAAATACCAACAGGTAAAGATTTGGGATGGATTAAACCAATACCTATCCCATTGCAAAATCATAAAATATAACATCACTACTAACAGAGGCTTACACAAAGGAGTCAACAACATTGCATGAAGATGTGTTACTTTCAACTAAAAGTAAAATGACTTGTTAAAGGTAAGAGGGGAACTAATGGGTTCTGGGCCTTAATTGTTTTGCGTGAATCAAAGCAGACAGTAGGAAAGGAAGCACACTCTGCTTGTTTATCAAGGATTTGTTATATTGAAACAAGTCAGTTATCTTGATTTTTATTTGTTTATTTCAGCCCTTCAGAAGTTCAAAACGAAGCCGTTCCTTTTGTGAGGAAGAAGAAAGACAAATAAGTACAAAATCACCTAAAAGAAATCAGAGAGTTGCAATGGTTCCACAGGTATGCTTATGGATAAAATTTGTTTACTTTTTCCCATAGCTAGGCTAAAACTTAATATTTGTCAAGAAATAACCAAAAACCACTCAAGAAATGAACAGGGGGAAAAAACACTCATTTTTTCAATTTCATTATTACAATTAATCCAAATTGAAAAATTAACAATAATATTCAGACACCATAAAAGTTGACACCAGCCTGAGCATGGAACAACTCAAAGACACAGTACAAGATTGGAAAACATGGAGAGAGCTGGCCCATAGATTCGTGAAGAGTCGGACACAACTGAATGGCTAACAACAGCAACAACATTTAGAAATGTTTGAATCTTGACAGTATTCCAAGATAGGTTGGCATAATGTTAAAATCAGTAGCTATAAAACTCTAACCCTAACAAACCAACAGCCTCTAATTAAGTGCTGTCCTATGCAGAGCTAAACCTTCTGAGTCTATTGAAGTGAGGAATCTTCTTATTGCTGCTAATATATCTCTTCACAAGGCTAAGGCACAAGACCAGTCAAGAAAATGGGCCTGTTCATTCTTCACTCCCAAAGTGTCTTCCATGCAAAGCAGAAATGAGTGCACCAGGGGAGCTGAAACAGCTGAGCAAAACATGTCACATTCTGATTACTGAGCACAAATTGAGGGGGGAGCAAATGCAGCTCCAGATTTAGGAGAAACGCAATAATAGGAAACAAAATGGAGTATTTGATTGTCCTGGGCTTTAATAGGGGAGAGAAATCCTAATTTTAAGTTTGATGCAGTTATAACAGTAAGGAACTGTCACTATCTCTGATTACTTGGTAGTTCTCAACCCCAATATCAAGCCTATATGTTTATAAAATTACACATATTTTACAGATATTATACACATATAAAATTACACACATATTACACATAAATTACATAGGTAATTTATTTGTAGTTGGATCTAAATTGTTAAAATAAAAAGCACATTCCAAGTAAAGTCTGCCTGCATCCACAGTCTGCATTCTAAAAGTACATTTAAATGCACTTTTGATTTATGCTTCCGGTTTTCTATCCAGTGAATGATGTGCTTATGGGGTAGTTATACTGGTTAAGTGTTTGTTTTTGTTTTGGTATTTTTGCATTTTGGGTTTTGTGCCCATGCTTCAAAGTCATGGTGACCTCTGGCAACCCCTACTGGGGCATGGAGGACTTTCAGAGAAGTGGCTTGATGGCCTACCTCTGATCTCCTGGCCTTGGTATTCTTTGGAGGTCTCCCATCCAGGAACTTGCCAGAGTCGGCCCTGCTTAGCTTCCAAAACAGGATGAGATTGGGCTTGCCTGGGCTATCCAGGTCAGGGCCTAGTTATATGACTGACTGAAGATATATTATATGCTAAGATGTTATCATTTTTAGGTTTTCCTTTAGTATTTCTGCATTACATTAAAATGTATTTTAACCAAAGCTACTTTTTAAAAACTGAAGCTCATTCCATATTTTTAAATCAATTTGTCAGATCTGATTTTTACAGCTTTTTTATCTTCCCTAATAAAGAATATAAAGGCTTGGATCTCACCTAGAATTTCCATGAGCAGGGTCTGTGTGCAGTTTTTATTGCTTTTCCCCCTTCCCACAACAGCCATAGACCCCCCAAAAATGTGCTTCTGGCAACAGGGGACTCCGGGGAGGGGGTCAAAGGTCTCTTGAAGGAGGAGGGAATTGGCAGGAATTCAACTCACCCTTGCACCTGTAGAAATTCTAGGTGAGATTCAAACCATAGTTTATAAAGTAGCAAGATTTTATTTGAATTGTTCATCTGTTCGTAACCTCTGCTTTCTTTTATTGTCTAGAAGTTTACTGCAACAATGCCAACTGCAGACAAAAAAGCATCACAGAAGATTGGTTTGCGGCTGCGTAATTTACTCAAACTTCCAAAAGCTCACAAATGGTGTATATATGAATGGTTCTACTCAAATATAGATAAGTATGTATGATTATAAGGCCTTTCATTTATTTTACAGTTTAAAGCAGCTTGTTGGAATTAAGCTTTGTGCATTTTCATACAGTAACTATATGGATATATACTCTATACAGTGAAAGTTATTTTTTCTGAGCAAAATTGGGTAAAACAGTTTTATCTAATGTTTTTAAAACTATTTGTTTGACAGGTAATTCATTCATCATCATAAATAGTTCACACTGTTACAGATTTTAATTGGGATGAGAAAGTAACTGCTGTTTCTGTTCCAGTTCACTGAATACATATTCACTAAACAGTTAATCTTTTTGGCCTGGTTTTAGCTGGTTTTGGCTATAAATTGTAGCATATTGCAAAATGAAATTGTTTCTCGTTTGCTTCAAGTTCCATTTCTGAGACAATTATTGTACGCCTGATAATAATCTCTAATAATTAATATGATGGTTCTTATAACTGGTTTTATTGAAGTCACACTGCAGTCCTATGCAGAGTTACTACAGTCTAAGTCCATGTGGTTTAGACTGCAGTAATGTTGCATAGGATTGTACCATTAGCATTGAACTGTAGCTTGAATTTACACATACTACCCAATAGTCAGTAGGAATACATTGCTTTTAGAAATGTAATATGCTGCTAATTTCTAAACTGTTTCAACTTCAAAGTATTTTTCAGTCATAAAATGTTACCTTTTTTATTCTTCTAGTTATAATAAAGAAAGGGTAGTTGGACCATGAGTCTGTGTAATAACTGGCTGTAATTTTTAAAAAATCTCTCATTCTAAAGCAAATTATAGTGTGTATGTGGAAATGAAATTGTCTTATTTTCCGTAAGTACTTGAATGTATAACAGCAGAATTCCAATTGTTTTTTAACAGGCCACTATTTGAAGGTGATAATGATTTCTGTGTTTGCCTGAAAGAATCGTTTCCCAATCTGAAAACTAGAAAATTAACAAGAGTAGAATGGGGAAAAATCAGACGATTAATGGGGAAACCACGAAGGTAAAAAAAAAAAAAAAAGTTAGAATATCTTTGGACATGTGAAACACTTTTAGGTAGTGGGGGTTTTGTGTAGTTAATAATAGCTTTTATATGAAGCTTTCTTGTGAATGCTTCATTCTTCAAAGCTTGTGGTTAGTTTATAGAACACAGGATGCAGCATATAGTTATAATTGAGAACGAAACTGTGCAGCTGTTTTTCACCAACTAACTATAAGCAAGTCCCCATATCCCTTCTATGGTCCAAATGATGCTTTTAGGGTATCTGCACTGTGAATGTGCTGTCAGATTAGCACTGTGGGTTATAAAACTTTTAGTCTGCCCAGACTGAGATCTAAGAATAGTAGGATTGAAAGAGCATTCTAGTGCAAGTGTCCTGCCCAAAAAAGGAGGCCCATCCACCTCTCAATATGTCATCCTACTCAGTTGGTGCCACAGAATGCCACTGACATCATTTGGCAGCATCAGAAAGGTGCCCACAGTGGATGGGTTAGGCTTATTGATAACATTGCTTATCTAATCCAGTAAGTAGCCTAAGCAAGTTACAACAATGCATGCATTCCAAAAATAAATCCATTACAACTGTTGTAAAACCAGATTGTACCTTTATAAGGATGAGGCAGTCCTGTAGATGAAATTTAAGACCACCCAAGCAAGTAAGTCCAGGCTGCCAATAAAGAGCCAATAAACAGCAAGTAAGTCCAAGTCCAATAAAGAGCCAATAAACAGCAAGTAAGTCCAAGTCCAAGCAACTTAAGGTTGCTAAAACCAGACTTAAATAAAAACTTGTCTACAGTTTTATAAGCATGAGCTTATGCAGGGCCCTGTAGATAGTTAATGTTAACAGAAAGAAACCCTTGCTGGGCTCTGTGGCCAGTTTCACATCTAAGGAGTTACTAAGTACAGCACCTTCTGCTGTCCTTTAAAGCATGCATGAGCGACTAGGAGATTCATGAGCTATGTAGAACCCAAGCTATTGAGGGTAGGTAAGCATTAACAGCTTTGAACTGGATAGGGAAGCTAACAACCAGCCAGTGCAGGTGCTAAAGGACTGGACAGATATGTTCCGTCCCTTATATTGTTATCAGGATGTGTTCTGCTGTACTTTGCACTACTGACATTTGTAAACCGGGAGGGCTAAAAGTAACCAGGCAATGGTACCTGGATCCGCTTTTTATTGAATATTTTTACTCTTGATTCTCAGAATTATTCACAACTTTTTTGATGGAAAGTGGGATATAAATACTGACAAACATCTTTTCTCTACGTCAGCATTCAGACACAGAGAAAGAAAAGCACTTGTTTTCAGATCATAAACACTTCAACTTTATGAAGTGATGCAGGAGTCTGTTATGACTGAATTTTTTAAAATGTAAAAATGGTATTAAGGTTCTCTGTCTTATTTTGGGGGAACAAACTCTGGGATATAGGAATAAACAAGCAGCAGATCCACGAGACTCACAGGG
The DNA here is from genome assembly GCA_029375565.1 of Gekko gecko. NCBI lineage: Eukaryota > Metazoa > Chordata > Lepidosauria > Squamata > Gekkonidae > Gekko > Gekko gecko. The sequence continues at coordinate 85,215,744 of JAPDNY010000001.1, read as the reverse complement.
GAGTGCTCCTCCCTTCTCAAAACACTGGCCAATATCTCACAACATAGCACTGAGAGATCTTGGTCTTTTTCTTAAAATGTTTCTGCTAACCTGGGGGTTCCCATGGGTTTGTAGACAAATGCCTTTTCTGTGACCCTGACCCCATTTAGGTTTCTCTGTTTGCCCATTGGCCAGGTTCAGAATTAAATATATGATAACAAGTGCAAATGAAAAAATTCTGCTTGCTTATTTGCAGATGTTCTTCTGCGTTCTTTGAAGAGGAAAGATCTGCATTAAAACAGAAACGACAGAAAATTAGACTTCTGCAGCAACGGAAGGTGGCAGACATATCCCAATTTAAAGATCTTCCTGAAGAAATCCCACTGCCGCTAGTTATAGGAACAAAAGTCACAGGTACCTTTTTCCTCTGTAAATGGAATTAAGTATTTTTGGTTGGTCTTGAGTTCTGATGTTCTTACCTTGAAGATAACTAAAGCAGCATACTTTCAGTATAGTTGGTACTGGGTTGTCCATAGAGCAAGATGGCAGGAGTGAGCAGAAGGTCACTCAGGAATAACCAGTCCTTCTCCAAGTTTTTAAAAGTAGGTCTACCCATCCTCCAGTGCTGCTGTAAATTTTCTTATCCTTTCTTTAAAGCTATCAGAGAACCTTTTTTGTTGTTGTTCTCTTTCCTAGGAAGGAGAAAGAGGCACATATGCACTTGCCACTTCCCTGTGATTCAGAGCAGCAGACCAACAATGCAACCCCTAAGAAGAGGCGCACCCTTCTAAATTCATTGAAGTCAATGGGTTTAGAAGGCTGTAACTCTGTATAGGATTGCACTATAAATTATGCAAAAGAAAAAAGCATATAATACTCAGAAATGTTTAATGCTTATAGTTGCACCAGTCAAAGAATTTGTCTTCAATTTAAAAGTTTGATGTTGAATTTTGATTTCTTTTGTACATCATATACATCACCTTAATGTATGTGACAGCTATATAAAGCCAGCCCTCAAAGACATCCAGATCTATTTTCCTAAAATTAAGATTGTGATATTTATTATTGATCTTAGCAAGGTTACGTGGTGCCCATGATGGACTCTTCACTGGACAAATAGATGCTGTTGACACTCTTAATGCTACTTACAGAGTAACTTTTGAGAGAACAGGTCTCGGAACGCATACAATCCCAGATTATGAAGTCCTTGTAAGTATTATCTATAGAAAGTGGTGGAGCACACAACTGTTTTTCTCTGAAAATAATACATTCTACATTTTTTAATATTAGGTACAAACTAGTTCAGGAACAAAATACAGATGGTACCATTTATAGGACATAGAGAATCTTTCTGTATGCAAGTCAAACATATGGAAAATAGGAATATCTTGTAAAGACTCTGAATAACTTTAGTAAGAACTGCTTGTTTAGTTGGTGGTCAAAATTTCACCCTCATGCAGTTGTCCAGTCCTCATTGCACTTACTTGATTGTCTGCTAATAAGAATACATACATATTCAAAGCTACTGAATAGTGTTAAGTTTGACTAGAGAAGTTCAAATCCCAGCATAGCCACGTAACAGGTATGCTGCCTCCAAATCTCTCACCACATGTAAGGCTTTAGTATATATAATGTTTATTTTTTAAAAAAACTCAGAATCCACAATGAAGGCCAAAAATTGTAAGATTTGTCTTTCAACAGCATATTTCATACCATGCAGTAAAGTGAAACTAATAAAGGAACACATGTTAATCCTTTTGTTAGAAGGCCAGTGAGTTTCCCTTTATTTTAGACACTCTGGAACTATAAGTACATCCATCTCATTTTTAGTCATGTCTGTTTAGAAATTAGTCTCACTGAATTCAGTGGAGCTCATGCTGAAATAAGTGTATGTAGAATTGCAGCCTTAGTCTGATTCCAAGCGGAAAGAAAAAAATACACAGTACCTTCTACTTTGTTGGGGGGAGTTCTTACTGGATGATATAAAACGGTGTTCATAGTACAATATAAGCTTAATAAGAGTTAACACATCTTCTCTAAATAACTTATTTTGTATATTTTGTATGAAATCCAAAGTTAGGGTTGAATCCCACCAATCATTTCTACATGTTTTTGTATTGGGGGCGTGCTGATTCCCCCCTCATTTTGTTCCTGGGGGAATCTCATGCCCCCAGCGTGTTGGGGGGAATAGCATCTGGGGGGGGACATTTTACAGCAGTGGGGAAGTGGAGAAGTTACACTTCATGATGTAAATTAGTGGAGATTTTTGGTGGGACACAAGACTTAAAATGTTTCAATTAAAAATAAAAATAAAATTGTAATGTATAAAATAATCCTGAAACTTGTTTTTCTTTGTGATATAAGAGTAATGAACCTCATGAAACTATGCCAATTGCTGCCTTTGGACAAAAACAACGGCCTTCTAGATTCTTTATGACTCCTCCTCGGCTACATTATACGCCTTCCCTTCAGTCACCAATTACAGTAAGTAACATAAAGTGGAAATTTGGTTGCATTTAGGTATTTTTCAGAATTTTAAAGGACTGAAGAAAATGAAAATATCAATTTGATGAATTTCTGAAATGTGGTTAACTCAAGTTTAAAGCTTTATCAAATCCTTTTTAGGAATAAGTTGTTAAATGGAACTTTCTTTCTTGTATAGGAAAGTGACCCTTTATTAGGACAGTCTTCTTGGAAAAACAAAATTTCAGGCTCAGATAGTGAGACATTAGGTGGTTTTCCAGTAGAATTCCTTATCCAAGTGGTGAGTGTCAACTGCTTTTGTTTCAGTTTTATCTGTATTGGTTTTGAACATTAATAGATAATCAATTTTCAAACATCAAAAATGATATGCAGCACTTTGAATCTGTTTCCTCCTGGTGATGCTGTCTCATCTTTACCAACCTCTTCCCACTAAGGATGCAGTCCTGGAAGTAAGCCCTGCTAAACAGGGGGACTTACTTCTGGGTATATATGGATAGGATTGCAAATCAGTTTTCTTTTGAAATAATAAATATTAAATTATAATTAGAGCCAGGGGTCATTTCATAGAAAAAGGGCTGCAGGAGCTCATTAGCATATTGAATAGGCCATTAGCATAATAGCTCATTAGCATATGCCCCCTGACATCACTGGAAACAAAAAGGGGGGAGGCATCTTCAAAAGCCTCCCCTTCCCTTCCCCAGCCAGCCTGCCAAGGCGGGGGGAAGTGAAGAGAGAAGGGGTTTAAAGTTTAAACCCCTTCTCTCTAGAGTCGCGCCTCAGTGGCAGTGCAATCGTTCCATTATATTCTATGGGGCCATAGAATACAATGGAAAGATCCCGCTTTGGTGCAACTCCAGAGAGAAGGGGTTTAAACTCCTCACTTCCCCCCCGCCTGCCTTGGCAGGCCAGCTGGGGAAGGGGAAAAAGGCTTTTGAAGATGCCTCTTCCTCCCCCTTTGCTACCCCAGCCGGCCTCTCTGGACTAGGAGATGTGCAAAAAAAAATCGGCCAATTTGGAACTCAAGAAGGGCTGGGGAGAGAGCGAGGAGGCCAAGCAGGCGAACCGAGGGAGGCTCCTGCAGACTCCCCCCTGCCCTCTCCTGGCTCGCCTGCCTTGGCGGGTGAGCCAGGAAGGGCCAGGGAGAGAGCGGGGAGGCATTTAAATGCCTCCCTATGCCTTCCTTGGCTCCCCCGCCCAAGCCGCCACCACCATTTGTACCTGCTCCTGGGCTGTCGGAGCAGCACTCTGGCGTGCTCCAGCCCCAGACGACCCCTGATTAGAGCACTTCATTTTAATATCTTGTTAAATTTTATTTGTGCAAGAATAACATATTTGAAATCTGCAGTGTTGCTAGGCACTTCAACTTGCACTAGACCAATTTTATCAAGGATGCATAAAGTTCCTGATGCAAGACAAACGCCCTGCAGTGGAGGACCATTTCCACAGAACCCAGAGAGAAGCATGCAGAGAGCAAAAGTATAGGATCCTTTCTTCCCTCATGATGTGTGATTATTAGAATATACTGTACCTGAAACATACATTTGTGATAACTTTAAGCTTCCACTTTTTTGTGGGGTTTCAGGTTTCTTATGTTTTTGCTTTTAAAATTATGCTTTTTATAGGGAGTCCTAGCATCACCACAGAACAAGGCCCCATTGGCCTTGTCTGTCTGTCTGTCTGTCTGTCTGTCTCTCTCTCATTCTCTCTCTGATTTCTAGCCCTCCCTCCCCTGCACAGCAAAGCTCAGGGTGGATTATAACAATAATTATACAACAATTTAAAGGATTAAAACATAGTAATTATACAACAAATTTGACAATTAAAACATAATTACAGAATCTTAACCTATAATAGTCCAGATGGCAATCAAGCACAATTAATAGATGTTCCTGAGAAGACTATCTGTATGAGTGCTCAGAATAAAACCAGATCAGGTAGTAAATTTTGATTACTAATTATAATGTCTGGGATGCAGAGACCTCTTAGGCCCACAAAAGGTGCTTATGCTAGCCTGGGCTCATACAAAGGCTGGGCCCATACAAAGGTTGAGAGAAGCGATATGCGAGCTGGGATGTTTCTGCTGATGTTCAGTTCTAAGAAGGCCCTACTGGTGTGCTATCTTACGAGAGGGTGAAATCACATGTGTGGGACTTCCGAGGATCAGGCAATGGCATGGACACTCCAGCTCAAATGTTTACTCACCACCCATGGTTACTAGCTGTGATGAGTAAAGGGAACCTCCATATATAGAGGCAGCAAACCTCTGAATCCCAGTGCCAAGAGGCAGCATCAAGGAAGGCCTTGGCCCATGAGGGCAACTGGTTGGTTGCTGTATGAGATGGGATGCTGAACAAGGTGGACCACTGTTCAAATCCAGCAGGAGCTGAGATGTAAATGCATGACCAAGCAGGCTGAAAGCACTGTGGGGGAAGGAATGATAATACCAAGATAACCCCATGTACCCACTTCTTCAGCATTTCTTTGTCAGAATTAGTACACTGGCATTTATTTTGAAAGCATTGACTGAAAAAACAGAACCTGTTACAGTCTTTGTGCAGCCGTATATTAAGTAAAATATAAGCCTGATAGATTTCCACTTCTTTAGCATATTGAAGAGCGAAGACCTGTTAAAATGGTTATTTTCTTTTTTTCCCCTCCCCTGCAGACCAGATTATCAAAAATCCTTATGATTAAGAAGGAACACATCAAGCAGCTCAGGGAAATGAACACAGAAGCAGAAAAACTGGCAAGTACATAAACATGCTTCAGTTGCTCATACAGAGTACATTGAGTTTTATCAGTTGTGTAGGTGTATGCTTCTTATTGTGCAAACAAAGATTAATCTACAGCATGTAAAAGTGGTATTCCCTTGAAATATGCTGCAGTACCTCATCTTCTAATGTGCAGTTTTACAGGAATACTGCAAGAGGCAGCTTAAAATAGGAAACTGACCAGTGATTTAGAATTGGTCCAAATCAATGTTGTGAGATTTCTCACAACAAAAATAAGCAACATAGGCTTGGAAAGGACCACCACTGTCCTGTCTTCACGGCAAGGTTGAGCTGGTCTCTGTATTTTGCATTAGCACGGAAAGATGTGTGATACCAATCAGAACTGATTTTGCTGGTGTTTCTCTTAAATGGTTATTTAGACACAACCATACTGCCTATGTTCGTATCCTGCCTTTCATCCAGGTCTGTATAGCATACATGGGAGGTTATCCTATTTTAGCCTCATAACCAAACTGTAAAACTGAGAAGCCCAGTGTGAGTTGTATAGCAAACAGTGTGCCTAGAACCTAGTGTGTCTTCCCCATTCAGCAATCCCGTGTCCCATAATATTATGATCATGCTTTCTGCAGAAACCTGGCCTGTCTATTCTCTAATCTTAAGCAGGCAAAATTTGCAAATATCTTTAATATGTGGCTTGGAAATTAGCTTCTGCAAATCTTCAAGTTCACTAGGGGCAACACTTCTGGCAAGACGAATGCCCAGCAGCACCCATCATTCCCCCCAAACTCTCCTTTGTGCTGTAGTTTGGGGAAAATATATTATCTTGTGTGAGATGATATTATCATCTCACACAAGTGATACCCCCCTCGAGCCTAGTGCATGCCAGAGAGGTAGGTCATCTGGTCTCTCATTTGAGCTGCAGTATGGACAAATAAAGCACAGAGCTTCTTTCTTCTGTAAACCTCAGAGCCAGTGTGACATAGTGGTTAAAATGTCGGATTAGAATCTAGAAGACCAGAATTCAGATCTCTACATTGTCACAAAGTATGTTGGATGACAGTAGGACAGGCTCTGTCTCTTGGCCCAACTTACCACACAGGGAAGTTGTGAGAATAAATTTGGAAGAGCCAGTCTATGTCCTTGGGGGAAGAGTGGGATAAAAACATTCTCAATAGCAGGTCCATAGTACAGTGGGGCTTTGGGGGGCCCTGTCCCCTTTCTTAAAGGCACAGCCTCACAAGAATTTCTCCTGTGAATCCTTTGTTCAATCATTTTTAAAAGGCATGCAACTCCTTTAAGTGGAGCGGGGTGCTGTAGTTGACTAATTTCCACACTGGGCAAGGGGGTTGGAGTAGGTGACCTCTAGGTGTAGGGGACCTTCTAACTCTGTGTCAAGAAACTGGTCTCCTTTAAGAGAGTTTTCTGCCTAAGTGTTAGCTTTCTTGACTATAGAAGTCATCAGCCCCATCTGCCGGCTTGTTGTAAGAATTGTTGCTTAGGCTGGCAGAAGTGATTAACTTGCAGCAGCTGAGGACTGTGATCTAAAGTGGTTGACAGCTTGCAATTTAGAGATCTATCTGGTAACAGCTTTCTATTGGCTAAATGGCGTTTCTTTCCATACTGAGATATTCAGCCCCACCAGAAAAAAATTTGCACCACAAGCGACAAAAACTTGGTTATGGGCCTGCTCAATTGAGTGGACCTAGTGGGAAAATACTTGCAAACTTCCAAGCCTTCTGCACATAGAAGAGGACTTGGGGGTGAGGGAAGGGGCTGGCAGCAAGCACAAACAGGGACCGTATAATAAGCCAAGCCCTTGTCTAGAGTGCTGGGAACTTTCTTCCTGGTGACAATTTCCATGAGTCCAATTATCTGTTCTCTCACCTACACAAATGTTCAAGGAAGCTATGCACTCCTGGCTCCTGTGGAAGTTGGTAGAATTAACCAATTTGCATTTAGCCAAGCATATTATTCTTGAGCCTCTGACTGACCAACAAAGTAAAGTATTTTTTTAAAAAAATTATTTAAATATCTTCTCACACATAAGAACATAAGAGAAGCCAATGTTGGATCAGGCCAATGACCAATCTAGTCCAACACTCTGTCACACAGTGACCAAAAATACCAGGTGCCATCAGGAGGTCCAGCAGTGGGGCCAGGACACTAGAAGCCCTCCCACTGTTGCCCCCCCCCCCCAGGCACCAAGAACACAGAGCATCACCTGCCCCAGCCTGAGAGTTCCTATCTATACCTTGTGGCTAATAGCCACTGATGGACTTCTGCTCCATATGCTTGTCTAATTCCCTCTTGAAGCTGTCCATGCTTGTAGCCACCACCACCTCCTGTGGCAGTGAATTCCATCACCTGTGTCAGCACTTTAGATTAGTTGCAGCAGCTGATTTGTGACTTTTGGTTGACATTGCCCATGGAGAGGACTCTTGCTTTGTTGTTGATGAGATCCAGTTGAGGATATAAAGTGTGCTCTCAGATTTCTTTTCTTGCACCCTATAATGCAAATAATTGAAAAGAACTTTGATATCATGTTTCAGTGTCAGTGCAGAGGAATTATTTCAAAATGTAAAACAGAATTATTCCACAACAAACTTTTAAGTACAGCAAATATAAACTTTTAAGTACAGTAAATATATCAAGTTGTTGCCTTAAACTTTCTTTCTTTTTTACGGTACAGAAATCCTATTCTATGCCAATCAGCATTGAATTTCAGCGAAGATATGCAACTATTGTTTTAGATCTTGAGCAGCTGAACAAGGACCTAAACAAAGTTTTGCATAAAGTGCAACAGTATTGTTATGAGGTAAAATGGGGTCTCTTTTTAACCAGATCATTTTTAAAAATTAAGTCCTAAAGGTTCTTCACCTGCAGGTTTCAAAGTGACACTAGGTTTATTTATTTATTTTGGATCTCCTGTCTCCCAGCCCATGGTGAAGCCATGGAAGTGTTACTGTCTGCTTCCTTGTGTTCCTTATTATGGGCGTATCCAGTAGAAGAGAATTCCATCAGTAGAATGGGGCTTCCTTGCCTCCGCCATCTCTCTGCAACCCAGAAGGCTCCCCAGTATGCTGCTCCTGAGGGACAGGACTCTGCAGGGGAAGGAGGGATTCAGCACAAAGCCTATTAGTGGAAATACATCACAGTAGACTTTCAACCCAGTGTCTCAAACTGTGTATTTATGTATTTGTTGTTGCTCCTCTCAAAGAATGCTGAAAGTGCCAGAATCACATTTCTGATCATTACAGGTGACCTAGCAACTGTATTGGTGAGCCTTTGAATAAAAACATTGGGTTGGATCTTATGGTGGCATCAGAAAATGCTCTCCCCATGTTTGCTTTCCCACAGCAGCCCTCTGCAACCTCCATAAAGGCATTGCTGGGAGTTGCAGGAAACTCCTGGAGAAAAACCCACCAGCTAAGGGATTTTGCAGTGATGAGTGGAATTGGGCAAAGCACCCTCCATCTTGCTGTTGTGCCAGGTGAAAGCTTGTTCTGCCACATGTCCTCTACCAGCACAAAAGCAATCTGGGGACAATTTTGGATGATTCCTCCTCTTCACTGCAGCTCTCTGTGCCGAGTGTCCATGGAGATTGCAGAGGGTTGTTGTGGAAGGTGCTTCTACGTCCATGAACACAAGCATAGACTCCAACCCATAAAGTAAGAAATGTTTATTACATAGCTATCTGTGAAATTAATTTTATTAAATTCAATTATCTGTTTACAGACATAATAGTTGTTAAATCCTTAATCATTTTGGTTTTGTAAATAATCTCCACAGCTTGCGCCAGAGCAAGGCCTCCAGCCTGCAGACCATCCAACAGATCTGAGACGGAGATGTGAGGAAGAAGCTCAGGAAATTGTGAGGCAATCAAATACATCAGCAACAGGACAGCCTTGTGTTGAAAATGAGAACCTAACAGATCTAATTGCTAGACTTACAGCAATATTGCTACAGATTAAGGTAAGTAGCGTCAAGAGAGAAAACATAACACATCTCTTCCTTTAGTTATGTGCCCCCTGGAAAATTGCTTCTAAAGGTTGTGGGACTAGGGAAACAGTGAATAGGAAAATTGTGAATAGGGAAACAGTGGCTATCATCCTTCCCCATTCTTATTTATTTAAAATATTTATATCCCACCTTTCCACAGTGCCCAAGGCAGCATTCTTGGTTAGGTTTTGCTCTGTTCACACACAAGTTCATTAGCAGAAGAATCATAGCACTGGAAGGGGCCATCTAGTCTAACCCCCACTCAATGTGGAATCACCCTAAAACCTCCTTGACAGGTGTATGTCAAGCTGCTGCTTGAAGACTGCCAGTGAAGGGGAGCCTTTCAAATATTTAAAGACAGCAATCATGTCCCCCGTCAGCCTCCACTTCTCCAGACTGAACCTTCGCAAGTCCCTCAGCCTTTCCTTGTAGGGCTTGGTCTTCAGACCCCTGGTCATCCTCGTTGCTCTCCTCTGCACCCGTTCTAATCTGTCCACATCCTTTTTGAAGTGAGGCCTTCAGAATTTCACACAGTACCCCATATGCAGCCTGACCAATGCAGTGTGCAGTGGGACTATGACATCTTGTAGTTTGGGTGGTATACCTCTGTTGATACACCCCAATACCGCATTAGCCCTTTTTGCTGCTTCATTACACTGACTGCTCATATTTAGCTTACCGTCCACCTGTACCCCAAGTTCTTGTTCAGACACACTGCTATCCAGAAGTGTATCCCCCATCCAGTATGTGTGCTTCTCAGTTTTGTTAGCCACATGTAGAACTCTGCACTTGTCCTTGTTGAATTGCATCTTGTTCACACCCGCCCACTTTTCTAGCATGTTCAGATCTTATTGAATTCTATCTCTGTCTTCCAGTGTGTTCTCTAATTCTCCCAATTTGGTGTCACCTGCAGATTTAATGAGTAGTCCATCCCCCCTCCATCCTGATTATTTATAAATATCTGAGCTGAACTAAGCCTTGTGGTACCCCACTAGACAGCTCCCTCCAATCAGATGAAATACTATTGAAAGCTACTCTTTAGATGCAGTTCTCCAACCAGATCCACCTAACTCTCCTAGAGTCCAGTCCACAGTCCTCCAGTTTACACATCAGAACATCATGGGGAACCCTGTCAAAAGCTTTACTGAAATCCAGGTGAACAGCATTGATGGCGTTCCCACAGTCCAGTAAGCCTGTCACTTGATTCAAGAAGGAAACAAGGTTAGTCTGGCAGGACCTGTTGGGGACAAATCCATGCTGAGTATCACCAAGTTGTCCTTCAGATGCTCGCAGATTGACCCCTTTAAAATTTTACTCCAGTATCTTCCCTGGGACAGAGATCAGACTGACTGGCCAATTCCCCTATAGTTGCCTATGGCTCTATGCTGTCACATACACCCTGCTTAATAGCACACATCAAAAGGTTTAATGTAGTTGTATGAGTACTGTATTAGAGGTAAACATATCGTATTAGTTCTTGACATTTTAATTTTTAATTTCTTCCAGTGTCTAGCAGAAGGAGGTGATCTAAATTCCTTTGAGTTTAAGTCATTAACAGATTCATTAAATGACATCAAGAACTCCATAGATTCCTCCAATATCAGGTAATATGCAGTACACAGTTATATAAACATTTCAGATACTATATATAACCAAGAATCTTTTCTTAATGTTTTAATGTGTTTGATGGTGTATAGGGCTTTTGAATCTGTATGTTTGCAGTCATAACTTGTTTTATATTCATCAATGTATCTAATTCTCAAAATGGTCAGATCTGTGGATTCTTAAATCTGCAGACTGGAGCAATGAACAGACAAGATAGATCTTTCTACAAACCTGAAAAAGCTCCAGATTTGCACAAATATCTGCAATCCTAAAAAAGAAGAAAAAATGGCCGGGGGGAGGTTAAACAACAGCCCAGTGATAGAAGTAGCATCTGTAGCTTTAAGAAGTGAATGCCATTTCAGTGGCCTTTGTGGGGTTGCTGAGCAACCACGATCTGCTGCCAGCCTTCAAACCTTCCTTTCTGTCAGTAAAGGGCAGGGAGAAAGGGGAGGGCCCTTCCCAGGACTATTTTGGCCTTTGACAGAGGAGTCATCAAGGCCAGGTCTGGCAGCAGCACCCAGCAGCTTGATACCACATAACTTGCATGCCTCACCCAAGAATGGCTGCTTGCTATTGCACAACTAGACCTGGCCTGGCAACGAGCACCACACAACTGGTTTTCCTGGGAAGCGGTTACTTGCTGGAGGAAAAGAGGGAAATCTGAAGGGTGAGGGGAACAAGATAAAGATAGCTTGGTTGGTGGGTGGGAAGGAGAGAAGAAAAAAGGAAAAGGAGTGAGGCTATGGTAGCTTTCAAGGAAGGGAAAGAGAAAATAAAGAGGGAAGTGAAAATAAGATGCCCCCCACAGTTCATTATATTTATAAAGATATTTGGGACTCTCTCTCTTATGCTGGATACAGAGTTTTAAAATACTTCTGCAACAGTTTAAAAAATGAAATTTGGATGCCCTGATTACTATCCAAGTGTAAAAAAGGACATTTTTACATATTTAATTGAAAGCATTTGAAGGCTGCCTCTTAATAATTAGAGCTATGGCAGTAGAGAGCAAGCTAAGGCACTGTCAAAAAGATCTGCTAAGGTACTTAAATACATCTTTCATCTCCATCACTACCAAATATTTGCAATTGTTAGTTTAATAAAAAATGTGTATGTATTATTTCTATTTTACAATTTCATGTTATACCTGGCTTGACAAATAAGTTAAATATAAATGGTATTCTTTTTAAAATGGTCAAAATAATTAAAAATTGTTTTGCTTCCTTAGTTGTTTTCAGAATAATGTTGAGATCCATGTTGCACATATCCAGAGTGGACTCAGCCAGATGGGAAATTTACATGCCTTTTCTGCAAATAATACCAACAGAGACTGACACAGAGAAATGTTTACTTTCGTCCAAATGTACAGAATGTAGTTGTGGAAAAGCCTCGTTATAAGCTTCACCAAATATCCTGCTGGAAGATAAAGGAAATGAGGAGGATATTTTGAGATGTGTTGTACTGCTTCTGAAGAAACCAGCAAAAAATTACCAGCATTGCTATAGACTTCATCACTTGCTATGCACATACAGTATCTTGTTTAACAGCAAAATTTTAGTTATAAAAGTACAGACGTTGTTTTAACTGAACGTTATACAGACAAGTTTCATATAATGTAAAGGAAGAATATTTTACTTTAAACTTAGTTGCAACAAATTCTGGTGTGTTGAAAACAATGAATAGGAAATGACACAAAGAAGGGGCTGAGCAGCAGTCCCTTGTTCTGAAAGCAACAGTACCCTAATGGCCTTTGAATTTCAGTCTCTGAACAGTGTGGTGATTGGTAAAGCAGTGTTTGTATTCCTGTTTCTGGAAAGTAGCAGCAGAATGGGATATGCAAAGGAATGCTAGTGGCTAGATAGCTATTGTACACTTGTGGATACTGGGAGTCTTGTAAATCAGTTAATATCTTTTTGAATGTTTTAATTTATCGTAACTTATAAAATAAATCTAATGAAGGAGTAGAAAAGGACTGCTGAATTTCCAGAAATAGAAAAGATTTGCTTTTCCCCCTCCTGAGTGGGTAAAAGGTTTTCTAGTTAAGATATTTCACACAAATAACTGGTAATATTTTCCACTGATTTGTTTGCACAACCTTAAACTAGATAACTGGTTATCAAGCAACTCACAAAGTTCTGGCATTGCAGTTGGATAGCCAGTCCTGTGAACTGCCTAGAATTATACACAGGAAAGATCTAAGGCGGTTATACAAAAACTTCAATCTTGTAAAAAGTGTGTATTAAGTTGTTTATTTAGTAGTCTTGTAAAGCTTCAGTGTAATAAATTGTTTCCAGATTTGAATCTTCAGGTAGCTGTAGCAATGTTTGATTCTTTGATGCCTCATGAAATGAGGTCTTTTGTATGTTAATGTACAAAGAAAATGTAAACAATTATTTTCAATTTAAAATTTTGTATAGTTTTAAAAATGCTTCTGTATTGTGTCTGTATCTGTGCTGCTTTAAAACTTAACTGCAGAGTCTATATTTAGCAAATCCTGTTCTTTTAAGAGCATAAATCTTTTATTCTCATTGATTTATGTAAATTGCAATATTTTACAAATTGCATTACATTTTACACCTGAAGAGATCAGATAATTTTAATATTCACTTGATATAATCTTACAAATATATTTATGTCTGACAGCAGGAGATACTGGGGTAGCTTACCCTCTAGATTTATTCACATTCTCCATGAAATGTTTTGCCTTCACGGAGTCAAGTCCTCCTGGGTTTTCTTGTTCAGAATTACTGAAAATCCTGCCATTTCTATTACTTTTGGTTGTGTAATAGTCTGGTTTTTTTGTCTGAAGTCACTGGCTCCTATGGAGGCCTAGTTTTGCTATGCACCTTTAGCAGCGATATATTACTGAAGAATATGGGTGGGATCACATCCACAATAGTATTCTTCAGTTTATACTGCTTCTCCAGCACTGATCCAGCCAAGCCAAATTATTAGGTACCACAAAAGAAAAGCAATATTAGCTGTGATTGGTTGGGAACTATTTCATTTGAGCAGTCCTTTCAGAGTACAGTATTCTGAATATGTTTTGAGTTCCTTACTTGTCCCTAAGTAACTGTGTGATCGCAATAATTATATTCGCAGCTGAGAGGTTTGTTTAAAATCTGCAATGAAGTTCAATAGAAACTGTTTGAGAAATAGCTTTCTCAGTTCTGCTGTTATGTAGTTAGTTCCCTTTGCAAATACAGTTTGTTTTCTCCCACACAACCCAATGCTCAGAAAAAGCCTTTTAAGATTTCCCTTCAATCAACAATTGATTCCTAAAGCAGTTTACAGCAAACTGAAACACTAATAAAAGCAGGTCTTAGTGAGGGAAGGAAAGAAATTCCATAATTTTGATGCGACAACCAAGAAAGCCCCTTCTTTGGCTAAGGAGACACCCAAAACAGGACCTCTGAAGAGTATCATAATGGTCAGACTCTCACCTGAGTCTGTTGGCAAATAGGGACCAACTTATTTTTGTAATTGTTTTTCTGCATATATTATAATTTAGATCCTATTATTTTAAACTGGTTTGAATGTGTTTTTGTGTATTTAATATTGGTTGGTAATTGCCCTGAAGGAAAATATTGCTAGAAAGACAGGATAGAATTTTCTTTAAGTGGAACTTAAATATCAATCCCATGTCAGCTTTTCCAGTTCAAAACCAAAAAACACAAAACTTAGTTTGATACAATGTTTTTAGCAAGTGGTCAAAGTGATTCACCTACATTATCCCCATTTATCCTTACTGTAAGCCTACCAATTAGGTTATTTTTATTTCTTTCAGATTACTGATGGGGTATTGAAGCCGAGGAACAGAGTGGTTTGTCTAAAACTGCTGAATAAATCTCTGAATTAAGCCTTACACCAGTGACTTACAACTCAGTCCTTTGAGTGTCTAATCAAATGCAAGCCACTTTGAAATCAATTGGGTTTACTCCTAAATAAGTGCAATAAGAGAAAATGTTCTGACTCATGAAGAACAGAAGATCTTTATACCCTGTTTTTCCCTACCTTAAGGAGTCTCAAAGTGGTTTACAATTGCATTCCTGTTCCCTCCCCACAACAGGTACCTTGTGAAGTATGTGGAGCCTGAGAGAGTTCTGAGAGAATTGTGACTGACTCAAGGTCACCCAGCCAGCTTGATGTGGAAGAATGTGGAATCAAACCCAGGTTGCTGGATTAGAGTCTGCCATTCTTAACCACAACAACCACACTGGCTCTCAGAGGTGATGAACGGTTATGCCTGAAACAGTTAAAAGAAGTATACAAAAGTGAGAGTCAACAGTGTGTATGTCTACTACATCTTTAACACCAATCCCTGAGAACATAAGAGAAGCCAGTGTTGGATCAGGCCAATGGCCTATCCAGTCCAACAATCCTGCCCAGCTCAAGACAATAGAATAGCTGAGCAGCCAATTAATTAAATCCCGCCAGCACACAAGGTTTCTAATGAGTGCCAGATCTTAATCATGTGCTATAATGCCATCATAGAAGGTACTTGGTAAGGTGTTCTCTAGTTTTGATGTTATAAGAAGTTTGCGAAGCACATGGGGGGGCTAGGACTGCCACTCCATCCCCAGTCTCCTAAGAGTTTAGTAGCTGTTGCAGGTAGAAATGCAACCCCACCCTTCATAAAAAGATGTGGAGGTTAAAAAAATGTTTTACTCATAACTATTCCAAAGAGTCCAGAGCCATTGTGGACTCTTCCTTGAACTCCAACTTCATTGTTGAGCAAGAGCTGTAGACCAGATCTCTACTGTTCTCTATTCACCGCAAAGTGCTACAGATGAATAAATATTTTAAAACTCTTCCCATATGAAAAGCTTTAGTAGGAGGAATCAATTGAAAAGCAGTTTCTATTCTCATAATTGCTGAATTTAGGAGACCTCTTGTGGTGCAGGGATTAGAATGTGAGGCTACAGGGATAGGGATTGGGGGTAGATTCACCTTCAAATTCCCAGTCAGCCATGAAGCTTGATTTGGGCCTTTCATTCTCACAAACCTATCTAGAATCAATGACATGACAAAACAGATTACAGATTAAACTAGATGACAACCTATTTTAAGATTTCTCTTCAACACATGATTGCTAAAGCAGTTTACAGCAAATTAAAACAAAAAGCAGGTCTTTGCTTCCTCAGAAATGGTAGCAGGGCCGGCTTGTCATAGACAATTTTTAGGCAGCGGCCTAGAGCAGCCCCTTAAGAGGGGGCGCCCCCTAGCCTGCTGCCCTGCCTGTCCTTCACCTAAACAGAGAGACACTCCCCCCCCCCAGGCATGACCCAGTGGCAGCGGACGGCTCTAACCCCTCCCAGATCACCCTGCAAGCCGTGCTGCAGGGTAAGTCAGTCCAAACCTCTCTGAGGTTGAAGCGCGGCCACAATCCTGCCCTCCCCCAGCCAGCAATTGGGGGCCACCAGTGCACACACCCCTTTTGCCCGCCCTTCCCTGCCTCCCTTTCCCTGATTAGCAAACCAAGCATTGTGGAACTTTTAAGCTTCTTCCTGCCACTGCTGCTGCAAGAAGCGCTCCTTGGTGCCTGTTTACTCGGAAGGAGCAAGCCCCGCTGACATCAGTGGGACTGGCTCCAAAGGTGAAGCAGCATGCCCGGGATATTGCAGCAGGTTGGATTTTTATTTGGGGCAGTGATCGCTTATTGCAGCCTGCCTTGGAGCGGGGCCTGAGGACCCTGGCAAGCCACACTCTCTGGAGAAGAAAAGAGCCTGGGAAGGACCCCCCCCCCAGCAAAGCAAGGTGGCGGCTGGGAGTTTGCAACACTCTGCAAGGAATTGCAATTGCCACTGCTAGGCATGCAAAGACGTGGGGGGTCCCGTGGCACCGTGGGGAACAGCCTGGAGCCGGCCCTGCCTGTGGTCATCAGTGGGGGTTCTTTGCTTCACAATCACACAGGGGGGGCGCCAGAAGGTAGTCTTGCCCAGTGTGCAAAAAAACCTGGAGCCCGCCCTGATTGGTAGCCAGGAAGAAGGGGCTGCCCACTGGATCCAGGTGTGATGCCCTTTCACCTCAGGAATGGTTCATGCAAGCTGGGAGCCAGAAAAATATGGTGACGATGATGAATGATTTTGAAAACTCACCAGCCTCCTCTCTACTCCAGAATAGTATAAATTGAGCAAGTCAATTTCAGCTGTTCCTCTATCCCCTTTGACTCTCAACATTTCCTGCCACCCGAACCCCTGGCTCAGTCCTCATCTGGGCACTTTAGGGATCTATTTGCTTTTAATTTATACCATCATATACTTTTTAAAAAGATGCCTGAGATAGCCCCTGACTCGTCTGCGAGTAACTTGGGCTTTCTGCTTTCATAATTGGTGTAAGGCGCCTACTCCACTCATAGTCGGATTGCCACCTCTTAAACTGGTCCCTCTGGCTAGCCCTTCAGTATCAGTGTGAACTGCAGCAAATACCAGGTGGTGCTGGTTACCTCCTTGCCAGGAAAGGCTTCAGCTGCCCGTCTCCACACATGAAGCCTCAATGAAAGGGACAAGACAGTTTTGCCCAGGCCAATTGCTGACTCCAACCCTGGGCCCTCTGATACGTGGCTTTTGGGTTTTGCTTTGGACCAGTTCAGCTACCTGCAACCTCTTCCAGTACTGTCAAGCATTAACTCCAGTAGAATTTTATCTTCTCTTCATCTCCCACATTGGCAGCAAGGGATGGGTGGTAAAGGCACATGTGATGGTATGCTTCCTTTATTGTTAGGCATACAAGATCTCCAAGTGTGGATCAGGCACCCTCATTAGTGCCGTACTACAGAGGAATGTTAACTTCCAGCAAGCCTTTGGCGAGACCAAACAATCCAGTATTTATGACAATAGCACTTGTATGCTCATGGACAGTTAGTAGCTGGAATTGTGTCAAATACACACCCAATGTTACTTAATGTCCACATCATATTATTCCCAGGGGCATTAACTTCTGTCAATCCAGTGCAAATTTCATAACCTTTTGGTTGTTTAGATTAGCAGAGTAAATAAGCAAGTGCCAACACCATGTGTAACTTGAACTTAAAAGGAAAATCTATCTTTACTAGAAACAAGGGTGGGATTTACATTGGGCAGAAAATAAAGAAACATGTCTGTCTCAGTTAACAGACTGCATCTTAACAATTACCTGATTAAACTATAGATTCAGAAGCAGCAGAACACAGTCTGAGTTCAGTAATACCTTTAAGACCAACAAATTTTTACTTAAGGTGTAAGCTTCCTTGTGCAAGCACACTTCCTCAGCCAAATCATGAGATGAAGGGCAGGAAGGGTTGCATCAGTGCTTAGTTCTTGTGGCCCTTTCTTACACACCCAGGGAAATGCTGGTCACCACTTTGGGATCAGGAAGCAATTTTTCTCCAGGCCAGTTTGGCTGGAGATCCTGGAGGGTTTTTTTGTCATTTGGGTGTAGAACAGCAGTCACTGGGGGTGCAGAAGGGGAGATATTTGTGAATTTCCTGCATTGTGCAGGGGTTGGACTAGATGACCCTGGAGATCCCTTCCAATTCAATGTGTTATGTCCTGAAGCTGGAAACTGTCCTATCTATTCTTGTGTTAAGCTTCAGACATAAGATGGGATTGTAAATTGTCGCATTCCCATTGGTCAGTTTCTGTGAAACCTTGTAAATAGCCAATCCTGACTGTACATAGCTTTTTGGAGGGAACAGACCTTAATGGTCTTTATCCTTGTTTGCTTATTGGTTGTTAACTTATTTATGGGTGTGGCTTTGACAGCCCGGATCATTTAAAAAGGGAGCTGCACTCCACTATTCTGTGTGTGTGTGTGTTGTTCAGTTGAGTTTGCTGATACAATAAAGCTGAAATCACTTTCGCTGAAATCAAATTGTGTTGAGTTGCATACTTAACAATTGGCGATGAAGGTGGGATGCTGAGAGCGGTGTTAGGAGATGTACTTTGAAAATGCTTTTATTTGTTATTTTCTGACCTGCACACACACCTGAATGGTGCTTGCAAGCATCTTTGCATTGGGAGAAATGTATGCTTTGTTGGATGTGACTCTCTGCACTAGGAAGGTGCCACACAGCCTGTACTTTCATGCAAATGAAGTTACACACACACACCTCGCATACCTCTACCCATCAGACACTGGGAACAAGAAAGCATCTCCATTATGGTCTGCTAGAAGGATGTTATAAACGACAACCTGTCCACCATTGAGGAATCTGAATTCCACTTGTAACCCACAGGATGCTTGGCATTTGCATGTGTTAAGACTGTTTCCTGTTTTGTCACTTGGACCAAGCCAGAGTCATCTGCACATCTAAGGTTTCCATGACAACCCATCTTTGCATCTTGGACCAAAAAGGTTCCCTTGTAGTAAGGTGTAGACTTTCAATATTGCCCCACCTTAGTAGGAGGGTACCCCACATCCTATAGCCAATGGTATAGGGATGGGACAGACCAGAGAGACCCCAAGCCAGCCCCCAATACTAGCCGATAAAAACAAGGTTCTGTGCCTTGGCCCTCCCCTCCCCCTGTACCTACCTGAACTTTACTGTGCTTCCTTGGAGTCGCGACCAAGGAGCCCTTCACATGTGTTGGCTGGTTCCAACTGTGTGAAGTGAGTAAAGTGAGAGTTTCCCTTAGTTAAGAAACAATCCTTGCATTCTTCACTGTGGAAAGGTCGAGCTACAGGAACAGATAAGTATCATGTGATTTTCCCCTTCCTAAATACTTCTAGTTTAAAACCCCAAATTGTTTTCCATTTCTACTGTATCTAAAGGAACTTGTGTGTATGTGTGAGTGCATCAGTTTTGTTTGCCTGTGTACTAAAAAGATATTATTCAGTAAAGAGAATCTTTGATTTTACTTAAGAAACCTTGTCAAGTGTTCTCTTTGGGAAACGGGTTTTCAGGATGAAGTTGCTTTCTCTGTTTACATAGACCAGTAACTCAAATAAGTTAATTCGGCCACTGCGCAAATAAGCAGTTCGGCTAACAGATTTCTTGGTGCCCTGTGTGAGGCTGGTCCCGTGAACTTTGAGAACGGATGACTCGACCCATCCCTCCTCTAAGCTGCGGACGTGGAGAGACAGCTTCGTGCTGAAAATCCAGTTAGGGTGTGAAAGGTTTCAGTCTGCGTGCTTGGCCATTAGAAGGCAATCTATTGTGTGTTGGACTTTTCCGTGCCTCCTTCTCTCTCTGCCCCTTGGAGCAGCCCGTGCCACGCTCCGTTCTTTCGTTCTGGGTGGAACCGAGGCGTGACTACGAAGAGGACCTGCCGAAGAAGCCCCAATGTTTGCACAAGCATGCACATACAAGCACATACACGCACATACATGCAGGCACATATAAACCCCCCTCCCTTTAAAAGCACTTAGGAATGTTCAGGACGGGAAAACAAGTTAGAGGTAAATCTCGATCCCTCCTAAGTGGCCAGAAAGTCACTTTTCAGAAACCTCACCATTGGTTCAGTGGGTGATCCAGAGGCGGTAGACTTGATCAGTCTGCTCAGCCAAAACCTGCAAAAAACAGGCTGCCTGGGCGAGCTGGAATGCCCTCAGAGCTTGCCTTGAGGCCAGGACATAAGTGCCAGTGCTCAGAACTTAGTGTCGTGCATGTGCCAGGACCTGGAAGGTTGCCCGCGACCAAAAATCGGTTCCCAGGTACTCCGGTAGAGGGTAGAGCCCTACTTCAAAACCTGCAGTCTTTGGTTAACAGGTAACCCAAGGAAAGGGTCGAAAAGCCCTGGTCCCAAAACCTGCATTGTTTGGTTTACAGGTAATCCATGGGAAGGGTCAAAAAGCCCTATTCCCAAAACCTGCATTCTTCGGTTCCCAGGTAATCTGTGGGAAGGGTCGAAAAGCCCTGATCCCAAAACCTGCATTCTTCGGTTCCCAGGTACTCCGGTAGAGGGTGGAGCCCTACTCCAAAACCTGTAGTCTTTGGTTAACAGGTAATCCTTGAATGGGTCGAAAAGCCCGGCTCCCAAAACCTGCATTGTTTGGTTAACAGATAAGCCACGGAAAGGACAGCGGTCCTATTCCCAAAAATCTGCCTCGCCTTTGTGGTGACAGGGAAGCTGTAGCTGCAACTGTTGAGTATAAAAGTCTCCTGCTACAAGAGTGGACTGACAGAAGTTCCTCTTGACTGCGAGATTCTTTTATGACAACAGGGGACAGAAGAGGCTTTCTCCTGCGCACAAACGCCTTCTCTTTGAGGTTCTTAAGTTACTCCCAGCCAGACCAACGTTGCCTGGTTCAAAAACCTGTCAGGAGCCTAAGGGTTACGGGAACACAGCCCACCCTTAGCCTCCACCTTTTCCATGGTGAGAAACCTCGCCAGAAGCTAGGATCTGCCGGTCAAGACCGGGACCTGCGGCCAAACCCCGTGAAGCCCCGATCGCGATCTGTCAAAGCAAATGTGCTCACACGCACCATGGAGATGCTGGAATGGGCTATGACCCTCGGCGCATCCACTCTTGACCAATATGCAGAAGATATTGGAGGACATTCCTTTTTGTGGGGCATAGTTTCAATGGGAAGCCTATTCCTCTGGCATGGATTCGCTGGGGTAGTATGTTTTCTCATGGGATTCATGGCATACCGACACAAAGCAGAAAGAGTTAAAAGGAACCTAGCCCAAGAGATAGAAACTCTTAGGAAAGTATCAGAGACTCAATCCGCACAGCTTACAGAGCGTGCCAATGAAGTCTCACAAATGAACAACACTCACAGTGCTGAACTAGCAGTACTGAGGGCAGAACAGAGCAAGCACCTAGAATCTCTTAAGGACAGCAATAGACGGAAAAAGGAAAGCATTCTAGCTGATATGGAAAGGCAGAGGTCCGAGCATGTACACGTGCTTGATTCCTTAAGAAATTATTATGAGACTCTGCTAGAGAAAAAGAAAGATGACTTTCAAGTGGAACTGTCAGAATTACAAAAAACCTCAGACGAGGAACTCTTCCGATTAAGAGTGGATAGAGTTGATTTGGTAATGGAAAAGCAAGGTCTGGCAGACAGCCTGAGAGAAGCCAGACTATCCAGTACAGAAGCTCAAGGAAAAGTGGCTAAAGCAGAAGCTGCATTTGCTAAGGGCACTGAGAAACTGGTCTCTGCACAAAAGGCTGCCAGGTATCTCGCTGACCAAGTGCAAAAGCGGAGAGAACAAGCCTCCCACCACACGTGCCTTAAGACCATAAGCGATCTTAAAGAAAAATTAGGGCTCCAACAGGCTCTCATCTCAACTATACATCCAGAAGGAGTGTTAGACATGGAAGACTGGGAGTCGGACTCCGATGAGATCAGGCAACCCGCACATGCCGTGGAGACCCCTCGGAAACAGGAGATCCCTCCCCCTGACCCTCGCAAGCCAGAACCTCCTGCCCCTCTACCTATGGACCCAATTAGTACCACTAGGCATACGGTACGTGGAAACAATAGGTCCACCACTACTACTATCACTGAGAATCGCCTTTGGCGACCAGAGGAAGTTAAAGTGGTAGCAGAAGAGCTAGGACCCCTTCACAGGGACAATGCAATACAGTGGATGACAACAGCCAACACTGCCTATGGTGGTCTTACAGGGGAAGACTTAACACAATTGGCTAGGAAATGTGCAACAGGACCTCACTTTGCTGCCGTTAATTCTGCAGTAGCAGCCAAGGATTTAACAGCGGAAATGAAATTCAATTGGTTTAAGCATGTACTAGGCTATTTAAACCCCACAGCCAGCATAAGCGCCCTCTTCCATCTGGAGAGACAAAGCCCCAATGAGGACCCAGAGACCTACATGGCTCGCAAACAGCTCTTAGGAGTTTTGGCAGACATAGTTGGCTACTCCAATGATCCCCTTGGCTATGACGTACCCGCCTTTCAGGACGCATTGATCAGAGGATTCAATGGATCGACTCAGCTTGCTCTGCACATCACAGATGTCACACAAGGAACCTGGGACGAAGTGAGAACGAATATCGCAAGGGTGGCCACACTCTTGAGAGGCTCAGGCAACTTTAAGCCACCCAAGACAGGAAAAAGAAAGGAAAAAGAGGAAGAAGACACGGCAATTCTGGCAGTAACATACGCCAATAATGGATCTAGTCCAAGGAACCAGTATAACTCCACAGGAGAGCCAGGAAATAAGAAGGTTAGGTTTACCCCAGGTTATCAGGGCAAGAGAGGACGCAGTCGTTCTCAGAGAGACAGAAATAATGTGTACCACGGTAGAGTGGGAGAGCGGTTTGCTCCAGACTCTAGATACACAAAACCTCAACCATCTGCACCGCCCTCATCCTTTCACAGCCAGTCCCAAGCACAGGGAACCTACCAGAGGTCCCCTCCCTATCAGGGTAACCCCGCAAATCCTTCTCCTCCTCCCCACCAAATCTTTCAGAGCAGGACACAGTATGACCAAAGGGAAGGAGGCTGTCCACCAAACATGGACCCCCTTCTCTGGCATGCGTAGATGCGCCTGAAAGACAGGGGACACGACATGACCCACTTTGATGGGCAGCCAAATGACATCCTCTTGTGTGTATATGTGATTGCGTCAGTTTTGTTTGCCTGTGTACTAAAAAGATATTATTCAGTAAAGAGAATCTTTGATTTTACTTAAGAAACCCAGGACGAAGTTGCTTTCTCTGTATACACAGACCAGTAACTCAAATAAGTTAGTCCGGCCACTGCGTAGATAAGCAGTTCCGCTAACAGCGGCTAAGCAGCCCCGCTGAACTGATGCAGTAACAGCAGACGAGGACACACACCTGGCCAGGCTGGCTGAAGCCCCACTCACAGTAGTGGCCGCACCGACAGTCGAGATGGCCGTCAATCCGGCGTTCGAGGCATTCGACCCGGCAACAGAGGACTGGGACTCTTACCTAGCGTGGTTTGAGTTCCACCTCCAAGCGAACCAGATTACCGATGAGGCATGGAAGAAGGCAACTCTCCTGAGCTCCTGTGGCAAGGCCGTATTCGATGTCGCCCAGTCCCTGGTCACTCCCACAGAGCTCAGTGCAGCTTTGTGAGCAGAGATCACGACCAAGTTCAAAAGCCATTTCTCGCCTCAACCATCGAAAATTGCTTGTCGGCACGCTTTTTACAAGCGTTGTCAGGGGCCTACGGAATCCATTGCCGAGTACGTCACTGCCTTGCGGAAGGCTGCCCGGCCATGCAGGTTCACCAACCTTGAAGAGGCCCTCTTCGACCACCTCATATGTGGCCTATGGGACGAGCGTCTCCAGCAGAGCCTATTTGCCCGCACGGAGCTGATGTATGCTGTAGCCTACGCTGAGGCCGTCATCGCTGAGGCTGCTGACAGGTCCACATGTGAAGTTCACCAATGCCAGGCCTCGAGCAGTAAAGAACCGTCAATTCATCAGCAATCCACCAGCGAGTCTGAAGGAGAACCAGATGACATCTGCAGGACACGGGATGCATGCCCATTGTGGACTCAACCGAGAACTGCAGCGGCGGTTGTGGCGGCAAACATGAGCAAGACCACTGTTGGGCAAGGGAGTTGATCTGCCGATCCTGTGGTAAGCAAGGTCATCTGGCCCGAGTTTGCCAAACAGCCAAGAAGTCTCCACCTTCTACTCTGCATACAAAGCCTAAGGTTTGTGCCCGGGACAACAACAAGGTCTCCGATTGCCATCAAACTGACACCTGCTGTTGTCCGTCCACAGTCCAGGCCACCGGAGACAAGCCCAGCAGAAAGATCCACGTCACACTTCATCTGGATGGCATTCCCTGCACCATGGAGGTGGACTCTGGATCGTCCATCACGGTCACCTCAACACAGACGTGGCAGCGTTTGTTCCCACGAAGGAGCCAATGTGGGAGATGAAGGAGACTGTCTCCAGTCTCGACCCGTCTGACCGATTTCCAGGGCAGGCGCATTCCCTTGGTGGGGAAGGCAAGTTTCCTCATGGAATTCAAGGATTGGAGTGCAGAGCTATCCCTCCTGGTTGCAGAGGGTGAGAGGGTCAGTTTATTGGGCCTAGATTGGTTTGAGGCTCTGGGCATTGCAATTACCGGTGTTAACCAAATCTGTGTAAGTAAAGGGGAATGCTTATACAAGGAGTTTCCTGAGGTTTTTGGTGACAAGCTTGGTCATTATACAGGGCCCCAGTAACTTTTGATTTAGATCCTTCAGTTCGCCCTATTAGGCTTAAGTATAGAAAGGTGCCTCTCGCCTTGAAGGCAAAAATAAAGGCTGAGTTGGACAAACTTGTAAACCAAGATATTCTCGAACCCATTCCTTATGGTAAATGGGAAACTCCCATTGTGATGCCTGTGAAACCTGACGGCTCTGTGAGAATTTGCACTGATTACAGATGTACTTTAAACCAGGCTCTGCAACAGAACTCCTACCCACTGCCAGTGATCAGCCATGTGTTGGCGTCGCTGGGGGGAGACAAGGTATTCGCAAAGCTTGATCTGGCGCAGGCATATCAGCAGCTGCCTGTGGACGACGCAGCTGCTGAAGCGCAAACCATTGTAACCCACAAAGGGGCGTTCAAGGTTCAGCGTCTTCAATTTGGGGTAAACATAGCCCCTGGTATTTTCCAGAGTTTAATGGAGGGGCTCCTGAGGGGGCTACCTGGTGTCGTACCATATTTTGACGACGTGTTAATTGCTGGTACTGATGAAACTGAGTTAATGGCTCGGCTATGAGCAGTGTTGGGTCGGTTCAAAGAGGCGGGGTTACGAGTGAAACGCTTGAAGTGTTTTGTAGGGGTCAAACAAGTCGAGTTTCTGGGTTTCCTTATAGACACAAATGGTGTCCACCCCATGCCTGACAAAGTCTCTGCCATTAAGAATGCTCCCCCGCCTAAGTCAAAAAAAGAGCTGCAATTGTTCTTAGGCATTCTGAACTTTTACCATTCGTTTTTACCGCACAAGGGCGTCAGTGGCGGAACCACTGCACGCTCTACTGCACAAGAATGTCAGGTGGGAGTGGGGAAAGAGGCAAAGGCGGGCTTTCACAGCGGTCAAAGAGCTGTTATTATCAAATACTGTGCTCACGCAATTTGATGAATCAAAAATGCTGGTGTTAGCTGCCGACGTGTTCCCTTACGGGGTGGGCGCTGTGCTGAGTCATGTAATGCCAGACGGCACCGAGGCGCCAATCACCTTTTATTCGCAGTCCCTGATGGCTGCTGAAAAGAACTATGCCCAGATCAACAAGGAGGGCCTCGCCCTCATCTCAGGGATTTAAAAAGTCCATGACTTTGTATATGGGTGATGGTTCCTCCTTGTCACTGATCACAAGCTGCTGCTGGGCCTTTTGTCACTGGACCATCAGACCCCGAATATTTTATCCCCAAGGATGCTGCGTTGGGCAGTATTCCTCACTGCCTATGACTTTGACTTAGAGCACAGGCCTGGAAAGGCTATCGGGCACACTGACACCCTCAGCCACTGCCCCTCCCTGACAACAGACACTGACTGTGACCAGGACTTCGACGTTCTGGCAATTGACGAACTGCCAGAGGCCCCGGTCACTTCCGTGGACATTGCCGCTGCATCAGCAAAGGACCCTGTTCTCACCCGTGTCCTTAATTGAGCATGGAGGGGGTGGCCGGCGGGAAGAACAGAGCCAGAGTTCAAACCATTTGTAATGCGCCAAAATGAACTGTCAGTGTCTAAAGGGTATTTGCTTTGGGGTAGTCGGGTTGTGATTCCCGCCAACGTAGAGACCGTGTATTGGAGGCTTTGCATGCTGGCCACCCAGGCATGGTTCATATGAAGGCCCTTGCAAGAGGGTATGTCTGGTGGCCTAAGATTGACGACAACATCGAGGCCTGGGTAAAGAGGTGCATGTCATGCCAACAGTCTAGGCCAGAACCTCCTCTGGCTCCCATTCAACCCTGGGAGAAGACCTAGAGGCCTTGGTCACGCCTCCATGTAGACTTCACAGGTCCTTTTCAGGGACAAACCTTTCTCATAGTGGTTGATGCGTTCTCCAAATGGTTGGAGGTAGTGCAAATGCACTCAACCAGGGCAACTGCGGTAATCAATGCCCTGAGGAAGCTTTTTGCCACCCACGGGCTCCCGGACTTTTTGGTCTCAGACAATGGGCACAATTTGTATCCTGGGAGTTCGAAAAGTTCCTGGCGGACAACCTCATCCACCACCTCACTTTGGCCCCATTCCATCCTGCCTCAAACGGGCAAGCTGAGAGGATGGTACGGTCGGCCAAGGAGTTGCTGAAGCGCCTGACATGTGGGGACTGGGGGCAGAAGATCGCCTTGTACCTCCTTAGGCAGCATATCACCCCATGCTCTGCCACAGGGAGGAGTCCTGTGGAGCCGCTGATGGGCCGCAAACTGTCTCCGTTGCTTGACCAGCTCCATCCGGACTTAGACCAGTCCAGGCAGCAAGCAGAAGCCCAGGCACAGGGGAGAGTGTTTGTGAGCAGGGACAAGGTCTTCGCCTGAAATTATGCGGAGGGCCAACTATGGTTGCCAGCCACAGTCACCCAGGTCTTGGGTTCAAGATTGTATGTGGTCTGGCTTCCCAATGGTCGGAATGTGCAGTGCCGCATAGACCAGCTCAGGGAACGGTGGGCAGACTCAAGCCTGGAGTCACACCCTGAACCTGAGCTGGTCCCAGACGTGCAGAAGCAGCCTCCAGCCGAGGAGGTGAGTGCTGCTGAACCCGAGTTGGAACAGGAGTCTGGGCAGACCCCAACTCCTGAACCTCTATCTTAGATTCCCGTCTCTCCTGCGAGAGAGTACACCAGGGTCTCCAACGCCAGCGATGCTCCACCACCACTAGAGCAGAGACCTCTGCAAAGGTCGCAAAGAAACCATTGTGCCCCCTCCTACTTGAAGGATTATGTATGGAATGGTAATGATCCATCTTAGGGGGGAGGAGTTGTTATGTCCTGAAGCTGGAATCTGTCCTGTCTATTCCTGTGTTAAGCTTCAGACATAAGATGGGATTGTAAATTGTCGCATTCCCATTGGTCGGTTTCTGTGAAACCTTGTAAATAACCAATCCTGACTGTACATAGCTTTTTTGGAGGGATCAGACCTTATTGGTCTTTATCCTTGTTTGCTTATTGGTTGTTAACTTATTTATGGGTGTGGCTTTGACAGCCCGGATAATTTAAAAAGGGAGCTGCGCTCCACTATTCTGTGTGTGTGTGTTGTTGAGTTGAGTTTGCTGTTACAATAAAGCTGAAATCACTTTTGCTGAAATCAAATCGTGTTGACTTGCATACTTAACACAATGATTCTATGATTCTAAGTTGAAACAAAATTTCTTCAAGCCTTACATACAGGAAGACAGGGGATGGAAACATCAGGAAGGACCAGTCAGAGTTAAGATGCATAAGTGAAGCCGAGATTGGATCAAGGTGACAAGATCAATGTATGGCAGCAAATTTGCACACAAATGTAAGAGCTAACAAACAGATGAGAGAACAAAGCCTGAGCCCAGCTGCACCCCCAAGACCAACGAAGCTCAGCCTTGGATACATGTGAGAAGAGAGAGATTCTGTATGTGTAGATGCACACTTCTTCAAATATATAGAAACAGATTTCCTCAAATATTTGTTTCTGTTAACTCCTGTATTATCTGTTTGCCAGTTTGCTGCTATTTACATGTCCTACCAAATGTGTTATTCCAACCTTAGCTGTATTTATTGCTCAGTTACTTATGCATCTCGGCACTAATTAGCTCTTCCTGGTAACTAAGCCCCTCACCTGCATGTAATATTTGAAAAGATCTGTTTCAGTGTATGTGAAGAAACGTACACATGCTGAGTTTCTGTTCTTGCATGTACCCAGGGTTGAGCTTGGTTGGTCTTGGGGGTGCCTGGATTCTAGCTTCATTCTCACATCTCTTTGTTAACCTTTATATTTACATGCTAATTTCCTGCCATTCATTGATTTTTACCAGTCACCTGATCCAATTTCAGCCCTACTTATGCGTCTTGGCTATGACTGGCCCTTCCTAACCGCTGCCCCCACCCTCTTTTTCCTGTAAGTGGGGCTTAAGGGCATTTCATTTCATTGTGTCTGATGAAGTGTGCTTGCACGTGAAAGCTTATATTTTGACTAAAACTTTATTGGTCTTAAAGGTGCCACTGGACTCAAACTTTGTTCTGATTAACCAATAGAGACGTTATAGATCACTTCATTAGACTAAACATCCACACTTTTCCCGGGCAAACTTATCTCAGCTTCTAATTGGTTGTAGCTAAACTAGGTAACATGCTGTTTACATACAACATCAGCTTAACTCTTTTGTGACTGAAAGTGTTGTCAGCTTGGAGCTAATATTCCAACACAGCAGCAAGACAAAAACACCATCAGCCACCATTTGATAAACAGTATCATTAAGAAGAAGAGAAGAAGAAGAGATTGGATTTATGCCCCACCCTTCACTACCCTAAGGTGTCTCAGAGCAGCTTACAAACTCCTTTCCCTTCCCCTCCCCACAACAGACACCCTGTGAGGTAGGGGGGACTGAGAGAACTCTTGATAGAAACTGCTCTTTTTCAAGAACAGCTGTTATCAGAACTATGGCTTGCCCAAGGTCATCCAGCCAGGTGCAAGCAGGGCCGGCCCCAGGTGTCTGGGCACCCTAGGCAGGATAGCCTGGGGCGCCCACCCCACCGGGGATGCCAACCTCCCAGTGGGGCCTGGAGATGGCCCAGCGCCGTTTTCCTGGGCACCTCGCAGCTGCGAGGCGCCCAAGAGAGCCGGGGAAGGGGCGGGGTTAGAACACCCACCCCTTCCCTCCCAGCGGCAGCACCGGCTTTTCTGGGTGCCTCGCACTGGGCGGGAAAGGGGGCTTTTCACCGGGGGGGGCAGGGGGCATTTTGGCGCCCCTGCAGGGCCGGTGCCCTAGGCGAGCACCTAGCTCGCCTAGTGGGCAAGCTGGCCCTGGGTGCAAGTGGAGGAGTGGGGAATCATACCTGGTTCTCCCAGAATAGAGTCCACGCACTTAACCACTACACCAGGGATGCAATCATCTGTCCATTAATCCCATGATTCCTACTGTAGTAATTCCTACTGGACTATCTGGCCTAATTAGGCAAGTGTTCGCAACTATAGGGAGTTTTGTGCAGGCAAATCCATAAGAGCTGCGCTGTTCCTTCTTCTCAGTAAAAGCACTCTTCCTGAATGCAAGCAGGAGTAGTGGTTAGAGCACGGATGTCAAACATAAGGCCCATGGGCCAGAACCAGCCTGTCCAGAGCTCTTATCTGGCCCACGAGATCCACATCCGAATTGACCATTCTTAGCATATCTGTAAATTTTGCCATAATATAGATATTCCAAAGTTTATTATGCCAAAGTTCTATTGTTGGGCTTTGCTCAGATTTCCACTAAGTAACAATAGCTGTCTTCACAGCAAATAATAAGATTGCTATAGTGGGGGGGGGTTCCTCATAAAGAGAATTTTGGTATCTAATCTAAGATTTAAAAGGAGTAATTCTGGTTTTATATAAATTGTATGGCCAGCAATATCTTGTACACATTTCATTATTGCTTCCCCAAGTGTTATAATCTTAGGGCAATAAAGCCAACAATGTAGATATGAACCAATATTGTTACATTTTTTCCAATAGTAGGGCCGTGTGTTTTTAGATATAGGGGATAACTTTAAAGGAGTATAGTACCAATGTGACATGATTTTAAGTGCTTGGGTTTTAATTGCACTTATAGGAGAATTGTTTTCATAATTGTTCCCTATCTCATCACATTTCTCTGTAGTAAGTGTTTCACAATCTTTTTGCCACTTTAGTTGGTATGTTAATAATTCATTTTCTTTCAGGTTTTCTATATCTGTATCTGAAGAAGTGTGCATGCAAATGAAACCTTATACCCAGAATTAAACTTTGATAGTCTTAATGGTGCCACTGGACTCAAACTTTGTTCTGCTGCTTCAGACCAACATGATTACCCACCTGAAGCTGTAGTAAAACCATATCTTTAACACCCAAGTAGTCCTTAGCTGCGGTGGCTCAAGTGGTTATGACGCCAAACTGCAGGCTGTGAAAGGTCAGTAGTTCAGCAGTTCGGGACTTGAGAGTGCCGCATGACAGAGTGAGCTCCCATCTCTAGTTCCAGCTCCTGCCAACCTAGCAGCTCGAAAGCAAGAAATTGCAAGTAGATAAATAGGTACCACTTCAGTGGGAAGGTAACAGTGTTCCATGTGCCTTGGTGTTTAGTCATGCCGGCCACGTGACCATGGAAACGTCTTCGGACAGCACTGGCTCTTCGGCTTTGAAATGGAGATGAGCATAGCAACCCTAGAGTTGGATTTGACTGGCTTTCGAGCAAGGAAACCTTTACCTTTACCTTTACTAGTCCTTAAAAGGGAGAACCTGTTTGATTTTAAGTGGATCATCAATAGATATTACATACAAAGGGTAATTAATTTTTTCTGTTACGAAATGTCACAGGGTATAGCGTCTTGATAATTTTTACTTTTTAAAAAAGTTCTTCCATTCGGCACAGAGATAGAAGGGAAATGTATTAAAGACAAACCAATCTAGTCAAGAAAAGCAAAACTGCTGGAGTTTACAAGTTGCTTACATTTCAGCCATTATGGTGTTAACTGTTGTTTGTTAGTAAGCAGGATGTTATGTAGTGTAACCTGTAACCACTTAGAGTAGAAATGAGTTTGTGTGAGAAAGTTTGTGGTTGTTGTTTATCCTAATCAAGTGACCTGTAACCTTTTAATTGGTCAGTTAGCATCTTGTTTGTAGAAAATGCTTTGATCTTGCATGCATGCATTCACAAGCTTTATAGCTGATCTTCCTCTCTTTGTTCTAACAAGAAGAAGGTGAGGACATTGCTATTCCTGTAGCTATGTAACTGATAGGATGTAGAATCATCGAGTTGGAAGGGACCTCCAGGGTCATCTAGTCCAACCCCCTGTGCAATGCAGGGGATTCACAAATACCTCCGCCCCACACCCCCAGTGACCACTGTTCCATGCCCAGAAGATGTAGTTAGAAACTAGGATGTATTCTCTGTTTCTTTTATCCAAAGTTCCCTGCCCTTTTATCTTTTAGTAAAGTAATCTTTTTATAATAAACTATACACCTTATGGATCTTGCTTTGCACCCAGCCTTCATTTAAAGGCAAAAATCCCAACAAAAACTGATGAGCAAATCCTATTAGCTGGGATTACTGGGGACCTTTAAAAAGACGTTTCTGATGTAAAAAGCTCATTGGTCTAAGTAGATATAAAATCTGTTATAAAACTATGTTCTCTGTTTTGAATATTTTTTAAAAAGAGCTCTTTTAAAAAGAGTATTTTTAAGAACATGACATCAGTGCACCCAACACTGGACACTACGGATGTTACGATCTGTTCAACTTCCCAGTCTTGCTGAAGTACCTATAAAACCGTGAAATCATGCTTTTTGAAGGAATGTTTTCACACACACACCTTTGTACAAATAGTGGGTAACTGCAGCAGAGAGTGGTGTGCAGCCACCATAATTTCTATGGATCATTCATAGCTGTGTCTGTCTGTAGCAGTAGAAAGGAGTAAGAGTCCAGTAGCACCTGAAAGACTACAATTTATGGCAGGGTAACAACATTTGTTGCAGGGTATGAGAAGAAGTGAGCAGTGATTCAAGCTCATACCCTACCACACAAGAAGGGAATGTTAACTTTGTGTATATTTTCAGGGTGTGTACAGCTGTATGTAGACTTGGGGGAGAGGTCTATATGCTTTTTCTGAGCCTTGGGTTGTGTGGGTCAGATAATTCAAATATGAGGTACCACAGAGAGGGAGAGCCAGGTCCTGGTGGTGCAGGACAAGGAAACAGGGAGAGGTCCCCCCCACACTTTTTCAAATTACCATTCTAGCTGGCTTAGTGTTTCTGCAGGAAGAAGACACATTTAAGTGGACATTTTCCTCCAAGCCAATTAGCAGTCAAAAACAGATATTATTTCTAAGTCTGTTGAGTTCAGTGTAACACAGGGTGTAACTGAATGGATTGTGGAGAGTTCAAGCAGTGCATATTATTGGGAATGTCCATAGAACGACCTCAGCCATCCTGAGATTCTCTTTTACAAAAGGGGCTTCTTATATCCCTATGGTGGTGAAGGTGTTTCAGAGGAAGTTGGTTGTCCAATTCATGCATGATTCCTAACTTTGCTTTTTAAAAGATTTTTGCCCTCTGGAAGTCCCTCAACGTAGCCCAAATGCTCTGTTCAGGATGAAGGCATGCATGTGGGTTCAAATGACCACCTATTGGTTAAAACTAAATTGCAGCCCTCAGGGACTAACACGCCCTATTCTTGAGGATAAGTGCCATTCAAACTGTCTTCTCCCCCTCCCTCCAGCCTTGTTACAACTAGACTTCCAGAAAGCCTAAGGAATAATTTAATCAAGGGATCTGGTACCTGGCCCTTAGATAGAATCTGTTTGCCGTGGTACCCCACCACAAGGCAGTATACTGGAATTTTTTTGACAGCAGACTATCTCACTGCCTTAGAGATTTCAAAGTACTGGAGAACCTTCTCTCTGGCACATTTTGTTGCCTTGCCCTCAGCTTTTCTGGAAGGCAGGTATTGTCACATTCTTTATTCCTAATGAGTTTGCCCTTGTCAAATGGAAAAAGTTGAGACTGCTTGGGTTTTTTTTAAAAGAATTTTATTAGTTTATGCACAGAGGAAGGGAAAGGGGAAAGAAAAGAAAAGGAAAGATACAGAAATATATATATATATATATATACACACACACACAATTTAACATTCTGCATGCAAATCTTCTCATTAGAGCTTTACAATTACCATATCCATCATTCTTATTATTCTTAATTGAATCTTATTTTCTCAGTACTTAAGTTTTAGCCAGTCATAAAACGCCCTCCATGGTCCCATAAATTCTTCTTCCATTTTTCCTTTTAATATATTTGTCAATCTATCCTCAATCTATCTATCCTTTTCAGCACATTCCATAATCTTCATTATCAACTCATACAGCGTTGGGATCTTCAGTGTCCTCCATGTCATTGCAAATAAAATTCTGGCTGCTGTTACAACATGTAAAATAAAATATCTATGGTTCTTATCTAAGTCACCTGGTAAACAGTTAAACAGAAATATCTCTGGCTTAAAGGTATTGTAATATTCAAGATTGACTGTAAGAAAGCATGTACTTCAATCCAATATTTATGAACCTTTTTACATGTCCACCACATAAGGCAGTATGATCCAACATGATTGTTACATTTCCAACACCTGTTACTCAAGTTTTTATACATTTTAGCTAACCTATCTGGGGTTAGGTGCCATCTATAGAACGTTTTATATAAATTTTCTTTGAATGAAACAGATTTAGTCAACTTAATATTCACTTTCCATATTTTACTCCATTGTGACAGATCTATGTTATAACCGACATTTTGCATCCATCTGACCATACATTCTTTAACTATTTCATCCTTCATTTGCAATTGCATCAGATAACATATATTTTCTTGACAAGTTTCTCTCTTGAGGTACATCATAATTTTTCAAATGCACCTTGTTCTAAATAGAATCCATCTGTCTGTTTGTCCTTACTATATCTAGATTCCACTTGCACTCTAGTCCACCAATCTAAATTTATTTCTCTTTTCTTTAATTCTTCCTGAGATTTTAAATTATTTCCATCAGCTAACAATTCTGCATATCTAATAACTGCTTGTTTTGCAAAGTTAGTTGAGAAAATGCTTCCAGTGGAGATACCCATCTTGGGATTTTATTGTATATCAGCAGACGAATCTTTTCCCAGGTTTTCAGTAATGATCTTCTTATCATATGATTTTTAAGATATTTATGTCCAGAAGCTTTCCCATACCATCAGAACACATGCCATCTCAGTTTTAAGTCATGTCCTTCTAAAGCCAGCAGCCTGTGATCTTCAAGTAAAATCCATTCCCTCAACCAAACCAAACTTGCTGCCCTATAATTATTCTTCCAGTTTGGTACTCCAAATCCAGCATTATCTTTTACATCCTGCAATTTAATTCTTGGCTTTTCCCCTTGTCATATAAAATGTTGTGTCAGTTTATTCAATTCGTCAAAAAAGTTTTGTATAATATATATCGGCAAGGTCTGGAATAAAAACATCAAATGTGGTAAAATATTCATTTTCAAAATTGCCATTCTGCCCATTAGTGATACTTGCAACAAAGAGTTGAGACTGTTGATAACTGTCCCGACTCCCTGCTATAATGATATATTTACCCAATATATAATGCTGATTTTATTAAATTCCCCAAGAAGATCAGAGCAATTCTAAACTTCCCTCCTTCTTTCAGACTCCTCTAAATGAATTACTCCTAATGTAACACTCTCTCCCCCAAGCCTACATACAGCTGTGCATACTTTGCAAATAGAAATAAAGTTAACATTCCCTTTCTATGAATGTGATTTAGATATTACAAGTGGGAACCCACAAGGGTCAACCACCCAA
This sequence comes from Gekko gecko, assembly GCA_029375565.1. Lineage (NCBI taxonomy): Eukaryota > Metazoa > Chordata > Lepidosauria > Squamata > Gekkonidae > Gekko > Gekko gecko. The sequence goes on along the minus strand of JAPDNY010000001.1, from coordinate 85,180,542 downwards.
AGCAGTCATTTTCCTCAGGGGAACTGATCTCTTGTCATCTAGAGAGCAGTTGTAATGATCTCCAGCCCCCCCTCCCAAGGTTGGTAACTTTAGTTCACATGGATGAGATGGCAGCTTTAAAGCAGGGGTGTCACTCATTTGTTATGAGGGCCAGATTAAACACAAATATTACTTTGTTGGGCCAGGCCATGCATGCCTTAAAATGTAATGACAGGTACTGGAGATATAAACTTTATAAAGGACCAGGGCTCATTTTCTGCAGGAGCGTGCAGGAGCGAAGCTCCGGCAGTAAGGAGCCCAGGGGGTGGGCACATGCAGCAAGCCCCGCCCACTGCTCCCAGCAGCCCCCCTGCATTTCCCAGCCCACTGGCTGACCCAGCGGAGCACTGCCATGAGCTAGCCTTCAAGCTGCTCCACCACTGCCTGGACTGTGGCACCCAGCCACCCAGCCTCTGCAAAGCGGGCCCCAGCGACTCCCACGAGGCCTGCAAGGAGCTGTGCCTCAGCCTCCTGTGCCTCCTCGGCCTCCTCCTGCACCTCTGCCCCACCACCAGAATATCCCAAGCAGAAAAGAAAGTCCATGGGACCCAAGGCCATCAGCCAAGATAACAGTCTCCCTAGCCATAGTAAATCTGAGTCTCCCAGACAACCTGTTTTACTCCCCACATTCCAGAAAGTGAGAAATGCCAGTTCATCCCTCCCTCCTTCCCTTTCATCCATCTTATGGCAGGGCTACCTGACCCATTCCCTGTGTTCAGGACCAAAATCAACCCATTCAATGAGATAATACAATCGGTTGCATGATACTTTGGAGTCCAGGCTCTCAGCAACTTCGAAGTGCGGTTCCCCCCCACACCATGAGGGGGGGGGTGTTGGGTGCTGTGGGCGCCATTGACTCCTCCCAGGCAAAGGGTGCAATAATCTGAGATGAAACACAGGATGAATTGATATCAGAGATTTAGGCAAAATCAGTTCAACAGTGACAGCATTGACTACCCTCTTAATCTCAAAAGGTCCCACATATTTCGAGCCCAATTTGCAGCTGGGTTGGAGTCCTTTGATATTTTGGGTGGACACATACACAAACTCCCCAGGCTTAGGGTCCCAGCCTTTATTTCTCTTTTTATCCGCCTGCACTTTGTACGTGGCTTTGGCATCCTCCAGAGTGCGAGCAAGGAGGGGCCAGGCCGCTTGGAGTTGTTTACACCACTCCCCCGCTTCTCCTGCTGGCAGCGTGGGTTGCGAGAGAAAGGGGAGAGAAGGGGCCTCATAACCATGTACAGCCATGAACAGTGAGACCCCCGTAGAGGTGTGACACATGTTATTGTAACAGAATTCAGCTAAAGGCAACAGAGATTCCCAATTGTCTTGTTGGAAGTTGGTAAAACATCGCAAATACTGTTCCGGTGTTTGATTAACCTTCTCAGTCTGTCCATCCGTCTCTGGGTGATACGCACTGCTAACCCCCCTCTCCACCCCTAACAGTGCCATTAACTCCCCCCAGAAATTGGAAACAAATTGTGACCCCCTATCGGATATGACCTTTGCTGGCAGTGTATGGAGCCACACGATGTGCTGTAAAAACACTCTAGCCAGTTTCCGGGTGGAGGGGATTGTTTTAAATGGAACGAAGTGTGCTTGTTTGGAAAATAAGTCCACAACCACCCATATTACGGTTTTTCCCCCGCTCGGGGGCAAATCTGTTATAAAATCCGTGGAGATGACTTCCCATGGGCAGCTGGGAGTTGGGAGCGGTTGTAACAACCCCGGCGGTTTCCCAGGCCATGGTTTACTCATAAGATAAGTTTGACATGTTTGTACAAAGGAAGACAAATCTTTTCTCATTCTCGGCCACCAAAACTGCCGTTGCAGCAATTGTAATGATTTCACAAAACCAGTGTGTCCCGCAAGTTTAGTTCCATGGACCCACTTCATGACTTCTCCACTCAGCGCTAGTGGAACAAAAAGCTTCCCCCTTTTCTCCAGGCCCCCACGGAGTCTTGAAGCACCCCCCCCTTTCTCCAGCATCTGGCGGTCTACGTCAGAGAGAGCGGAGGCGAACCTTCCATCCCACGAGGGAGGGAGGGAGGCAGGTGGAGTCTTAGTTTGGCTGTGTGTCATTACCACACCTCCCAGTTGAGAAGGCATGAACATAGAATCACACACCTCCTCCCTCTTACTGTCATGTTGGGGTAGGCGGGGCAGGGCATCAGCCAAGGATTTCGTTTTGCCCGGGAAGTGATGCAGCGTAAAATTAAACTTGGAGAAGAAATCAGCCCAGTGGAGCTGTTTAGCATTTAGGTTTCTCAGAGTGTGTAACAATTCAAAGTTTTTATGATCAGTCCAAACCATAAACGGCACCCTGGCTCCCTCCAACCAATGACGCCAGGTTGAGAGGGCCAGTTTAATAGAACCTGCTTCCTTGTCCCACACAGCCCAGTTCCTTTCAGTGTCATTAAATTTTTTGGACACATAAGCCAAGGGGTGGAGTTTCCCATCATCTCCCTCTTGCAAAATGGCCCCACCCATAGCAAAGTCCAAGGCGTCGACTTGCACTATGAATTTTTTCAATTCGTTTGGGTGCACTAAGACGGGCTCGGAAGTAAATAATTTTTTCAGTTGTTCAAAAGCGGTCTGGCATTCGGGGGTCCACTCCAACTTTGCCCCCAGCCTCATGCTGTCAGGACCCTTCCCTTTAGTCTTTAGAAGATCAGTGAGGGGAAGGGACACCTGCGCAAAATTCACCAAGAATGATCTATAAAAATTGGCGAATCCGAGGAATGCTTGTAATTGGCGTCGAGTTTTTGGGACCTCCCACCCCACCACATCTTGGACCTTGGCCGGGTCCATCTCAATTCCCCATTGAGAAATGCGGTAGTCGAGAAACGAGATTTCTGACCGATGAAACTCACATTTAGACAGTTTAGCAAACTGCTTGTGCAACGTTTGGAGGACCTCCCGCACCAACTGGACATGTGATTTTTTATCAGGAGAGTACAGCAAGATATCATCAAGGTAAACAAGGACCCCCTTAAACAAATGCTTATGCAAGACTTCATTTATCAGGTTCATGAATACCCCAGGGGCCCCTTGTAAGCCGAACGGCATCACCAGATATTCAAATTGACCCGGGGGGGTGAAAGCCATCTTGTACTCGTCCCCCTCCCTTAGTGCACCCAGAAATAAGCATCTCTTAAATTTAGCTTTGAAAATATTTTTCCCCCCGCCACTGCTGCCAGGAGGTCTTTGATTAACGGTAATGGGTAAGTGTTGGTTGCTGAAACTGCATTGAGCCCCCTGTAATCCTTGCACAGTCTCAGGCCCCCATCCTTTTCCCCCCGAAACAGCACGGGAGCTGCGCAGGGAGAAGACGCCGGTCGAATAAACCCCCTTGCCAAGTTTTTATCAATGAATTTCCTCAATTCAATCTTTTCCGTGGGGCTCGTGGAATATAGCTTTCCTTTAGGCAACTTTTGGTTGGGCAGCAATTCGATCGCACAGTCAGAATTTATATGGGGGGGCAGCTCGTCTGCCTCCCCTTCTTCGAACACCACTGTTAAGTCCCAATACTCACGGGGAATGCTCTGGAGTTCCGCCTCTGCCAGCCCCACCGGTACTGACAACCGCTCCAATGGAGGGTTCCCCCAATTATTGTTCCATATGTGAGTCTTACAGCAAGGGGAGATGAAGTTTACTACACCCTCCTCCCACAGTATGTGTTGGTCATGATCATAGAATCAAGGGCTGCCGAGGACCAGTGGAAACCTTGCGGCCGGGGTGACTATGAAAGGTCTCGTTTCCCAGTGCCTCCCCAGACCCATCTACAAGGGAACCGTTTCGTATTTACACGGTTCCTTCATTGTGGACCCATCCATCTGGATAAAAATTAAAGGTTCAGTCAATTTAACGACCTTGGTTCCCAGCTCCGTCACCAGGGAGGGATTCATAATGTCTCGGCCACATCCTGAGTCTACCAAGCCTCATACTGTTACATGCGTGTGGAGCTCAGGGTTGATTAGAGTCACAGTCACGAAAAAGAGGGAAGGAGTATTGCTCACCGATTTTTGCGCCTGGGAGTCTGGGACCTGCTGTTCAGCGCTGTTCACAGCAGGTCCTTCCTGTTTCCTGCCACCGGTGCTGGCTCCTCTTCCGATGACTCCGACTCGTCTCCTAGCGGGGTCGCCTGCAGGGCTCTCACTCCCTTCGGTTTAGCCATGGGATTAGGGGTCAAGGTGTCAAATTTTTTCTTTCCTCCTTTGGAGGGACCCGGTGAGGGGGTCCCTCCCGGGCAGGCGGCAGCAAAATGGCCAGATTCACCACATTTGAGACAAAGGCCTTGCTTCATCCGTTGTTCCCGGGTCACATCTTTCTGCCGTGGTGGGGTGGCAGCTGGTTTCGCCTTTCCTGGTGCACTGCTCGGCTGGGTCACCTTCCCCAAGGCGACCATGTCGTCTAAGCGAATCGTGCGCAGACGGGTCTCAGTGTCGGCTGCTTCCTTCATCCATCCTAGAAGGGATCGTGGGTCGCAGCCTCTCAGGATCGTCCCGCGGATCTCCGGGTTCAGCTCCAACCGATAGTGTTCGGCTAGCACCCCATTCGGCCAGCCTCTGATCTTTACGGCCTGCCGGTGGAATTCCTCCGAATATTCCCACACCGATTTCTTCCCCTGGCAAAAGGTGCAGATGAATGCTTGTGCCTTCTGGCTCGCGTTGGAATCCTCAAAGTGGTCCTTCAGTGCCCACATGAACGTGTCGACTTCACGCAGCTCTCTCCTGTCTTCTTGGTGCACGGCCACATACCAGTCCGCTGCCGCATCTCGCAGGTGGGACGCGATAGCGTCCACTATGCGTTCCTCATTCGGGAAGAGGTGGCCCCAGTTATCCACGAATTTCTCGGCTCTCACCAAGAAAAAGGAGAACTTCTCCGGGGTCCCATCGAAGGTGGCATCCAGCAGCTCAGCCGGGTTGGGTAACATCCGTCCTCATCCCCTCAGTCCTCCTGGGGGTTCCGGCGCCGGCAGCCCCACGGGGAGGGGCATTGGTTGGTCCAGAGGTGCCCCAGGTTGCCCCGGCACACCTCCAGGTGGCTGCGCGGGTGGGAGAGCAGGGGCCCCTTTGCGGTGGTTGTCCTGGCCCCCAGGAGGCATTAACAGCTGCTTCCCGTCCATTTCTTCCTGGATCCCATCGGAAATCATTTTAGGGATCCATTGCAGGGACTCGTCAATCAGCCGAAGTAAACAGTCTTGGCTCCGGTCCCCGCTCCACCTCCGGCTTCCCACGGCACCCTCAGATTCCCTCGAGCCCAGGCGAGTTTCCTCCGCTTTCTGCCGTGCTCAGCCTGTAGATCGACCTCTCAAACCGACCCTCTTGCACCGATGCCTGGGGGGTGAGGAACCACGTCTCATGCGTCTCTGCCAGCGGCTTGGCCCATTCTCGCCTCTTCCACGGCCGGGTGTTCACACCCGCATACGCTCCCCTATACCTGTCGCCGTAGAACACCCCGAGGTTGTACTCCAAGCCCTATGTCGCAGGGACCGTAGTCACCGGGTTCTCTCCGGAGGTAAGCGCTGTGGTCGCGGCCGCCGTAGATGTGGGGATTTCGTCCTCAGGTGAGGACATCGAGATCGGGACTTCTTCCTCGTCACTCATCTCAGCTGAGAGAGGTGCGGTGGAGGGCCCAATCCAAAAGAAGGATCACTGACAATCTGTCAAGTTCTCCAGAAAGTCAGTCAAACACCAGGCTCCATAAAGAAGAAGTGTTTATTGAAAGCAGTTCTTAGAGATACATTAGCAATGCTTTGTCAGTGATGCCAAGGGCTCCTCGACACCCTCAATTATACTGGGTTCAAAATGCCCCCCCAACCTACCCTCCAATGACTACTAAGCGCACGCGTGGCAAAAGCAGTTACAGCCGTAAATTACTGTCGGCCAGAATATCCCAAGCAGAAAAGAAAGTGCATGGGACCCAAGACCATCGGCCGAGATAACAGTCTCCCTAGCCATAGTAAATCTGGGTCTCCCAGACAACCTGTTTTACTCCCCACATTCCAGAAAATGAGAAACACCAGTTCATCCCTCCCTCCTTCCCTTTCATCCATCTTATGGCAGGGCTACCTGACAGGTATTTTTTCAGCACCTCCGCATACACCCAGCCTCAGCAGCCGAGCACAACTACAATTCATCTCTTGCTCTTTGCTTCCTCTCTTTCCCTACCCTGCCTCTGAGGATCTTGAGGAGGCACACTGGATTCCCCCTTCCACCACCCTATCCCCAACAACAACCACCACCCTGTGAGGTGGCCCAGGCTGAGGAACTGGCCCTGGGTGACCCAAATGACAGGGTCCTGGCTCAGGAGGAGGGGAGGGGTCTGAACCAAGCTCTTTCAGGTCCCCCCACCTCCAGTTCTCATCCCTCCTGCATTTCACACAGAAGCGGTGCAGCTCAGGGAAGGCTTGATGGAGAGGCTGTTTCCAGAACTTCCAGGGGGCATTTTTTGTCCTCCTCTGATCCCTTTCCCTCATGGGCTGAGAAAAGGTGGAGGGGAGTCTCTTACCTGCACCAATACTCACTCTGTCTCCTGGCTCTCTGACTGTTCAGGCGTGCAGCAGCTACTTCAGTGCCCCTGTTTCCCTTCACTCTTCTACTCGATTCCAAGGCTGGGAGGTCTTTTCCCCTCAGAGCGGCATGCACTAGACTGCCCAGTTGCCTCCTAATCCACACACTAGCCCTTCTTCTCCTCTCTTCCCAGCTGGCCCTGTCCCTTTGCCAGCTAACTGACGCCCCACATGCTCACTTTCACCCCCCCCCCCATATTCACTATCTGAAAAAACACAAAACCAGTTGGTGCAGCAGTGGCAGCGCTGGAGGCTTGGCACACACACACACACCCATAGTGGCTTCTCCAGTCTTCATGAACCTCAGTCAGAGAAGATGGGAAGGGGGGAAAACCACACCTCCTCTTTCTCCACCTTCACTTCCATTCCCCCCACTATTTTAACTTAGCCTCTTAGCCCCACCTCCTAGCCATTTTCTTTCTATTTATTGACAGTTTCGACCACACACACACCTCGCCATGTGTGCCTGCCCACACCCCCAAACAGCCTCCTGCCTTCCCTCCCTCACATCAGTTGCTCATGGGCTGGGTAAGAGCTCTGGATGGGCCAGATCCAGCCCCCAGGGCCCTGCTTTAGGAATTTCAGTGGGGTATTTAAAATATCAGAGCAAAATAAAATGCAGCACACATGTGTATTAGCTTTAAAAGATAAAGTTTACTAATTACTTAGGGGGGAAACGAACTGGGAGTTCAAACAACAAACATCCTGTCTAGCTCTCTAATCAACATTTTTGTCTCTATAATGGCTAAACCCAGGCAAGAGTTATAATGAAGGCAGTAAATGTTACTTAAGCCTCCACCCCAGGACATCCTCAAATCTATTGATTAGCCAATAGACAATTCCAATACCAACTTACTTTGAATATTGTCATCTTTGGTGGGAGAGATGTGTAGCCTATTCCTAAAGCTAACTAACTAGGAATTAGCATACACAACATGTTAACTCATTCATTCATTCATTCATTCATTCATTTAATTTATACCCCGCCCTCCCCGCAAGCAGGCTCAGGGCAGCTTACATTAGTTGGTAAAAATATACCATAAAATCCACATAAAAACATTTAAAACAGTCAAATACAATAAAACATAAAGTCATAAAGTGCTAGTGATAGTTTCTTTAATTAATTAAGATGGCATTCTACAGTATGTAAACACGCAGGCAGTTTCCAGTGCGGTGATCTTCTGAAGTCACCCAATGGTATGGCTCGATCTCAGAGCCAGGACCAGGTCCATAACCACAGTCGTTGGTGGCAGTGGTAGGGCGGCTCCTTAGTTGAAAGCCTTGTGGAAGAGCTCCATCTTGCAGGCCCCGTAGAACTGTAAAAGATCCCGCAAGGCCCTGATATCCTCTGGGAGCTCATTCCACCAGTATGGAGCCACCACTGAGAAAGCCCTGGCCCTGGTAGCAGTGAGCCTGGCATCCTTGGGACTCAGGAGGGTCAATTGGTTCTGAGACCTCGACCGTAGTGCTCTCTGGGGTATATATGGGGAAAGGCGGTCCCTGAGGTATGTCGGATCCTGGCCATATAGGACTTTAAAGGTAAGTACCAGCACCTTGAAGCGAATTTGGTATGCTATTGGCAGCCAGTGCACTGTCCTCAGCGCAGGCCAAATGTACTCCCATCTAGGGAGACCCATCAGAAGCCTGGCCACGGCATTCTGCACTAGCTGCAGCTTCTGTACTCCCATCTAGGGCAGCCCCATGCAGAGAGCATTACAGTAGTCTAGTCTTGAAGTGACCATTGCATGGATCACTGTAGCCAGGTCATTGCGGTCGAGGAAGAGAACCAACTACCAAATCAGCTGAAGATGGTAGAAGGCTGACTTAGCAGTGGCTGCTACCTAGACCTCCATTGTTAAGGAAGTATCCCAGAGAACTCCCAAACTCCTAACCTCTGGCACTGGCACCAATGGTGTCTCACTGAAGGTCGGAAGTGGGATCCCTACCCCTGAACTGCCCTGACTCAAGCACAGGACCTCCGTCTTCACCGGATTCAGCTTCAGCCTATTCAGTCTAAGCCAACCAGCCACAGCTTGCAGTGCCTGGTCCAGATCTTCTGGTCTGGAGTCTGACTGGCTGCCCAACATCAGATAGAGCTGGGTGTCATCAGCCCATACCGCCCAGTCCATACTGCCCAGATAGAGCTGGGACACCCCAGCCCATACCTCCAGGCAATCTGGGCAAGGGGGTGCATGTACATGTTGAATAACATCAGGGAAAGCACTGCCCCTTGAGGCACTCCACACTCAAATAGCGATGAACCCGCCGAACATGGCATCAGGGAACAAACTTGTTCATATCTCAACAATTTCCTAACCTGGAGTTTCCAACATTATCTCCTTCCCAACAGCCACCCTACATTTATCTGACCTTCTGCCTTAAGTTTTCCCTCTATCTTCCCTGGTAACTGTTGGAAGAGAAGGACTTGACACTGTCTTTTTTTGCCCCAGCCTCCAAAAGAAGTGATAAGTTAGCTAGCTACATAGGCAGACACTAAGCTTTCTTTCTGTTTACTCTTCTGTCTCATTGCCCTTTGATGGGTAGACTGATACTTCTTAGGGAACAATTTCCTTTCTACTGCATACAAACTTCCTCTCACTCGTATACAAGGAAGGTACATGTTTCTATCTGTCTTGCACCATGGAGGCCAGATATATATCCAACATCCAGTAGCACACAACTAGCTAGAATAGGTAATCTATTTCTATCTCTCACCTGCACTGTCTAAAATGTTGTTCTTTTAATAAACATTTCTTATTAGCTTGAAATTGACAAAAAGACTCTGTGTAACTTTCTAAGCTTGCTAGCATACTCAGCACCCCACTTCACTGTGTGGGTAGCTTTCATGTACTCTGCTACTTAAGGTAAAGATTCCTGGCTGTAACAAACCAGAGAATTCAACAGTAGCCTCTAACTAGGAAAATTGTGACCCAGTTGTGTGATGCCACAGTTCCCTGTTCCATTTTCTCCTTCTCATTCATTTACCAACCTACATTTTATCTTTCTCTCATCATCAGCTACATGTATTATTTATTATTTATTTATATTTATATTATTAAAACAAGTTATTTCCCTGATGTCATTATTTATACCCAACCTCTCTCCACTGAGGGGACCAAAACAGCATTATTCTACTCTCCTCCTTTTTATCTGCACACCAACCCTGTGAGGGAGATTAGTGAAACTTCTTGGGGTTCCCTCCAGTGGAAAGAAGTAAGCTCCCTTGAATACAGTGAGGTTTACTTCTGAGTAGGCCTGCTGAGTTGTGCTTCCAAAAAGTGTCACAGGATTTTAAAATGACTGCATGTAAATGGCACACCCCCATCTGTCAGTTCTTTTGGATCTTCTTCCTACTGTATTCATATAGACTTTTATTTCCCATTAGTAGAAGGTAAAGCGACCTTTTGCACTGGCGAAGACCCACCCTTTTTCACTGGCAAAAGGCAAATGCTGGGAGCATTTCCATAATCCAAGAAGGAAAGTACTCCAGTGGGAAGCGGAAGGTGTAGAAGAGAAATCTGGAGGCGGGGGGACTTGCACAGATCTGGGTTGAAGCTCTTAGCATCCAACACATTCTTGTCCTCAATGAACAGGATGGAGAACACCACCTTGGAAATGATTATGTTGATTTGATAGGACATGGATTGGAGTGGGCATGGAGCTTTAGAGCAGCTCCAACTACTACACTGACAGCACATCCCTAAAGAGAGTTAAATCCATTTAAATCCATCAGTAATGCCTGATGTCAGGTGCACTGATGCCATGCACTTAAAAATACTGATCAGAGCTCCTTTTAAAACTTTTCCAAACAAAGAACAGAGTTTTACAACAGCAAGTGGCATTTGCTGTACTTTAGTTCCTTAACTTTGCTAATGTTGCTTGATTAATGAAATTAACTTACTATATGGACACTGTTTGTTGTTAAATGGTTACTTGGACCAATCAACTTTTTACACCTATTCTTTCAAAGGTCCCAGATAACCCCAGCTAGTAGGATTTGCCCATTTTGCAAAATTCAAAAAATGCCAATATACCAAATTAAATTGGTACTTTCCCCCACACCCCAAAGTTATGGGCATGATGTTAACTTCTATACTTATTAAAACAAGCAAATAAAATACACTGTTTCAGGAAACCTAGATCGAACTATCATGAAAAATGAGCCTATATTTGGTGGGGATTTCCCCACCTTTATGACATTTCATTCCCTCCAAATAAGAGCCATTTACTTGTCTCAAAAGTGAGATAACCTATAACCAGAATCACTCAAAAGGCTGCCTAGGGTTGCCATTCTCCAGATGGGACATGGAGATCTTCCAGGGTTATAATGCAACTCCAGGCAAAAGAGATCTCTCCCTCCAGTGAAAATGGCTGCTTTGGAGAGTGAAGTCTATGTGTTGGGATATGTGGAAGTTCACTTCCTTCTTTCATGAAAGAGTTAACCTGCTTGTGTTTATGCACGCTAATACTTAGTTAGTTGAGCTTAGAACCAATGGGCTGGGTTGCATGTTTTTCCAGCTCTAATAGAAGGGACAGTTCTATGTGTAATGAAGTAACCTGTAACCTGGTCATTGGTCAGTCTATAGTCAGGTGATAAGAACATAAGAGAAGCCAATGTTGGATCAGGCCAATGGCCCATCCAGTCCAACACTCCGTGTCACACACTGGCCAAAAATACCAGGTGCCATCAGGAGGTCCAGCAGCAGAGCCAGGACACTAGAAGCCCTCCCACTGTTGCCCCCCCCCCAAGCACCAAGAATACAGAGCATCATTTTCCCCAGACTGAGAGTTCCTATCTATATCTTGTGGCTAATAGCAACTGATGGACCTCTGCTCCATATGTAATCTTGAGATCTGCACCTATGCATTTTGGGAGCTTCTTCCTCCTTCCTTTGTTGTAAGGGCAGACCATGAATCTCCATTTCAGAGACACCAACATCTAGCAACATGTAGCTTGGTCAGATAGGCTTATTTATTGTTTTCTTTTTCACTTAAGTAACCTTCCTAAGTTTTCTTTAGTAAACTTGCTTTTACTTAATCCCATGTTGTGGGCTGTGTTATTATTTTACCCTGCATTATTAAGAAACTCTCAACAGGTTATACTGCTCCAGGATGCTTTCCCCTGTGCTATGGAAACGTTTTTGCTGAAATACAATGTGTGAATGAATTAGGAAGGCTGTTTCCCTCCAACTGGATTACAAAATGAAGAAGCTTTCCTAGTGTCTGCTCTCACCAGCAAGCAGGGAACAGTTTCCATGGTTTGGAATCTACAGAGGAAGAAGAGAATCGAGTGAGCTGCTTCACACAGTGGATTTTTGAATCACCAGACTGCAGGAGAAAATGCCCAATTCAGAGGCAAGCACCGGTGGAAATCAGTCTGTGAGTAGCCCCAATCAGGGTGCCTCCTTCTTTGAAATCCCTAAGCTAACTCAAAATAATTTCCAAATGCGGCACACAAGGCTAGAAACTGCACTAAGAGTTCAGGGAGCTTTAGATGCAATCCAGAAGGATGTCCGCCAAATCAACCAGAGAAAGATGCATTCTTAAAGTTGGAAGCAAGAGCTATCCTGACTTTGCTATCATTCATAGAGGACAGAGAAGCTCACTAGTAACCAAACAGAAAACAGCAATGCTCTCAGTACTAAATATGAGCATCATTCAAGCAAAAATATATGTTTCTAAAGCAAAAATTATATACAATCCAATTAAGAGAGGGAGATGATATTGAAAAGCCTCAGAACTGGAATCTGCTGTCTTGGAACGATCAGAATCTGAACTTAATACTGTCATATTGATAAGACTCTCCCCCCAACTCCATTAGGAAATCAGAAGGCAATCCTTGAATCTAAAGAGAAAGTGGACCTGCAGTTCATGCTGTCTTACTTACAGGACTCAGAGCTGCACAGATCAGTAGATGATGCAGCCAGAAAAAATGTCTGTGTTGCATGTGAGGTGAGCAAAGAGAAATGTTATTTGTCACTATTGTAAGAAGGCTAGCCACATCACAAGATTCTGTAGACAGAAAAGTGGGGTCGAGCCGCATGGGGAAGAGAGACATGCTCCTCCTAACAATGAAACTAAAGGCAGCTGTTAAGGATGATCCTAAACAAAAACCTATCAAGCGGTTTGTATTTGTTGCGAATGATGAAAAAGTAAATATGAAAAACTAGTGGTTGTTAGATCCTGGAAATTTATGCTTGTCTCCAATAGTTAAGCTTATTTTGTGAGGTGGATAAAGGAAAAAGCAAGTGTTTGCTGCAAGCACCATTAGAAGTTTGTGAAGCTGGGACTGCAAAACTTAAAGTCCTGGATGTTACTGGGGAATCCATTGAAATCTTCCTGAACGATTGTGTTTTTGTGCCAGAATCTGAGCAAAACATTCCGTCTGTTTCAAGGCTTGTAAAAACAGGAAATGAGCTTGTAATCAGAAGGGGCAAGTGCTATGTCTTTCACCCAGAATCTGATATTAAAATTGTGGCTGAAAAGACTAATTCTTTTATCTAAGACATGAGACTGAATCAGTGTTTCATACAGGACAAGACAAATGCAATGTAGTGCATGTTGATAGATCTAGGGTGCTCCTAGGTTCTAAACAAATCAAATCCCCAATCCTAACAAGAAGCTGAGGCTGGAGTCTCCCTTAGTGATGTGGCTGTTTGGCTGCTTGCAGAGACCACCTATACACAGGAAGGTCAAGCAGCTGGACCAGAGGAAATGGAGATTGCTGTGATAAGGCCACAGAGTTCTAATAATGTAGATGTGCAACCTGAGTGTAAAACCTCAAGTTGTGAGGAAGTTATTGAGCAACCTGTGACTGCTATAACTATGCAGTCTTTAGAACACTGTTGAGCATTGCAGCATCCAGAGGAATGCAAATTCAGCACCTGGAAGTTGGAACGGCACATATTCAGCACCAAGAGATTGGGACAGCTCCTCTTAATGAAAATGTACTTGAACAGCAAGATGCCAAAACATGGATTGATAAACTAACTATAGTGTTGCAGAAACAAGGCTTTCAGCAAGGAAAAGCTGACCGCGATCTGTTTAGCAAACTTAAAGATGAACTGTTATCAATATACAATAACATCAGTGGATGGGCTGTTATTGTGCTGTCAAACCAAAGAACATATTCAAGAGACTGAATAAAGAAACTGAACTCAAGCAACTGAAAAAACTCAACCACCTTGGAATACAAATTATAAGAATTGAGACTGGGAGTTTTCTCCTAACCAAAAACACAAGATTATGGGCTTTGTTCAGTCACTGGGCTTAAAGAATGCTCAAGGCATTAGAATTCTACTCAAACCAGCACACTTCAAACATGAAGGAATATTGCTTAAGAGCAACTAGGAGTACAAAGAAGCACAAGGTCTAGACCAGATATCACTGCAGCTATTCAAATTCTAAACAGAAAGACTGATTCACCAAACCACTATGACTGGAATGCTGTAAGGAGATACCTCATAAAAAGAGCTGACTTTGAACTAAAGATCTCAGTTTGTGAGAATCCATGACTGGTTGGATACATGGATGCTGATTGGGCTGAAGACAAAACTGATTGCAAGTCAAGCAGCTGTTATCTATTCTTTTATGGAGACGGCCTGATTAGCTGGACTAGACAGAAGCAAACTTGAGTCACTGAAACTGCAGACGAGACTGAATCCCTATCAGCTACAGGTGCCTGAAATGAACTTGAATGGATCATCCATTTACTGAACGACTTTGGAATATAAGAACCTAAACCAATAACTTTGAGGACAACCTGCATTGCCCTATCTAAAGCTGAAAACATTAAAGGCAAGAGCATCATTGCCATGTTTTATTCTGTAAGACAGATGCAACGACAGACCAACTGAAGTTGAATATTATCCAACTGAAGAGATGGGGGCTGACATATTAACCAAACCACTTACCAGAGGAAAGTTTGAATACCTTCGCAAGAAACTGAACCTTTATGACTTCTGTGCACAAACTTCAGAAGGGGTGTATTGGGATATGTGGAAGTTCACTTCCTTCTTTCATGAAAGAGTTAACCTGCTTGTGTTTATGCATGCTAATACTTAGTTGAGCTTAGAACCAATGGGCTGGGTTGCACGTTTTTCTGGCTCTAATAGGGGCAGTTCTATGTGTAATGAAGTGACCTGTAACCTGGTCATTGGTCAGTCTATAGTCAGGTGATAAGAACAAAAGAACATAACAGAAGTCCAACACTCCGTGTCACACACTGGCCAAAAATAGCAGGTGCCATCAGGAGGTCCAGCAGCGGGGCCAGGACACTAGAAGCCCTCCCACTGCTGCCCCCCCGCACCAAGAATACAGAGCATCATTTTCACCAGACTGAGAGTTCCTATCTATACCTTGTGGCTAATAGTCACTGATGGACCTCTGCTCCATATGTAACCTGAGATCTGCACCTATGCATTTTGGGACCTTCTTCCTCCTCCCTTTGTGGTAAGGGTAGACTGTGAATCTCCATCTTGGAGACAACAATATCTAGTAACATTTAGATTAGTCAGATAGGCTTATTTATTGTTTATTGTATATTGTTTTCTTTTTCACTTCTGTACCCTTCCTAAGTTTTCTTTAATAAACTTTCTTTTACTTAAGTCACATGTTGTGGGCTGTGTTATTATTTTACTCTGCATTATTAAGAAACTCTCAACACTATGACATCAAATCCAGCTGAGGGCTCTCCCCTCCCCAAACCCTGAAATCCGCAGACTCCATCTCAAAATCTCCAGGAAGCTCCTGGAGCTAGCAACCCTAGCAAAACAGAAATGACTTTATTTTGCTACTACCCATTCATTGAAGTGCTAATCATTCATCCAAATATTCTTCTGAACAGTCCTGTGCGGGATCAGACCGTTGTCCTCTTTGGGGGGGCCCCATCCTGAAAGCATATAACTGAGCCGGTGGGAACTCTCGTCTCTCCCAGCTAGGGGTGTGTGGCAGGCAGGCTGGGCAGTGACAGAAGTGCTGGCTGGCACCAAAGGTGGAGGAAAGTGCCGCTGCTGCTGCATGGAAGGAGGACCCCACCTGTCTGTTGTGGGCTCCACTGGGGCACAGTTGGCAGAGCCACTGGACATGTGAGAAGGCCCATGGGGCCCCGCCTGTTTGGGTGGGATCGCCAGACGACGATTCTTTGCCCTGCGGTTCTGAAACCAGACCTAAGAGGGAAAAGGACACAAGGTGAGCCAAAATGTTCTTTCCTTTCTCCCCATCCACCCCGGGCAGTAGCTCAAAGACACCTTTGGAAAGAACCTGGGAATGCCCCACTGCACGAGGCGAGCAAGACAGTTTGCAGTATAATAGCTGCCTTTCAGATAGAGGTTCAACAGGTCAAGTTCTGCCCACCAAGGGAGAGCCCTCTTAGAAGTGGAACAGCAGCTCATCTCTGGTAAGACAAAAAAGACATCTCTGCTGGAGATTGCCCCCTCCCCAAAAAAGGCAATGGGGAAAAGGGGTCAGCACAGCAATCTCAAGACTGAGCAGAGGTGCCAAAGCAGAGCTAAAATAGGGCTTTCAGCCAGATCCCTTAGTACTTGTCTGGAGGGATTTAAAAAAAACCCACAAAATCTTGTACAAGGCCAGGAAAGGGGGCCTGAGTCCCACTATGTTCCATCGAATGGGGTGGGACTCAGCCACCCTGAATTTGCCCTTAAACTTTTATAGCCCCCCTCCACCCCAGAAGTCAAGCAGATCGGCAACTAAGAAGAATCCTATAGGAACCACCCCAGCCCCTAATCTGGGCTGGACAGACCAAAAAAGCACATGGAACCCCCACCCGTTCCACAACTCCCCCTGCAGCCTGGAACCACAAGTTGGCATTTTTGCTTTCACAG
This sequence comes from Gekko gecko, assembly GCA_029375565.1. Lineage (NCBI taxonomy): Eukaryota > Metazoa > Chordata > Lepidosauria > Squamata > Gekkonidae > Gekko > Gekko gecko. The sequence continues at coordinate 85,164,087 of JAPDNY010000001.1, read as the reverse complement.
CTAATGGGCTTCAGCAGAGTCTGCAGGGCTACCAGAGTCCATGCCTCCCAGTTGAGGAAGATGCTCCTGTCTCAGGACGCAGCCTGAAAAGGCAGCCCGGTGGTGGTGAGCAGAAGTCCCCACCAGAGCAGAGGAGGAGGCCTACCTGATGATGGTACTGGCTCAGTTTGACACCTGCAGCCCCCAGCCAGGAGCACGTCCAACCCACGCCATGCCCCTTTCCTCCTGGACACCTGCCTGGCCACTGGAGCGGCTCTGGAATGGGTGGCTTGTACAGCTTGTAGCACCAAGGAGGCCCTAAGAGTGCTTCTGCTGACTTGCCTTCGTGCAAGGCCCAAGAGCAAAAGGCAGCCCTGTGGCACCTGCCTTGACAGCAACCAGCTCCCGGGGCCTCTTAGCCGGGTCAAGGCCCGCTTCCCCGCCAGCCAGGGCCAATTCTTGGGGAGTGCCACCATTTTGGCAAGCACTCCTAAGCAACTTTGCTCGGAAGTCCAGGGGGCTCACTCGCAAGTCAACACCCTTCGACTGAGCTTCCAGGAAGGCCCAAGGCCTCTGGGCTCCCTGCCCCTCACTCACCTGGATCCTGGCCTCGGACAAACCAGTCTGATGTGCCAGTTTCTCCCGTGCTGAGACATCGGGGTACTGGTTCTCCCGGAAGACCTCCTCCAGCCGCGCCAGCTGAGAAGCGGCAAAATGGGTCCTCTTTCGGCGGCCCGTCGAAGACACACCCAGCAGGGGTGGTGGCAGCACTGCAGCTTGGCCCGAGAGAAGCAGATTGGGAGCCTGTGAGTTCCTGGACGAAGGGCAGGTGTCGTTGAGATGCGCATCTGGAAGAAAAAGCACGGAATAGCCAGCTGGAAAGGGAAGGGTCCGAGCCTTTGCTCTCAGGGCAAAGACAGCAGTGGGGGGAGGGGCATCAGAGGCCTCCTCTGTTTCCTCGGGAGCAACCCCTGGGGGATGGAGTGAGCTGCCGACAGAAGGAAGTATCCATTGCACTGCCAGCTTGCCAAGCCCTGTTCATGCCTGGGCTTGGGCTCTGCACCCCCAGCTAGCCCTATCTGGGCCTCTGCCATGAGATCCAGACACCCCACAGCTGGAAAATGGGTCTGGGAGTGTCTGCAACCTGCTGCAATTAGGCCCAAAGAATGAGCATTGCAGGACAGAGAAAGAACTTACCTGCGACGGGGAAGGGGCTGCGGAAGCTCTGTGCGGGAGGCCCCGCTGAATGGCTTTCGCGGACCCCCAGGCTGTCCATGGCGACAGTTGCTGCTCTTTGAGCTTCCTGGCAAGTAAAGGTGCAGGGAGACTGCTGCCCCTGATATACTCTGGCTGAGGAGCAACTATGCCCCCCAAAAGCAGGGACTGCCCCCCTGGGGGTGCCCAAGGAGTCAGAGACAGGCAAGCCCTGGAGCTTCTCCCTGCCCTCCAGCTGTTTCTCAGCAATCCACATCACCCAGGGCTTCCGCCTTCCTCCAGAGGCCTGGAAGTCTGCTGCCTCAGATCTGCACCCCGGTTAAGGACTCAAGGATCAGGCTGCATGAGGGAAAAGGGAGGGCCTGCCCAGAAGCCAGACTCCTTCAGCTGGGGGTCCAGGGGTCAGTCTCCTCTAGCCCAAGTGGATGCGAGGGGCAATCCTCAGCAGGCTTGCTTCCAGATCCCATGGATGGCAGTGGCCTTTACCTCTGAGTAAACACGGCAGGGCCTGGCTGCGTATCTGCTCACTGACCGGCGGCTTCAACGGTAAGTCTAAGCAGAACTGCATCCTTCCCAGCCCTTTTTCCTCAATGGAAGGATGCGACTCTGGTGAGGGATGTGCTGTTGGTGTAGTCCTTGGAGCTCCTCGGAACCGCCCCGCCTCCTCCAGGAGGGGTCCTGTCAAATCAACAGAGTCATTTCCCAGAAGCCCGCTTATGATTTCCCAAGTGACTGTTCTCTTGCACTCAATTTGTCAAGGATAAGAATGTGCTGAATGCCAAGAGCCTCAAAGTCTCTCTTTCTCTCCCTGTACGCTTTTAAAACGGCTTGATCAGGCCAAGGCTCCCCCCACCCTGCAAACAAACACACGGATTTTGCTCCTGCACCTTCAGCTCCCCACTGGAATCACTTCCGTCTCAGATTATTGAAATGCTTCCAGCATTTCCTTTTGCCAGTGGAAAAACCGTCTCTATGAACAGGGTAGGAAGAACAGGGTAGGAAGGGTTTCTTTCTGCAGAGACTGGGGTAGTGCTGGTGCTATTTACATTTGGTCATTCAAAAATCTTGGGACACTTTATGGAAGCAAGCCTAAGAAGGTCTACTCAGAAGTAAGACCTACTGTACTGAACATGGCTTATTTCCAGGCAGGCCAATAGACAGAAATTTTTTGTTAGGAGGGCAACAAAGGGGCAACAGCACTACAATTAGAGCTAAGCTTGCCAATTTCCAGGTGGAGCCTGGAGATCTCCCGGAATTATTACTATCTCCTGACTACAGGTATCAATTCCCCTGATAAAAATGGGGGGAGGGGGCCTGAAGAGGGGGGATCACAGCCCAGGGGGTGAAGAGAGTAAGGTGCACTCTGCTCCCCACTCCCCACCAAACCACCATCATCGGAAGCTGCGCCCAGCCCTGCAACCTCTGCAGCGACCACCTGTGCTCCCAGCCTCCAGAAAGGGTGAGCCATGCTGCCATGGCTCCAGCTCCCGGGTCACAGCCAGGGGGCTGAGTGTCAGAGGGATCGGCTCCTATAGGGACTGTTGCCATAGGACATAATGAAGAAGGGGGTGGATGAAGAGGGAGCATGGAGGGTGGCGAAGGCACTCAGTAGAGAAGCCCAAGCTGTGCTTGGTGGTGGTGCCAGCTGTGGAAGCAGAGGGGGGGTGCCCTGGCTTGCTATCCTTTCCCAAGGCAACAAACTCCAACAGCTGGAGGCACCCACCAAAACAGGCCAATTGAGGAGGCAGCCAACCTGGGCTAAAGCGTGGCATTCGCTCTCTCTCTCACCTTTCCCTCTGCTGCCATCCAGCCCCTCACCTCATCCCAGGCTTACTGTAAGGGGAGGCATCACCCTTCCTAGCCATGGTCCCCTGTCTTTCGGGTTCGTAGAACCTCCAGCCTGGGTGCCTCTCCACCTGCTGCTCAGCATGCTCTTTGTTGCTGTGATGCCATGTCAGGTGAACGGGCAGCTGTGAGGAAGTAATAGTCACCAAGCATGGGGATTTCTTCTTCTTCTCTGTCCTACTCACACCACTTCCAGGTTCCTCACGTGTGACTGCAAAGTCAAGCTGTGCCTGTGGAACCTGGAAGTCGTGCAAGTTCACCCACCTTCCATGGCTTGGAAAAGGCATTTAAAGAGACCAGTCTCTTTAAATGCCTTCTGAGTTCAGTTCTCCTGCTGAGTCACACCTCATCCAGAAGAAGGCAGGAAGGCCTCCTCCTGACCCCTCCTCGGTCATGCATGCCTGAAGGGGCAGGGCACATTTGGGAGAGGGCATCGACTTCTGTGGCTACAGGCCTGCATTGATTCCTACTCTTTGCTTCCTGTCGAAGCTAGTAAGCTTCAAGTTGGTGTGTTCTCATTCTCCTGTGGGCTGGGAGAGATGCAGAGGAATACTTGCATGGGAAGACTGGAGAGCCAGTGGTGCAGTGCTGGGCAGACAATCTTGCACTGCCTGGAGGAGGAGCCCGATAAGCTGGAGATGCCTGTGTGGCAGTGGCTGCTTTCAGCCAAGGCTGTCAGGCGATCCATGATGGGGCGTTGCTGGGGGTTCAAAGCAAAGATGGTTGGCAAGCCACGTCACCCCCATGCAGTGATAACCACCCCAGGCTATAGGATGCCAAATCATCAGATGGTGGAGCAGGCACCATGCACACAAGGCTGTGTGTTTCAGGCCCCGAACCACCCAGTAACCAGTATAATTGGAGACTGCCGGCAAACCTCCCCCATGAGGTGACAGCTGCCTACAGCTAAAGGCTGCCAGGTGGCCCACAGGGGAGGGAGGTGGCTGAGTTGCATGCTCAGTGGAAGGACTAGGCCCCCGATGTGTAGAAGAAACTGTTGAAGAACACCACCCCACTATGGTCCAAAGCACTCCCACATCCCAATGCCAACACTGTTTCTCCTCATTAATCTTAGCACAAATGTATAAAAAGTTGTCCTTCATCCATCCAATTTGTAACAGGTTTTGGACCCCACCCTGTTCCCCCAACTGTATGGCTGGCTTCTCTACTTCTCCATCCTATTCTGCTCTGCTTCTCCACAGCTGCCCAGCTGACTTCAGGAAGCAAGCTTGTATATATTTTATTTCCTCCCTACGTAGCAAGAAGTTTATGAGGAAAAGGGCTTAAACTGTGTTTGTGCTCGTCTGGATCTTCTAACCCACATATTTATCGCTTCATAGCTTTATTATGACCATAACTAAACGCTGAAACTATGTTCTACTATGTTTTTGACTCTGTTCTTTTATAATCCACAACATACAGCCTAATGATAGCTAAAACTATCTCTGCTAAAGGCCTTCGAATTTCATCATGCTTCTATACGTTCATTTTACAACTTTTGCCCCCTTTTGTATTGCAAAACTGTATAATCATGCATTAGCCTGTTGTTCATATACTTATTCTGTTTTGTTGTTATATTTACTTTAAAAATTTCAAAATAAATATTTTATAAAACGTGGTTGTACTTCACATGTGCATTTATTTCCTTTCTGTAGAGCCTCTATTTTTATTTATTTGACCTAACTTGGTTCTCTTTTTGTTAACTTAATAAATTTATTTTCCTTTTTAAGCAGCTGATACAGACCAGTACTCAAAAGAAATGGAGGGCATGTCAACCCGGGTAGACACAGGATTATGATCTCAGGAATTAATATTCCACAACACATGTGTTTTCACTTTGCTAGCAGAAAGATGCTTTTGCTAGCTACAAGAGTGAACGTGCATGAGTGTTACGGGTAACAGACCCCTTTCTGAGGGCCTCTCAGCCCCTCCTTTGCTCCAGGTTCTCTGATTCAGGTGACAGCCACAACACTGACCTCAGTTGCCCCTAGGCCAGCCAGGTGGCTTGGGTCGCTCTCCCGGAGAATGCTGAACATAACTTTCACTAACACCCATGCCCAACTCCTCGAGACCTCCCAAAGGGGACAAGTAGTGGGGCAGGCCTGAAAACAATGTATTCATGTTCAATATTTTGATTCATGCCTCATCCCAATGTCAGCAATTCACACCTATGAAAGATCCTTACCTAGAAAGGCCACACTCCCATAGTTCTCTAGCATGACTTCCCTGTGGAGAGCTCTTTGACCCGGATCCAGGAGCGCCCACTCTGCCTCGGTGAAATACACGGCCACTTCCTCAAAGGAAAAGGGACGCTGAAAGAAAAAGCAGATTCCCTCCTCAGAGTTCATGCCACACAGAGAATGCACACTGAAAGGGGGCAGTCGAGGAAGGCACAAGAGGCAGAACTTGGCATGGGCAAAGGGAGTGGCATTCAGAGCCTCTTTCTCTCAGAAATCTTAGCAGCAACAACAGGAGCAAAAGCCTGTCTGTGAAAGGGGCGGGACCAGACTGTCCCCCGCTCATCTCCTCTACCTGGACTGGAGTTACAGCAGCTGCTTCCACACTTCTACCAAGATGATGGCTGAACACCATCGGTCCACTGCCTGTGACGGAGATAAAGAAGGAAGAAAGATTCTTAGCCTAGACTCCCTCGTTCGTTTGCTTGTTTGAATCCCACTTTGTGCACCCTCCTTCCCGGGGCTGTGAAACCTTGCCATAGGTAAACTCAACAAAATTTGCAATGATTTTTAGTAAATTGTGGGAGAGGCAAAAGAGAAGCACCAGGTACTCTGATAACCAAGATGAGACTTCAGCGTATATTAAAACTCTAGGGTAATACTGATGGGTTTCCAGAATGTTGGCTGATGTTCTGACATCACATCCAGTCCAAATGCTACCCCCAAACTTCTCAGGGGTGCCAGGCTACAGCCTGGCATCCTTAGTCCACTATCTTCTTTCTGACTTTGGCCCATCAAATGCTCAGGTAGAGACTTTAATCAGGGGCACAGAAAACAAATGTTGGCCACTAGCAATATGTTTTCAGAGGAATGTTGCCCCAGAACATGTAGGTTTCATTCATCCATTCATAACTGAGCCCAGATTGGTCTACCTTTCCTCTTTTGAGCTGCTTTTAGTCTCACTAATGAAAGAAAGGTGACACAGAAATGTGAATAAGAATGGAATTGCCTTCTATGAATCTTTCTAATCACCTTCCAAGAGAGTGGCCATCACTACATGCCATGGTATCGAATCACAGAACTTGACTCTGTATTGTGTGCAGAAGTGTTTCCTTTTTCTCTTGTCCTAAACCTTCTACCCAACAACTTCACTGTGTGCCCCAATCCCATCAGGCCACAAAACAGCCTTACCACGTGAGAGGCCATCTTGGCCACGCTCCTGGGTCTGAGCCCTCTGCCCTCCCTCTGAAGGAGATCTTTCCTCCTCAGAGAACTTAACTTCCATCTTCCTAGATGGTCCCCACATCTGAAAGAGCAGAAAAGGAGATGGTAAGAGAAGGAATGGAATAGGCCGAGGAGATGGATCCTGTCCCACTCTCAGACTCCTCACCCCTGCACTGACCACCAGAGCTGGTTCAACCACGGGGGCAAGAATCAGGACTGGATTTTCTTCCCAGACTAGTGAGTTCTCTAGAGGCAGAAATACCTGGAAGTATAGCCTTAGCAGAAGGTTGTGAGTTGAACTGAGTGAAGAAAACCCCCTCACCTGCTCTGCCTGTCTCTTCTCCTCTGCCTGACTCAGGAGGAAACCTTCAGCCAGGTCCACCGCCTGGGAACTGGTCTCCGGCCCGCATCCTCTGACCCAGCACTGCATTTCCTGGGGCAGAATGGCCAGGAACTGCTCCAGGATTACCAGGTCCAGGATCTGCTTCTTGGTGCGCCTCTCCGGCTCCAGCCAGTGGTTGCAAAGTCTATGGAGCTGGCTACAAACCTCTCGGGGTCCATCAGCCTTGTGGTAACAGAACTGCCGGAAGCATCGACTGCGTACATCTGCGGTCAAAGTCTCCTGAGCCAAGATCTCTGGCTCAGCTCTTTCCCAAAATTCAGCACCACTCCCTGTTTGGATGGGATGGGGACCTTTCCTTGATTTGTTGCCTATTCCAGGTCCTCCTGGGTCCTTCTCTTCCATCTCCTTCCCTTTCCCTAGGGATGCCTCCGACTGTGGAAACATACCCTTACTCACGTAGCTATGAAGAGACACAGGAAAACATATCAAAAAGGCAGAAAGAAACCAAAAGGGAATGGAGCTACATCACTGATCCTGGTCAAAAGACACCTAAGGAGTGCCCCAATGAATCAGATGGAGAATCCTCATTTAATTTTCAGATCAAGATTAATGTCATTGTGCCATAGTATGTATCAAGATTTTTGAGGTATGCACGTTTGGCCCTTCAGGAAAGCAAACCATCTGTGTTTGGGTCTTTAGAAATTTGTTGTCGATGTTATGACCTTGGCCTCCTACGACTGTGTCTCAGTGTGTCCTAGGGGCTACTCTCAACATAAACTGGAGCCCAGGACAAAATGACTGGTAAGGACTTAACCAATGCATCTATCTCCTCAATAGGCTGGACATGTTTGGCAATAGCTCTGTGCAAATCCTTGGGAGAGGGGAAGGGGCAGAGGGGCATGAAGGTTCTCCAGGTTAAGGCATGGGGACTGTCTGGATGAACAGGAGGAGGCAACAAACCAGGAGAAAAAGGCAGAGGGGACATGAAGCACTGCCCCAAATGCTTTGCATATGGGCAGCCAATCGGCTTGTATGATTCATTCCATGTGATCATGCCTGGGAGTCCTTTCTGGGCTGGCCGACAACTGACTTCCATGGCCGAGGATTTAATTTATTTTAATTTATAAAATTCAGATCCCACCTTTCTGCCCCCACAAGGGCCACCAAGGCGGCTAACAAATTAAAACATTTGTGTATGCATTATGTCTTTATAGTAAAGTCTGCCTTTCTCACTGGGACTCATGACTTGACTGCAACAACAACAAAGTGTGTTAGTACACACGACAGTCTCTAATAATTTCTCCAAGTGACTTTGGGAATCATTTTGTACAGAGCTACCCTATCACGAAAAGGTGGGAGTCTTCCTGACCTCCTCAGACAGGCCATTCCATAAGGTGCGGGCCTCAAAGGAGAAGGCACATGGATGGGCAGTTGTTGATTCTGCCCACCTGCTGGGTGGGACCTGCAGAAGTCCCTGCTCAGATGAGTGAAGCTACCATGGCAGAGCCATGAGAAGGAGAGACTGTCTTGCAAGTATAAGTCTCCAAGCCCATGAAGGGCTATGAGATAGCCAGTCCTTTAAACTGATCCCGATAACTGTTGGGCAGCCAGTGGATTGACTGCACAATGGGAGTAATATGCATGCTCTATCTAGCTGTCAATAATAGTCAATCTGTAGCATTCTGCACCAACTGGAGCTCCCAAATTCATTTTGAGGGGAGACCCAGGTACAGTGCATTTACATTAGCCAATCTCCTTGTCACCATGACATGGATCCAGGTGGCCAGGTGGAGTTGGAAGGAAGCCTTTTCTGCAACTGCATTAACTTGCTTCTCCAGAAACCCCACTGGGTTCAGTAAAACCCTGAAGCCCTTAAGTGAGTCAGCAAGGGTCAGCTGAACTCCATGGAAAGTGGGGAGCAGAATGTCCTTCAAGACCGCCACCTTCCCAACGGGCATTACTTTTCACTCTCCAGGATTTCGTTTCAGTTTGTTCACTCTTAGCTATTGACCCACAGCAGCCAGGCAAGCGATTCAGGATCTCTACTACATCGCCAGGAGATTTAGATAAGGAGATATAGACAGCTGCGTATCCTCTTCTCATGGACGTCAGACAAGCCCCAAACTACAAATGATTCAGCCTCGGAGTTTTACATTAAAGGCAAAAGAGCGGGGGATGGCGGCGGCGGCGGCGGCGAAGGATTGCGCCCAGTGGGTCCCAAGCAGATAACTGATCTCCAGGAGCCATTCTTTGGGTCCGGTCTGTAAGGAAGGTTTTGACTCGCGCCAGCCCACAGCCCCGGATGCCTCATTCTGCCCCCAGGCGCCCCAACAAGAGGGCAGGGGCCGCTGTGCCAAGGGCAGCGGAGAAAGCCACGAGGAGCCACAAGGAGGCCCAACCTTTGTCACCATGGGACAGGCATTTTAAAAACGTCTTATTACATTTTAAAACTGTTTAATACCAGCTCCCCGTCAAAATCACGCGATAGCCGCATTTCTCTCTTCCAGGACTGAAAGCTTATCCCCTCCCCAATGACTTACTTGTGAGTAAACCTTCCCGGGACGCTAACCTTCCTCGTGCAAATCTGAAGCCCTCCCTGATCTCTTTGGCATCAAATAGCGACGTATCCCCCTCCCCGGAAGGAAAAGACCTTTTCCTCTTTCCACCACCACCACCCCCGCCTTGCTTGGCCTCTCTAGAAAGCAGTTCTCTGGCTTTAACCCTTTCAGTGCTGCAGACGAAGGAGAAAAGTTTTCCCCATCTCCTCCTCCACGAGGCGCAGCGCCCAGAGCCCGACTTCAGCCAGGCTGCCCTCGGGAACGCCCTATACTGCAACTCCACGGGGCTCCTCGGGAGTAACTCTGCACGAGGGCAGCGCTGCCAGGGAGATCCCAGCCCAGACCGTTCAGCCCTGCCAGCGAATGGGAAGGCCCGGGTGAGTGGGGAGAAGGAGATGGAGGCAAACTCCAGCGAGCCAAAGCAGGGCTCCCCGCAAGCCTCTGGTTCAATAGGGCTTCCTCCCAAGAAAGTGGCTTTAGGATTGTTTTGAAAATGTCTGTTCCTATTTTAAAAGGAAGGAAGGAAATATCTGTTCCTGTAACGCGTTCCCTGCTTCTCAGAACAAAATGCCAGCGAGCTCGGTTGCCACTGCCAGTCCCCCACCCACCCCGGCCCTAGGGATGCCAACCTCCTGGGAGACCCAGGGAGATGCTTTTAGGATTGTAGCCTACAGGTGTGGGATGTCAATGACTCCCTTTGGTGGTATATGCCTTCCTTTGAGTAGACGCCGTCGAGGAAAGAGGGAGTGTGCCTATACACCGAAGCATACCTTGAATAAAACTTTTGAGTTTTATTTTCAGTCCTGGAAGACAGAAATGAGGCTATCGCGTGTTTTTGACGGGGCGCTAGTAGTAAACAATTTTAAAATGTGATAAGATGTTTTTAAAATATCTGTTCCAAAACGTCGGGCCTCTCTGTGTCACTGGGCTCAAACCTTGTTGGGACAGGATAAAAGCCGGAACAGCCAGGAACGGGCATTAAACAACCAAGCAGTACCGCAAAAAAACAACAACACTGGAATGCATTACAGACACGCTAGAACAATATTTTAGAAGTGAAAATGCGGAACTCTCGCATCTTTATTAACCCTTTCCAGGCCGAAATGCCTCCAGAACACCCTGGAACAAGCCGGAGCAGGCACTAAACAACCTGTAGTACCGCAGCCCAACCCGAAGAAAAATGTTCCCGATTTAAACAAAGCGGGAACAAAGCGCGATTACCTGCAGGTGTGACCGCCCCCCTATCCTATCAAATCAACACAATCATTTCCCAGAAGTCCACAATCCACTTATTACTTTTTCCAAGGTGGTGTTCTTCTCCATCCTGTTCATCGAGGACAAGAATGTGCTGGATGCTAAGAGCTTCAACCTAGATCCGTGCAAGTCCCCCCGCCCCCAGATTTCTCTTCTACACTTTCCGCTTCTCACTGGAGTACTTTCCTTCTCGGATTATGGAAATATTCCCAGCAGTTGCCTTTGCCAATGAAAAACGTTTTTTCCACTGTGCAAAAAAGTCGCTTTGCCTTTTGCCAATGGGAAATAAAAGTCTGTATGAACACGGTAGGGAGAAGATCCAAAAGAACCGACAGTGGGGTGATCATTTACTTCCGGTCATTTAAAAATCCCGAGACACTTTTTGGAAACAAGCCTAAACAGATCTACTCAAAAGTAAGCCCCACTGTGCTCTTGGGGGCTTATTTGCAGGAAAGCGTTTTTAGGATTTCAGCCTGCACGAGTTGGACGTCAATACCGCCTTTTTGTGGCATATCCATTCATCTGAGTCCTGCCCTGACCGAAGCAGGCGTCCAACTGGCAGACATAAACAGAATCCCGCACTACTGAGCCCACTGACTTCAGTGTAACGCTGTTCAGAGTGGCGTTGTTTTAAAAAAAAAAAAAATTCTTGAAGGAAAAACTGGCCATTCAACAGCTAAACCAACCAGATCAGGCTGAGAAAGCGCTCTCCAGCCCAATCGAATTCCTGCTGACTCCGAAGCAAGTCCACCTGTGTCCGCTTCCATCCAGTCGCTTGTGCCTGTTGCCACCTGCGTTTGGGAACGCCCGTGAAAACACATAACTGAAAAAAGAAGCCGTGAAATATCTTTTATCGGAGCCGAGCGGACCAAAATAGCACAAAACAGTGTGAAGGCTTTCCAGTTCTGGAGACCTCTTCGTCAGATTAGATTTTTTACTAGTCGGTGTAACTAAAAAGAAAGAAACATTTTAACTGTTCAACAAAGGGCAGGGCGCTTTGGAGCAGCTCCAACGACTACACTACAAGACTCAAGAATGGACCATACCAATATGTACTTACTTATGTTGATTATTTGATTTTAAGCAGTCAAACCAAAGAAGACACCAAGGAAATAGCTGATGAACTGAATAAAGATGTGGAAGTGAAACAATTGGGAGATATAAAACATTACCTTGGAATACAAATTGAGAGGACTGATGATGGAAGTTTTCTCTTGAATCAAAAGCACAATTATAGACTTTGTTGAATCTATGGACATAAAGAAACATGGAAATATTAGTACACCAATTGATCCCGTTTACCTAGGCCTGACAGATGGAAACTTACTCAAGAACAATAATGAATACAGAGAAGCAATTGGAAAACTCTTATACCTGAGCCGAGTTACTCGACCAGACATCTCTACTGCAGCTGGAATCTTAAGCAGAAAGACAAGTTCACCAAATCATCATGACTGGAAAGCTGTGAAAAGACTAGGTAGATACCTCATGAAAACAGCTGATTAAAAATTATTGATTTCAGTCTGTGACAACCCAAGACTAGTTGGATACATGGATGCCAACTGGGGCAAAAAGGAAAAAGATGGAAAATCAGCTAGTGGTTACCTATTCTACTAGGGAAACAGTGTGATCTACTGGGTTAGTAAAAAATTGTCACTCAATCTACTGCTGAAGCGGAATGTGTATCAGCTCAGAGTGCTTGCAATGATCTAGAATGGATCATCTATCTGCTAAAGGACTTTGGCATAGAAGAACCTAAATCAATAATCTTATTTGAAGATAATCAGGCATGTATAAGCATATCCAAAGGCGAAAATACCAAGACAAGCACCAGACACATCACCATCAAATGTCTTCTAGTGAAAGATATGCAAAAGAAGGGACTGATTGAAGTTCAGTACTGTCCTACTGAAGAAATGGTCGCAGATATCATGACTAAGCCACTCAACATAGCCAAGATCGCAAACCTATGTGAGAAGATGAACCTAATTGACCCAAAGCATGGCTGAAATGTTAGAACTTGAGAAGGGGTCTTGGAGTTACAAGTTGCTTACATTTCAGCCATTATAGAGTTAAATGTTGTTTGTCAGCATTGTGTAGTGAATACATTGTGTAATGTATTCATAGAATCATAGAAAGTTGGAAGGGACCTTGCAGGACATCTGGTCCAACCCCCTGCACTCTGCAGGAGCATAGCTGAAGGATAGCCCTACATACCTACAACATACCCAACTGCAGGAAAGTTTGTGGGAGTTGTTTATTCTAATTAAGTGACCTGTAACCTTTGTATTGGTCAACTAACACCTTGTTTGTAGAAATGCTTTGATCTAGTATTCATGTATTCAAAAAGTTAATAGCCTTTGTGTGAAGCAAAGAGGAAGTTCTCACAATGTAGCAGAGAAGAAGGAACCTAGAGTACTAGAGTAGATGCAAGTATGTAACCTTTATTTTCTTTTATCCAAAGTACCATTCCCATGTTTATTTTGTTTTTCTAGTAAAAGATATTTTTCTTTTACAAAGTGTGGCTCTTGTGTTTGGAATGCATCCTTCGACCTAGAAGAGAATCCCAACACTACTACATCCCTAAAGAGAGTTAAATCCATTTAAATCCATCAGTAATGTCTGATGTCAGGTGCATTGATGCCATGCACTTAAAAATACTGATCGGAGCTCCTTTTAAAACTTTTCCAAACAAAGAACAGAGTTTTATAACAGCAAGTGGCATTTGCTGTACTTTAGTTCCTTAACTTTGCTAATGTTGCTTGATTAATGAAATTAACTTGCTATATGGACACTGTTTGATGTTAAACATTTACTTGGACCAATCAACCTTGTACATCTAAAATAGTCTTTCAAAGGTCCCCAATAACCCCAGGTTTTTTAAAGATCCCCAATAACTCCAGTATTATAATGGATTTTCCCATTAGTTTACTTTCGCAGAATTCCAAAAATGCCCAGATAGCCAATATACCAATTTAAGGCAGCAGCACCCCACCCCAGACACCTTTACTCATTAAAGTGGCACACACCCCACCCCAAACGCTTATACTTATTTAAACAAGCAAATAAAACCCTGTTTCAGGAAACGTAGATTGAACTATCATGAAAAAAGGAACCTATATTTGGAGGGGATTTCCCCACCTTTATGACATTTCATTCCCTTCAAATAAGAGCTAACAGGCATCTACTTATCCCAAAAGTAAGGTAACTTAGAACCAGAATCATTCAGAGGTTACCTAGAGTTGCCAACCTCCGGGACTTGGAGATCTCAGAATTATAATGGAATTCTAAGCAACAGAGGTCTGTCCCTCTGGTGGAAATGGCTGTTTTTCAGGGTAGAGTCTACCTCATCATATCCAGCTGAGGCCTCTCCTCTCCTCTCCCCAAACCCTTCCCTCCTGAGACTCCACCACAAAATCTCCAGTAATCTCCTGGAGATGGCAACCCTAGCCCAGGCCTAGCCTAATGAGTCCTCCTGCAAGGACAAAATCAGTAAAGGCCAGCCTGGAATAAGGTGGTTGCCTAGCAACAGCCATGGAGAGAATTCTTTGCTTAAAGCTACAGGTCATTTTTAAAAGATTTTTAAGTCCCCAATGTATTTTGGTTAGATTTCAGATTTTTCTGCCAACCTGGGCCCTTTTAGGTTTGCAGAAAGATCTGTCTTGCCTTTCACAGCTCTAGTAATTGGATTTCAGTATCCAAAGATTTTCCCACTAATACAGAATAAGGTAGTCATAGTACACCTCTCTGCTGCACTTGCCCACCACTTGTTCAAACTGGAGGGAAAGTTTTCCTTCAAAAAGCAAACAAACTTCTCTGTTTTGGAAGTAGTTTGCCACACTACTTATTTGAGGAACACTAACATAAAGCTCCTTTAGACTTTCAGAGAATATAACTCAGTGAAGTCACCAGATATCATAATCAGGTCTTTATTTCATCTATTGCAAATTTAACAAATAAGAACCTTTTAAACGAAAAAAGCAAACAAGCTTTATAGATACTTCACAATGTAAGAATGGGAGGTTGCACAAATCATTTTGTAACATTAGTAATGCCAGATGTCAGGTATAGTGTCCAGTACTTAAAAATACTGATTTTAGCCCTTTTAAAAATATTCAAAACTGAGAACAGAGTTTTACAATAGCAATTGGCACTTGAGGTATTTTAGTTCCTTAACTCTGCTAATGTTTCTCTGTTGAAGTGATTAACTTGCTATATGGACACTATTTTATGTTAACCATTTACTATGAAAGAACATTTTAGATGTAAAAAGTCTCAGCTATTAGGATTTATCTATTAGTTTAAGAGGGAGTAAAAATGATCCGGTGGATATACCAGCCACATTTCAGGAGATTCCTTGCTGTATGTAATAGGTATTGGTGAAACAGGTGGCAACCCCAGCAGGAGTGATCCCACTCAAGTCGTATAACCAAGTAACCCCCTCTAGGAGCGACAGTGTCCCCATAGGAGCCAGTGTGGGGCAACTCCAAGAAAGTAGTCGAGAGGGAAAGCAAAACGGAAACGACTTTATTTGGTTACGGCCCATTCCTCCAAGCGCTTTTCATTCCTTCCATCATCTAATTAGCTTGCTGGACCGTCCAGCGCTGGATCAGACCGTCGTCCTCTGCGGGGCCCCCACATGCCGAAAGCAGGTACCCGAGCCACTGGAAATCCTCGTAGCTCCCGGCGCGGGGGGTTTGGCAGGCAGGCTGGGCGGGGACAGGAGAGCTGGCCGACACCAGGGGCGGAGGAGAGTGCTGCGGCGGCCTTTTCTCTTGCTTCGCTGGGGCATAGGTGGCAGCTCCGCTGAAGGCCTGGTAAGGCGGTGGCATCGCCAGACGACGACTCTTCGCCCTGCGGTTCTGATACCACACCTAGGAGGGAGAAGGACACATGGTGAGCCAAAAGGGTCTTCCGAGGCCTTCCCTTCTCCCCATCCACCCCGGCACCAGCTCAAAGACACCTTTGCGCCAGGCGAGCAAGACACGGCAGCAGCAGAACAGCGGCTTCTCAGCTAAAGGTTCAACAGGCCAAGTGCTGCCCACCGAGGGCGCGCCCTCTCTCCTCGCGGTGGAAGGGCAGCTCGTCTCCGGAGAGACGAAAAAGATTTTTCTGCTGGAGATCGCCCCCCCCCCAAAGGAAAGGCGAGGAGGAGAAGCGGTCCGCAGAGCAACCCCAAGGCAGAGCGGAGGTGCCAAAACGGGGACGGGGGGTGGTGGCTTGCAGCCGGATCCCTTCGCACTCGTCCAGAGGCGTTTTTATTTTTAATCTAAAACTTGTACGAGCCGGGGTGGGCTGAGTCCCACCATGCTCCACAGAACTGGGTCAGACTCGGCCACCCGGAATATACCCTTAAACTTTTATAGCCCCACCCCCCCGGTGTCAAGCCGATCGGAAAGCGAGAGGAATCCTGTAGGAACCCCCCACCCCCACCCCGGGGTAGAGAGACCGAAAAAGCACACGGAGGGCCCCCGCCCCCCAACACCACACAGCCCGGCAGCCTGGACACCGGAGCTGACGCTTTGGCGGCGGTGGCAGGGCTGCAGCAGAGTCTCCCCTGAGCTCTCCAGGGCATCGAGCCCGGCCGAGGTCCCCGCCGGAGCGGAGGAAGAGGATGCCTGCCCTGCCCGTCGACGGCCCCCTCGCGCCGCGCCGCCTCGGTCCGCCGGGCTGCCTGGGTTCGGGGACGGTCGGCTGGTGGCGCCCCGCGGGAGACCCTCCCCACCCTGCCGCCGCCTGGCCTCCACGCAGCCTCCCGGCGCCCGGCCGCCCCCCCCGCGGCTCTCAGCCAGCCTAAGGCCCGCTGGGGGGGGGGGGGAGAAGGGGCTTCCTCGCGAGACGGGCCGCTGGGCTCCCCCCCCCCCCGCTCACCTGGATCCTTGCCTCCGGCAGGCCGGTCTCAGCCGCCAGCTGCTCCCGCGCCGAGATGTCGGGATAGCAGTTCGCGCGGAAGACCTCCTCCAGCCGCGCCAGCTGAGCAGGGCTGAACTGCGTCCTCTTGCGGCGGCCGGCGGAAGGCACGCCTGGCGGGACCGGCGACAGGAGTGCGGCTGAGCCCGAGATCGGCAGCCGACCGGCGGCGCCCCACGAGTCCCCCGGCGGAGGACCTCCGGCCGCATCTGGAGGAGAAAGCGCGGGTGAGCCGGCGGGCAGGGGAAGGGCCCCGGCCTGGGCTCCCCGGGGAAGGAACCGTCCGGAGCAACCCAAGGAAGGAAGCCCCGCCATGCCCGGGAGATGCGCCCCGGCCGCTAGTCCCAACTCGCCCTCTGCCGCGAGGCCCGGACGCCCCGCCGCTGGAAAGCCCGGGCGCCGCGGGGCAGAGAAAGAGCTTACTTGAGACGGGGCAGGGGCTGAGGACGCTCCGCTCGGGAGGCTCCGCCCAGTGGCTTTCGCGGACCCCCCAAAGACCGTCCATAGCCGCGGCGACCGCTGCTCCTCTGGGGGCTTCGGGGCGGGGGAGGCCACGCTGGCCCGGCCCCTGATATACTCTGCCCGGGGAGCGACTGCGCCCCCCCAGGGGGCGGGGACAACCCTGCGGGGGAGGGGGCGACGGCAAGGAGTCAGAGACTGGAAAGCCCGAGAGCCCTTCTCCCCGACACCACCACCACCCCGCCCCCCAGCCCGGCAGTTTCTCCGCAATCCAAAGTCACTTCCCACAATTAGAAATGGCACCTTTAAACATTTATTTATTAGTCACAGTTGTGCCCCGCCCTCCCCACAATGCAGGCTCAGGGCGACTCACAGTCAGTACATATACAGTTAAAAACGCATAAATCATATAAAATAATTTACCTGCTAGTCCGACATATTTATTGCTTTACAACTGTTGACCATATAAACATTATTTAGTGTCACTTTGCATATCTTGATCATCATCATCATGTTGCATGTTAATTTGCCGTTCACTCTTTGAAACTGAGCAAACTTCAGCGGACAGCGGAAGACAGGAGGGCCTGGCGTAAACTGGTGCATGGGGTCGCGAAGAGTCGGACTCGACTGTGCGACTGAACAACAACAACAACTTTGGCTATCAAATTTGAACCCTGCCTGCCATTCTAACGTATTTGAAAAAGTGTCCCTGCACAGGAAAGCTCCTACCTTGAATAAACCTTTGTTGGTCTTAAAGGTGCCGCTGGACTCTAATTAGTTGTATAAGGTGTGGGATTTATGCAGGAGTAAGCCCCACGGAGTTCAGTCAGGCTCACCTCCAAGTGTTTCTTTTAGAGGAACATCTCACCTTTCCATTGAATAGCAATCAGTCTTCAGTATGGCGACCCCCCCCATCTATAAAACAATCTGAACAAGAAAGACCTAGAAAGACGGCTGCAGCGGCAATCCATAGGGTAATTCGGGTGGCCGACTGGCTTGGAGAAAAATACCCTGAAGCTCTAGTGGATATTATTCACTAAGAGAAGGTATCTAACTCCAAGCCAGGTAAAAGTTTCAGCTGCCAATTTCCACGTATCAAGCCTCTGTTTAAGCGAATGTTTGCCTCCTAAACAGAGGCCCCCTTCACACGGAGCATTTGCCCCGCTGAAGGCAGGGTAGCCCTGCGGACTTTCCATGCGCGATCATACCAGCACATCTGGGAGGCGTAGCACTCCCATGGCCAACCCATGGCTTCCTGTGGAAAACGAGGAGTAAAAAACGACTAGGGTCGAAGTACTAGTTTCCGGAAACCCCGGGAAAGGCCAGCGTCTGATCACGGGAGCGCCAGTATCCCGCGGCTTCTGACGCAGGCCCATGTCCCGGGGTTTCCGGATGTTGTAAGTTTCCATGGGATGCGCACCAATGCTGAATGAGGCATGCACATATGCAAGACACGGGCAGCAGCCCACCCCCCCAACAGCACATGCACACTTCGCAACAGCACAGCTTGCGTGGTCTGCTGCGCTGCTTTTTTGCTGCACTGCAGCAGTGCAGTGTGGGCACTTGGAGCTGGAGCGTGGCAACCCGGTGGCCCCTGTGATCCGGGCTATTGCGCCTTATTTTGCTCAGAGGTGAACTGCCACGCCTCCCCCCCTGCGTTTTCTGGCTGGTATGACCGGGGCCAGAGTTACACACTACTTCTAACCCCCCTGGACTTCGGTATATCACTGTTTAGGAAGGCGCTGCAGCAGATAATAATTAGTAAAAAAACGACCCACACCTATTGATGGAAAAGATAGTATCTAAACCAACAGTTGCTGAACCAACCAGATTAGGCTGTGAAATCTTTGTACTGCCCAACCAATGCCTGCTTACTTGGAAGTAAGTCCACCTGTGTCCGCTTCCTTCACATTGAGTGTATGTCTATCGCAATCTGAGTTTGGGAACACCCGTGAAAACACATAAATTTTAAACGTCTGGCAGATGTATTTATTTATTTTTAATTTATTATTTCGATTTATATCCCTCCCTTCCAGGGAGCAGGCTCAGGGCAGCTCACAACAATCAACACAATACAGTCTTTAAAATAGTAAAGAGTTAATAAATACAGTATAAAGCAATACAATAAAACAATTTAAAACATTTAAAGTGGGCAGTGCGATATAGTAGTTCAATTCCTGCATCCAGAGTAAATGGTCTTATGGAACAAGACAGAAAAAACGTCTTTAGCCGCATGGGTCCATAACAAAATGTAACAACAGAAGACATGTCATACCTTTTATGAAAGCTAACTCAAATTGCACAAATCTGTGCGCAGGCTTTTGACTTCTGGAGAGCTCTTCATTAGATTAGATATTTTACAAGGTGGTGTAAACTAAAGCAAAGAAACATTTCAAGTGGAGGGAACCACACGAAGTTTCACTAGGCAACACTGTCACCGTTTGGCTGACATTGACTCTTAATGCATCGATTTGAATCCATCTGCAGGATTATTAGGGACTGCTTTTATGCTCGCTGTCTTGGTCTTGCCGAGGAACTGTGCGCTCCCGTTGGCACAATGAGACAGGCAAGGGCCGCTTGCTGATTCTGAGGCTTTCAGTTCAAGGGCTCCCCTTTTTCCTTCGTGTTCTAGGCAGGCAAGGGGGCGACCTGATCCTGCCCACGCCCTGTGCCCCCTGGAGACAGCAAAGCATTTTCTCCACAGCCCGCTCAACCAAGAGCTCTTTTGGAATATTCATCCTGTCCAAGAGCAGCTGAATGCGCCAGTTATTTGGTCGATCTCGATAAAAGGTATCGCTTGACTTCTGTGTTTTGACTTCACTCAACCAGGCAGTCCTTCTCGTGAGAACAAAGTGCCTCCGAGGAGCTGAAGTTGTTAAATATAAACGTACAAATTTATCTCCTTGCACTAGTTGGGCACATTCAGTTCTTTGCTTGCTCTGATTTTCTGCTCTACTGAGTCTCGCAGGGGAGGTGGCCCCGCCTGGGGTTGCCAGATCCAGGTTGGGAAAATCCTGGAGATTTGGGAATGGAGCCTGGGGAGGGCAGGGACCTCACTGGGGTCTAACTCCATAGAGTGCACCCTCCGAAGGATCCATTTTCTCCAGGGAAACTGATCTCCATAATCTGGAGATGGAGCTGCAATTCCACGATCCCACCCAGGTCCCACCTGGAGGCTGGCAACCCTGAGGGCGAAGAATTATTGCTTTGCCTAGACGTAATTCCTATTATTTCAACGGGACTTCTAGGCGTCCCTAGGCCTAATGGTTAAGTGCAGGGACTCTAATCTGGGAGAACCGGGTTTGAGTCCCCACTCGTCACTCCACTTACAGCTACTGGATGACCTTGGGCAAGCCATAGTTCTGTCAGAGCTCTCCTTGAAAGAATAGTTCTTGAAAGAACTCTCTCAGCCCCACCTACCTCACAGGTAGGGGGAAGGGAAAGGAGTTTGTAAGCGGCTCTGAGACTCCGAGTGAAAGGCGGGTATAAATCCAATCTCTTCTTCTTGTCGTCAAAGAGAAATCAAGCAGTGCTGGGGTCGGGAACTGAATGCTAGGCACCTTCACTCGGGAAACAAGTCCGTGGGATTTGCTCCCTTAGGGCTGTCCCCGGCCTTGAAATATTCACGATGCCATCCCAAATGCTCAGGATTATCGGAACAATGGAGCAGGGCCGGGGGTGGATCAGAGTTGCAAATACCTTACTCGGAAAGAGAAAGGGGCGTTTGGTGCCGGCTGCCCTAACCGGGCGTCACCCGTTCTTCTGCCCGCCCCCACCCTCCGCCCAACAAAGGCCTCTCCTGATTGATTGATTGATTGATTTGATCAGCTCATTCACCATAGGCAAAAGCAGGACTGGCGCACCGGGCAGCCTCCGCACTCAAGGAGAACCACACCCGCGCCCTGCCCTTGGGGTGCAGTTTAGAACCCCTCTTCTCTTAAGACTTCATGACTTTTTATGACCTCTCTGTTCCTCCCTCCTTCCTGTGGGGACATCATTCTGCGTTCAGCTGCTAACAGTCCACCGGCATGCAAATACTATTGTCATAAATACTGGAGTGTTTGGTCTTGCCAAAGGCTAGCTGGGAGTTAAAACTCCTCTGTAGTAAGTCACTAGTGGGAATGCCTGGCCCATACTTGGAGATCTTGTATGCCTAACAATAAAGGAAGCATACCATCACATGTGCCTTTACCACCCATCCCTTGCTGCCAATGTGGGAGATGAAGAGAAGATAAAATTCTACTGGAGTTAATGCTTGACAGTACTGGAAGAGGTTGCAGGTAGCTGAACTGGTCCAAAGCAAAACCCAAAAGCCACGTATCAGAGGGCCCAGGGTTGGAGTCAGCAATTGGCCTGGGCAAAACTGTCTTGTCCCTTTCATTGAGGCTTCATGTGTGGAGACGGGCAGCTGAAGCCTTTCCTGGCAAGGAGGTAACCAGCACCACCTGGTATTTGCTGCAGTTCACACTGATACTGAAGGGCTAGCCAGAGGGACCAGTTTAAGTGATGGCAACCCTACTGTGAACAGAGTAGGCGCCTTACACCAATTATGAAAGCAGACCCACAGAGGAGGCAGGGGCTATCTCAGGCATGTCTTTAAAAAGTATATGATGGTATAAATTAAAAGCAAACAGATACCTAAAACGGCCTGATGAGTGCTGAGCCAGGGTCCAGGGGTTCAGAAGGCAGGAAATGTTGAGAGTCAAGGGGAAGGAGAGGGGAGGGGAGAGGAGGGGAGGGGTGGCAGCAAAGGATTCTGTTGAAATTGACCAGTTTATACCATCCTGGAAAAAAAAGGATTTTGGTGAGATTTCCAAATTATTTATCATGATTTATCATTATCTTCAGAAGTCTTTTCTGGCCCCCAGCTTGTATGAACCATTTCTGAGGAGAAGCAGCATCACACCTGGATCCAGCAGGCAGCCCCTTCTTCCTGGCTGCTGTTCCGCATTCCTCCACCTTGAGCCATCACAGCTGTCTCAGAACCAGGGCTCTTTTTGTAGCAGGAACTCCTTTGCATATTAGGACACACCCCTAATGTAGCCAATCCTCCAAGAGTTTACAGAGCTCTTCTTACAGGGGCTACTGTAAGCTCTTGGAGAATTAGCTATATTAGGGATGTGTCACCTAATATGCAAAGGAGTTCCTGCTACAAAAAGAGCTCTCTCAGCCCCGCCTACCTCACAAGATGCCTGTTGTGAGGAGAGGAAGGGAATGCTTTGAGACTCCCCTTAAGGTAGAGAAAAGAGGGTATAAAAAAACCTTCTCCTTCTTCAAAAGAGCAGTTTTTTTTAACGCCCTGCTTTTCTGTACCTTCGGGAGTCCCAGCCCCACAACAGGCACCTTGTGAGGTAGGCAGGTCTGAGAGAACTGTGACTGGCCCAAGGGCACTTGACAGGCTTCATGTGAAGGCTTAACCACTACATCATCACTGCTGCTCTTATCCACTACATCCAGAGGTGTCAAACTAATTTGTTATGAGGGCTAGGTCTGACATAGATGTCATTTTGTCAAGCTGGGCCATGCCTGCCATAAAATGTAATGCCAGGTATGGGAGATAGAAACTTTATAAAGAACACAGACAAACCCAATTAATGATATTATTTTTTACTCAAAATACAAACATGCTTAAAACAGCAACATTCTTACAGTATTTCCTTAAAATATCTCCCTGATGCCCACAGTCCCATTTCCATTGCCTGTCACTCATTAACACTGGGACAGTATACAGGGACATATAATGCACAATCTCTGTCATCTGGCAATAAAGGTACAGAAGAAGAGAAGATGATGTTGGATTTATACCCCGCCCTTCACTTGGAGTCTCAGAGTGGCTTATAAACTCCTTTCCCTTCCCCTCCCCAAAACAGACACCCTGTGAGGTAGGCGGGGCTTAGAGAACTCTTTCTAGAACTGATCTTGCAAGGACAGCCCTGATAGAACTATGGCTTGCCCAAGGTCATCCAGCAGGTGCAAGTGGAGGAGTGGGGAATCAAACCCGGTTCTCCCAGATTAGAGTCTGTGCACTTCACCAGTACACTAAATTGGTAATGACCACTTACTCATGGGCTGGATAAGAGCCCTGGACAGGCTGGTTCCAGACTGTGGACCACATGTTTGACATCCCTGTGCTACACCACACTGGCTCTTATGAACTGGAAAATTTTCCTTTATTGCACTTACTCAGGAGTAAGCCAATTTGATTTCAGAGAGGCTTTTGTTTGAGTAAATACTCATAGGACTAAGTTTACATTCATGTTGGTGTGAAGCAGCAGAACAAGGTCTGAATCCAGTGGCACCTTTAAGACCAACAAAACTTTATTCAAGGTATAAGCTTTTGTGTGCATGCACACTTCTTCAGATAAATTGCTACACATTGCTACAACAACCACCACTACACAAGCATACACTACAGTAGTGGAGCTCATACTTATTATCCAGTTAAATTTGTATGCTGTATTCACATCTTATCTAGTTTTAGGCATCTTTCCTTGGTATTATAATCAATTTTACATGGTACTACCTATTGCTTAAATCTTCATAATTTCTGTATATAGTCCTCAATCCATCTATAGAGTTCACGCCAAGTATTTTCGAAGATCTTTCTTTTTTGCCTTCTAACTAGAGAGTTAAATTGTCCATTTCTGCTGCTTCAGACAGTTTACTTATGATTTCTTCTTTTGTAGGCACTTCTTTTTTCCAATACTTTGCATATAAAATTCTTGCTGTGGTTACTACATGTGCAATTACATATGTATGTATCTTTGTAAAGGAATCAGGAATAATGTTTAATAAAAATAATTCAGGATTAAATGATATGGTTGTGTCTAACATTTTTTGTAACATTCTGTATATCTATATTCAATATGTTTTAGCAATCTTACATGTCCACCACATATGGTAATATGATCTAATTTTACTTTTACATTTCCAACATGTATTTGACATATTTGGGTACTATTTAGCTGAATTTTCAGGAGCTACATGCATCTATAAAACACTTTATATGTATTTTCTTTATAAGAAGTTGCCTTTGTGAATTTTATGTATAGTTTCCATACCTTAGACCATTCATCCATTCAAATAGTATGGCCTATATTTTGTGCCCATTTAATCATAGCTTCTTTTACCACTTCACCCTGCATTCTCATATCTATTAAAACATTATAAATTCACTTTATATATTTACAGTCTTTCTCAAACATGATTTTATCAAGCTCTACAGGTGAAACATAGAAACCAGTTACATTATCTTTTGAAAATCTAGAATCTAATTGTGCTCTTTCCCACCAGTTCAACTGTATATCTCTTTCTTTAAGTTCTTAAGTCTGGAGTTGATTTTGTTTATTCAACAGATCTTCATATGTCCAGGCTAAATCTTTTGAAAATATCTTGGGATGTACAAATGCTTCTAGGGGCGAGACCCATTTTGGTATTTTAGTATAATATAGGTTCTGTACTTCATCCTGTTGTTTCAGTAATGCTGCTCTTAGCATATGCTGGTTAAAATATTTATGGGCCTTACTTTTCCTTTACCACACAAAAGCATGCCAACCTATTTGTAGATCATGGCCTTCCAACCTCAACAGTATTACATCTTCTAGAGTGAGCCATTCTTTCATCCATGTTATACTAGCTGCTTTATAATATAGTTGCCAATCTGATAGGGCAGATCCTCCACTTTCTTTTTTATCTTGCAATATTTTCAGCTTAATTCTTGTTTTTTTTTCTCTTGCCAGATAAAAATTGTCTCACTAGTTTATCAAGTTATTTTAAAAAATGTAGGTTTTTTATTATAGGTATCGTTTGAAATAAAAAGATCACTCTTGGTAAAATGTTCATCTTCACTGTCGCTATTCTTCCCATAAAGGAGAGGTTTAACTGCTTCCAATTTTGTAAATCCTTCTTGATGGTTTCCATTAGTTTTACATAGTTTTCTTTGAATAGAGAACTACATCTGTTTGTTAAGTTTATTCCCAAATACTTTATATTCTTCTTTACTTTCATTCCTGAGCATTCCTGTATCTTTTGAGCTTGGTTTTTGGTACAGTTCTTTAATAGCATTTTAGTCTTTTTAAAGTTGATTTTCAATCCAGCATGCCGACCATATTCTTTAATAGTCTGCAGAAGAGGGTCTATTGTTTGTGGCTCTTCCAAGATAAAAAACAGATCATCTGCGAAGGCTTGAAGTTTATATTCTTCTCCTTTAATTCTGAGTCCTCTAATGGAGTTAAGTATCCCTAGAAGAAGAGGAGATTGGATTTATACCCCGCCCTTCACTACCTGAAGGAGTCTCAGAGCAGCTTACAAACTACTTTCCCTTCCCCTCCCCTCCCCTCCCCAGGCCACAACAGACACCCTGTGACGTAGGTGGGGCCGAGAGAGCTCTGACAGAAACTGGTCTTTTTTTCAAGAACAGCTGTGTCAGAACTATGGCTTGCCCAAGGTCACCCAGTAGGTGCAAGTGGAGGAATGGGGAACCAAACCCGATTCTCCCAGATTAGAGTCCGCGCACTTAACCACTACACCTTACCCTTTCACATAGCACCTCTAAGCAAAGATGAACAAAAGAGCATTTTTTATTTTGAACTGGAAAAGTTATCATGGGATCAATATTGAAATTTCACTTACTTTAAAGAAATTCCTGTCCCACTTTTCTACCAGTATTACACACACAATAACACATTCAAAACAGTTTAAAATAATAGGATCTAAATTATAATCTATGAAAAACATTTCAAAAAGAAGTATGTCCCTGTTTGCTGACAGACTGAGGAGAGAATCTTGCTTTGGGGAGGCTAAACAGGTGGCAACCAAAATGATGGAATTCCCTCCCCAGGGAGATTCCTTAGTGTTTTCTGCTAGTGGGTGTAGCCTTTCTGACCCTTCTTCTTGTTCAGTTTTATATCTATGTAGTGTTTTTAAAAGCTGATTGTAAATCTCTTTTAACTGTTTGCCATCTTGATGGTCCTAATTGGGTGGAAAGGCAGCACACATGTTTTAAATGAAGAAATAATAAATAGTTTTAATATGGCACAACAGATGATATTGGTGTCAAATGAATGTGTTTCAGGATCACACATCCAACATCCAAAGTGAGGGTACTGCAAGCAGGGCTTCAGAAGAGGATCTCAGCAGACAAAGGAGGAGGTGACTGTTTAGGTACCTTCCTTCCATGCTACTTCAGGCTTTAAAAACTGGTACTTTGTATTGTGCTGTTCTGCTCTCCACATTTGTCCAGGGGCAGAAGCCAAACAGTAGCCCTGCTTAGAAGCCTAGACCAAACATCACAGTGTAAATTGGCCTCTTAGCTTCACTAAAAGGCAGTCTAAACCTCAGATCAATGCCACTTTCTCAAATGAACATTTCTTCTTTAATATTCTTTTATCTGAAAATTTAGCAGCCCATTAAGATTTAACCTACACAAAAGCTGTCTTGTCAAAGAGCTGCAAGCCCTGGCCAGTTCAGGACACCTTATTTGTATATCAGTAGCATTCCTGCCTCCCCTCGGGTAGGGTAGGGAGCCAGCTGCCAATTACCTGACCTAGTAATTTCATCCTCTGTAGGTCCTTCCTTATCGCAGGCAGAGCTTTCCCAGCCTGTTAAGGTTTAGCAAGTACAGTCCTGTGATCTTTTCATATTCATCTGTCATAGATGATTTCCTCCCCCAGGCTTTCCTCAAGGTTTTCCTTGCTAGCTGAAGTTCTTAACAGCTACTTGAGAGGAAGAGAATACACTAATGGGAGCAAGACAGACTGATGTCTTACACCTCCAGGGGGATTGCCATTAGCTTTCTAAGCAGACCACCAGATCCTGAGCTTGATGAGTCATTTGTTGATAAGGGATGCCTAAGAATATGGCTAGGTTAGGTTTAATGGCTTATGACAAGCTTATAACTAGAACAAATTTAGAGTCCAGTGGAACCTTTAAGACCAACAAAGGTTTATTCAAGGTATGAGCTTTTGTGTGGAAAAAGTTCAAATACATTGTTTCCATTGTATTTGAAAAAGTTCAAACTTTTGTCACGTTGATGGAGTTTGAACCTTACCTACCATTCCATTGTATCTGAAAAAGTGTGCCTTTCACACGAAAGCTCATACCTTGAATAAACCTTTGTTGGTCTTAAAGGTGCCGCTGGACTCTAAATTTGTTCTACTGCTTCAGACCAACACTGCTAACCACCTGGATTTATTTAACTAGAGTGAATGTAATAGGGATACAAAGTGACAGAGAGGTTAATGGGAAGTTCCTGTCAGCCCTCTGATTATAACATGGGATAACAGCATGAACAGCATCTTACACAGTTCTCCTAAGGATTACCAAAATCATGTATATGAAATGTTTCATAGCATTCTAAAGTGCTGTATAAATGGTAATAGTATTCATTTCTTTCTTTTTTATTTTTTTTTATTTTTATAATAAACAACAAACACAAATACAGAAAAGTTTAGAGGTACCATTTACATCATTATTTTAGTTATTTTGTTACCTCGTACACTGTCTACTTTGTAAATTCATATTTTCCACCTTACATTTTTATAGAAATATTTTGCATTATGATTAAAAGTACAGTTTGTATTATCTTCTAATTTGGTTATATGTCCATATGCTTTATTTGTTGTAATCTTCCAACCATTTGTAAAATCTTGATGATGTATTTTTGAAGCTTCCTTCATCTTGTCCTCTCAAAATTAAAGTTAGTTTATCCATCTCTGCAGTCTGAGGTAATAGTATTAATTTCTAAGACTATAGGTAGTGGTGTGTATCTGTAGAGAAACTCCCCAAATAACAATGCAGTACCTTATACCAGGACGAAACTATCACAGAACAGCCAGCTTTCAAGCTCCTCAGAGCTTTTCATCAGGCTGGATGTTCAGGAAAAAAAGGAAGGATGGAGAGAGAAGATGTTTAGATCATGATGCTGGGATGAACAGAGCAACAACTGATGGGCTCAGAGTGGTGTAACTCTGTTTAGGAATGCATAACTATCAACCTGTATCTATTGGTCTTTAGAACAAAGCAGGTCAGAGTATAGTCTGTTAGTTCAATTACAAATAGTGAATTGTTATTTAGATAAGACTAATGGCTCTTCAAACCATTCACAAATAAAGCAATATGAAAAGCTTAACTCATTCTACAACTTGTATCACTTACTAGCCTACCTGGGAACTACACCAGAAGCAAGACCCAAGATAGATGGCCCTCTGACAAGCAATGTGGATTCTGTGAACTTAGGCAGATCATGGGGGGGTGGGGGGCAGAACAGGTTGCCTCAGTGCTTAGTTCTTGTGGCCCTTTTTTGCATGCCCAGGGAAATTGCAAGGAAGTGGAACTGTTGTGCTGAAAGTTTTGGATGCTTGTGGTGAAACTGAGGAAGTTATACTCAAGGACTGCATCTTTATTCCTGAGGCTACTAACTGCCTCATGGCCACTAGCAGAATCATACAAACTGGCTTTGCCAAACTTGTTTTTAACATCTGCAACATAGCATTTAAACTTTTCAAGCACTTGAACTTTGCTTTTAAGTAGATATGTATAGACGGAAATGCTGATTGCCACTGTGGGGTCAGGAAGCAATCCTGGAGTTTTTTTGCCATCTTCTGGGTATGGAACAGTGGTCACTGTGGGTGTGGAGGGGGAGGTATTTGTGAGTTTCCTGCATTATTCAGGGAGTTGGACTAGATGACCCTGGAGGTCCCTTCCAACTCTATGAGTCTATATTCTTTGGCATATTATTGTCCACCATCCACTCCAAGGGGCATCTATTCTAGTGGGTTGCCTCTTTAATCCTAACATAAAAAGAGCCTTATATGTGCCTGTTTATTGATTTATACAAAGTATTTATGTATGGTTACTATTATTATAATAATTCTAGTAACTGGATATCACATTTACTCATTAAGATGCCTATAAAAGGACATACAAATGCAATATCCAATACTAAATCATAATTAAACCAAATCTAAACAGAAAGAAAACAAGACAGTACAACTCAGCAACTGCATCATAGAGGGAACAGACCTAAGTATGTCTTGTCAGCAAT
Source organism: Gekko gecko (assembly GCA_029375565.1). NCBI lineage: Eukaryota > Metazoa > Chordata > Lepidosauria > Squamata > Gekkonidae > Gekko > Gekko gecko. The sequence continues at coordinate 85,135,080 of JAPDNY010000001.1, read as the reverse complement.
AAGTCCTATTTTATTTATTGGGACTTATTCCCAATAAAGTGTTATTAGGAGAGCAATCAAGGACCAGTAAATCAACCAAAGGCAGAATAAAAAGTGAAACATTTTAAACTGCCCTAGAATGACAATTAAAATAAAATCATCTGAATTCCCAAGGAAGAGCATTCCAGAGTTTGTAAGCCACTACAGAAAAGGCCCTGCTTGTCATAGAGGCTAATCTAGCTGCACATAAAATGGAAACTTCAGCAGTACCTCATAATTGCATAATAATTATGGGTTATTCATATGGGTTTCAACCTTTTCCACCAACTGTCATAATTTTTATCCCAAATGCATATATCTAGACCTTTAGTGATTTCAGTAATTAGCAGAACCTTTAAAAAGCTGACTTACTGAAGCAGAGTGAATATGAGGTTGCCAGTTGGACAGGGATGAAGTATCCTTCCTATTTAAGAAAGACTTAATGAGTGGAAACGAGCAGTTGACAATTTTCATGGCATGTCATAAATAAAATCACCTGATAATTGCTTGCAAAGCAAATTGATACATAAGAACATAAGAGAAGCCAATGTTGAATCAGGCCAATGGCCCATCTAGTCCAACACTCTGTCACACAGTGGCCAAAAATACCAGATGCCATCAGGCGGTCCAGCAGTGGGGCCAGGACACTAGAAGCCCTCCCACTGCTGCCCCCCCCCCAGCCCCAATTGAATGGACAGCTACAGGGATCATATAAAAGCTGCCAACCTTAGATGTGTGCAATTAATTTGAGGACTGACATTTCAAGACTTTCTGCTAATAAGTGTTACTTTCCTTCTTTAAGGAGACACATTGTTAATTAATTTTTCCACAAGAGGGCAGCCTTTTCTGAAGTTGGCTTATGAGATCCAAAGAACGCAATTCTAGTATCTACATATTTAGTTTCATTATTTTATGGAATTGTCTTTCTGCACGTTTGCATTGCACCAGACTTATTGGCTTTTTACATGTTAGTATAAAAAATCCTGTCCTTTACATCTGAGGAATGCTTTAGTTGGTTTTCCTTATGCTGCTGGCTATTTCTACTTTATAGGATCCAAAGGTGTCCTTAGTATAAGTGGAAGGCACGTCTGGGGATCTAGAATGTGTGTGGCAGGGGTCCACAACTTTTCTGAGCCTGTAGACACCTTTGGAATCTTGAGACAGTGCAAAGCTTGGTGGGCATCACAGGGAGTACTGGTAGATGCCATGGTTGTGGAACCTAATCTATGAATTACCCAATCCAGCCACTTCCTTCACCCCACACTGACTCCGATATTATTAGAGGCATTGGGAGCTGGTTTTTGGGTGGTGTGGGGGATTTTACTGAGGTTGTTTTGTTGTTGATTGTGTAAACTGTTGGGAGCTAGTGGAAGAAAGGCAGGATATAGCTATTTTAAACAAGTAAACAGTCAGAGTAACTGAATACCTGACCCATAATGGGGTTTGGCAGTAAACTGAATTTAACAGAGGTAGAACACAATGGAAATTCCTCTTTACCACTTCTGCAAGTTATGAAGAGTTTTAAGTAGGGTTGCCAGCCTCCAGGTGGGGCCTGGGGATCTTCTGCTTTTACAACTGATCTCCAGCTGACAGAGATCAGCTCCCCTGGAGAAAATGGCTGCTTTGAATGGTGGCCAAGAGTCAGGGTGGCCAACTGCCTGGAGAAAAACCTCTTTTCCCCTTGAATAGCCGCTTAGTTTGTGGAAATGGGCAGATGAAGTTTTTTATAGCATGGAGGTAAAATCTCATGAAGCCTCTCTTAAAAATAGGTAGGGATACCATGCCTAGATTGGGAAATTCCTGAAGATTTGGGGGTGAAGACTGGCAATGATGGGGTTTGATGCGGGGAAGGACCTCAGAAGAAAATAATGCCGTAGAGACCACCCTTGGAAGCCACCATTTGCTCTCAGGGAACTGATCTCTGTTATCTGGAGATCAGTTGTAATTCTGGGAGACCTTCAAGCCCCACCTGGAAGATGGTAAGACATGGCTTTCTTTCTCCAGGCAGTTGGCAGCCTGCTGCTAATTGATAGCTACTGACCAGAAGATCATTTATCCCCAGAAAGTCTCAGTGCTTTAAAAATTAGTTGGTGCAACTTTGTTCAATGCAAGTTACATGTTTAGAGTCCTGATAGCTTTGTAACTGCAATGTCTGTCGGCTGCCCAAACTGCTGAAGTGTGAAAACAAAAGCAAATCTCCCAAGACCTGGTGAGATGGGGCTATTTCCAACAAAGTTCCCTTCCTGTTAGAATCTCAAAGTGGACTGCCTTTGATCCAAGAATCAAAGTGGAGAGGAACAAAACCTTAACACCTTTACAATAGCCTGGGCATTTTTAGAAAAGTTTCCCTACAGGAAAACATTACATTAAACATTTACAATACTTAGCTGGCTCACAATCCATTGCCTTTCAAAATCATCCATAAACAAATTAGCCACTGAGGGAGCAAAAGTGCTCCCCATTGCTACTCCCTTAATTTGCCAAAAAAATTGATCTCCAAAACGAAAAAAACTTTTTTCAAAAATTATATCCACTAAATCTAACAGAAAATGTGTGTGGGGGGGAACGGGTTTCCCTAGATTCTAGAATATTGAGCAGGCACAATCTCGCCTCGTCATGCGGTATATTGGTATAAAGGGATGTAACATCCATTGTCATCAAAATGCATCCTGATGGAACTCCATGCCTTCTATCTTAGAAATAAAATCCTTGGAGTCCTTAAGAAAGAAGGTATGTTAAACACAAATGGCTGTAAAAAAACTGTCCAAATATTGTGACAACGGCTCAAAAAGAGAATTAACCCCAGACACTATGGAATGTCCCGAGGGAGGAAGAATCATTTTGTGAATCTTAGGAAGACAATAGAAAATTGGTAGTCTCGCATATCTATTAACCAGAAATGATGCTGTCTGGTCATCAATGTAATCTAACAGTAGAGCCTCATTGACTGTAACTTTAATAATGTTCAGAACCTCATTGCTCGGATCATGTGGGGCGGCCTTGTAATGGTTGATATCTGCTAACTGCCATAATACTTCTTGGACATAGTCACCTCGATCAAGGAGAACTACCCTGCCCCCCTTATCTGCCCCTTTAACCACAACAGACACATCCGAAGCAATATCCTGGAGTGTTGCAGCTTCTGCCCGAGAGAGGTTGTACTTAATATGTTTGTGCTGAGATTCCAACCTCCTAACGTCTTCCAATAACTTCCTTTCAAACACCACAATAGAAAGTGTATTAGTCTGAGGAACAAATTGAGATTTATTTCTGAACGGTGCTGGAGTACAAAAATCAGATTTGCCAAAAAAAGCCTTTGACTTTAAAAGTCGAACCAACTTAAATAAGTCTACTCGTGCACGAAACGCGTTGTACCTTGGGGTCGGGACAAAACCTAAACCCAAGTTCAAAACTCTTTTTCATTAGCACCCAAAATTTTCTTAGACAAGTTCACAACTAGTTCCTTTTCCTCCCTCATTTGGCTGTTGATTATATTCCATTAGCCTATGAGATTAAGAAGATTGTTCTTCGACATTGGCACATTGTTAGTGATATTCCGGGTTGTGTGGAAATGCCACGGATTCGGTTATGTAGGACTACAAGTATTAGAGATATGCTGGTCTGGGCTGACCTACCAGTGGATGTTGTACTAACTAGTTTGCCTACAGAACATTTTAAGTGTCATCATTGTACAGTGTGTGCACAGTGTTGGGAAACGTGAACGGTGGAACTCCCTGGGACTGAGCAGAAGATAGCATTAACATCATACTCTGCATGTTACACCAAAAGGGTTATTTATTCAATAATCTGCCCTTGCGGCTTAATATATATTGGGGAGTCCATGCGTTCTGTAAAAACACGCATTTCTGAACATAAATCGAAAATCAAACACCAACATGTAGAAGCACCCCTTGTTAATCATTTTATTTCTGTAGGTCACAGATATGATGATTTCAGGTTTGTAGTATTGGAGGTGGTTGAACCCAGTAAATATTCTAATAAGGACATCCACAAGGTCCTACTCCACAGGGAGGCTTTTTGGATCTTTAAACTCAACACTTGTCAACCAGCAGGCTTGAACACTTCCCTGGAATTGGCGTGTGTTCTGTAACGTTGTGCTTGATATGTTTACTCCTGCCTTGACTGTATACATTTTCTTAATTTGTATATTTTTTGGAAATTTTTACCTTTGCACAAGTGTTTGCAGGATACTCACTGTTAGTCTTTGAGCATTGTATTAAACAGCTCTAGGGTTGTGCACTAAGTAGGAGTTACTGAGCAATAGCCTGCTTGTCAGAGACGTCTTGTTAATATGGGTGGTAAGTTTTATAAAGTTTGATATATATATGAGCTTTGTTATAATTGTTGTAAATTTTATTGTTGGGTAGTATTTTTTGGTACTGCTTTTTTAGATATGATCCAGTGATTAGGATTCATCCAGTATGCATCATTGTTGAGAAATTGACCTGATATGTTTGTTTAAGGTAACATGTAATTTTAGTGAATGCCTGTTATGGGGTGCAGGGTTAATATTCAACAGTAATGTAACATTGATCTTTGTACTGCTATTTCACAAGGTTCTTTGGCTAAGTGTTACATTTTTTTTGGTTTGGAAAAAGAAACACCATCGAAACGGTAGATCATTTCAAAGACCACCGTCACAACAAATAACATTATAGCAACAATGTTAAAGGAAAGGAATAACATTACAGCAATAACATGGAAGGAAAGAAACAACAACCCAGTGAAGCAACAATAACTTTGTTGACATTCCAATATATATTTCAAGTTTCAATATCAGTATAAAGTTGTTTGTAGCCTGTTTTTGCGGTTGTCTATCTATTTGTTGTTGATCTGATCTAGAATGCACTTATTTGTTCTTTGGCAGTCCATGGTATCCGCAAAACCCTCCTCCAACACCACATTTCAAAGGAACCAGCTTTCTTCCTGTCACTTATTTCATTGTCCAACTGTCACACCCATACATGGTAATGGGGAACTCTGTGGTATGAATAATTTTGATGTGTTGCTTCTTTATGCTTAAGGATCTTCTCTAGCTCCTTCATGGCTGCCCTTCCCAGTCTCAGTCTCCTTCTGATTTCTTGGGTGCAGTCTCCCTTTTGGTTGATGATGGAGCTAAGGAACAGAAAATCTTGCACCATTTCAATGTCTTCACAATCAGCCTTAGAGTTGTGTAATTCTCCAGCAGTCATCACTTTCATCTTCTTGATTTTCAGCTGTAAACCTGCTTTTGCACTTTCTGCTTCAACCTGCATCAGTAGTCATTTCAAGTAGTGTTCACTGTTTTCAGCTAGTAATGTGGTATCGTCTTCGTATCTCAGTTTTTTAATATTTCTCTCACCACTTTTCACTCCACCTCCATCTAAATCTAATCCATCTTTCCTTATGATATATTCTGCATAAAGATTGAACAAATAACAAGAGAAAAAAGAGAAAAAAATCCTCATCATCTTTTTTGAATAGCCCTTGAATCCATAGACAACTTTCAAGATAGGCTTGCCAGAACTTTAAAAGGGTGACAGAGTCATAAAGCCTTTGCTCAATATGAATGAAAACCACCCTTATTAATACTTCTTTGATGTTCCAACAGCTTGTTGTTGTCTTTTTAAGTACCAGAAATGTCTCAAAGTCTGACATATTAGTCTCCTTACAAAAAAAATTGTTTGGTGCGTAAGTTTAAAGTTCAGTTCCTTTTTTCATGAAAAAATATAATGCTTGTATTTGGCTGTTGAGGGGGCTTCCAGTGATCTGCTATCCGAGGGACTGGTTAGATCTGTACTTAACTTGCCTTCCACTATACTGCTACAAAAGGTGCACCCAGAGCATAGACTGCATCTACTTCTTTTCCTTTCCACCAGACACTTTTAATACTTGAAAGCTGCCAGTCTATTTTACCTTTAGACTTGAATAAAAAATACAAGGAAAGCAGTGCATGAAGAATGTTCAGCAGATTTTGCATATTAACAGGGTATGATGGGAGTACGTGATAGAGCTATGTATGCCATGTTGAGTTCCCAGATAGATGCAGAATTTTAATGCAATAAATAGGATAAATAATATTTGATTGAACAATAGAAGTTAGCCAGAAGTTAGCCAGGCAATAGAAGTTAGCCAGGGTAAGGAATGAGCAGCGCATGTTGATGTTATGTAGCCAGAATAAATCATTGTTTATCTCTGGAATGTACAAGCATACAACCTTGAATGTCAAAGTTTCGTTCTGGAACATGTGAAGACATAGTGAAAATGAGAATGACTTTGAGATTGTGCAAAATGCCTTTCTTTCAACACTTTTTAACCATGCCCAGCCCAGCGGTTCTGGGATTCAAGCGGAAAGGGTTTCAACACAAATGATTTTACTTCTATGTAAGCTAGAAGTTCTGTCACCTCTCATGTTGCAATCAGTAAAATTGATAGTGTGAAGTTGATTTTGGGGCTTTTGAATTTTTTTAGTTATACATATAGTGGCACTGATGGACTGTTTTTTAGGAAAGTTGTAAAATTCTGATCATGAAAACCTTTAACAAAGACAGATGATGAATTCCTCTGAATGGTGCAACATCCTGCAAACCATTTTAATTATTTGATCCTCCCCCTGCTCATAATTAAGGGTCAGATCAGAAGTATATCATAAGACCGAGGACTGCAACTAGTTTGCATTTAGTGAGTTAAACATCTGTCATCATCCTATATATATAATTGTCCTTTGTATTGGCCATTTCCAGCTCTCCCATTGGCTGTGCTGTGCACTCCATCAGCCATTGGCCTATCAACTGCCACTCAAGAGTACTCATGTGCCATTGGCTGGGTGCTGGGTCCGCTCCTCTCCCCCCCCACAGCCTGGACACTCTTTCCAGTCTGAATAAATTACCAAAACAGCTGTCTCTCCCAGGGCCGGCTCCAGGTGTCTGGGCGCCCTAGGCAGGACAGCCTGGGGCGCCCTCCACTGGGGATGCCAACCTCCCGGTGGGACCTGGAGACCGGGGCGTCGGCGGGGCGCTGGCTTTCCTGGAGGCTCCGCAGCTGCGGGACCCCCAGGAAAGCCGGGAAGGGGGCGGGGGGTCCAGCCTCCGCCCCCTCCCTCCCGGCGCCGGCTTTTCTGCGGGCCCCGCGGCTGCAGGACCCCCAGAAAAGCCGGGAAGGGGCGCGTGGAGGTCTAGCCTCCGCCCCCTCCCTCCCGGCGCCGGCTTTTCTGCGGCCCCCGCGGCTGCGGGACCCCCAGAAAAGCCGGGAAGGGGGCGGGGGAGGTCTAGCCTCCACCCCCTCCCTCCCGGCGCCGGCTGTTCTGCGGCCCCCGTGGCTGCGGGACCCCCAGAAAAGCCGGGAAGGGGGCGCGGGGGGTCTAGCCTCCACCCCCTCCCTCCAGGTGCCGGATTTTCTGCGGGCCCCGCGGCTGCGGGACCCCCAGAAAAGCCGGGAAGGGGGCACGGGGAGGTCTAGCCTCCACCCCCTCCCTCCCGGCGCCGGCTTTTCTGCGGCCCCCGCGGCTGCGGGACCCCCAGAAAAGCCGGGAAGGGGGCGCGGGGGGGTCTAGCCTCCGCCCCCTCCCTCCCGGTGCCGGCTTTTCTGCGAGCCCCGCGGCTGCGGGACCCCCAGAAAAGCCGGGAAGGGGGCGCGGGGGGTCCAGCCTCCGCCCCCTCCCTCCCGGCGCCGGCTTTTCTGCGGGCCCCGCTGGGAAGGGGGCGGAGGTCTGGCGGCTCTGGCGGGCGCCGGGTTAGAAAAGCCACGGGACCCCCAGAAAAGCCGGGAAGGGGGCGGAGGTCTAGCGGCTCCGGCGGGCGCCGGGTTGGGACGGCAGGGGGAGCAGTTTTCGGGGGGGGGGGAGTGGGGCGCCATTTGGCGCCCCTCAGGCCGGGGCGCCCTAGGCGGGCGCCTAGTTCGCCCTATGGGCGGTCCGGCCCTGGTCTCTCCTGATGAAGATACTTCTCCTGCTTGGCACCTGTGGGACTATCTTTTCCCTCAGTGGCTGTTGCTAGGCAACCAAACTTGGTTCTGTCAGTAAAAAGGCAAAGGCAGGAGGCCCTTTCCAGGCCTTTGTGGGGAACTCATTGGGGCCAGTCCTGACTAAGGTTGCCAGTTCCAGGTTGGGAAATTCCTGGATATTTTGTGGTGGAGTCTATGGAAACCAGAGTTTGGGGAGGGGAGAGGCCTCCGCTGAATAGAATGCCATAGAGTCCACCCTCTAAAGTAGTTATTTTCCCCAGGGGGTGAGAGATCTGTTGTCTGGAGTTCAGTTGTGATAACCAGAGATCTTCAGGCTCCACCTGGAGGTTGACTACCCTAGATGTAGCAGTTAGTGCTACAGAGCAGCATCTGCTAGACCCAGGTTCTTGCTGTGGAAGTTGAGTGGTTGATTTTGGACCAGTCAGAGACTTTAAGCCTAACCTACCTCACAGGGTTGTTGTGCAGATCAAAAAGGGGAGAGGAGAAAGACTGCACTTTTCCTCCTGGGGAACCATTGCTGCCAGTCTCCAGGTGAGGGCTGGAGATCACTTAGGATTAAAACTGCTTTCCAGATGGCAGAGATCAGCTCCCGTGGAAAAAATGGCTGCTTTGCAGGGTGGACTCTGTGTCATTATACCCTGCTGAGGTTGGGTCCCCACTGCAAAGAAAGACTGTACTTTTCCTAAGTAGAGGCTGCAGGTGGGGGGGAGATGGAAAGCTGAAGTCAGAGGGCCAGATAAAGGTAGGCTGATGGTTGGCTGGGAAGGAGATAGGGTTGCCAATTCTAAGCTAGGAAATTCCTGGGGATTTGGGGGGTGGAGCCTGGAGAGGGTAGGGTTTGTGGAGGGGTGGGGCCTCAGACAGGTACAATGCCATAGACTCCACCCTCCAAACCAGCCATTTCCTCCTGGGAAACCATTGTTGCCAATCTCCAGGTGAGGGCTGGAGATCACTCAGAACTGCTCTCCAGATGGCAGAGATCAGTTCCCCTGGAGAAAATGGTAGGCTCTGTGTCATTATACCCTGCTGAGGTGCCCCCCCCATGACAGCCAGTGTGACGTAGCAGTTAGCACTTCAGAACAGGGTCTTCCAGACCAGGTTCTTCCTGTGGAAGCTGATTGGGTGATTTCGGACTACTCACAGACTTTCAGCCTAACCTACCTCACAGGGTTGTTGTGCAAATCAAAAAGGGGAGAAGAAAATGATGTGAGCTGCTTTGGTCACCACTGTGGAGAAAGGCTGTACTCTTAATACATCTTTACTCGAAAAATGTAAAATTTGTCACGGAGACAAAAAAAGAGTTTCAAATGTTCTTTCAGCAAAACATACAACCAGATATCTCTATCAGAACAGTATGGGATGTGGTTAAGGCATATGCCAGAGGTTGGATAATTAGAGAAGCAGCACATATGAAAAAACAAAAAGTGGAAACATTCATTGGTTACATCTAAGTCTCCTCCTGATGCTGGAGCCCTGTCTTCACCTGAAACAATCCCCTCATGACCTCCTATTGGTCAGCATTGTTTTCCAAAGTCTATACCCATCCATGCACCCCCACACTTTCTCTCTTTTTCTCTGCCCCCCATAGTGCATAACATTGGCCAGTGGCACTATTCTCTTCAAGGACTCTGGACAGGTAATATTACTGAGTAACTGACCCCTCTATTTGCTATCAATCACCTCTGCTTTCTTAGTTCTGTATTGCTTGCCCTTTCTGAATGTTTAGTGTGCTTGTAATTAGGGAAATTTTTGATAAAACCTATTTAATTTACTCTTCAAATCTGGAGTCTTCCTACTGTGCTGGACTTTGGTATAAAAAGGTGTACAGGTCCCTTGTAACCCTTTGGTAATTGTCTTTTGTTACTGCCAATGGCCTGCCTGGTTGCACAAGCCAATCTATTCTGGAATATTGTTTTCCTTTAAATAAACTTCAACTCATTGAAGAATTGTTTGACCTTATGTGACTGTTATAAGCTTTTTAGCAAAAAGCATTTCCTTATGAAGTTGATTATCATACAAAAACTTAACATATGTCATCAGAAGGGCTTCATTATCATGTAAAGTGGATTCATCAATTTGCAGGGCATTCTTCATTCGCAGTTGTGCATCTGGTTGTTTTTCCACATCATCTACCATTTTGTCAATACGTCTTGATACTGCTGAATTGCTCAAAGGGATGACCTCAGTAATTTCATGTTCACTCTGATTCATGACAACTGAAATCACAAAAGACACTGCAGGCAAAAGCAAAGATCTGTCAATATTATGTGGCTTTCCAGCTTTTGCAAACTTGGAAATCTCATAGGATGCAAGTAAACCCTTGTCTACTTTGGCTACACTTTTACTAAATGTTTTATCCACCATTGGCCTTGCTTGAAAATCATCATGCAGTTTTTAAAGTAATCTAATAATTTGTTCTTCTCATCCTTGTGCATTGTTTCTAAATGTATCTTCCTCTTACATGGCTGCATGCTCTCATTTGAAAGTGTAGTCATACATATTAAACATGTTGGCATCATACTGTCTTGTGGTGATGGAACAAAACCGTGGGCCAGATACTCAACTGAATATTGCCAATATTTTTCTTCACCACATTAGCCATGAGTAATCTTTTTTTTAAAAAAATCACTTAAATAATTAATAATTTAGCAAGAAAAATGCCTTGGTCTGTATACTATCAATACATTATGGTTGGTTTTTAATGAATATAAAATGTTATTTATTACAGGTTGCTTTTTTCATTAAGATATTTATTGTAAAGTGTAGTAATTTTCAATATTTATGCTGTTGAAAGAAGTACAGAGAATGAGATGTGAGAATTATGACAAACTGATCATAAGCCTGTGTTGTTGGTGGGAGTGCAAGGGGACTTCCACTGGCTGCCACCACTCTGGTAGGGGTTTAACCAAGGAAGGCTCAGAACACCCTCCCTACTTCCTCTTCAAGCTAAACTGGCCTTTTGAATGGCCCAATGAGGCATGAGAGCCCAGCAAAGTAACAAAAATATGGTTTATTAAACAGATTTGGTAATAACAGGGATGGATTAAATTAGATTAGGTAAAATTCAAGGCAATTAAATTAACAAAAATCCCTATTGTGTCTGCCTTTTTACTTCCCATTATACTAGGCTCAAGCCCACATTTACCTCTCTTTGGGTGAGGGATCACTCTGCCTGCAACAGCTTCTCTCCAGCTCTGCCTCCAAGAGTGAATACTAGAGTTGCCAGGTCAGTTGGACCAGCAGGTGGGGGATACAGGTGAATTTACCAGGAGTGGAGAGAGAAGAAACCAGAAATAAACATGTGCCTATGTCACCTGGAAGTGACGTAGGCATGTTGGAGATTATGGGAGCGATGCTCTGGTTTGTGGGCTTCTACCATAAAGTTTTGCCCAAAAACCAGAGCATGACCCCCTGACATCATCAACTTGCCCACATCACCTTTGGGTGACATAGGCATGTCATCATGTTTATTCTTGACTTCTTACCTGGAGTGGAGTGCCTGAAACTGGGGGACCCCTGCCCCCAATGTTGGGGTCTGGCATCCTTAGTGAATACCCTCACTCCTGCTGCAAGGCCTCTTATGTTTTTTGCCCAGGCAGCACCTCTTCACCTGTGATTAGCTTCAGTTTTCCCTCCATTTCTCCCTTGCCTAATCACAAGACACAGAGGGTGCCTGGGAACTGAAGTCCCGCAGCCTAATCTAGTTGTGGCTTGCTGGGACCTGCAGGCCTCAATCTGCTTCAGCCTAGGCCCAGGATCATGACAGCCTGGCAGTTAAGTTTGATGGTCCCCTCAGAAACTTGTTGTAGCCCCCTAGAATTATGCCATGGGCCCCTGGGGGGGGCATACAGCCAATGTAGAGAACCACTGCTCTACATGATCTTTAAACTCTTCAGGAATGTTGCTTAGAATAAGAACAGATTTGTATTACTAAATTCAAATGAACATGTATGGGTTGGAACAAGAGATATTATCAAGGATGAATGTGCAAAGACTGTTCCTGGCGCCAAAAGACATGAAAAGCCTTAATGGAAGACTGATGAAACTCTTAAAATAGCTTGATACACAAGAAGCAAAAGGTGACAGAAACAGAATCAGAAGACTGATGCAGTGTTCCAGTGACTCACAAATAGAGATGAAGAGAAATACTATAATAACCAGTTTAAAGAAACATAAGAGAATAACAAACAGGAAGATCAAGAGATCTGTTTCAAAAGATCCAAGATATCAAAGGGAAATTTAAAGCAAGGTTATGCATGCTGAAAGATCAACATTGAGATACATTAACTGAAGAGGACAAAATAAAGAAAGTGCTCACTTCTTTGTTGCATCTGCTCACAGGTTGGTCAAAGCCCAGAAGGAATCAAGAATCCCTGATGCCACCTGCTGGACCGCACTAAGAGCATCAGATGTACAAAGGAAATTTTTAAAAAGACTGCTCTGTATTTTCACAAAGGAAGATGCACCTCTCTTAGAAACTGCTACCTTTTCTGCTGGTGTTAGAAATCTAACTTTAAAAGGGTTGCCTTTATAAGTAGATGACCCAGATTGCAACTGCCATTTCCCCCAGGAATCCCTGAGACAAACTGTCCTAAGTAGGAAATGTATACCCTTGCTTGTTCATAGGTGATGTTATTTGCATGCCTGGGAGGAGCCATGATTTTTTTGCCAGCCCTTGCCAGCAGAAAGGCCAGGTGACTGTCCATTTTTCATCAGTATATGGTACAAGCAAATATTTAATTCAGGCTGCAGTCCTAAGTACACTGACTAAGACAAGTAAGTCCTACTAAACTCAAAGGGAAATGGCCCTGCTTGTATCTTAAGCAAATGTCTTAGAATTGTCAGACAAGACTAGAAACTTGGCAGCTTTGATACCAAGTACTTCAGGATGAATCCTCTACAATCTGGAGCAAGCTTTCAATATGGCAGAAAAGTGTAGAGCTTTCTGAAGAAAATCTCAGTGTGTTGTAGCCTGGTTCAGATCTTCCTCTTTCACATTTTCTCATACAATCCTAAGGACTATGTACTGAGGATATCCATCCCTTTCCCTGGACCGATCCCATTAAGCTTAACATCACTGCCACCTTGGGCCACCATAAGATACTTTAGTGCCTTCTTATGTCCCAACAAAACAAATAGTTCTTCTGAACTCCACTGGACACCTTCAATTAATTTCAGTGGAGCCTTTGAAGATGATCTTCCAAAATGATAACACAATCAAGGTCACAAGGAACTTCATAGTGGAAAAGAGTTCACCAGAACACTGCTGGAAATATGTTTCATGTTCAGAACAGGAAAGAGGTGGGCATGTGTGGCAGCTGAAAATCCCACAATAAGGAAGGGCGGGGAGAAAAAAATGCCACATAATCTGAGTGTGTGAATACCTGTATGCAGCTGTGAAAGTTATGGCAGTTCTGAGGTTATTTTAAGGTCAAGATAGGGAAAATGGCTGCATTATTTTATTCTGAAATAGCCTATGTGTGGGAGATTGTTATCAGGGGAAAATTTTTAGGACTCTAGAGTTCAGAACTTAAGGAATGCCTGCACTGGTCACTTCTGTACTGGTGTGTTTTGTTCTGTGACATATAGCTTGTAATTTGTGCTGCCTGCTCTGCACCCAGTGCCATAAATTTTTGTGGTTTTTGACGAAATGCCAGATTTTTAGTACTAAATTATTGTCTCAGAAGTTAAATTCCATTGTTAAGTAAACAGGATTGACACTAGATTGGGACAGATGAACTCAATTAGCCTGAAAATTAGCTGGATGTCAGTCACAAACTCATTTCCAAGCAGTAGACAGGGTTGTTGTTTTTTTGGGGGGGGAATAGTTTACTTATCTCTCCTTATAATAATTATCTTTTGGTTTCACAAGATTCCATGCGCTCCCATTGGCTGTAAAATGCCCTCCCTCAGCCACTGGCCCATCAGCCGCCACTCAAGAGTATTCGGGTGCCATTGGCCGGGTGCTGGGTCTGCTCCTCTTCCCCCCCACTCCCCCTTCAGACAGATTTTGCATGTCAGATTTACAGCTCTCTCTCCTGAGGAAGACAGTTCTCTTGACTCCTGTGAGGGACTGTCCCCTCAGTGGCTGTTGGTAGGCAGCGAAGCTTGGTTCTGTGAGTAAAAAACAAAGAACTTTCAGCATAACCCCCTCCCCAGTGGCCACTTTCCTGTTAGAATAAACGGGAAAAGGCTCTTTCTCCTGCTTAGCTTCAGTATGGCTGGCTGGCTAACGAGGTGGGCCAGCAACCATCAGACCATTTTCTTCAACTCCCTGCTGTGCGGCTGACTTTCTCCCAGGGTTGCCAATCTCCAGGTGGGACCTGGAGATCTCCCACTGTTACAATTGACCTCCAGATGACAGAGATCAGTTCCCAAATGGTTGCTGTGGAGGGTAGACTTTATGGCATTATACCCTGCTGAGTCCTTCCACACACATCCCCAATGCTGCCCTCCACAGGATCCACCCCTCCAAATCTCCAGGTATTTCCCTAATCAGAGTTGGCACCTGTACTTTCCCCTCTGTCAGTAAAAGGCCCTTTCCACACCTATGTTGGCCTTTGGGAGAAAACTCATTGGGCCCAGTCCTGATCAGGTTGCCAACTCCAGGTGGGCAATTCCTGGAGATTTGAGGGATGGAGCCTGGAGAGGGTGAGGTTTGAGGAGGGGTTGTACCTCAGACTGGTACGATGCCATAGACTCCACCCTCCAATCCAGCCATTCCCTGAGGGGGAACCATTGTTGCCAATCTCCAGGTGGGGGCTAGAGATCACTCAAAATTACAACTGCTCTCTAGGAGGGAGGGGGAGGAGATGGAAAACTAAAGGTAGGTTGATGGTTGGCTGGGAGGGAGATAGGGTTGTCAACTCCAGCTTGGGAAATTCCTGGAGATTTGAGGGGTCGAATCTGGAGAGGGTGAGTGTTGAGGAGGGGTGGGACCTCAGACAGGTACAATGCCATAGACTCCACCCTCCAAACCAGCCACTCCCTCCTGGGGAACCATTGTTACCAATCTTGGGGGTGGGCTGGAGATCACTCAAAATTACTACTGCTCTTCAGGTAGCAAAGATCAGTTCCTCTGGAGAAAATTATGGACTTCGGCATTATACCCTGCTGAGATTGCAACAGCAAAGTGTCACTGAGTGCCCAAAGCCGGGGCACTCTCCCAGAGCCTCTTTCTAGAGCCCGTTGTATTTATTTCCACAACGGGCCTTATTCCTAGTTTTAAGATAATACTATAAAATACCAGGTATGATTCCTGGTGACTGGGCTTGATGAGCCAGGAGACCCTTTCCAACTAGTTATGACTATGCTGTTGTATACTGTTGTACTATGCAGTGAGGAATCAGCCTTCTTTGCTGTAGTACCCTAATAGTGGGTGGTGAATGACCCACAGGTGCTGTGTCATTGTTCTTTACCTAAACTGCTTTGGAATGTGCCTGTGACTCACACCCAGCTGGGTGATGGGGATGGAATTGCAGTGCACATTCTGTGTCTAGTGAGGTTACAGAAGGGGAGCCACAGCACTGGGATTTGGTTTGCTGGTCTCCTCATACTTTGGGACTAATACGACTACTCACATATGTGCTTCTGCACCTCTATAATGCCTGGTCCATATGTACATTTATAAAACAACTTAATATGAAGAAATCATAAGTAGTTAACTTGATGTATATTATTTTAGGTGTTTCAACTATGTTTTTAACTGTGTATGTTTATATTTTGTAAGCCATCTAGGAATTGTGGGATATAAATATTTTAAAATTAATTCATTACTAAGAATACAAAACTGGTTCATGCTATGTTACGCCAGCTGTCTTTCTTTCAACAGTACCACTCAACAACAGCAGCCAACTACTCCTATTTTTTTAATCATCATTTAAATTCCCCATTATAAAGGAAAAGGGGAGAGCTCTACCAATCTGTGATCTGATGTTTCTGAACTCCTTTCATCACATCTACTGTCCCACCCTTTCATCCTTGCATTTATCTGGGCTTTAAAACAAATTTTAATTTTGTTCACCAAGGTATTGACATTTACAATGTGCCCAGGGTTAAGTGAAGATGCCAAGAAGATACCTGTTCGGTGGCATCTTTCACCACTTTGAAGTGTGATGATTTATAATAGGAATTCTAGAATAAAAGAACATGAAAGACACTGCAGACTTGGCCAACCTGAAAAATCAGCAGTGGCTGAACATAGCCTAACTCAAACAGTATTTTGTTCCAAGACACTGAAAGGCTGGACAACACTTCCAATTACCATGTCAGATTACACAGGGAAGCCACTGAAATTCATAAATCTAAACACAATTTCAACAGGAAAGAAGAGAGTTTAAAAATAAATAGGGCATGGTTTCCTGTCCTGAAAAGCAATAGCACTACAGATAAGATTAGAATTTCAACAGCCAATCCACATATAAAAGAACTTCCTCAGGAAACAGGAAACCTCCTCAGGAAACAATCCATATACAAAAGAACCTCCTTAGGAAAGCTCCTCCATTAGCCTGTTCATAGCCTGGGGAACTCCTACAGGATAATGACTTAGCCCTACCCCACCTTCCTGAGTAGATATAAATTGCCTGCCTACCATTTTTCTTCTCACCTTAACACAGAGAGTACTCCATCTTTCTGTGTTATATCTCTGAGGATGCCAGTCACAGCTACTGGTGAAACGTCAGGTCCTACAATGCCAAGACCACAGCCATACAACCCGGAAAACCTACAGCAGCTAAATTCTAGAAGTTGTTGGTCCTGCCATCGAGATAACACTTCTCTCTCACTCTTTCTCTCTCTGGTATATATGATGGCAGTACTTCAGGCCTTCACAGGAATAATTAGGAAAATTTCTGATAGTTTTACCACAACTGTACTGTGGTCTCCTGAACTTTTCCTCCCAAAGCATGCTGCAGAGCTCCCAAGGCAGTACCAGAAGGTAATTCTTAACATAATCCCTGCAGCATGGCTCAGCTTCATGAAGCACTGGAAAAGAAGTACAGGTCACTAGAAAAGAAGAAACTGAATCATTGGAGAAAGTTAGGAAATCATATGGACTAGTCATCTTTGCAGAAGGCATGGGATATAACACAATTTGACATATACTGGACTATGCTTTTGAAATTAGGTATGTTTAGATTGATGAATTATATCTTTTGGGATAAAAAAATATTGAAGCATGCTTCACACTGATGAATAGTTTGATGTCAAATATTTACTGCATAATCTTGGTGTTTACTTAATTAACAACCAGCCTATACCAAAGATACCTTTTATTGCCTTTTTTCTGACTTTGTACATGTCCGACAACTTCAAATTATTTTATGAAGGCATCTTATAAGGATCTACTTCCATCCTTTTACAGTTAGGTCTGTTACACCAGCAGAAAAGGTAGCAGTTTCTAAGAAGGGTACATCTTCCTTTGTGAAAATGACTTTTTAAAAATTGCTTTTGCACATCTGATGTTCTTAGTGCTGTCCAGCAGGTGGCATCAGGGATTCTTGATTCCTTCTGGATTTCTGGCATGAAAACTGCCAACCTGTGGGCAGCTCCAACAAAGAAGTGAGTACTTTCCTAGTGGGTATAAAGGACAACAAGATTAGAAGCATTAAGAAAAGGTGATGTGTCTGACTTCTGCTGCATTTTGTTGTTCAGTCGCACAGTCGAGTCCGACTCTTCGCGACCCCATGGACCAGATTACGCCAGGCCCTCCTGTCTTCCGCTGTCCGCTGAAGTTTGCTCAATTTCATGTTCGTTGCATCGATGACACTGTCTAACCATCTCATCCTTTGCCGTCCCCTTCTTCTTTGACCTTCAATCTTTCCCAGCATCAGGGTCTTCTCCAGTGAATGCTCCCTTCTCATTGGGTGGCCAAAGTATTTGAGCTTCAGCTTCAGGATCTGGCTTTCCAGGGAACAGTCAGGGTTGATTTCTTTTAGGATTGACTGATTTGATCTCCTTGCAGTCCAAGGGACTCTCAAGAGTCTTCTCCAGCACCATAGTTCAAAAGAATCTATTCTTCGGCGCTCGGCCTTCCTTATAGTCCAACTCTCACAGCCATACATTACTACGGGGAATACCATTGCTTTGACCATGCGGACTTTTGTTGGCAAGGTGATGTCTCTGCTTTTTATCATGCTGTTTAGGTTTGCCATCGCTTTCCTCCCAAGGAGCAGGCGTCTTTTAATTTCATGGCTGCAGTCACCATCTGCGGTGATCTGGGATCCTAGGAACGTGAAGTCTGTCACTACTTCTACGACTTCCCCTTCTATTTGCCAAGGAGTGATGGGGCCAGATGCCATGATCTTAGTTTTTTTTGATGTTGAGCTTCAAGCCCACTTTTGCACTCTCCTCTTTCATGCTGAGCAAGAGACTCTTTAGGTCCTCTTCACTTTCTGCCATCAGAGTGGTATCGTCTGCATATCTGAGGTTATTGATCTTTTCCCCAGCAATCTTAACTCCAGCTTGTGATTCATCCAGGCCAGCATTTCGCATGATGTACTCTGCATATAAATTAAATAAGCAAGGTGACAATATACATCCTTGTCGAACTCCTTTTCCTATGCTAAACCAATCAGTTGTTCCATATCCGGTTCTAACTGTTGCTTCTTGACCCTTATACAGGTTTCTCAGGAGACATATGAGGTGGTCTGGTACTCCCATCTCTTTAAGAACCTGCCATAATTTATTGTGATCCACACAATCAAAGGCTTTAGCATAGTCAATGAAGCAGAAATAGATGTTTTTCTGGTACTCTCTTGCTTTCTCCATAATCCAGCGAATGTTGGCAATTTGATCTCTAGTACCTCTACCTCTTCGAAACCCAGCTTGTACTTCTGGCAGTTCTCTATCCACGTACTGTTGGAGCCTAGCTTGTAGGATTTTGAGCATGACCTTGCTAGTGTGTGAAATGAGTGCAATTGTGCGATAGTTTGAACATTCCTTGACATTGCCCTTCTTTGGGATTGGAATGTAAACTGACCTTTTCCAATCCTGTGGCCACTGTTGTGTTTTCCAAATTTGTTGGCAAATTGAGTGCAGCACTTTAACAGCATCTTCTTTTAAGACTTTGAATAACTCAGCTGGGATACCATCACCTCCACTAGCTTTGTTGTTAGTAATGCTTTCTAAGGCCCATTTAACTTCGCTTTCCAGGATGTCTGGCTCGAGGTCAGTGATTATACCATCGTGGTTGTCAAGGACATCGAGGTCCTTCTTGTATAGTTCTTCTGTGTATTCTTGCCATCTTTTCCTAATCTCTTCTGCTTCTGTTAGGTCCCTACCGGTTTTGTCCTTTATCATGGCCAGCTTTGCATGGAACGTTCCCTTGATTTCTCCAATTTTCTTGAAGAGATCTCTAGTCCTTCCCAATCTATTGTTTTCCTCTATTACTTTGCATTGTTCATTCAGGAAAGCCTCCTTATCTCTCCTTGCTGTTCTCTGGAAATCTGCATTCAGTTGGGCAAATCTTTCCTTTTCCCCATTGCCTTTAGCTTTCCTTCTTTCCTCTGCTATGTGTAAAGCCTCATCAGACAGCCACTTTGCTTTTTTGCATTTCTTTTTCTTTGGGATGGCGGTCATTGCTGCCTCCTTTACAATGTCACGGACCTCTGTCCATAGTTCTTCAGGCACTCTGTCTATCAAATCTAGTCCCTTAAACCTATTCTTCACCTCTACTGTATATTCATCGGGGATGCGATCTAGGTCAAATCTGAATGGCCTTGTGGTTTTCCCAACTTTCTTCAATTTAAGTCTGAATTTTGCAATGAGTAGCTCATGATCTGAGCCACAGTCAGCTCCAGGTCTTGTTTTTACTGACTGGATAGAGCTTCTCCATCTTTGACTGCAAATTATATAGTCAATCTGATTTCGGTGTTGCCCATCTGGTGATGTCCATGTGTAGAGACGCCTCTTAGGTTGTTGGAAAAGGGTGTTCGCTATGACCAGCGTGTTCTCTTGACAAAACTCTGTTAGCCTTTGCCCTGCTTCATTTTGTTCTCCAAGGCCAAACTTGTCTGTTATTCCAGTTACCTTTTGATTTCCTACTTTAGCATTCCAGTCCCCTATGATGATGAGGACATCATTTTTTGGTGTTAGTTCTACGAGCTGTTGTAGGTCTTCGTAGAACTGGTCCACTTCAGCCTCTTCTGCAGCAGTGGTTGGGGCATAGACTTGGATTACTGTGATATTGAATGGTTTGCCTTGGATTCGGACTGAGATCATTCTGTCATTTTTGAGATTGTATCCCAATACTGCCTTTCTCACTCTCTTGTTGACTATAAAGGCCACACCATTTTTTCTACGGGATTCCTGGCCACAGTAGTAGATATAATGGTCTTCTGAGTTAAATTCGCCTATTCCTGTCCACTTTAGTTCACTGATTCCCAAGATGTCGATGTTCATTCTTGCCATCTCATTTTTGACCACGTCAAGCTTACCTTGATTCATAGATCTTACATTCCAGGTTCCTATGCAGTATTGTTCTTTGCAGCATCGAACTTTCCTTTCACCGTCAGACACATCCACAACTGAGCGTCCTTTCAGCTTTGGCCCAGCCGCTTCACTCTTTCTGGGGTTACTCGTACTTGCCCTCTGCTCTTCCTCAGTAGCATATTGGACACCTTCCGACCTGAGGGGCTCATCTTCCGGCGTCATATCTTTTAGCCTTTTGTTACTGTCCATGGGGTTTTCTTGGCAAAGATACTGGAGTGGGTTGCCATTTCCTTCTCCAGGGGATCACGCTTGCTGCATAATGATAGGCTATTGATGGAGAGCTATTGTACTGGGTACAATGTAGCATTTCTGACAAGATTTAGTATGGCCTTTGTCTCTGAAAATCAACCTTGGAGAATTTATAATCCACTTCTAATGAAAAGTGGAAGATCCAAAAGAATGGCAACATAAAGTAATAAAGGAAACACAAGGAAAGCAGGAGCTTAATGGTTCAGAAATTTGGTGTCAAATGTTGCCAGGATAAGTGAATGGGTAACAGTTTTTTAACAGTGAAGTTTAAGTTTCAGCCCAGCACATTTCAGCATTGCCCAGCAGTTTCTCCAAGGAAGAAATTAATGAACCAGGAGACGATGCACAAATCTTAAATCTCTCTTTCCACCTACTGTTTAAAAAAAACACTTGCAAACTTTCTTTAATAGTAACTGGGAATGGCCTTTAAGATGTGCCACTAAGCCTCTGCAATCTCATTCACATGAGCTAAGGATTGTGTACAAATAAATAAAATATATTATATAAAAATATTAGAAATGGGGAAACCGGAAGGGCTGGGATTCAAAGAGGATTCTTTTATCTGATTATTTCTGACTACTTTCTTCTGCAAATGGCAGACACGCATGGTGTATCTCACCTAGCTTTTCAAAGCGACTTGCCCTGTCACAGGAGTGAGACAGCAGCTTGCCTCAGGCCCCCATCTGTAATAAATTATTGATAGTCATAATGTTTTTATAGCATCTAGTTCCATTTCTTTTTACTATTGTGGCTAATAGCTATTGATAGGTATATCCTCCATGAATTTATCTGATCCTTTATGAGAGCTCTCTAAGACAGTGCACATCCTGGTAGCTGGTAGTAATGAATTTAGTTCAGAGAAAAGTACTGAGATACACAAATGCCTGTCCTTTGTTCTGAAATCAAATCTTCATGTGTTAAACAAACTGGAACTTGTTTTCCTGTTCCAGGAGTGATTGCAGGAGCCATGAGCTGAAGGAACAGCCATGCTATGGCAGGGCCTAGATACCACCTACTGTCCACCATCCTGTCTGCATCCTCACTTATCCTCTTGGTGTGAGATTGCAAATCCACACATTCTGCTTTTACAGTAATGGTTTATAAAGTTGCCAACTCCAAGTTGGGAAATTCCTGGAGAGTTGGGGGGGGGCTGGGGAAGATGAAGTTTGGGATGGGGAGAGACCTGAGTGGGGCATAATCCGTAGAGTCCACCCTCCAAAGCAGCAATTTTCTTCAGGGGAACTGATCTCTGTGGTCTAGAGATTGGCAGTAATTTCAGGAGTGCTCCAGACCCCCACTTAGAGGTTGATAACCCTACAAGCACCTACTTCCCTAGTGGTGTGCAAGGCAGCAAACTGTCCTGTGATAACCAGATGTTGGACAGCAGGAGACACAGAGGCAAGGCCTCAGAACTAAGAGGGAAAGGTGGTAGGCTTGCCATTTGCCCTGTGGGGGCGGGGGATCCCCCAATTTTGCAAGCTACTGCCTCCTGCCAGCCAGCTGGCTGGTCGGAGGGAATCCTCCCAACACTGATGTCATGTGCAACATACCTGTGTCACCCGGAAGTGACACAGGCTTATCAGGATGCTAGCCACACCAGATAAGCTAACCTCCCACCCCCATGCTCCTACTGTCACTCGATGGAGCAGCCAGGGGAAAAATGAGGGGGGACACCAATGTGAATGTTGTGACATCACTTCTGGTTGATCACCCAAAAATGATGCCATAGTATCTGCAAAGGTCTCTACAAATTAGATGGGAGGGGGAAGGCTTAGAGGGAAAGGGCCTTCTTAGTGGTTGTGCCAAAACTTTGGAGCCTTCTCTCCAAAGAAATTCATTTGCCTCCCTCTATTGTTGTCTTCGTCACCAGCTGACAAAGACTTTTTGTTCATTTGGGAGACCCCCCTACAACTGTTATTTGCCCACCTCCCTGGTTGTGTTATGTGTATGTCTACCTGTTTATATTGAATTGTTTAAACCAGAGGTGTTGAACTCATTTGTTATGAGGCCCCATCATCAAGTCACATGCTCAGTGGCAGGACTAGGCCGCTGATGTGTGGAAGAAACTGTCAAAGAAACCCATGGACCAAAGCACAGCTGCTGCATGGGGGGGGAGCTTGAATACGGTGATGGAGCTGGCTGCCAGCAGGTCCCAACAGAGCATCGTCTGCAGCCCCCAAGTGCAAACGCTAATCCCTGCAGCCATCTGGAACAGCAGCCCCGGAGCTGCAGCTTGAGTGGAGAGGTATGAATGTGGCTACAGTGGCTCCCAACTTACCAGTAAAGCTGTCCCTGAAGTGAAGGGGTTCTGTTTGACTGCTGCAGATGAGGTTGTTCTGCTGTGCTGAAGCCACAGAGTGGCTCCACCCATTCCTGAGCAGCAGTGTTCCCTCTAGGCTGAGTTAGTGTGAGCTCGCTCACAGTTTTTTAGCCTCTGGCTCACACATTTTTGACTTAGCTCAGGAAGGAGGGCTCCACAATTTATGCAGTAGCCAAATCATTCACTCACAACCAGTAGCTCACAAAGTAGATTTTTTGCTCACAAGACTCCACAGAATAGAGGGAGCATTACCGAGCAGCCTCCTGTTCCCTCCCTTGCACAAGTTGCTCGCGGGCCACATAAGTGCCCTGGAAGGGCCAGTTCTGCCTCCCGGGCCTTATGTTTGACACCCCTGGTTTAAACATTTTATATATACCTTATCTTAAATGCAAGGGGAGAGCCAGCATGGTATAGTGGTTAAGAGCAATGGACTCTAATCTGGAGAACTGGGTTTGATTCTACACTCTTCCACATGAAGCCAGCTGGGTGACCTTGGGTCAAGCACAGTTCTCAGAGCTCTCTCAGCCCCCAAAATAAGTCTAGCTCGCCACCTGGTGGTGCATAAAAGGAGCTAGTACTTCAGCCAGCGAGACAATGTTTGGATTTCCTGGCTATACTACACACAACACCATATAATAATAATAATAGTAATAGTAATAGTAACAATAATAGTAACAATAGTAACAATAGTAACAACAGTAACAACAGTAACAACAGTAACAACAACAACAACAACAACAATAATAATGAATTAAAGTTTTAATGTTAGCTACCTTGAGGATCCTATATGGGAAGAAAGGCCACACAGAAATGTTTAAAATAAAAGCTATTAAGATCAAGCAAAACAACACAAATCAGTGTGTAAGCTTTCATGTTTTGTGGTGTTTTGGAGTATGCTGTTAACAGGTTCCTTTATGTTTGACTGAAGACCTAATAATTAAAACTACTTCCTACTGTAACTTATATAGATTCTGTGGCATAATACTCATGACTTGCAAACAAATGCATGTGAAAAGCTAATTTTAGTGCTAAATATATATTTATGAGTCAAGAACATAAAAACAATGATTAACATGTGCTAAACATATGTTTGTGAGTCAAGAAGACAAAAAGTATGATTAACACTGTGCTAAGGAAGGACAGTTCTCATAACACTGCAATGGTGGAGAAGAAAAAACTGAAAATGGCTTTTCTGTCTATTTATATGTAACTAGGAATAAGGCCCATTGTGGAAATAAATACAACGGGCTCTAGAAAGAGGCTCTGGGAGAGTGCTCTAGCTCTGGGCACTCAGTGACAATTTGCTGTGGCAATCTCAGCAGGGTATAATGACAGAGTCCATCATTTTCTCCAGAGGAACTGATCTTTGCTACCTGAAGAGCAGTAGTAATTTTGAGTGATCTCCAGCCCACCCCCAAGATTGGTAACAGTGGTTCCCCAGGAGGGAGTGGCTGGTTTGGAGGGTGGAGTCTATGGCATTGTACCTGTCTGAGGTCCCACCCCTCCTCAACACTCACCTTCTCCAGGTTCGACCCCTCAGATCTCCAGGAATTTCCCAAGCTGGAGTTGACAACCCTATCTCCCTCCCAGCCAACCATCAACCTACCTTTAGTTTTCCATCTCCTCCCCCTCCCTCCTAGAGAGCAGTTGTAATTTTGAGTGATCTCCAGCCCCCACCTGGAGATTGGCAACAATGGTTCCCCCTCAGGGAATGGCTGGATTGGAGGGTGGAGTCTATGGCATCGTACCTGTCTGAGGTGCCACCCCTCCTCAAACCTCACCCTCTCCAGGCTCCATCCCTCAAATCTCCAGGAATTGCCCACCTGGAGTTGGCAACCTGATCAGGACTGGGCCCAATGAGTTTTCTCCCAAAGGCCAACATAGGTGTGGAAAGGGCCTTTTACTGACAGAGGAGAAAGTACAGGTGCCAACTCTGATTAGGGAAATACCTGGAGATTTGGAGGGGTGGATCCTGTGGAGGGCAGCATTGGGGATGTGTGTGGAAGGACTCAGCAGGGTATAATGCCATAAGGTCTACCCTCCACAGCAACCATTTGGGAACTGATCTCTGTCATCTGGAGGTCAATTGTAACAGTGGGAGATCTCCAGATCCCACCTGGAGATTGGCAACCCTAGGGAAAAGGCAGCCGCACAGCGGGGAGTTGAAGAAAATGGTTTGATGGTTGCTGGCCCACCTCGTTAGCCAGCCAGCCATGCTGAAGCTAAGCAGGAGAAAGAGCCTTTTCCCATTTATTCTGACAGGAAAGTGGTCACTGGGGAGGGGGTTATGGGCGGGGGAGGGGGTTATGTTGAAAGTCCTTTGGTTTTTTACTCACAGAACCAAGCTTGGGTGCCAACCAACAGCCACTGACAGTCCCTCACAGGAGTCAAGAGAACTGTCTTCCTCAGGAGAGAGAGCTGGTCTGCCAGGGGATGTGGAAGAGGAGCAGACCCAGCACCCGGCCAATGGCACGCGAGTACTCTTGAGTGGTGGCTGATGGGCCAATGGCTGAGGGAGGGCATTTTACAGCCAATGGGAGCGCATGGAATCTTACGAAACCAAAAGATAATTATTATAAGGAGAGATATGCTTAGGCTATTTTTGACTGTCTTTTTTAAGAGAGAAGGAAGATGGGATGTGATTTGTCTTATGTGGTTTCTACCACTAGGTACTATTACCCATTTTGACTTTCATTACATTCCATCTACCTAGTGCATCATCTAAAATGATCTCCAGTTTGGAACTACCGTGGTTATTGTCTGCTCTTGACTTTTCAGGGGATCTGAACATGCAGTCTAATACTAAAGGGGCATTTGATTAACCAGTGGCATTCAGTACCGTTTAAAACTAATTTTGTGTGAAATACATCCTGTGGAAGTTGCAGACCACAAATCTTACAATTATAGTTTGAAAAACATATTTTTCTCCCCCCCCCTTAACATCCAGCCTGATGAAGAGTTCTGGAGAACCCAAAAAGCTGTGCACTGTTTTGTGATGTTTTGGTTGGTCCTATTGAAATGCATTACATGACTTTTACTTGTAGGGTTCTTTTCTTTTCTTTTTTTGGAGATACAAAACAGAAATATTACCATATTACTATTAATAGTTAATTAATATTTTGTGGGTATAAAGTATCATGTATGTATGTGAGTTAAGTGCTGTCAATTTGCTTCCAGCTTATGGCGACCCTAAATTAATGTCCTCCAAAACATCATTAACAGCCTTGCTCAAGTCTTGCAAACTGAGGGCTGTGTCTTCCTTGAGTGAGTCACTCTATCTCATGTTGTGTCTTCCTCTTTTCCTACTGCTTTCAACCTTTTCTAGCATTACTGTCTTTTCCATTGAGCCTTGCCTTCTCATAATGTGACCAGAGTACAATAGCCGCTGTTCAGTCACTTTAGCTTCTAGGGAGAGTTCAGGCTTGATTTGAGAGAGTTTTTGTTGGTCTGTGATATATGTAAATCAACCTTCCTGTCAGTTTTTTTCATTGTCCATATTTCACATCCATATGCAGTAAGGGGGAATACTATAGTATGAACTATCTTGGTCACCAGGAGCACATCCTTACACTTAAGGATCATTTCTAGCTCCTTCAGGGCTGCCCTTCCCAGTCTCAATCTCCTTCTGATTTCTTGGAGGCAGTCTCCCTTTGGGTTGATGACTGAGCGAAGGAGTGGAAAATCTTTCACTATTTCAATGTTGTTTTTAGCATCTCTCGCTAGTCTAAGCTCATACTGAGCTTTAGCTTTCCTTTCTCTACAAGCAATGGTTATTTGTTTATATTCATACTTGGTTATAAGGCCCTCCTTCAGTTTTCTGAATGAGTCTTTTTTATTTCTCAAGTAGAAAGCTGTTTATGGAGCCACCTTGGCTTCTTTAGGCTCCTCCCATTTTTCTTTCTCATAAGAATCGTTTGTGATTGTGCCTTCAATATTTCGCTTTTAAGAAATTCCCATCCTTCTTGAACTTGTTTCCCTCTCCCCTTGTTTCCCTCTCCACTTTCTGGAAAATGAAGTTGTCAGCAAGACAAGTCAGGAATTTATTGGAACTTTCATTTTTAGCAGAGCTGGACTTCCAATTATCTGGATAATTGAAATCTCCCATGACCACCATGTCCTGTCTCTTTGAGAACTTTGTAATCTGTTCTAGGAGTGTCTCATCCAAATCCTCTGCCTGGCTTGGTGGTCAATAGCAGACCCTCACTATAGTATCACTATTATTTCTTACTCCTTTTATTTTTATCCAGAGACTCTCAGCTGGACTTTCATGCTCAGATTCACGTATTTCCTCACAAGTATATACCTCCTTTACATATAATGCGACTCCTCCGCCCTTCCTTATGTGTCTGTCCCTTTTAAATAAGTTATACCCCTCATTCCTAATATTCCAGTTGTTAGTGTCGTGCCACCAAGTTTCAGTAATGCCTATTAGGTCATAGTCCCTTTCCTGTATTAGGACTTCAAGTTCCTCCTGCTTGTTTCCCATACTCTGCACATTAGTGTAGAGACATCAGAATCCATTGGAGTCCTAGGCCGGTGTTGTTTAATGTTTTTATAAATGACCTGGAGGAAGACATAGAGGGGATGGTTATCAAGTTTGCAGATGACACAAAGGTGGGTGGGATTGCTAATTCTGAAGAAGACAGAGTCAGGATTCAAAATGATCTAGATAGACTGGAACAATGGGCTGAGACAAATAAAATGAATTTCAATAGAGATAAGTGCAACCTACACTTAGGTACAAAAAATAAAAGGAACAGATATAGAAAGGGAGGGACTTGGCTTGACAGCAGCACACGTGAAAGGGATCTAGGAGTTACGGTTGATCACAAGCTAAACATGAGCCTGCAGTGTGATGTGGCTGTGAAGAAAGCTAATGCAATCTTAGGATGTATTAACAGAAGCATTGTGTCCAGATCATGGGAAGTGGTAGTTCCGCTCTATTCTGCTATGGTCAGGCCTCACCTGGAGTACTGTGTCCAGTTTTGGGCACCACATTTTAGGAAGGATGTTGACAAGCTCGAGCGTGTCCAGAAGAGGGCGACCAGGATGGTGAGAGGGCTGGAATCCAAGTCTTATGAGGAAAGGCTGAAAGAGTTGGGTATGTTTAGCCTGGGAAAGAGAAGGCTTAGAGGGGATATGATTGCAGTCTTCAAGTATTTGAAGGGCTGTCATGTAGAAGATGGAACAGATCTATTCTCTCTTGCTCCAGATTGCAAGACTAGATCTAATGGGTGGAAATTACAAGGGAGTTGTTGCCGGCTAAATATCAGGAGAAACTTCCTAACTGTAAGAGTGGTTGAGCAGTGGAACAGACTGCCTTGGGAGGTGGTGGATCCTCCTTCGCTGGATGTTTTCAAGCGGAGACTGGATGACCATCTTTCAGGTATGTTGTAGGCATGTAGAGCTATCTTTCGGCTATGCTCCTGCAGACTGCAGGGGGTTGGACTAGATGACCCGCGAGGTCCCTTCCAACATTCTATGATTCTATGATCTCGAAAGCTTAAGCCATGGTCCAAAAATCCAAACCTTTCCTGATGACATCATCTACATAGCCAGTCATTGATCTGCAGTATTCTTCTTTCCCTTCCTAAGCCACAGCCTTTGACAGGAAGAACTGACGAGAATACAACCTGTGTTCCCATTTCCTTCACCTTTTCACCCAGAGCCATATAGTCTATTTTAATATGTTCTGGGCTATGCTGGATGGTATCATTTGTTCCCACATGGATAAGCCTTGACGGTTGACTGATGAAACTCTTAAAAATGCTAAAGATGGACAAGAAACAAAAGGTGACAGAAACAGAATCAGAAGTCTAAATATAGCATTCCAGCAACTGGCATATAGGGACAAAGAGAACTATTATAACAACCAGTGTAAAGAAATAGAAGAAACAAAAAAAAAGGAAGAAGAGATCTGTTTCACAAGATCCAAGAAATCAAAGGGAAATTTATAGCATGGTTAGGCATGCTAAAAGATCGACACAGAAATACATTAACTGAACAGGACAAAATAAAGAAAAGTATCTAATAACGCCTATTATTTTATTTGTTTCAAGTGCCCTAAGAAAGAATTAAGAGAAACAGATGAAGCTGGAGGCAAACATAGCACAGTAAAAGAATTGTGTTGAACTGAAGGCCAAGAGATCTTTTTAGGAAAGACCACTGTATTACTTACTAACCAGCAAAGGCAAATTTAAATTAAATGTATTGATGGAGGTAAAATTTCTTTGAAGTGGCCCTGGAGCACAAGAACCTCTTTGTATAGTGAGATTTTAATGTGAGGATGAGTTGTAACATGAATTCATTGTGAATAACTGGAGGTGCATTCTTAAATGTATATGTTTTTGAGTGTGTATTTAAAAGGATCAGTAGAAAAGAGTAACAATCCAGTAGCACCTTAAAGACAAACAAAATTTGTGATGGCGTATGAGTTTTCATGAGTCACTGCTCACTTCAGATACAGCTAGAATGTAAGTCCATCTGTCCTATATATTGGAAAGTGGAGTGATTTCAGATGCCAAATGAAATTAGCAGGCAGATGACAATAGAAGGTGTGGTTGGATTAGGTGTGATATGCAGAGAGGAAGTAGGCATGGAGAAATCTGTGTTAGTAATGAGACAGAAAACCTAGGTCTCAATTCAGTCCAGGTGGATGCATTGTCTTGAGCTTAGTTATCATTTGCAATTCAGCAGTCTCTTTCTAATCTGTGTGAGGGAAGTGTCACTATTCATCATGGGTTGTAGGTCATTAATAATGCATTGAACTGGCTTGAGTTGTGAGCTGTAGGTGACCACCAGTGGTGTTGTGACGATATTTTCTTTGGACTTGTCTTGTAGCAAGTTGTCCCTGGTATCATTCTGACTTTTCCAATAATTTGTACACTGATATCCCCCATCAGGATAGGTTACCAGTGATTAGAAACATCATCCCTGACAACACCACAGTAGATCTTGCCACTGAACTCTGCGTGTTTGTTCTCACCCATAACCACTTCAGGTTTGACGAGAGCTTATATCTCCAAAATGGCACAGCCATGGGCACCTGCATGGCTCCACAGTATGCCAACTTTTTCATGGTGGATCAAGAACAGTGTTTTCTGAACTCCTACCCACTGGCACCTCTCCTTTACTTGAGATTCATTGATAACATTTTTATTGTCTGTACCCAACACAAAGAAGCCCTCAAGAGATTTCACCAGGCTTTCCACAACTTCCACCCCAACAATCTAACTCTACACAAGAAATAAACTTCCTGGACACCACAGAACAGATACACAAGGGACACATAAGTACCACATTATACTGGAAACTGACAGACAGACAAACATATCTACATGCCTCCATATACCACCCCAACCACGTCAAACAATCCATTGTGGATAGCCAAGCCGACATTATAGTTGCATCTGCTCCATCCTCCTCATCTGGTGATAAAGATGATCCAATCACACCTTTTATTGTCATTTGCCTACTAATGTCACTTTCCAATATATAGGATAGATGGACTCACATTCTAGCTGTATCTGAGAAGTGAGCAGTGACTCATGAAAGTTCCTGTTGTTGTTGTTCAGTTGCACAGTCGAGTCCGACTCTTCACAACCCCATGGACCACATCACGCCAGGCCCTCCTGTCCTCCATTGTCCTCTGGACAAAAACTCATACCATACCACACAGCTCAGGTGGGGTGTCACCTGACGTTGCCACCACTCTGGTTCCAGGCTCCTCTGAGAAGACCCAGAGCAGCCTCCCAAGCCTTTAGACCTCCCTTTTAGCCAAAATGAGTGTGAGGACCAGGCAGAGTGAACAATGGCAATGGTTTATTTTATAGGAGGTCAAACAAACAAGGTGCAGAATAATAACAGTAAGTGGGTGAAAAGAAATCAAATGCCCTAACGCGTCTAAATATATACTGTCCCTAACTCACTATCTCAAGTGGCCTTAGACTGCTCACCCTTCCCTCAGGATGAGGGTTTCTTCCCCACAGCAGCCTCTCTTCTGGCCCCATTTCCTGGGAAGAAGAACAGCTTCTCTTCTTGCACCAGTTCTTTTATTCCCCAGCCCTCTTCTTCTCTATTGGCCAAAAGCGACGCCAAAACTTCCCAAGGTCTTCTGGGGTTTGTAGGCTCAACCTCCCCTACTGCTAGCCAGGCTCCCTGGGGCTAGTAGGCCTCTGGTGGCACAGCCCAGATCATGATAGAGACAAACTCTGCAAAGCCTCCACAGTCATGCAACTTCCTTCGTCAAATGGTGGAGGAAGCTATGAGGGGCTCAGACATGTTCGAGTTAATATTGACCAACAGGCAAGAGATGGTAGATGGGGTAAAGGTTGTGGGTACCTTTGGGGGAAGTGACCATGTTCTGCTAGAATTCCTTTTGCTTTGGGGGACCAAGAAGGTTCATAACCACAAGTGTAAGTTAGATTTCAGTAAGGCAGACTTTAATAAACTCAGAGGCATGATGAGAATCATTCCATGGGCACGACTGCTGGAAGGGAAAGGAGCAAGTGAAGGGTTGGTTCTCCTAAAACAAGAGCTTTTTTTGCAAGCTCATGCTCGTCCTGTTTCCTTCTTTGATCAAGTGACAAGCTTACTGGATTGAGGGAATGCTGTTGATGTTGTTTACCTCGATTTCAGTAAAGCTTTTGACAGGGTTCTCCATGATGTTCTGATGGGTAAACTAAAGGACTGTGGACTGGACTGTAGGATAGTTAGGTGGATAGGGAACTGGTTGGAGAACTGCATTCAGAGAGTAGCTGTCAATGGCATTTCATCTGAATGGAGGGAGGTGTCCAGTGGGGTACCACAGGGCTTGGTTCTGGGCCCAGTACTTTTCAATATTTTTATAAATGATCTACATGAGGGTGTAGAGGGGCTACTCATTAAATTTGCAGATGACACCAAATTGGGAGGAGCAGCGAACACACCAGAAGATGGAGACAGAATTCGACAAGATCTGAACATGCTGGAAAAGTGGGCAGATGTGAACAAGATGCAGTTTAACAAAGATAAGTGCCCAGTTCTCCATCTGGGTAACAAAAATGAAGAACATGCATACTGGATGGGGGGATATCCTTCTGAGTAACAGTGTGTGTGTGAACAGGATCTTGGGGTAAGGGTGGGCTGAAAGTTAAATATGAGCAGACAGTGTGATGCGGTGACAAAAAGGCTAATGCAATCTTGGGCTGTATCAACAGAGGCATAACATCCAAATCACAAGACATCACGCATCCTGCTGTACACTGCATTGGTCAGGCCGCACCTGGAGTATTGTGTGCAGTCCTGGAGGCCTTACTTCAAAAAGGATGTGGACAGAATGGAGCATGTGCACAGGAGAGTGATGAGGATGATCAGGGGCCTGGAGACCAAGCCCTGTGAGGAAAGGCTGAGGGACTTGGGAATGTATAGTCTGGAGAAGAGGAAGCTGAGGGGGAACATGATTATTTTCTTTAAGTATTTGAAAGGCTGTCACTTAGAGAAGGGTGGGGAGCTGTTGGCAGCAGAGGATAGGACTCACAATAATGGGTTTAAATTAAGGCTGGGAAGGTACTGGCTAGATATTAGGAAACATTTTTTTACAGTAAGAATTGTGCAACAGTGGAATCAGCTGCCTCAGGAGCAAAGCTCCCTCTAAGCTATGGAGTCCTGTGAGCAAAAATTTTACTTTGTGAGCTACTGGCATTGAAGCTGTGAGCAGGTGATTTGGCTACTGCATAAATTAGTTTGCTCTGGAGCCACCCTTCCTGAGCTAAGACGGAGGCTAAAAACTGTGAGCTAGCTCACACTAACTCAGCTTAGAGGGAATACTGCTCAGGAGGTAGCGAGCTCCCCCTCACTGGCAGTCTTTAAGCAGTGTCTGGACAAACACTTGCCAGGGATACTGTAGGATGATCCTGCATTGAGCAAAGGGTTGGACTACATGGCCTGTATGGCCCCTTCTAACTCTGTGATTCTATGATTCTACTGCTACAGACAGACTAACACAGCTATCCATCTTGATATATTTAAAAGTATAGATCCAGGTGGGCAGCCATGTTGGTCTGAAGTAGCAGAACAAAGTTTGAGTCCAGTGGCACCTTTAAGACCAACCAAGTTTTATTTAAGGCATGAGCTTTCATGTACACACACACTTCTTCAGATAAATAAAACTTTGTTTAGTCTTAAAGGTGCCACTGGACTCAAACTTTGTTCTACTTAAAAGTAAAGGTAAAGGTTCCCTTGCTTGAAAACCAGTCGAATCCGACTCTAGGGTTGCAGTGCTCATCTCTGTTTCAAAGCCGAAGAGCCAGCACTGTCTGAAGACATTTCCGTGGTCATGTGGCCGGCATGACTAAACACCAAGGCGCACAGAATGCTGTTACCTTCCCACCAAAGAGGTGCCTATTTATCTACTTGCAATTTCTTGCTTTCGAACTGCTAGGTTGGCAGGAACTGGAACTAGAGACGGAAGCTCACTCCATCATGCGGCACTCTCGGGTCTTGAACTGCTGAACTACTGACCTTCCACAGCTTGCCATTCAGCGTCTTAACCACTTGAACCACCGCAGCTTCCTCTTAAAAGTATGTCACTTTTATTCCTTGGGATCCTTGCCAAGTTGGTTAGAAGAAAAGGGATGTGGTGGCAACCAATGCTCCCTCTAAGCTGTGGAGTCTTGTGAGCGAAAATTCTTCTTTGTGAGCTACCGGCATTAAAGTTGTGAGCAAGCTATTTGGCTACTGCATAAATTAGTTTGCTCTGGAGCCATCCTTCCTGAGCTAAGACAAAAATGTGTGAGCTGGAGCTAGCTCACATTAACTCAGCTTAGAGGGAACACTGGTGGCAACTACCCTATGTTTCTGTCAGCAAGAAATCTAGTTAGCTTACTCCAATTTGTGTATGATAAAATGTTCCCTAAGATACTGGGGTGAAGTCACCACGTGAGGAGAGGAGAGTGCCCCGGTGTTTTGCCTGCAACCAACTAGGTCACATCCGGAAGCAGTGCCCTAATGACGGAACCAGCGTGCACCACATGATGCTGGAAACCAACCAAGCTGTTCCTCCTGTATTCGATCTGGAGTATATTCCCCAGTGCCACCGGAAGAAGG
The DNA here is from genome assembly GCA_029375565.1 of Gekko gecko. Classification (NCBI taxonomy): domain Eukaryota; kingdom Metazoa; phylum Chordata; class Lepidosauria; order Squamata; family Gekkonidae; genus Gekko; species Gekko gecko. Next base: position 85,100,957 of record JAPDNY010000001.1, on the reverse strand, counting down.
TCCGGGTGGATGGCCAAGAAGTAGCAGCCTGGCGAGATATTGGTTCCCTCCTAACTACAGTGCATCACTCGCTAATCAATCCCAAGTACCTCCTCCCAGAAGAAAAGAGGTGGGTAAAGTGTCTGCATGAAGCAGAAGAGATTGTGCTCCCTGTGGCCCAGCTACCAATGAGCTATGAAGGCTGGAGTGGATCACGGAAAGTAGCTGTGCATGATTATACCCCGGTAGCCATGTTTGTGGGGGAAGATTTAGCAGAGCATATGACCATGGAACCCAGAGTCCATGAACCTGAGCTGGCAGAAAAGGAGGCCAATCCTGAGGAAGATGGCTACCAGCAGTTCTTAAAGGACTTTGAAGATGTTCCTGAGGAACCCAGCCAGCAAACCAATGTCTACATAGTGGTGTTAACCTGTCATCAGTCTGAGAAGCAGCAGCAAGGTGAGCACACCCCAGCAACTCCTCCAGACCCTGTTGCAGAGCCAGCAGTGGTAGAGTCTCCTCCAGTGACTCCGACTGTATTCCAGAAGGATCAAGAGGAAGACGCCAGCATGGAAAAAGTCCATATCAACTTTGATTCCATGTTCCCATCTGGTTTGGGTGACTTTCCACACAACTATGCTGCCCAAACCAGTGAACAACAGCATCAGCAACCACCCCTAGAACATAACACTACTGGGAAAACTGAAGATATGCCATTTCCAAAGCCCTTGGAAAGTTGTTCCAAAGCTGGAGCAGAAAAGCCAAGAGGTGTGAAGCAGCCTGAAGAGAAAGTGGAGAACAGTAGACTGACTTGGGTAAATGACCAGCAGGATGGAGAAAAAGAGAGCCAGTTGTTCCTCAAGACTGGGTTTGCAGTGCCAGTACAAAATTCCATTCGTGGTAATCACAAAAGTCAACCTGACACCAGCAGGAGAAGAGAATTTGATGAAGACTCTCTGGAGAGCTTTAGTAGCATGCCAGATCCAGTGGATCCTATTACTGTGACAAAAACATTCAAATCTAGGAAAGCCAGTCTGGCTTCCAAAGACAAAACGCTTAAGTCCAAGAATAAGGGAAGAACTACTTCCCACTAAGAACAGACCTAAAACTAAAGGTTATGAAAGTGCCAGTATTTCTAGTACATGTGAACCTTACAAGAGCAATAGGAACAGACACTCAACTCGGAAGGAAGAAGTTGTCCAAGCAAAAGTTGTCAGTAAAAAGAATCTGGAACAAGTAGGAAACATAATTAAATACATTAGATCATCAGAAATGTCCTCAGCACATGCTAGGAGAATACTGTAGCAGTCTAAAAGAAATGCATGCATAGACGCACCAGAAACAGATAGTGATCTTTATATGTTTGAAGTTTTGAGAGACACCACTTATTCTGAAGTAGCTACATTGATACCTCAAAATGAATCTTACCCTCATTTTCTAAGTGAGCTTTTTCATGAATTTCAGATGCTAAATTTAGACAATTTGAGACAAAAAGCACTGTATGCATTACAGGATATAGTAGCCAGGCATACATCTGAAGCCAACAAAAAAGCAGAATGTCCAAAACCTCTGAACTCAACAGCGTGGTTAGGATCCAATTCAGAAGTTACTCCCAGCAAAAACCTTGCTACTATTGATGATGAGACATTTGAGAAGAACTTTGACCAAGGAGGACCTGCAATAAAAAGGAACCTGATATTGTATTCTCTTTAATGTTAATCAGAATACTGTTTTACTGTTATTATTGTTTGTATATATGTAAGTGGCAGAACTGGCACAGATCACTCGTATGCAGCCCTTATCAATGGGGTTCCTGATGGCTGAACCCCATGATTTGATCTGGTGTGGGGGGGTGTTACGATCTGTGTAAGACTGGGAGACAAGGCCTAGAAGCCTAGGCCCAGGAGAGACCTGTGTGGGAGTGGAAAGCTGACATAGCCTACAATCCCCATAATGCTTAGTGATGGTTGTAACCAATCGGTGTCCAGGAATTGTGTGAGGAGATGTGACTTAAGCTTTGTGGGCTATGGAACTGTGTTCTTTTCTCTTCTGTGTTCTTCCCTCTCACAGAGTTAAACTGAGGGGACAGTCTTGTCTGAGAGAAAGGTCCCTCACTTGGGACAGAGTAAGTACAGGCACAGGCCTGGTATAAAAAGGCTGTGGGCCTTGAATAGTAACCAGTTAAGAGAAATTGGTAGTTGCGTTAGATTTGATTTATTTGCCTTTAGACACTGTTATATATTTTAAGCACCTTGTCTTGTTTGCCTTGCCCCATTATTGTATTAATAAACCATTTGTTTAATTGTTCTCTGCCTGGTCATCACGCCTATAGTTCTCAGCTTAAAAAGGGCATTTTAGTTGGGCTTGGGAGGGTACTCTGGGCCTTCCCAAGGGACCCTAAGTCCAGAGTGGTGGCAGCTGAAGGTGGCAACCCACAGGGGGTCATGACAACTTCCTAAAGCAGGACAAAGTTGTACATAATCACAACCTTTCAATTTTTACTTTATGTTAAGTTGAAAATTAATCCTTATTAGCAGCTGAGATTGGAACATGGGAATGGTAACATTTGCTAATTAACATGGAGTATGATGTTTTGATCATGCACGCACGCATGGCCAGAAAGCAATCTAGATTCATTCATTTATTTTATTTATATCTTAGATTTCTAAATCTAATTCATGATCAGACATGAATCAGAACCAGCCACTGTGTCAGATGGTTATTTTCTGAAGTGTTCACTTGGCAGTTTCTTCTTCACTAGCACAGTGCCCTGATAAGATCCTTTTGGAATTACACATTAGAGGAACATATTCAAGATAATATAACACAGATTACCTACTACTTAATATTTAAGTACTGTACTCTAGTTGTATGCTTAGGGTGGTTACATAGTCTTCAAAACAACCCTGTGAAGATTACACTGACAGTATGTGACTGGTCCAAGGTCACCCAGTAAGCTTCCCTGGCAGAGTGAACATTGGAACCTCTATCTCCTAGATCCTAGTCTGACACTTCAATTGTTTTATTTAAAAAGAAAACTCTTGTGAACATTAGAATGCATCTAACAGAATGGAGGCAGCAAACACAAGAGAAACATTAATGTGTCCATGCACGTGTATTACACAAGGGTGCAGAGTTGCCAGTGACCCCTAGACACAACAATAAAAATTTAAAAGGTATCTCACGCCTTCTTAAAAGAAAAAAAATGACTTTTTTTAGTGCTAGGAACCAGCAAATAGGAACTGTCTATATTAAACACTGCCAGTGTAACTGTATTTCAGGACTCAGTGATTCTCAAACCTTTTGAAATGGGACACACTTCTGAACTTATTCTACTTGTTAGGACCCACTTGCAAAGTAACTCTATACTACTTTGCCTCTTACTTAACATAAAACACAAGAATCTCAAGTAGATTAACAACAAGGCCGAGAGTAACTTACATTTCTTACTGGTACTATTTCTCTTTGCATTGCGCTTGAAGCAATGGTGGGACATGCCACTTTCTTACCTGTACTTTGCACCAGCCTACAAAATTAACTTTCTCTTATGGTTAACAAAAAACAAATTCATATTTTATCAGTATCATTTGCAAATTATGCAGATTATTACATTTGCCATGAAACCTTCCAGACCTTTGTGTCTCAGCTCACACTGTTCCTCCTCCTGTTCCCTCCTGGCCTCACAACCCATGTGCAAGAAACGCAATCCACATTCTTGTAGCAACCCCAGTTTGACAACCAGAGCCCTGGCTCTATTGAGTGCATGTGTGGTGATCACCACCTACTCTAGCAATTTAAGAATATGGGACCAGGATGTGGCATCCATTCAAAAATGAATAAAGTAGCACACATGAAGTGTTGGGCATTTTCCCCTTGTGCCTTCAGTAGCTGATAAAACAGAAGTTAGAAGCCAACAGGTGAAGCCTTATCGCTTGCTGACCAAGAGAGAGATCTTGGAGTCGTAGTGGATAACTCGCTGAAAATGTCTACACAATGTGTAGCTGCAATAAAGAAGGCCAACGCTATGCTGGGGATTATTAGGAAGGGAATTGATAACAAATCAGCCAGTATCATCATGCCCCTGTATAAATCATTGGTGCGACCTCATTTGGAATACTGTGTACAGTTCTGGTCACCACATCTCAAAAAGGATATTATAGCATTGGAAAAAGTGCAGAGAAGGGCAACTAGAATGATAAAAGGGTTGGAACACCTTCCCTATGAAGAAAGGTTAAAATGCTTGGGGCTCTTTAGCTTGGAGAAACGACGGCTGAGAGGTGACATGATCGAGGTTTATAAGATTATGAATGGGATTGAGCAGGTTGAGAAAGAAGTCCTTTTCTCCCTTTCTCACAATACAAGAACTCGTGGGCACTCTATGAAATTGCTGAGCAGTCGGGTTAGAACAGATAAAAGGAAATACTTCTTCACCCAAAGAGTGGTTAACATATGGAATTCACTGCCACAGGAGGTCGTGGCAGCTGCAAGCATGGTCAGTTTCAAGAGGAAATTAGATAAACATATGGAGCAGAAGTCCACCAGTGGCTATTAGCCACAGGGTATAGATGGGAACTCTCAGTCTGGGGCAGGTGATGCACTCTATTCTTGGTGCTGGAGGGGGCAGCAGTGGGAGGGCTTCTAGTGTCCTGGCCCCACTGCTGGACCTCCTGATGGCACCTGGTATATTTTGGCCGCTGTGTGACAGAGTGTTGGACTAGATGGGCCATTGGCCTGATTCAACATTGGCTTCTCTTATGTTCTTATGACCGTTCATGGTTAGGCGCTTCATCTGCTGATTTCTGCCTGTCAGAAACACGAGTATCTGATTGATGGAAGCTTATGCTGGAATAAATGTTAGTCTTGCAGGCGTCACTGGACTCCTGTTTTATTCTGTACAGTTTCTGAAGAAACGTTTGTTTTCCAGCGGGGCATGTGCGGGGCGCGCTGACTCGCAAATGTATGTGAAGCCTGTAGATTGCTACCTTCTTCCGTGACAGGGTCCCTACACCCTTCTACAGGCGACATGATTCAACAGATATAGTTTTCCGCGGAATCGATTGCACTTCGCCTTGCTGCGCACCTGCGGCACTAGCAGCACTTCTCTAGAAAGAAAGGCGACATTCCAGTACCTTCGCTCAAAAGAAGAAGAAGAAAAAAAAGCCTCGTCGAGTATGACGGGGGACTCACTCCTAAAGAAGCCTACGAGAAACGTACGAAGGGAAAGTAGGGAAAAGGCCACACGAGACGCCGCTTCCTCCTTCCTACCCACCAGCCTCGCCGGGCCGCTCCGAGCCGGAAGATCCGGGTCGCGAAGAGGGAGCAGGAAGTCGAGACGTGGCCGCCCAGTTGAGCAGCAGGGGGCGAGGCAGGTGATGGCGGCCGCGACGGCGCTGAGCTCGGAGAGGCTGGAGGTCTCCATTGACGGCCTGACTCTGAGTCCGGACTCGGAGGACGCCAGGCCGGGCCAGCCGGATGTTAGGCCGCTCCCTGCCGGGGTCGGTCGCGTCAGTCGGGCAGGGACTGATGGGGTTCAGCCGGGGCAGGAGGCCGACGACGACGATGACGCCGGCGGGGACAGCGGCGACGGAGCGCTAACCCTGGAGCGTCGCTGGGGCTTCGGCCTGGAGGAGTTGTACGGCCTGGCGCTGCGCTTCTTCAAAGGTGACCAGATAGGAGCCCTCTTTCCCCCTCCCTCCGGCGGGAAGGTAACTTTTGGGTTTCTCCTTGCAGCCACCCCCTTCGAGGGATGGGAGAGGAGGCTTCAGGCCCCCTTTTCGTGGAAGCTCTTCCAGTTGACTTCCAAAGCAGCTCTCTGTGGTATCTTCTGGCTGTCTGACTTGCTCCTGAAAGTGTTTCTAGAGTATGCGGATCAGTTATCTGCCTCCCTCAAAGGGCTGTTGTGAAGGTATCTTGGGAAGGGTGGAGGAGGGAAAATATTTTACAGCCGGTGGCAGCGAGTATGAGAATGAGTTAGAAGGTTGAACTTTAAAAAAATATACAAGGTACGGGTAGTTCAAAAACGTCTTCTTGTCTTTTATCTGAAGAGATAGCCTTTGGAAATGACTCTGCCATGGTATTTGAAGTGTAGATTAAATATAATTTCTCTCAGAATAAGACTCCTGTAACCCTATGGAGAGATGGTGCAATCTGAGCCTTCAAAAATAAATTCAATGGTGTTCTGGTTACTGTCCTGTCATCTCCACGTTTATGTTGCTGTTAATGTGTTTGAAATGGCTTGTCATAAGGGTATCTAATTTTTTTTCTTGAACAAATCAGTCTCTACAGGATATTTTGGAGACTAGATATGTCCTAAAGTAAAGCTGGAAAAAACCACAGGAAGTTGCGGAGGATAAAATACAGTCAGATGCTTGATAATAGATAGCTTGCTTATTGATTCTGTGCTTAATTTAGCTTTTTTTGAAATCACTAATGGCAGCACTGCAGTTACTTCATGTAAAAGCACTCAGATAGCTGTGTTGGTCTGAAGCAACCGAACAAAATTTGAGTTCAGTAGCATCTTTAAGACCAGTGACGTTTTATTCCAGGTATAAGCTTTTGTGTGCACGCGCACTTCTTCAGGTATGTTGAAATGGAAGTTACCAGTCCATATATATAGCTAGAGGGTGAGCAGTAAATTAGCATACAACATTGTATGTTGTAGCACACAAAAGCTCATACGTTGAATAAAACTTTGTTGGTCTTAAAGCTGCCACTGAGTTCGAAACATCTTTATGTTCATGAACAGGAAAGGGGTTTCAGTTCTATTAATAAAAGCACTGCTTATTGTGCACTTGCTCAGAATCTGTTATTTGTATTAATCATTTTAAATAAGTAACTTCCTCCACACACACACACTGCGCATATTGACTTCTCTGTAACAGGAATATAAGCTAAAGCACATATCCTGCATTCTGTTTTTATGGAAAAAGGGTGCACCTACTGAATCAGTGATGATATTGTCGCTCGTCTTCTTCTCCTGTTATAAAATTCATTATGGGAGAGGTGCTTTTCTCATGTTGAGCTTTTCACATGATGCATGAGACAGAAGAACAGCAACATCCCCCTTCTTTCTTATTTGTGTTCTTTGTAGACCCATTTTTAGTAAAGATTTCTTGTGTTACATTTTGCAGGCACAGGATCCATTTATGCAGTATCAGTGTTTCCTAGATGTTCCGTTACAGTTAGATACTGCATTGTGGTCCTTACTTTAGCAGTGGTTGTCATTACAGATGCATGGTTTGCAGAACCCACAGGTAAATTCTAGAAGTGATCTAGGTAATGACCCTTTGGGGTGGGTGGATCTTGAAATCATGTGCTATAAGAGAAAGTTACTAGAATGCAGAATACACAGAAAGCCTCAAAAGCTCACTCTATTAGGTACACGAGTATTAGACCTCCCCCCCAAAAAAGATTAAACTTTTTCCATGGTTGCAGTTTATCTTGGTCTGTTCAGAAGTAAATCATGCTAAATTCAGTGAAAGTTGAAGAAGAACATTCCTTCAAGTTGCTACCAACCATAGGGCATTCCAGGCAAGAGACACAGAGGTGGTTTCCTGTTGCTTCCCTCCGTGTAGCGACCCCAGGCTTCCTTTGTGATCGCCCATCCATGTACTACTTGTGGCCATGCTTAGCTTCCAAGTTCTGGCAGGCTCAGGCTAGGCAGGGCTATTTATGCTGCTACGAAGTAAGCATATACTAGACGTTGAGTCTTTGGGATCCTATTCATGATCTTATCACAGTCACATGACAGTGAAATTACATAAATGTTTGGTTGCTTTAGCGATTTGAAGGCATGGTAATATTTATAGCTACCTCAATCATTAATGCTGCTTGGTGTCTAGAAGTATTCTGTCCTTGTGAATTCAGATGGTTTTTCATAAATTAGTGTTAGTACTATATTAATTATATACTAAAATCTTATCATAATTTTATATCTAGTGTGAGAGACTGTTGCCCCAGTTAATCAGTTAGTATTGCGTTTGTTTGATCACTATAGAAACTAACATATGTACTTTTCTGAAATGCATAAATACTTTATTTGGAAAGAACAAAACTCTTTAAGACCTACTTTTTATGTCTTATGTATTTTCTGATATGTTGGAAATGAGAAAAGCCAGTTTCACTATTGTTGGCTGTCATGAAGGAAAGATTAACAGTAGGGACAAGTCAAAGATTAACTACATGTGTGTGCAAGGTTTACCAGTTTTCTTTCATAGTAATTTGATGCTTCAGAGCTGGGGCTTAGTGAAAGCTGGGAAGACCATACAACCATTGTACCCAGACCCCATTTTTTAAAATTATATTGCTGTTGTGAATAAATACTCTTTGCTGTCAACCTTTCACATAAAGTGTTAATTTTTTTTAAAAATGCATTGTCTGAGTTGGTTTGAGTCATTGCACTCTGTTGCATCCTGGTATTTAATAACAGCTTAGACTTCAGAGAATAGAGATATATATACTTATAACATCACAAATAGTTGATTCTAGCCCTGAGCTGGATAGCCAAGGGAAGCCTGATCTCATCAGATCCTGGAAGCTAAGCAGGATCGACCCTGGCAAGTATTTGGAAGGGAGACCTCTAAGGAATACCTGGGCTGGGATGCCACCTCTCTGGAACGTCCAAGCCCCACAAGGGATTGCCAGAAGTTAACCATGTCTTCTAGGCATACACACATACACACAAAATACTCACCAAAAAACCCAAAATACAGATAGTTGATTCTAGCTGATATGCACGTTGATGTCTATGGCAAACACATAAGTAGAGTCTGGGAGACAAAACAATACTGAATTAGTTACACAGTGTTTCCTCAGTTACAGCTATTTGTCGCTGGCAATGCATGATCCTCCAGGCTATTCTAGTTATTGAAATGTGCTAGTTTTGGGCTCCTACCCTTGAGGCTTAATAAACTTCTTCAGAGATTCCTACTGGTGTGTTTAATTGAAAAGATTTTGTTCTTCATATTATAGATGCCTTTTCAACTGTACTTGAATGTGAGTAGTGTTTCAGAACCCAGGGCACCCCTATAGGCAAACAAATGAGCAAACACATGTTCATATGAAGATCACCATGTGCAGGATGGAGTGTGTGGGATTTGGCATTGGGAAAGGAGCTCAGTTATAGGGACTGATGATAATGGAGGAATCAAGGTTTGCTGATGCAGGAGGGTGGGCAAAGCAGATTGGAGGAGCAGCAGACCTCCAATCAAAGAAGGAGGGGAGGGATTGGAGCTGGTGTGAAGAAATCTTTGATATAAGGAGAATGGAGGCTGCTGTTGCCTAGATAACAGCCCTGATTTCCACAAATATCAATGTATAATCTAATTCTCAACATGGATAAATCTGTGGGTACTTAAATCTGCAGGGACTGAAACTATGAACAAAGAAAGCAGATCATTGTGTGAAGCTGAAAAAGCCCCAGGTTTGCAGACAAATCTGAACTTTAAAATTAAAATAAATAGTTTGGAGGATAACCCCCCCAATATCAGCAGAGCCTATACCTTTTAAGAAATGAATGCCCTTTGCAGTGGCCTCTGTGGGGTATGGTAGGCAAGTGCATCAGTATTACCAGCATTCAGACATTGGTTTCTGTCAATAAAAGATGGGGGCGGTTTCAGGGCTGTTTTGACTTTTGAAGGAGGGCTCATGAAGGCCAGGCAGCAACCACCAAACAACTTAGTACCATGCAACTTGCATGACTTGCTAGAACTGACTGCTTGCTACTGTTCAATAGCAGGTACCCATGAAAGCCATTGTGGTGATGTGGTAAGAGTTTCAGAGCAGGATCTGGGAGACCCAGGTTCGAATCACCACTGTAGAAGCTGGCTGAGTGACTTTGGGCCAGTTACACATTCTCAGCCTAACTTACCTCATAGGGTTGTTGTGAAAATAAAATGGAAGAGAGGAGAATGATGTATGCTTCTTTGGGTCCCTGTTGTGGAGAAAAGCAGGAGATAGATGAAATAATAAATATAGCTGAAGTTGGGGGGCAAATAAAAGGTGGGTAGGTGAGAAGGAGAGAAGGAAGCATGGAAAGGTTGCCAGGAGGAGTGATAGAGAAAACAGCATGGGGAGGGAGATATATGGGAAAGTGAGGTGCCTCTTGCAAGTCTTTGCAGGTTTCCTACCATACAACTGGTTTATAGGTTTCCTGGGTAGAAAGTGCTAGGGAAAGCTGAAGATAAAGGCAGGTAAGTAAGAAACAGAAAAAGGGGAGAGGCTATGGGGGTTTTCGGGGAAGGAAAAGAGGAGATGTGGGGGAATGAGATGCAACCTACAAGTCCTTGTGGGGACCCCCACTTGTACAATATAATAGCCATGACACTGGTGTTATGCTGTGTTGGGTCTGCTTCCTAGGACTCTTCTGAAAGTCCTCTCTTCCTTGATGAGTCAGCCATTGTCTCAGTGGGCTCAGGTCTCATCCTGCCAAGCTGTGAATCCCAGTCTCATATTCTTTTCTTATCAGTGCACCTCCATTTTGTCTAGAGTTTCTGTAAAATATGGTAGATTATTCTGATCTGGTAAAGCGGTAGTGAGTGAGGCCAACAAAATGGAGGTGTATTAGTCTTGGCAACAATTCTGAGATTTTAGTGGTAAGTTTAGTAGAATTGTTAATGGACGCAGTATGACGGGTCTTTTATAAGCCCTTGAACAAAATGGTGAACTTTTTAAATAGGCTTGATGAAATGAGATGCCTTTTCTTACAATGGTGTCATGATCTGTGCAGGATGGAGACAGGGCCTAGAGGCCTAAACTATAGGAGGGGCCTGTCTGGCAGTAGAAAGCAGACAGCCTACAATCCCCACAATGCTTGGGGACGGTTTTAGCCAATGGGAGTGCAGGGATTTTGGGAGGAGACTGTTGCAGAGTGGTGGCAGCGGAAGGCGGTGACCCGCTGGGGTCATGACAAATGGCATAAATCCTTTTTAGCGAAAATGAAGTAGTGCTTCTCCTTCCTTCTGCAGTCTTCTGTGTGCCCAAAATTGTGTTCCTGGGGTTAGTGGGCCCCTAGGAAAAATATGTCCTAATATGGTTTGCTCTCCTCCTGCAGCTTCCCATTCGGTTTACCTAAATTATGGGAAATGAAATGGGGACTTTGGAGAACAAAAAACATTTAAGAGAGTATATAGGTTAACATTCTATTACAACAACAGAATATTCTCAACTCAGTTCAGTGTTATATCAGCTATTGAAATTAGATTTATAGTTGGCAGTAAATTTATAGTTGGCAAGTGGAGGTGTTTTCATAGCTCACTAGTAGAGTGCATTCTCACTTCTCCAGATACAGCTAAAATGCCGTATTAGAAAAGGTATTCTAATAATAAAAGCTGTTATCTGAAGAAGTGAGCAGTGAGTCACAAGAGCTTATACCTTGCCACAGATTTTGTTAGTCTTTAAGGTGCTACTGGACTCTTGCTCTTTTCTAATTCTGTTTTATGTTTGTGAAATAACTGAAGAGTGGGAGCCCTTCTGAGCATCTCAGACCATTCTGCAAAGTGGGGGCCACAACAGAAGACACATGCATGAGCAGTTAGTTGTTGATTTTATCCATTTGTAGGGTGATGCCTGAAGAAGGCCCTTCTTGGATGAGTGAAGCTATTAGGGCAGAACATAGTAGGAGAGGTGCCCCTGCAGATACGAGGTTCCAAGGCCATGAAGGGCTTTGTATGTAACACCAGTACCCCTTGAATTGAACCTGGTAAATGATGAGCGGTATTTCCCTTTTTTGGTAAGATATGGGCAGTATAATGTTTTTGCAAGCCTATTTGGATTATAAGTAGGCTGTAATTTATTATGCTCTAGTAACAATAAAGTTTGTAAGACTTTATGGGAGGGGATCAGTGTTCCCTCTAAGCCGAGTTGGTGTGAGCCAGCTCACAGTTTTTTAGCCTCCGGCTCACACATTTTCCTCTTCGCTCAGGAAGGATGGCTCCAGAGCAAGCTGATTTATGCAGTAGCCAAATCGATTGCTCACAACTTTAATGGCAGGAGCTCACAAAGTAGAACTTTTGCTCACAAGACTCCACAGCTTAGAGGGAGCATTGGAGGGGATATGGAAGAAGTTCATGCATTAGTGCATTCAAACAAGGTACAGCATGTTGTAACCTAGAAACCTCTTCTAGAATGTCATTTGCTATTTACCTCAGGCACAAGCCCTTGAATGTCTCATTGTCCCTCATCACATTTCCATTATCTATTTTCAGTGAAGAATTTCCTTTCTTAATTGATTCTGCCTTTTCTTTCTTTCTCCCTCAGGCATCTTGAGCTTTGCTTTACTTATGGGTCTTTTGGAAAGCTTGTTCACAGTTTGAGGATTTCATCTTATAGTTTCCATTTTGAAAGTTGTATTCTGTGCTGAGTTCAAGAAAGAAAGCTTTCTTATTTAGGTAAAAGGGGATAAAATTATGGTTAAACTATAGTGTCCAGTAGAGAACATGGTACAATCCAAAGTGAGAGATGGGCACTTTTGTCCACTGATTTTGATGGCAATAAATGTGTCCAACTACTCCTTCATTGCATCTTCTGTACACCGAGAAGTTATTCAAAATCTTATGTTGCTAAAGCTATCCTGCTGTTCTTACCAGTTAAATTTCAAATGCTTAAATATTTATTTGTACATGCTGTTCTTTGATTTGTTTCGTTGAGACCGTTGACTGTAAATGGCTAATTTTTTTTAGAAAACCTCTTTTTTCCTCACTTTTATATGTTAACAGAGAAAATTCTGAATCCATGATCATGGTTGTCTGGAAGTTCCAAAATCCTGTTTTTACAAAGTACTTACTCTTGAGAGGTTCAAGCCCTCCTCTTGATAATCTTCTGGATACATTAAGCTGCTTGGTGAGGTCTGTCTCTCATGAATTTACAAAAAAGCCTGTTGAAAAAATAGATTACTTCCTAGTAATCAGTCTACAGCTAGTCTGATAAAAAAGAGATATTCAACTGAAGACTGGCTGTCTTGACTGGCCTGAGACCACATCAGTCAGAAACTGTCTTGTAGGCAGGCAAAGGCAAAGGCCCAGCTTGGTTTTGGTGTGCTCCACCTAACCCTTTCCAAAAGTACTGAGTGGGCAACCAGGGATACTTGTGCAGTGTAGGATAGGATATAGATCTTTGAGATTATTTTAGCTAGAAGGTGTAAGTGATGCCAAGCAATATTTTGCCACATTCTTGCCTGGGTCACTTCTGGGTATCAGTAGCCTTGCTGATATTTCAGTTCACTGGGTTGATAACTGTAGTGTTAAGAATGTCTGAAAAGCCTTCAAATGTGAACCTGTCTGAGTTGATGTGGCTGCATTGTCTCAAAAATTCACCTCTTTACTTTCCTTGAAAACCCCTTCCTGGGGTTGCCACCAGTCTGTCATGACTTGATGGCACTTTACACACACAAAACACTGCATTCTGAAGCTCAACATGAGCTGTGAAGACAAGGACCTATAGAACATCAGTTGCAGTTTGGAGGAAATTATTATATTTTAGTCACTCTGAAAATATGAACTGGTCCTCCCTCTGGAGAGGCAGGCTTCTCTCCAGTGCCGTCTACTGTATAGTTTTTGGCCAGCGAGTCAGGAGGCTAATCAGTCTCCCAGTCAGTGCAAGTAAATGAGGTGGGTCTGGGTCTGTATGTTCCTGTTCTTGAACTTGAAATCTTGGCTTTGTAGAGTAGAGCCTCTAAGTGTGCAGAAGGCTCATCTAGTCCATTCCTTGCATCTTCCTTTGATTTTCACACTTCAAAACTAAGCAACTTGGCACTGCCAAACAGTCACTTGGTTTGATGGGGGGTGCTAAATTGTGAGGATCTCTGTGACTGTTGCATGGATGCTCAAATTACTGAGCTTTAGAACCACATGCCAAGTCACATGCATGGTTAAATAGTACAGAAAACCCTCAATGTGCTCCATCCAGCTATCTCTCCCATAGTTTTCCACCCTGTGTTCTGTATCCTCTCTGGCCATCTGCAGTGTTCAGTTCTCCAGTCCCTGTCTGGCCTGTTGCTTTGCCCTCTAACCCCTTGATCCCAGGGAATATTCTACTTCCAGCCAGCCCTGCTTCTGCTGCCTCTTCCTTTTCTTTCTGGCTTTTGTCCATTTTAGTGCAGGGAAAGGTAAGTAGTGTGTGCATGCATGTGCTTTTGAGTGTTTTTATTATTAACTATAGATGGTTTGTTTGCTCCAGTCTATAGTTTATTCACTTATTAACCTGGTAGGGGCATACAGGCACCTCCAAAAATGTTCCTCCTTCCCTGCTTGTTGCTATTGTGGCCAGTATTCATGATCACTAGGGTACTTTAAATAAGTATAAGTGTTTAGTGTCTCAAGGTTTTCACACGATGTCTCTGTTGTTGTAATGTACAGTAGACAATGAAAGAAATGGGACATTCATATTCACTTTTGTTCTTTCTCCATGTTTCAGCAAGCGTCTTTTTGTAAATATCAGTTCATGGTGTTCTGGTACTTTTTGAGAACTTATTAAATTACTGGAACTCTCTTAGCCTTATTGATGTGTTTGTGGAAACTGGAATTTTGATTTTCTTACAATTGGGCCAGACAAGCTACTGTTTCATAGTTAACCTCCTGTTGAGATCACAGATGTCAGTACCAGAAAATGATGCTGAAACTAAGTTATAAAGAGGTTTTCCTTCTGGTGCTGTGTAAATATTTGGTGGTATTTGCTTTCTCGTGGGTTATGAATCAGATGAGCAGAGTTAAAAATCATGAACTGGATCATGCTTTGTGGCTTTTAATGAAGCTCCTTCATTCCTGCCCATCCTTGCTTCTTTGTTTTTGCACTTATATTTGTGAATAATTCATTAAACGACTGCTTAATAATTGAAAGTAAAAACCTCTTATATGTTTGCTTCACTAACATTTTGGTAAATTGCCTTCTACAGTATATAATAAAATAACATAGGAAGAAATACATAATTTTTATGCAAACATCTTGGTTTAATAGTCAGAATTAGGATTTCATGTGCATGAAGTCATAAAGGGGATAGACAAATATGTTTATGAAGAATAAAAAACAACACTGATCTCTAGAGATCATTATTTTATATGTGGGCTTGGGTATGGAGCATGAATTCCCCCCCCCCACCCGCGCCAAAAAAAGCAGCTCTGTTTGTATTTGGGGGATTAAAAAAAAGCAACTGTAATTCTAAATTTTTGGGGGTGTTTTTAGAACAACATAAGATGAGAAATAGTTATCTGGAGTGGAACATTCTGGAAGCTCCCCATGCTGAGTATTCTTGAAGCTTAATCCTGCGCATGTTTGTTCTGATTCAAGTGTCACTGAAATAATGAGATACACCAGCAAGTATGCATAAAGTTGCAGCCCTGTACTCTGCATGCTTAGTTGAAATTGGTATCTCTGAATTCAATGGCACTTAATCCTTAGTGAGTCTGCATACGACCGAAGCCCAGATATCTCAGCTGGTTTGTGTAGGACAGTAATAGCATTTCTGAGCCTAGGTTCCTTGGACCCTGGGAGTCCAGATGTATGCAAATCCTTTGTAAGGACAGAACATAAGAAGAGCCCTGCTGGATCAGACTAGTGGTCCATCTAGTACAGCATCCTGTCTCATACAGTGGCCAAGCAGTTCCTCTGGAGGGCCAACAACAGGGCACAGAGCCCGAGGCCTTCCCCTGATGTTGGCTACTACCTCTGGGATTCAGAGGATTAGTGCCTCTGAATGTGGAAGTTCCCCTCATTCACCATTAGTAGCTTATTAGTAGTAGACTTATCCTCCATGAATCTAATTCTCTTTTAAAGCTGTTTGTGGCCATTGCTACATCTTCTGGCAGCGAATTCCACATTTTAATCACTCTGTGTAAAGTAGTATTTCCTTCTGTCTGTCCTGAATCTACTGCCCATCAGCTTCATTGGATGCCCCTGAGTTCTAGTATTTTGGGAGAGAGAGAGAAAAATTTCTCTTTGTCAGTTCTTCCTCTGAGGTGGAGGACATCTCCAATGGGTTATTCCCACTGTGCCTTTAGGGAGGCAGGAAATAGTTTTTTCCCCTTCCTGTTGGCGCCTCCAGAATAGCCCATCTCCAGTTCTGTTCCTGCCTCAGGAGGGAGAAGCAGCAAATCTGACTAGGCTTAGCTGTTTTCCCATTTTTTCTATCCTGTTCCCTTTTATTCAGCCAATTTGCCTTGCCCTTCTCTCTCTCTCTCTATCCTTTCTCTTGTCTTCAGCTCCTACCTTGGAGCAAAGTTCCAAAGGGTCCCAAGACCCAAGAGAAGATCCACGCTGGCCGCAATGGCGGCAAAAGAGCTTCCCGAGATTTTTTCCTTGGGCGACGAGAGAGACGCATGCGCCGTGGTTGCGGCGGCGCAAGAGGACTCTGGGGCTGATCTGCCTTCGTGGCATGATCGTGCACCCCCGATGACTGCAGCTGACTTGGCGGCAGCACCCCATGCGCTCAAATGCCACCGGCAGCCTGAAGAGGAAGGCCCCGCCATTTTTCCCACGCTCCTGCGAATGGACGGTGGCGGCCATTTTGAGGGTCTGGCTTCAAGCCTCAGGACCTCTCATACAGCCGTTTCTGGAGCCTTGGAGGCAGAAGGAGGACAGCCACACATCCCCCCTACCCCTTCAGACGAGGAGCAAGATCCAGAGACCGGCTTCAAGCAGGGTAAGCTCCTTGAACAAGGAGTTCTGATTCATTCTTCAGAACTTATGGCTATTATTAAAAAGACCATTCAACAGGAAATGGCACAGCTCCATCCCAGACCTGAGGTTCCTCTGCTGCAGGGAATTCCTTCTCAGAGCCCCTTGATCCCATCCCCCCCTGGGTGGCCAACTAAGGCAGCAAAGAAGGCTCCCCCCACCCCCCAGGAGACCCATAGAGGACCAGTGGAGGGAGGAAGTGGAATCCAATACCTCTTCCATTGAATAAAGGAAGAGGGTAAATTTCTGTCTGAGGAGGAGGAGGAGGAATTAAAGTTCCTGGAACAATCCAGTCATTTTTTTTCAAATCTGAGGATTATCAGTTTTTCCTAGCCAAAGCTATCAAGGCCGTGGAGTTACATGATTTACCACCTTCAGAGTATCAGAAGGCGGCCAGAGCTAAATTTAAGTCCAAATCCGGGGGCAACCAGGAATTTTTCCCTCCTGAGGAATTTACAGAGAAGGTGTTTCCCTTCCCTGAGTATTTTGAGCGTCAGCTCAGGGCAGAGTGGGATAAGCCCGTGGTGAATAAGCAGTTTCCCGCTTTTGCTAAAAAGTTATATGCTCTACCTAATTATGCCAATGAGTTATTGCAGGTTTCTCCTGTGTACCGTCCAGTGGCAGCTATCCAGTCGTCAGGTCTAGTTTCTGAGGATGGTCTGGGTACCATCAAAGACCAAACTGATAAGAAGGTGGAGGCAAAGCTCAGAAGAATTCATGATGGTAAGACCAGCGTCTACAACCTCTATCGCCTCTAGAGCGGCAATCGTTTGGTTACGTAAGTTGAGTCAAATTGTTCCAGAGAACAATCGGGCTGTGCTGGGGGGAATTTTTTGTGTCCTTAAGTCTAGTTCCTTCTCAGCAGACGCCACTCTGGACATCATCTCCTTTGCTTCCAGGGCCATGGCGTCCACGGCGGTGGCCAGACGGCTGCTTTCGCTGTGCGCCTGGCAGGCTGACTCTCTCTCCAAATCTATCGTGACTGCTTATCCTTTTCAAGGGGATCGTCTCTTTGGAGAGGCCCTAGACAACATCCTGATGGAAACCAGGGATAAGAAAAAAGCCATGCCCAGATCTCTTTGACATTCCGATCGGCAGAACACTCAGTCCTTTCGTACTCAGCACTCCCTTCCTAGATTTCGCCAAGATACCAGGAAGGCCTCTTGAGAAGCGTCTAAGCAGACCGACAAATGTGGTTCCTTGGCATCCAGATTCCACAAGCCGTTCAACAAAAATGACCGAGGGGACAGAGACACCAAACCCAAACAGGCTTGACTATCCTCCCATTCCTGTGGGCGCCCACCTCCTATAAAGACTTACAAAGACTTGGACAGATGCACAGGCAGATGCCTGGGCAATGGAGGTGGTGTCCCAGGGATATATGATAGAATTTCTGCATCAGCCTCTAGAGCGGTTCCTCAAATCACCAGCAAGCAAATCAGAGAACAAGAGATCCATTATCTGTAAGGCGATACAGCATCTGCTGGACCTCCAGGCCATCAAACCAGTTCCCGTCGACGAGAGGAGTTGGGGTGTTTTCTCTGTATTGCTCATGGTCCCCAAGAAGAACGGAGACTGGAGGGCAATTCTGGATCTCAAGTTTCTGAACAGATTCATAAGACTGAGACATTGCCGTATGGAAACTCTGAAGGCTTTAGCGGACTCTCTATCTCCCAACGAGTACCTAACCTCCATAGATTTGACGGAGGCGTACCTCCATGTGCCTGTTCACCTGGCACACAAACGATTTCTTCGCTTCTGCATTTACAACCAGCACTTCCAGTACAGAGCACTTCCCTTTGGTCTTTCCATGGCACCCCGACTCTTCTCCAAGTTGATCATCAATCTGGTGGTACATCTCAGATCTCAAGGGATCCATGTCCATCTGTATCTCGACGACCTCTTGATCAGGACCAGCACACAAGCAGACTCTGTCAAAAACATGGAAAGGACCTTACAGTGTTTACAGGATCATGGGTTCCTTGTCAACTTCGAAAAGAGCTCACTGCTACAGACGCAATGTATAGAACATCTGGGAGCAGTGATCAATACCACTCACAGTGCCCTCTTTCTTCCACTGGCCAAGGCTCAGAAGATCAAGGAATCTGCCACGCAGATCTACAACAGCAGGTCCGCTCTCCTGGAACTAGCCAGACTTCTGGGTCTGATGATTGCCAGCATCGACATGATACAATGGGCTCGTTTGCATGCCAGACCATTGCAGATGTTCTGATGTCCTCATCAACTTTCCATCATGGAGAAGAAGGTCCTCAATCTGCAGGTACCCCTTGGAGTCAAAAAGAGCCTATGGTGGTGGGTGAACACGGACAATCTGTTGTCAGGCAAAAACTATTATGTCCACCACACCAGGGAGCTGTTCACCGATGCCAATCTTTTGGGCTGGGGAGCAATGCTGAACGGTGCCCCAGTCCAGGGGACATGGCTGGCCACCGAGAAGAAATTGCCCATCAATCTCTTGGAGCTCAGAGCAATCCACTTGTCCCTGGTCCACTTTGCCTCCCAACTATGCGGTCAACAAGTGCTGATAAGGACGGACAACATATCAGCCAAGGCACACATCAACAAGCAGGGCGGGTCCTGGTCGTCTCAACTTCCCAGGGAGGCGATGAAGATTCTCTCTTGGGCAGAAAGACACATCATCTCACTGAGGGCAGAGCACATAAAAGGGACCGAAAATGTGCAGGCAAATTGACTCAGCAGAGTGGCAATACAGGAGGGGGAATGGGCCCCCCATCCACGCCTCTTCAGCATGATAGTGACACACTTCGGATGTCCCACGGTGGATCTGTTTGCATCCCCTATGAACCACACACTTCCGAGGTTCTTCTCCAGGTTCTTCAATCCAGAGGTGGAGGCGACAGATGTGCTCACGACACCTTGACCCCAGGGTCTTCTATACGCATTTCCGCTGTTCGTCCTGGTTTCCAGAACCATCTGCAGGATCAGGGAATTCAGAGCAGAGGTCATCCTAGTGGCTCCAAGATGGGCCCGTCGCCCGTGGTTCTTGGCATTACAGGAGCTATCCACGTTTCCACCACTAGTCCTTCCAGTATCTCCCGACATGCTGTCGCAGGGTCCGGTATGGCACCCAGATCCGGTCTGGCTGTGTTTGACCACATGGAGATTGAGCGGAGCAACCTGTCAGAATTAGGATATTCTCCTCAGGTACTGGACACCATTCTAGCATCCAGACGGCAATCTACAGTCTGTATATACAACACCACATGGAAGGCATTCGTGCGATGGTGTAGACGCAAGAAGGTACAACCACTGTCACCCTCGGTTGCTTCGATTCTGGCATTCCTGCAGGATGGTCTGGACTTGGGCTTGAAGTCTTCTACTCTCTGGAGACAGTTAGCGGCCCTATCCACTGTTCTTCCCTCCCTAGGGGGGTACAAGATTTCCAAGCATCCTCACATTCAACTCTTTTTGCAGGGAGCCATGGCAAAATCTCCACCTCAAGTTCATTGCTTTCCGACCTGGAGGCTGAATACAGTACTAACATTCTTACTAAGTCTCCTTTTGAGCTTCTTAGGGAGGTGGGGTTGAAATGGCTGAGGATGAAGATGCTGTTCCTGGTTGCCATCACGTCCGCGAGAAGAGTTTTGGAACTCGGGGCATTGTAAGTGAAATCGTCCCTCTGTGTTTTCCACAAGGACAAGGTTGTGCTTCGCACAGATCCTACTTTCCAGCCAAAGGTAGGCTCCAGGTTCCACTGTTCTCAAGAGATCTGCTTGCCCACGTTTTGTCCTTATCCCAAGCACCCCAAGGAGCAGATCTGGCACACCTTGGATGTAAAACAGACCCTCAAGATATACATAGTGAGGACGGAGGACTGCAGGAAGATTGAGTCTTTATTCATCAGTATATCTCCACCAAGGAAAGGGGAGAAGATGTCTAGGTCAGCAATCAGTTCGGTTCTGAAGACCTGTATAACGGAGGCTTACCGGGCCTCTGGTCAGGAGGCACCCAGTGGCATTACGGCTCATTCTCTGAGGAGCGTGGCAACCAATGCAGCTTTTGCCAACAGAGCTTCGATAGAAGAAGTATGCAAGGTGGCCACATGGTCATCCATTTCCACCTTTGTAAGACACTATCATATCAACACGTTGCATCTGCTGACGCGGCATTTGGGAGAAGAATTCTTCAGCACGTTAACATGGAGGAAGATGACGACTCACCTGTATGAGGGACACTGCTTGGGGAGGTCCCATTGGAGATATCCTCCACCTCAGAGGGAGAACGACCATTGGACTTACCGTGAGAGGTCCTTCTCCTCTGAGGTCAGGAGGACATCTTGGCCCTCCCACTTTCATCTTCTATTCCTTCTGTGCTGACTTCTTCTCTTGTATTTCTAGTTGTACTCTGCCTTTTTTCTAGCCTGCAGGGTTTCCTGTATTGACCAGTTGAAATTCCTGTTTACAGTTATGTTTTTCTAGGGCAAGGCTACTTATTTTAGGCTGCAAGCACTGCTTTCGGAATCCCAGAACTGGAGGTGGGCTATTCCGGAGGCGCCAACAGGAAGGGAAAAAAACTATTTCCTGCCTCCCTAAAGGCACGGTGGGAATAACCCATTGGAGATGTCCTCCTGACCTCAAAGGAGAAGGACCCCTCACGGTAAGTCCAATGGTCGCTCTCTCTGTTTATGTCTGCCTACTCCCTCCATTGTGAGAGGAACTATGCCTGCTTCTTGGGTCATGAATCATATGAGCAAAGTTAACAATCATGAACTGGATCATCCTGTGTGGCTTTTAAAATCAGTTGCTAGGGAGCACATGCAAGATGATGCTGTTGCAGTCTACCTGTTTGTGGGCTTTCCTAGGAGTAGCTAGTTGGTCACTGTGGCCACTGTGTGAACAGAATGCTGGACTAAATGGGCTTTTGGTCTGATCCAGCATGGCTCTTCTTATATTCTTATGTCATTTGGGTAACGTGAAAACAGAACTCTCAGAGAGCCAGTTTGGTGTAGTGGTTAAATGTGTGGACTCTAATCTGGGAGAACCAGGTTTGATTCCCTACTCCTCCACTTGCAATTGCTGGATGACCTTGGGCAAGGCATAGTTCTGGCACAGCTGTTCTTGAAAAAAGAGCAAGTTTCTGTCAGCGCTCTCTCAGCCCCACCTATCTCACAGGGTGTCTGTTGTGGGGAGGGGAAGGGAAAGGAGTTTGTATGCCACTCAGAGACTCCCTTGGATAGTGAAGGGCAGGGTATAAATCCAATCTCTTCTTCTTCTCTTTTATTGGAACAGGGGTAAGGATTCTCTGCCTCAGGGAAAGGGAACCAAATTTGC
This sequence comes from Gekko gecko, assembly GCA_029375565.1. Taxonomy (NCBI): domain Eukaryota; kingdom Metazoa; phylum Chordata; class Lepidosauria; order Squamata; family Gekkonidae; genus Gekko; species Gekko gecko. Next base: position 85,079,001 of record JAPDNY010000001.1, on the reverse strand, counting down.
TCCCCTTTCTTTTGAAGGACATGTACAGGTTTCTTGAACCTTCTCACCCCCAGTCCAGGGAATAAGAAAGGCCCAATTCCTGTTACTCTGCCAGCACATGCAGGATCTTACTCCTCTCTCACGCCAGTCCAGGTATGAGAGATACCAAGATCCTACATGCTTAAACAAACCCAAGAGGATGTCTGCACACCCTCCTGGCTTACTAGTAGACTGCCACCAAGATCTCTTACATCAGTGCTCTCACCAAGGTTCAGAAGCAGAGATCTAAGCTTCTGCCTGGTCTAGAGGACTTACCAGGTTTACCAGCTCTGTGCCAGAGTTGCAAATGACTATTAATAATCACAGTGGTAGCCACATCAGCTGAGTAGCCCCAGGCAACAGGATTTTAGTCTTAGACCCCAGTTGCAATACAGGACTCACACTCAGATAATATTAAGAGATATTATCTTTATTCAGCAAGGCATGCATATAATCAGACTTGCAAAGATTAGAAAACAGTGAACAAGGCCTATAGCTTATTTAGCTCTGACTACACATAGAGGTATTTCATAGTTGCCAGTCCTTCAGTGTGCTTTGTGGAACCAGGGAATCTTCAGGATGAAACACATGTTTGCTGTGGGCAATTAAGCCCAGCTTCACTGCCCACTAGTAAAATTCCATGTTGCAGGTAGTTAATCCAAACAGAGACTAACTCTTAGAAAGAAGCTAACTTTCCAAGAGAACTCTGTCTCATTTTCCATAGGGTGTTCACAACTCCCTCCCTCTCCTGTCACAATTGAATGTGGCTATTTACCCAATCACAAGGGGATAGAAAGGCGTGGCCAAGCAGGCATTGCTGACGTGGCTAAAGGCACGTCTGCTTAGCTTCGATGTGTTGATATCTTAGGCCTAACTCTTCCCATGTGTGAGAAGGCACCTGAATGTCTCCTGCTCTAGCAAAAGGTGTCAATATGGATATGAAGCTTGGCCATCTGTGCAGGCCAACTGCTCAGGTGACAAAAGTCACAGGGATATGTTAGCAGCTAGACCATTTGGGCCTAGCAGGAATGAATCAGGAAAGTCTTTTCCTATACAGGACAGGTCATAGAGTTGCCACAATCTGCAGCCATCTAGCTTCCAGACCAGTTTGGAGTACTAGTCAGAAAATATGCTACGTGGTTGCTGAGAACTAAGAGCTCAGCTCTAGGACCTCTAATTTGTTCAGTGGTACTAAGGAAGATACAGTCTTAATTTGGTTGCCATAGTAGTTTCTGGTGTAAAAAGGAACTATTTTTTACTCTCTCATGCAAAGGATTTCAGTACGGAAAGAGAGAAATACTACTCTGTTTCCATGGGCAATAACAGCCATTAGTGGTTTTATGTGACACTGGCCTCATCAAGCAGCACTGAACATTTTTCTAGATCCCTTTTCATACCTGCTCACCTCTATTTAGAAGTTACTAACCAATAAGGAAGTTAACTGCTGTCTCCAGCACAAAGTTTCAGTTATGGGTGAGATTGTTTCGGACAGGTCGTGGTGTTTGAGTTGTAGCTTTATAGAATCAGCTACCTGCTGAGACCTAACTTTGTTGGTCATGTATAGACAAAAAGTTAACTTAAACTTACTATATTATTTTGAGGACAGAAGCTTGGGGTGTATACAGCTTGCCATGTGCCTTTGAAAAGGGGCTCTCTGGCATGTGGTGTGTGCCAGGGATGGAGAGGGAAAGGCATAGGTCCACAGAAATTTACAAAATCAAAATGAGTATCTCCAGAGTAGACTCATTATGGTTGTGGGTTGCACAGAGAATGGAACTTGCAGTAGAATGTGAGAGTTCTTACTTTTAGAGGGCTTTTTGGGTAGACATGCTAGCCTTGTACCTATTATGAATATGCTTTTTAATGTGTATCTTTTTATTGTATTACACAAATGTTTATTTAAAAAATAAAAAGGGATCCTCAGGTTGCTGAAACTTGAGAACCACTGACCTAGTATTCATGCTTTGCGACTGCTTTGTAGAGAGGGCGGGATATAAGTCAAATAAATAAATAATGTGTGTAACAATTGAGTACTGGTGCTGTGGACTGCAGTGGTGCTGGATTTCAATGAGCAATAGGTGATTTTTAAAATCGTTAGTGTATTATAAAACTTTCTGTGGCATTGTGGCTCAAAAACAGCATAAAAAATGGGATAAGCAGTTTCTTAGGAGGAGGTGCCAGTGTCCACACCTACTGACTTGGCTACCACCAATGAAAGGCAGTGTGGTGTAGGGGGGAAGGGTTCAAGTTTGTTAGGCACTGGGATGCTTTTTGGGACAAGAGGGAGCTGTACAAAAGGGACGGTCTCCACTTGTCCCGAGAGGGAACCAGGCTGCTGGCGCTCAAAATCAAAAAGGTGGCAGAGCAGTTTTTAAACTGAATAATGGGGGGAAGCCGACAGGAGATGAAAAGTCTCTGGTTCGGGATGGCTCATCTCAAAGAGATGAAGGGGTAGCTATTACTTTTGTACAAGGAAATGGATTACAATTGTCCACTGAGACTGTGGCTAATGATAGGAACTGCCTGGCAAGGTCTCGAGGCAGCAAGAGGAAGGCTGTGGGCTTAACAAACATGGGAAACTATAAGTGTTTATACACAAATGCTAGAAGTCTCCGAGGTAAAATCGGGGAGTTGGAATGCTTGGTGTTGGGGGGGGAAATAGACATTGTGGGTATTTCAGAAACTTGGTGGGATGAGGAAAATCAGTGGGATACAGTGATTCCTGGTTATAAATTATATCGAAAGGATAGAGGGGAAAGGGTTGGAGGTGGGGTGGCTCTGTATGTCAGAGAGGGTATACCGTTCAGTAAGATTGAGAGGGTAAGAGAATTGAATTCACTTCTGGAAATGCTATGGGTTGAAATAGTGGGTCCAAAAGGAGGCTTAACAGTGGGAGTTTGTTATCGCCCACCAGATCAAAAGATAGAGGAGGATTATAAAATGATGAATGAATTAAAGATAGCGGCTAGACGAAATAACTGTGTTGTAATAGGCGACTTTAACTACCCACACATTGATTGGGTCAATATGAGTTCTAGTCGGGAAAAAGAGATTGCGTTCTTAGACACTCTCAATGACTGTGCTGTGGAACAGATGGTCACAGATCCTACCAGGGGAGAGGCGATCCTGGATTTGGTCCTAAGTAACACCCAAGACCTGGTGAGAGATGTAAAAGTGATTGCACCACTTGGGAACAGTGACCATAATGTCATTGAGTTTAACATTTGTACAGATAGGGAGTTGCCCAAAAAGACTGACACAACCACTTTTAACTTTAAAAGGGGTAACTTCTCTGGTATGAGGGGACATGTGAGGAAGAAATTGAAAGGAAGAGTGGAGAAGGTCAAAACCATTGGGGAAGCTTGGAGACTATTTAAAAAGACAATCCTAGAAGCTCAGAAAAAATATATACCGCAGGTTAGGAAAGGTACAAATAGGTATAGAAAAAAGCCTGCATGGTTAACAAATAAAGTAATGGAAGCTGTAAAAGGTAAGAAGGATTCCTTTAAGCAGTGGAAAGCTAGTCTTAGTGAGGTTGATAAAAGGGAACACAGACTATGGCAAATAAAATGCAAGTCTGTGATCAGGCAAGCAAAAAGGGAATATGAGGAGCATATCGCAAAAAACATAAAGACCAACAATAAAACTTTCTTCAAATACATTAGAGGTAGGAAGCCAGCCAGGGAGGCAGTGGGGCCCCTGGATGACCAAGGGGTAAAAGGAGTAGTGAAGGATGATAGGGAAATGGCTGAGAAGCTGAATGCATTTTTTGCCTCTGTCTTCACTGTGGAAGAGGAGAAGTGTTTGCCCACTCCAGAAGCACCGATTTCGGGAGGGGTTTGAAAGACCTGAATCAGATTGCGGTGACAAGAGAGGAAGTCCTCCGACTGATGGACAATTTAAAAACTAATAAATCACCAGGCCCGGATGGCATTCATCCGAGAGTTCTGAAAGAACTCAAATGTGAACTTGTGGATCTCCTGACAAAAATATGTAATCTTTCTTTAAAATCTGCCTCCATTCCTGAGGACTGGAAGGTAGCTAATGTCACTCCCATCTTTAAAAAGGGCTCCAGGGGAGATCCAGGAAATTACAGGCCAGTCAGTCTGACATCGATACCGGGTAAGTTGGTGGAAACTGTTATTAAAGAAAGAATTAGTAGGCACATTGATGAACAAAAACTATTGAGGCAGACTCAGCATGGGTTCTGTAAGGGAAGATCTTGTCTCACTAACCTGTTAGTGTTTTTTGAGGGAGTGAACAAACATGTGGACAAGGGGGATCCAATAGATATTATTTACCTTGACTTCCGGAAAGCTTTTGATACAGTTCCTCATCAAAGGCTCCTAAGTAAGCTCAATAGTCATGGGATAAAAGGACAAGTCCTCTTGTGGATCAAAAACTGGCTTATAAACAGGAAACAGAGAGTGAGTATAAATGGGAAACTTTCTCAGTGGAGGGTGGTAAGCAGTGGGGTACCACAGGGATCAGTACTCGGTCCAATGCTTTTTAACTTGTTTATTAACGATTTGGAATTGGGAGTAAGCAGTGATGTGGCTAAATTTGCAGATGACACAAAGTTGTTCAGGGTGATGAAAACCAGGGAGGATTGTGAGGCACTCCAAAGGGATCTGTTGAGGATGGGTGAATAGGCGTCAACGTGGCAAATGGGGTTCAATGTGGCCAAGTGCAAAGTGATGCACATTGGAGCCAAAAATCCTAAATATAAATACACGTTGATGGGGTCTGATCTGGCAGAGACGGACCAAGAGAGAGATCTTGGAGTCGTAGTGGATAACTCGCTGAAAATGTCTACACAATGTGTAGCTGCAATAAAGAAGGCCAACGCTATGCTGGGGATTATTAGGAAGGGAATTGATAACAAATCAGCCAGTATCATCATGCCCCTGTATAAATCATTGGTGCGACCTCATTTGGAATACTGTGTACAGTTCTGGTCACCACATCTCAAAAAGGATATTATAGCATTGGAAAAAGTGCAGAGAAGGGCAACTAGAATGATAAAAGGGTTGGAACACCTTCCCTATGAAGAAAGGTTAAAATGCTTGGGGCTCTTTAGCTTGGAGAAACGACGGCTGAGAGGTGACATGATCGAGGTTTATAAGATTATGAATGGGATTGAGCAGGTTGAGAAAGAAGTACTTTTCTCCCTTTCTCACAATACAAGAACTCGTGGGCACTCTATGAAATTGCTGAGCAGTCGGGTTAGCACAGATAAAAGGAAATACTTCTTCACCCAAAGAGTGATTAACATATGGAATTCACTGCCACAGGAGGTTGTGGCAGCTGCAAGCATGGTCAGTTTCAAGAGGAAATTAGATAAACATATGGAGCAGAAGTCCACCAGTGGCTATTAGCCACAGGGTATAGATGGGAACTCTCAGTCTGGGGCAGGTGATGCACTCTATTCTTGTTGCTGGAGGGGGCAGCAGTGGGAGGGCTTCTGGTGCCCTGGCCCCACTGCTGGACCTCCTGATGGCACCTGGTATATTTTGGCCGCTGTGTGACAGAGTGTTGGACTAGATGGGCCATTGGCCTGATTCAACATTGGCTTCTCTTATGTTCTTATGTTCTTATGTGGGAACAAGTATAGACAAAGGAATACTAAAGCAACACATAGCCTTTTGGCTTCTAGTTTTATTTGGCAAGTGCATTGTACTCCCCTGGATCTTCCTGCTGAGTGGAGGGTATCCTTACTCCCAACAGTACAAAAAAGCCCAGTGTCATGTTCTGCTGGGTAGGGACAGAATAAGGGCGTTCTTGCAGCATGAACATTGTGCCTATTCAGGAGATGATAGTCTCCAGAAACTCATTGGATTGTTGAACAAGTTGTAACTAGTTGAACAGTAATGTATAGTGACTTTATTCATGTCTGTCTTTAAATTCATAACAATATTTTTCTTCTTCAGAAAAAGATGGTAAAGCATTTCATCCAACATACGAAGAAAAACTCAGACTTGTAGCATTGCACAAGCAGGTTCTGCTGGGACCTTACAATCCAGATACTTGTCCTGAAGTTGGATTCTTCGATGTGCTGGGGAATGACAGAAGGTATAAAGCTTTTCATTTTAAAGCAGCTACCCATCTAGTGGGTTTTTTAAAAATCTTCTTGGCCAAGTCAAACCAATGTCTGTTTTATTGTTTGCACAGCATCATAAGTATATTAATAGCTCTTCAGCACTATCAAAACAAACTCTAAAGCAGAATTTCTGTAGTTGAAATATGGGAGACTTTTCCACCTAATCAAATTTGATATATAATTCTCTTTTGTCTGCATGTAGTACAGAGGTAAGAAAAAAAATAATTATCATGTCAGAAAACATCCAATGAAGGGTCTTTCTCCTGTGGAGTGCATGTGTCATTTCTGCAGAATTATTGCTGATCAGATGACCATGCATGGGGCAGTCTTTTGGAGACTTCTTAATGGCACATTCAGCTTAGTACTAGAACTAAGTGCATAGAAATCTCTTTTGCATAGGACCCTTCAGCATGTCTGTTTTGTCCTGAGTTTTCTTCATCTTGGTTAAAATAGTGATTTAAAATATTTATATCCAAGCAATTGTTTTACTTAATAGGTCCTTGAGATGGCTTGTAACAATATCAGATTGAGCAACAATAAAACCATGTAACAATTACAGCCTACAAAAATAGTACAGTTGCCCAGCCAAAAAAATAACTAAACTAAAAATCCTGCTGTAACAAGAATTTCCTGAGAGGCATTAATGAAGAAGCCATGCAGACCCTCTCTATTGAGAGGGCACTTCTCAGTTTTGCCATCACAGAGAAGGTCTTGGCATATGTCGCCACTCACCAGATCTCAGACACCCCGGCAGGGGGCGGTGGGGGGATGTTCCCTTTAAGCTCCACAGTTTTGTGAGCAAAAATTCTACCTTGTGAGCAGGGGTCATTTTGTAGAAAAAGAGGTGCAGGAGCTCATTAACATAACTCTTTAGCATAACTTATTTGCATATGCCACACCCCCTGACATCACCAGAAGTGTGTCAGAAGGCAACACCCACCACTCAGGCTCCACCCCAAAAATCTCCAGGCATTTTCCAACTCAGCTGGTGAGCCTACCTGGAGAAAAACTGCTTCAAAACCATAAAAGCACAAAGAAAATCTGTAGCAGGGGATCAGCTTTTGTGAGCCACTGCTCTCTTCTACAGATACTTCATAGCTGAAGAAGTGACCAGTGACCCAGTTATGAACAGAGGCTACAGTTCCTGCATTTGCAGAAGTCTACAGATATGGGCAACATCCTCCTCACTTGCTACCTACATGTAATGGTTGATCACTCTGTTTCAATGTATCTGAAAAAGAGTGCATGGACACGAAAGCTTATACCCAGAATTAAACTTCGTTGGTCTTAAGGTGCCACTGGACTCAAGCTTTGTTTGGCACATTTTGTGTTTATTGACTGTTAACCTTTATTTAAGCTGGTTATAGCCTAACTCATTAGCTGAAAGAGAGAGAGAGGAGGAGGGAGGGAAGGAAGGAAGGAAAAGGAAAAGAAAAAATGGAAAGAAAGGGAAGGGAACAAAGAAAAGGGAAAGCAATGGGAAAAAGAAAGGGGGGAAAGGGAAGGAAGGAAAGAAAGATAGAAAGGGTCAGAAAGGGAAAGAAATGGGGGAAAGTAAAAGAAAGGGAGCAAAGAAAGGGGAAGAAAAAATGGAAAGAAAGGGAAAGAAAATGAAAGCCTCTGTGTATATTTGCTTTCCCCAAGTTGTAAATCCCCCCACCAGCAGTTAAAAAGGAGCTTGAAGGCTTATATTTGAAACGTCCCCCTTTGGCTGTGAGTTCCCAGGCTAGAGTACTCACTCAACCACCTGTTCTCAGGTCCATTCAGCATATAAAAACAAAAGTGAAACAAGAGCTCCAAGAGGACCAAACTAAATCACACAGATATTAAGGGAAGAGCAGACTGTTCCATTACACATTGTTCTGTTCCTGTTCCATTGAATCTCTTAGATTCAAGCCCCTTTCAGCTTTGCCATCGGCTCCTGTGGGCTTGGGGAGGGGGGGAAGAGAAGGCTGAAAGTGGCTTGGATCTCTTAAATTCAAGCCCCTTTCAGCCTTGCTCTGGGCTCCTACAGGCTTGGGGGAGGGGGAGAGACAAGGTTGAAAGGGTCTGGGATCTTGGATTGAAGAGGTGGTGGGGAGAAATGCCTGGCTTGGCTGCAGGGCACCTGGAGGAGCTTGGGCAGGGGAGCCAGGGATTTAAAAAAAAACCTTCCGCAAAAGCGGAGAGGCTCAGGTGAAAAAGAGGGCATGACTCCCGCCTCCTCTTCCTTCTCTAGCAAGCCCGCCACAGCAGGCTTGCTGGAGAAGGAAGAGGAGGCAGGGATTCACACCTGGCTTGCTTGCTTGGTCTCCTTCAGGTGCCCCGCGGCTGCAGGGCATCTGGAGAAGCTCCAGCAGGGAAGCCAGGGATTTAAGCCCCCCCACCCCCCCGTCACTCTGCAAAAGCGGAGAGGCTCGGAGAAGGCAGGCATGTCTGCCTCTGTGCACTCCCTGTCTCCAGCCAACCTGCAGGGCTGGGCTGGTTGGAAATGGGGAGGGCACGAAGGCAGTCATGGCTTCCCTGCCCCAGCTTCTCTAGGCTGCAGGGCACCTGAGGGAGCTTGAGCAGGGAGGCCAGGGATTTAAAAAGAACCATCTCTCAGCAAAAGTGGAGAGGCTCGGGGGGAAGGCAGGATCATGGGGCTGGGGGCGGGGCTTGCCACCACCTGGGTTGCCAGAGCAGTGTTCGGCATGTTCCGCCCCAAAACGACCCCTGCTCGTGAGTGAAAAAAGCTAGTAGTATTAAAGTTGTGAGCGAGTCTACATTTGACTATCGCATAAATTATTTTTAGAAGATTATTTCCATAACCTTGTAAAACTTTCAGAGTGGATTCTTTTAAACTATATTTAAACTATATTTTAAGAATATTTTAAACATTCTAAGAGAAAACAGAATCAAGTCAAATTTAATTACACAAAATGCTGTCCTCTACAGGGGTAGATGAGGCCTCTGGAGAACAGGTCTCCCTGCCCCTTTCCACTATATTGGTAGACCTGGCCTCCAGAGAACAGGTCTGCCCACCCCAGTCCACTATATTGGTAGACCTGGGTTTGGACCGTTGTCTTGCACTGACCCTTAGAAAACATGCCAGCAGTTAGGGGAGAAAAAACTATTGCAGTCTACTTTGTTTTTTTTTAGTGAAATATGACAACCAGCATTACAGTATAACAGAGGAATATAACAGTATAACAGACAATCAGCATTCAAGTATAACAGAGGAGGAACAATCACTGTCAGAACCCTGCCTAACCTAACAAACAGGAAGTTGCTTAAATGTTATCAACCTGTCCAAACTACTTATTTATTCAAATATTTATATTCCACTTTTCCCTGTGACTCAAGGCAGCTTACAAATCATACTGAAAAGCATAGGTATGCAAAAAAATTGGTGATTCTGGCACAATTATAGCCTATGGGGACTATTATAGTCAATGACCCTCATGGGGTATAATGGAGGTATCTGGGGCTCTGGGGGAGGTCTGTTTTTTGAGGTTTCATTGTTCAGTCCCACAGTCGAGTCCGACTCTTCGCGACCCCATGGACCAGATTATGCCAGGCCCTCCTGTCTTCCGCTGTCCGCTGAAGTTTGCTCAATTTCATGTTCGTTGCATCGATGACACTGTCTAACCATCTCATCCTTTGCCGTCCCCTTCTTCTTTGACCTTCAATCTTTCCCAGCATCAGGGTCTTCTCCAGTGAATGCTCCCTTCTCATTGGGTGGCCAAAGTATTTGAGCTTCAGCTTCAGGATCTGGCCTTCCAGGGAACAGTCAGGGTTGATTTCTTTTAGGATTGACTGATTTGATCTCCTTGCAGTCCAAGGGACTCTCAAGAGTCTTCTCCAGCACCATAGTTCAAAAGAATCTATTCTTCGGCGCTCGGCCTTCCTTATAGTCCAACTCTCGCAGCCATACATTACTACGGGGAATACCATTGCTTTGACCATGGGGACTTTTGTTGGCAAGGTGAGGTCTCTGCTTTTTATCATGCTGTTTAGGTTTGCCATCGCTTTCCACCCAAGGAGCAGGCGTCTTTTAATTTCATGGCTGCAGTCACCATCTGCAGTGATCTGGGATCCTAGGAATGTGTGTCACTACTTCTACGACTTCCCCTTCTATTTGCCAAGGAGTGATGGGGCCAGATGCCATGATCTTAGTTTTTTTTGATGTTGAGCTTCAAGCCCACTTTTGCACTCTCCTCTTTCATGCTGAACAAGAGGCTCTTTAGGTCCTCTTCACTTTCTGCCATCAGAATGGTATCGTCTGCATATCTGAGGTTATTGATCTTTTCCCCAGCAATCTTAACTCCAGCTTGTGATTCATCCAGGCCAGCATTTCGCATGATGTACTCTGCATATAAATTAAATAAGCAAGGTGACAGTATACATCCTTGTCGTACTCCTTTTCCTATGCTAAACCAATCAGTTGTTCCATATCCGGTTCTAACTGTTGCTTCTTGACCCTTATACAGGTTTCTCAGGAGACATGTGAGGTGGTCCGGTACTCCCATCTCTTTAAGAACCTGCCATAATTTATTGTGATCCACACAATCAAAGGCTTTAGCATAGTCAATGAAGCAGAAGTAGATTTTTTTTGGTACTCTCTTGCTTTCTCCATAATCCAGCGAATGTTGGCAATTTGATCTCTAGTACCTCTACCTCTTCGAAACCCAGCTTGTACTTCTGGCAGTTCTCTATCCACGTACTGTTGGAGCCTAGCTTGTAGGATTTTGAGCATGACCTTGCTAGTGTGTGAAATGAGTGTAATTGTGCGATAGTTTGAACATTCCTTGACATTGCCCTTCTTTGGGATTGGAATGTACACTGACCTTTTCCAATCCTGTGGCCACTGTTGTGTTTTCCAAATTTGTTCCGCACTTTAACAGCATCTTCTTTTAAGACTTTGAATAACTCAGCTGGGATACCATCACCTCCACTAGCTTTGTTGTTAGTAATGCTTTCTAAGGCCCATTTAACTTTGCTTTCCAGGATGTCTGGCTCGAGGTCAGTGATTATACCATCGTGGTTGTCAAGGACATTGAGGTCCTTCTTGTATAGTTCTTCTGTGTATTCTTGCCATCTTTTCCTAATCTCTTCTGCTTCTGTTAGGTCCCTACCGTTTTTGTCCTTTATCATGGCCAGCTTTGTATGGAACGTTCCCTTGATTTCTCCAATTTTCTTGAAGAGATCTCTAGTCCGTCCCAATCTATTGTTTTCCTCTATTACTTTGCATTGTTCATTCAGGAAAGCCGCCTTATCTCTCCTTGCTGTTCTCTGGAAATCTGCATTTAGTTGGGCAAATCTTTCCTTTTCACCGTTGCCTTTAGCTTTCCTTCTTTCCTCTGCTATGTGTAAAGCCTCATCAGACAGCCACTTTGCTTTCTTGCATTTCTTTTTCTTTGGGATGGCGGTCATTGCTGCCTCCTTTACAATGTCACGGACCTCTGTCCATAGTTCTTCAGGCACTCTGTCTATCAAATCTAGTCCCTTAAACCTATTCTTCACCTCTACTGTATATTCATCGGGGATGCGATCTAGGTCAAATCTGAATGGCCTTGTGGTTTTCCCAACTTTCTTCAATTTAAGTCTGAATTTTGCAATGAGTAGCTCATGATCTGAGCCACAGTCAGCTCCAGGTCTTGTTTTTACTGACTGGATAGAGCTTCTCCATCTTTGACTGCAAATTATATAGTCAATCTGATTTCGGTGTTGCCCATCTGGTGATGTCCATGTGTAGAGACGCTTCTTAGGTTGTTGGAAAAGGGTGTTCGCTATGACCAGTGTGTTCTCTTGACAAAACTCTGTTAGCGTTTGCCCTGCTTCATTTTGTTTTCCAAGGCCAAACTTGTCTGTTATTCCGGTTACCTTTTGATTTCCTACTTTAGCATTCCAGTCCCCTATGATGATGAGGACATCATTTTTTGGTGTTAGTTCTACGAGCTGTTGTAGGTCTTCATAGAACTGGTGCACTTCAGCCTCTTCTGCAGCAGTGGTTGGGGCATAGACTTGGATTACTGTGATATTGAATGGTTTGCCTTGGATTCGGACTGAGATCATTCTGTCATTTTTGAGATTGTATCCCAATACTGCCTTTCTCACTCTCTTGTTGACTATAAAGGCCACACCATTTTTTCTACGGGATTCCTGGCCACAGTAGTAGATATAATGGTCTTCTGAGTTAAATTCGCCCATTCCTGTCCACTTTAGTTCACTGATTCCCAAGATGTCAATGTTCATTCTTGCCATATCATTTTTGACCACGTCAAGCTTACCTTGATTCATAGTTCTTACATTCCAGGTTCCTATGCAGTATTGTTCTTTGCAGCATCGGACTTTCCTTTCACCATCAGACACATCCACAACTGAGCGTCCTTTTGGCTTTGGCCCAGCCGCTTCACTCTTTCTGGGGTTACTCGTACTTGCCCTCTGCTCTTCCCCAGTAGCATATTGGACACCTTCCGACCTGAGGGGCTCATCTTCCGGTGTCATATCTTTTATCCTTTTGTTACTGTCCATGGGGTTTTCTTGGCAAAGATACTGGAGTGAGTTGCCATTTCCTTCTCCAGGGGATCACGCTTGGTCTGAGTTCTCTGCTGTGGCCTGTCCGTCCTGGGTGGCCCTCCACGGCATAGCCCACAGCCTCATCGAACCACGCAAGCCCCCTCGCCACGACAAGGCAGTGATCCATGGGGGAGGTTTTTTGAGGTAGAAGCATAGCTGCTGGTGCCTCTGCTTCAAAAAATCCCTCAAGTCTCAAAAAGATTGGACCAGGGGGTCCAATTCTGTGGACCCCAGAAGGAGGTGCCCCCATCCTTCCTTGTTTCCTATGGAAGGGAAGAAATGTGAGTTGAAGCTAAAATGCTCTGAGCAGCCCTCTGAAATGTTATGCGGCAGCACTCCCTTGTGCAGCTAAGAGGGAACTGTGCTGGGGGCACATAGGGCAGAGCCTCAATATAGTTGGGGATGCTCATATTGGAGGTGGTCCTTAAGGTGCTCTGGTGTTGGACTGTTGAAGCCTGAATCAGCACCTTGAATTGGGTCCGAGTCTGTTGGGGAGTTTATTTACTTCATTTATGACCTGCGTTTCTCCCCAGTGGAAGCCCATAGAAGCTTATATAATGCTCCTCTCCGTTTCATCCTCACGACAACTGTGTGAGTTAAGTTAGGCTGGGAGTCTGTGACTGACCTAAAGTCACCCAGCAAGTTTCCATGGCAGAGTAAGGATTTGAACCTATGTCTCTTAGATCCTAACTGCTACACCTTGCTGGCTAACCAAATCCAGACTGACGTAACATGGTCCTAGTGATGGTGATCTCTGGTAAGCTACAAACTGCAGCTTCCAGGATCAGTCCCACATCTATATATCTAATTCCCAAGGGCTCCCTCCCTGTGTGGATACTTATTTCCTCATACTGGGGCTGCATGGAAGCAAAAGAAATTATCCTGCATGCGTGGCTTGCTCCCCAGGTGTGCACAAAAATCTAAAAACTTTAAAATACATAGGGGGAGTTTAAAAACAACCAAAAAGTAAATCAGAGTTCACTGCGGCTGCGCAGAGAAAGGACTTACCAAGGCAGAGGAGGAGCCTTCTCTCCCTGTCCCTCTCTCCTCCCCATGGCCACGCCCCCTCCACCAAACCGTCAGGTCTTCAACTGACAACGTTGCGATTTAAAGCAAACTACAGTAACTCTCGGCTTTCTTCACTGTGCTCAGGCAGCTCCTTCCACTTTGCAAGAAGGAAGTGCACACACACTCCACCCCCACTCCCGGGGGAAAACAGAGCAGCCAGGAGAAGTTCCCGGTGCCTCTGCTCTTCCTCTTTCCCTTGCCTCCTCCCCATTAATTAGTTTTAGGTTTACTGATAGAAACAGAAAAAAACAGAGTGGGCAGGGAGGAAAACCTTTTTTTCCTCGGAGAATGCAAGAGTGTATGTGCCAAACTTCTTTCTCAGATACTAGATGGTAGAGCCAGCGTGCTTTTCCATGGCCCTTTGCAAAGAAGTCTGGAAGAGAAGGATTTTGCCCAGAGGTGGGTAAGCCTGCCCAGTTCCTTCCCTGCGCTGGAATGCCAGAGGCTTCAAATATAGCGCCCCCCCCCACCGGTGCTGCTCTTTGGTGCTTCATCCTGACCAAAGAGGTATTGCCTAAAGTTTAGTCATGGGAATGTTATTTAAACTGCAGAGCTCTGATAACAGTGATTAATTTTAAACCGTGGGGTTTCTCTGGACTGCAGCCACCAGTGTTCCCTCTAAGCTGAGTTAGTGTGAGCTAGCTCACAGTTTTTTAGCCTCTGGCTCACACATTTTTTTAGTCTCTGACTTAGGAAGGGATGGCTCCAGAGCAAACTGATTTATGCAGCAGCCAAATCACTTGCTCACAACTTTAATGCCCGTAGCTCACAGAGTATAATTTTCGCTCACAAGACCCCACAGCTTAGAGGGAGTATTGGCAGCCACCACCTTCCCCTACTACTCATCTGTCTGTGGGGCTGGCATAAGACCTCTTTCAGTGTTTGTGCCACAGGGTATGTCTATGTCAGAAAAGTGCTTCCAAAATCATACAGCTCCCACTGATTCATACCTTCTTCCCTCTCCAATAGAGAGGTTACATATTGCCCCCCCCCCACACACACTGCATTCCCAAATGCTCCAAGTGACTGGGAAATACTGGCAAGATCATATCTGGAAAAAGAGACTCTTTCTGACTCTGATTGGTTGTTACTGGGATTCCAACTCTAGGCAGGGTGCATCTTCTCTCCCAGTAAGAGGAGCAGGAGGTGGTGATGACAGCAGGTCATGCAGCAACCCCATCACACAAGGGTGGGGGCGTGAGCTTGCTGGAACCCGGTGAGAACAAAGAAGTGGTGTTCAGTAATAATGCTGGGGTGAGGGATGGGTTTGGGCAATGGTGGGGGAGGGGACCTCTAGGTGATTCTCTTTATCCAAACATCCTGTTCCCAAAAGGAGTTAAATCCCTCTGTGTGGGAATGGACTGATTTGTGCCTATAGATACATTATCACCCCTTGCTCAAAATTGTGCTCCTCATTTTAGGCACAATAAGAGTCTTGCTCTTCTCTCTTTCCTTCACTCTTCCCCTTCTTCACTTTCTTCTTCTTTCACGGGTTTGCTTGCATGCATAGAATATAAATGCCAGGCTATGATCTTTGGAAAAGGAAGAAGAGAAGGAGGAGGAAGGCAGGCTGGTTAGGTAGGTAGGTAGGTAACCAGCAATTGTAAGTTAAAACAAGTCACAATACATTATGCAACATTTTGTTGCGGGCCCCCTCTTGTAGACTTCTAACCTGCAAGTCACTGTGGCATTTGTAACTGTGGCCAGATCCTTGTTGCTGAGGAAAAAGAATAGCCTTAGCTCATGGTAACACTCCTGACTGCCACTACCTTCTCAGCCTTCAGGAGCACACCCGAACTCTGAACCCAAGTATCTAGAAGGTATGGCTTGTTTAAGAATAGGTGTTCAGCGTAGTGAACTCTCTAGCTAACAGACCTCTGGAGAGATGATTTGCCTTAATTCTAGCCTTATTCAGCTGCCTGGAAAAGCTTTTGCTTTATCTCCTAACTTGCTAGGACAACAGCTTCCGTCTGTCTCCCCATGTATATTTTGCTTGACAAAATGTTACTCCTTTACATTTCTTCCTTCTGGCAGGAAAGAATGGGCTGGTCTTGGAAGCATGACAAAGCAGGATGCTATGACAGAGTTTGTAAAGCTCCTAAACAGGTGCTGTCATCTCTTCTCAACATATGTTACCTCTCATAAAATTGAAAAAGAAGAGCAGGAAAAGAAAAGGTAATCACCTGGGCTTCTGGAATTGCATGGGAATTCTCATGTTGCGCTCTGTCTTGGTATCTTTACTAAATTTTATATATAATAATGTAATCATAAAATTTTGCTTTTTATTTTAACTGTCAGTATTAATCTGTTAGTTTTGTACCAGCACTAGTTTTTGTGCTCAGATAATTGCTTCTCTTGAAATGTTTATTTAGTATATTATGAAAACAAGCATAATATTGATAATGGGTTAGAAGGAGACTGAATATGTTACCCCCCTCAGTTAGCTGAGCAGTTGGCATAAATTTTATTCAGTGCTTCGGCGCTGAATCTTCATCAATTCCATGCAGGAACATATTAGCATGGGAGCTGCTGAAAATAGGGCGTTATCCTGTGTTGCATGTAATTCTTTTCTGGTAGCTGCCTAATTTCTGTACTTATATGCCAAAGGCACCCTTCACTTAATATTCCAAATTGTGGAGAAAGAAGTTCCTTTTAAATAGGAGTTAAATAGGAGTCTAGTATGCAGACTAGAATTTTCCTGGAATTTTCTGATTTTTGGTAAACACTGGAAACTGCTTTGGGACAAACTTTGATGCAAAGTTTGAAATAGTTATGTATATGTAGCAGTAGGTTTGGGCAGCTACCAATGCTGAATCCCAGAAGGGCTCTCTTTTAAACCTACTTCAGCTTCATTTTCCAGTGTGCAATCACTTAATTGCCCCATCTCTTGTTTTATCATTATTGTTTGGAGATCTTGTGGTAGGTCTAAGCAGTTGAGTTATCATGTATGCTTTGAGCCTTCTATTTAAGTTGCAAAATGATAGAGATACCGCAGGCTTAGATTATAGAATTGTCTAATGGCATTTACAGGAGGGAAGAGGAGGAGCGTAGGCGACGTGAAGAAGAAGAACGAGAGCGTTTACAAAAGGAGGAAGAGAAACGTAGGCGAGAGGAAGAAGAGAGGCTGAGACGGGAGGAAGAGGAAAGGAGGCGGATAGAAGAAGAGAGGTTCCGGATGGAACAGCAGAAGTAAGTAAGCACTGGTAATGGCAGGTTGTTTAAAAATCACATTTGTGTTCCTCAAAAGAAACTCAAGGTGCTATATGGTCACTATGTGAAGTGGGTTAGGCTGCAGCTGATTAAATGGTGACCTGCCCAAGGTCACACAGTGACCTTTGGAACAGGCATTTGAACTGGGATTTTCTCAGAAGTAAGAAGGCTTACTTCTGCTGTCCATTCATTGCAGTGGTGCTCTCCAAAGCTTTTCTCTTAGATTTACTTGGCAGTCTGAACGAGTCACTCTGGTCAGAAAGCTGTGGACAAGATTTATGTGTAATACATCCAAAGCTGCTCTCCAATGAAGCATGCAACTTCCTCCTTCTCTTAAATCACGGAAGAAAATTGTGTCTCTCTGCACACATGCCAGTTTTCATATAAAAGTGTTGTAGCTTTGCTGCTAGCTTTGCTGCTAGTTTCACAAGTAAAATAATGTTTCATAAGAGTTCTTGTAATATTAAATGTACAGTCTGCATTTTAAAAACGTGATATGTTGCAAGTAAATTTATTTATTTGTTTGTTTGTTTTTCCAATGTGTAACCCGCCCTCCCCACCAAGGCAGGCTCAGAGTGGCTAATTCAGTTATTAACTCTTGGTATAATCATAGTGTAGAAATAATGTGTTCTGCACAATCTTTCTTTTCTTCTTTGGGTGGTTGTAACTAAGACAACTTTCCTAATGGTGTGGTGGGACTTGCTGACTTTGGAATGTTGGATTCTTCAGGATGAGTCAGTAGAACTCCAGAACTGGATCCTGCAGACTCTGGGGTTTTGTTTTTGTTTTTAGTCAGAAGTTGGAACCACCATTGGGCATTATACAACTTTATAAGCAAATGTAAGGAACTGCTGCTTTTAGAGATTTGATTGTACTCTGCAGATCTGCACAATCTTCTGCTGCACTGGCAAACCCAAATCCTGAGGCCAGTGTAGAAGTTGCTCAGGAGTCCTGTGGAGATTTGTAACATTTTATTTACATCCGGTGTTATCCTGTCCTTATATATAATTGAATTTTGGTCACCAACATTCTATGCTTGCCACAATTGATTGGGTGCAAGAACTGGCAGTCAAAAGATGCTGGCTGGGGCTGACTGGGTGCTTGGCGAAGTCCCGCCCACGTCAGCCCCGGCCAGTGTCTTCGGCTCAGTCTGCTCCGGTCCTCTGACAGGCAAGGACCGTCTGCAGAGTGAGCGCAGGGATAGGCCCTCAAGGCTGAGGCAGGTGAGAGGAGCCCATTCCGCCCCCCCCCCACTGTACTCTGGGCCTTCTATGGGCCCAGTAGGCCCAGAGAAGCCCGTTTGCCCCCCATCCTCTGGACCTTCTCAGGGCCCAGTAGGCTCAGAGAAGCCCGTTCTGCCCCCCCATCCTCTGGGCCTTCTCAGGTCCCAGTAGGCCCAGAGAAGCCCGTTCCACACACCCCACACCATCTTCCGGGCCTTCTCAGGGCCCAGTAGGCCCAGAGAAGCCCGTTCCGCCCCCCAATTCTCTGGGCCTTCTATGGGCCCAATAGGCCCAGAGAAGCCCATTCCACCCCCACACCATCCTCTGGACTTCTCAGGGCCCAGTAGGCTCAGAGAAGCCCATTCCACCCCCACACCATCCTCTGGGCCTTCTCAGGTCCCAGTAGGCCCAGAGAAGCCCGTTCTGCCCCCCCACACACCATCTTCTGGGCCTTCTCAGGGCCCAGTAGGCCCAGAGAAGCCCATTCCGCCCCCCCAATCCTCTGGGCCTTCTATGGGCCCAGTAGGCCCAGAGAAGCCCATTCCACCCCCACACACACCATCCTCTGGACTTCTCAGGGCCCAGTAAGCCCAGAGAAGCCCATTCTGCCCCCCACCCACAGCATCCTCTGGGCCTTCTATGGGCCCAGTAGGCCCAGAGAAGCCCATTTTGCCCCCACACAGACACCATTCTCTGGGCCTTCTCAGGGCCCAGTAGGCCCAAAGAAGCCCATTCTGCCCCCCACAGCATCCTCTGGGCCTTCTATGGGCCCAGTAGGCCCAGAGAAGCCTGTTCCTACCCTCTTCCCTTCCTTTCCCCCCTTTCCTTTCTTCCTCTCTCCTTCTTTCTTTCACTCTCCCCCTTCTTCCTTCCTTCCTTCCTTCCGTCCTTCCTTCCTTCCTTCCTTCCTTCCTTCCTTCCTTCCTTCCTTCCTTTCTAGGGCCCGTTGTATTCCTCCACAACTGGCTTTGCTTCCTAGTTTGTTTATAAAACATTTATACTCGCACCATTGGTGCCAGCACAAGAGTTGGGAGCTTGGGAGTGCTCTTGGATGCCTCCTTAACGATGGAGGCCCAGGTAGCATCTACTGCCAAGACAGCCTTTTACCATCTCCGGCTGATCCAGCAGTTGGTTCCCTTCTTCGAATGTAATGATCTGGCAACAGTGATCCACGCAATGGTTACCTCGAGATTGGACAACTGTAATGCTCTCTACATGGGGCTGCCCTTGTCGCAAATCCAGAAGCTGCAGCTGGTGCAAAATACGGCAGCCCAGTCTGCTGATGGGTCTTCCTGTGATGGGTCTCCCTGTTTTATTATATTTTAACTTTTAATGTAAGCCGCCTTGAGCCCGCCTTGGCGGGAATGGGCGGGATACAAATTGAATTAAATAAATAAATAAATAAAAGATGCTGCTGTTCATACCCCATGAAAAGTCCTGGAAAATAGGCTCGGGAGCACATCCAGCCAGTCCTAAAGGCATTGCACTGGCTGCCAAATTAGTTTCAAGGTGCTGGGTTTTTTTTCCTTATTAACTTTTTTATTTTTAAAGACAAAACATACATAAAAACAAAACTAACATAAAAAAGGGAAAATTATTCTTACAATTCCTTGTTTAACAAACTCATGCCTAATTTATTGTACATTTATATATTTCACCTTGTGTCATTATGCACATCTCTTGCAAATATATCAAAATTGTCCTTTGTATGTCCTTAGAAAGTTTTAATTGTCTGCATGGTTTATTTATTATAGTCTTTAAACCACTTATAAAATCTTGACAATGTATTATCAAATGTAGATTCTGGTTGTCCTTTCAAAGTTAAAGTTAGTTTGTCCATTTCCACCGTTTCCAAAATTTTACTTAAAATTTCTTCTCTTGAGGGTGTTTCTGTTCTTCTCCAATATTTAGCATAAAAGTATTCTAGCAGTTGTAGTCACTTGTAGTATATAAGACAAGAGTCATGCTTTTTACAGTTTTCAGGTAAGATATTCAACAAAAATATTTCTGGAACAAAGGATAGAGAACATTTTAACATTTTTTGTAAAATTTCATGAATCCAAACCCAATATTTTTTAGCCTTATGACGTAACCTCCACATATGGTAAAAAGTTCCAACATTATTTTGACACATCCAACATGCATTTGCACAATTGAGATAAATCTTTGCCAGTTGATCAGATGTAATATGCCATCTATAAAACATTTTATAAATATGTTCCTTATATGAAATTGCTTTAGTAATTTTTACATTTGCCTCCACACCTGTGACTACTGGTCCAGCTCAATATTATGACCCAAGTTCTGTGCCCACTTTATCATAACATTTTTGACCACTACATCTTGGGTTTTATCTAAAAGTAGTACATATTTTTTAATGAGCTTCTCATCAGCATTCGTCAATATCTTATCTATTTCTGTTGTTTGTTCATAAAAGCCTATTGGTTTGTCTTTACTATATCTTGATTCAATTTGTGTTTTTCGCCACCATGTTAAAGTTTCTATTGGTTTTAGTTCGTTTCTACTGTCTAGTAAGTCTTCGTATCTTAAAATTGTTTCTTCCTGAATTAAGTTAGGGTTTGTAAAGGCTTCTAATGGAGCAACCCATTTTGGTATCTTGGTGTAAAAGTTGTTTTTAGATTCTTCCCAGACCTTCAGTACAGAGGATTTAATAAGATGTTGTTTGAAATATTTGTGAGTATCTGCCCTCCCATACCATATATAAAGGCGTGCCAACCACAAGGTGCTGGTTTTGACCTTTAAAGCCCTTTATGGTCTGGGGCCTACATACCTCGCCTTTCCCCATATGTTCCCCAGAGAGCACTGCTTTCAGGGGCCCAGAACTGGCTGACTCTCCCGAGCTGCAAGGAGGCCAGGCTGGTGACAACCAGGGCCCAGGCTTTCTCAGTGGCGGCTCTGTACTGGTGGAACGAGCTCCCAGTAGTGATCAGGGCCCTTACAGTTCCACAGAGCCTGTAAAATGGAGCTCTTCCACCAGGCCTTTGGAGCCATCACCACCATTAAATACCATCAGCAGTTAACAGCAGTAGGATAAAGAGCCCTGTGTCCCTGGAATTCTAACAATGACCAGTGTCAATTGCTTTAATGACATCTGATCTGAGAGCCGATCATCTGGAGAGAGAATTGAGTATGGCAGCCATCATTGAAACGACATCAACCAAGGACAATAATAGTAGTGCTTATTATGTCATAAATTGGTTGTAGTATTGTTTTAAGTGTTTTAATTGTAATTTATGCGGTGTTTTATGTAAGCCATCCTGAGCTGGCCTCAGCTTGGGAGGGTGGGGTAGAAATCTGACTGAATAGATAAATAAAATAAGTGGGTCCTAGGGAGTGAAGGTTTTTAAAGAGCATAACCAGCACCATGAATTGGATTCAGAAGAGGACTGGCTGTTAGCCAATGTAGCTCTTTCAAAATGGGTACTATATGTTCCCAATATCTAGCCCCAACAATAATCAGGCTGCCACATTCTGGACCTGCTGCAGTTTCTGGGTTGTCTTCAAGGGCAGCCCACCATAGATCCAGTTACAGTAGTACAACTGCGAGGTTATAAAAGCAAGGATCAGTGTGGCCAGTTTGGCTGAGTCAAAGAAGGGAGGTGTTGTGGCTCAGTGGTAGAGCATCTGCTTGATATGCAAAAGATCCCAGGTTCAGTCCCTGGAATCTCCAGCTAAAAGGATCAGGTGGTAGGTGATGTGAAAGACCTCCACTCAAGATGCTGGAGAGCCACTGCCATTCTGAGTGGACAGTACTGACATTGATGGACCAGTGGTCTGGTTTAGTGTAAGGTCAGTTCATGTGTTCAAACTAGAGTATTGGCAAACCAGATGGAGAAGATACTTTTGGCCACAGCACCACCCCTGCTTTTCAAAAAGCAGTGCTCAGTGGCATGAGCACCCCCAGGCTCTTAACCTGCTCTGTAGAAGCCAGTTCCAATCCATCAAGAACATGGATCCAGCCCCTCTAGAGTATCAGCCTTCCTGACCAGCATTACTTCTGTTTTGTCTAGATTCAGTTTGTTCTGCCATAGCCACCTGACCATGTGTGTAGCCTCTATAACTACAGGCTGGTGCTTGACCTTTAGTTGTTTGAGATGATGGCCGTTAGGCCGCTCCCAAGAGAATATTCTTCTCTCTCATGCTTGTTAGCAGCTCTTATCTAGGAAGCCTAACTTGTTTTCTCTCACATTATAAGATGCTTGGTTTTAGCAATGTGTCTCATCTCAAGGTCTGGCTAAGTTTCGCTCTCTGTGTGTTTATTTGAGACTCAGTGGATGGAAGCTTAGCCTGCTATTTCTGTAAGCTTGATCATTGCTTATTAAAATCTCCTTGTAAGCAAATCTGGATCTTGCATATTGTATCCTTGGGGTTTCCGTGAATCCTGGAGCTCCTGGCCAGACCTTCAAATACTGCGTCGTCAAAGCACTAGTTCAGAGCCATGATAAATGCATTTGGAGGATAGGATAATGAAATACAGGTTTGATGTCATCTACATATTGATGACACTCGACCCCAAAGCTGCAAATGGTGTTATTCAGTGGCCTTACATATATATTAAAGAGCAAGGGTGAGAGAATGGATCCCTCTGGTGCTTCACAGGACATATTCCACCCAGCTGATACTGCTCCTCCTGAGGAAACTCGGTTCAATCAAGCTCTAAGTTAAAAGGGAGGGCAAGACATGCCCTTGTATGGGCGTGGGAGGTAGTACTGAGTTTTGGGTTGCATGTTACTTACTCTGTTTCTGGAACAAAAGATTTTAGGTTTCTGTAACTTTTCATTGCGTGTTTCTGTTGTTGGCAATGATGGCTTTGATGAGCCTAACATTAATACATGATACAACATTTATACAGTGCTATAGAGTGTTCAGAACATCTCACATGCATTATCTTCTTGTAAACCTTAACATATTCCTGTAGTTTAGATAAGAATTATTATCTCTGTATTGCAGATGGGAGGCTGAGAGAGAGTGTGGCTTGCTTAAGGCCTCCTAGAGCTCATCATAGAATCATAGAATCACAGAGTTAGAAGGCACCATACAGGCAATCTTGTCCAACCCCCTGCTCAATGCAGAATCAGCCTAGAGCATTCCTGACAAGTGTTTGTCCAGCTACTTCTTAAAGATGGAAACAAGTCATGATGGAAACAAATTTTGAATCAGGGACTTCCAGATAATGTGCTTCCATCTGGGACGAGCTATCACACATGGCTCCACTTCTGATTTCACCTTGACCTTCATCTTACTGCTGAGACTTCTCTTGTATTTCAGAGCAATAAACTTGACTCAATTCACTGGAATGTATGGTTTAAACAGCACTTTGGTATAGGTGAACAGAATTGATATCGTCTTATTATGTTTATTTGTAGGTGTATGTTAATGTTTTGTTGGTGACTGATTGATGCAATTGTAATTTTGGATACTCAAGACTTCTACATAATGTTTTGCAGTTATTGTATGTTTTGATATGTTATACTTGGTCTTAATAAACACTTCTAGTTAAAAAAAAATTGTAGCTCAGTTTCTTAGCCACCATGCTCTACCTAGTAAGAAATAAAGTACTCACTAGGGGTGTGCCAAAAAATATTTTTTCCTGATTCAGGTTTATTGGACCCTAAAAATACCAGTATTCCTGAATATTCCCAAATCCCAGTATTGGTATTGTATTGGGATTCTGGTAAATATTCAGGAAACCCAAATTTATTCAGCTCCATTATGCCCTAAGGGGACCATCAGCATGACTCAGTGAATTCAGAAGGAAATGCCTTCTAGCCATGCCCAAATGAAAGTCAAATATTATCTGCTTATATTTGGGTGCAGCTATTTTGGTAGCTGAATCAGATTCTCTAATCTGATTCGTCTGAATAAATACTTGAAAAATTTATTTGTCTCAGTATATACTGAGCTCAAACCCCTAGTGCTCACTTTGCGAATACATTTCTAAAATAAATCCTAAATATGCCATTCTTTATTGCTAAAAAATAGTTGTGTTAATATGGACAACCTTCTGTGCTTGAGACTCTACACCTTAAATACTTTCAGAGTTGTGTTTATTGGGTTAATTTGTTCCTAATCCAGACAACAAATAATGGCAGCACTGAATTCCCAGACTGCTGTTCAGTTCCAACAGTATGCAGCCCAGCAGTACCCAGGCAACTATGAACAGCAGCAGATCCTAATTCGTCAGCTCCAAGAACAGCATTATCAACAGTACATGCAACAGCTTTACCAGGTCCAACTTGCACAGCAACAGGTACAGTAGCCTTTGGGCAAGCTGTCTAAGCAATGCTGCTTTTGAAAAAGTAGCATGCTAGGTCCATTCTGAGTCATTGGGAGGACAACTCATCTACTTTGCAAGTAACAATGAAGGTGACATTTGCATTTCTAATATTGCATCAGGCCTACATATTAAAAACTTTTGTTATTGTTTAATGTGTCCACTAGTTCTCCACCTCCTCTGAAGATTCAGAATGCATTTTAAGTAAGACTATGATAATTGTTGTTATCTGTGTTGACTGTGGTAAACACCCACGGTCCTTTCTAGAACTGGCAGAAGCTGATGTCTGACATTAGAAAATAAGTAGATGCCCTTTCCCTCTTGCAGGGTGTGGCTTAGAGTGCCTTCATTCCTGAACTGCTGCTGTAGTTACCCAGAAAGAGGCCAAACTACCTGAAAGGAACTCTCCCCCTTCCATTTGGTGAAAGTAGATTTATTTTGTACTACTGGCACATAAACAGCAGTGTCTTCCTCTTGGCTGCCCATTAGCCAGAGTAAGTTATGATATGTCTAAGTGAAAGGAAAGAAGCTGTGGAATTTTAAGGTGAGGTACCATTAGCTTCAATGGGAAATAATAACTTGCCAGAGGAAGGGCTTGCCAGTAATTTAGCATATCCATGCTTGTAGCAGATTAAGGCCTTGAAAAGCATGGTAGAATGGAATTCTGATTATTGGACATATTGCATAAAAATAAAACACAAGAAGAGGATGGCATAATAGTTGTTCAGCTTTAATCTTCATCAATGCTCAGTCTCCCAAGTACAAATCAAGCCTCTGCAAATCTGTGTAGGCGCTTCCTTGACATAGCTTTAGAGGCTATTGCTAGTATCACTTCATAGGAAGAGTCTTGATGTATCAGAAGAATTGTGTATCCTCGTTTAGATTCAGAGGCCAAAGCCTCCTTGGTATTACCCTCTTGCAACTGGCATTCAGAGGTATACTGCTGTTGAAAATGGAGACTTAATTTAGTCATCGTGGCTAATAGCCATTATACCTTTAATCTGTGAATATGTCTAATCCTCCTAAGGTAATAGCCACTGCTGCATTCTAAGAGCTGTTCAGTATCTTCTGTTTATTTATGTTATTTATATTCTGCCTTTCTCATTGGGATTGAAGATGGGTTACATAACATAACTCAGTGCAGTCAGTAGAATAAGACATCTGATAAGCAAAATAACAATACTAGGATTACAGAAATCTTAACAAAGTGTAAGCATCAGACATTATAGGCTGGTGACCTCTGCAAGCAAGGCCACTTCGCTTCTCTCAATTCTAGGTCATTCATAAACAAATTAAGAAGCACTTGCCCTAATACAGACCCCTAATACTGTCACCACTAACAGTGTGCAAGGCACTTGATTGACCTCAGACTACCTTCATGGACTAGTCATTTTTTGCCTCATTTTTAAAATTCTGCCAGTATCCTATCCCCTAAGTTTGACTGATGGTCCACATGTAGTTCTGCAGTCCCAAGACTCCACAGGTAATGAAGGAACTGTTATCTCAACAGTCGATTCTACATAATTGCCGCTGCGTGTTACCTGCCCATCATACCATGTAACTCCCTTAGGATATATATATATTCTGATCGCTTATTGCCATTATGCTTTTCAATTTGTAGGCAGCTTTACAAAAACAGCAAGAAGCAGCAGCTGCAGCAGGAGCTTTAGCAACTTCAGCTTCAAAGGTGAATTTGGCTGCCACAGGAGAAATACCATCTGTCAATGGACAGGCCAGTGTACACACAGACAACCCTGAAAAAGATCTGGAAACAGATGCTTTAGAAGAAGCACTGGAGAATGGACCAAAAGGTATGAGCAAAGATGCTTGGAAGAGAAACGGCAAAACTTTTTCTGTTGAAGCCGAACACAAAGGGCACACTCTGGCCTGCTGGTTACGGGGCTATAAATTCTGTCCATCAATAGCAATCTATTATAGGCAGAGTGAAAGGGAAGGAATAGAACAAGGCTGGAGGTAGTGTGGGTTCCTGTTTCTGTATTAACACCATTAATAATTGATTGTTAAAAGGCCCCTGAATCTGTCTGTGAAATGTTGCTGTACGAGAATATGAGGTCTGGGTGCGATGAGATTAGTTGCTTTGGGCCTGAGATGATGGTGTGTAAGGGCTAGTACGGATGGCTTTATGGGAGGCTTTTTAGAATTTCCTCCTGTTTGGAGCAGCACTATCTTATGCCCCCTCTGCCCTACTCCAGCACAATTATGTGTCCAGGTGTTAATAGCTCATCTTACATTTGCTTTTAATTCCCTATTTTTAGAATCAGTTCCTGTTATAGCAGCACCATCCATGTGGACCCGACCCCAGATTGCAGATTTCAAAGAGAAGATTCGTCAGGATGCAGACTCAGTGATCACAGTTGGCAGAGGAGAAGTGGTGACAGTTCGTGTACCTACCCATGAAGAAGGCTCTTATCTCTTCTGGGAGTTTGCTACAGACAATTATGACATTGGTTTTGGAGTATATTTTGAATGGACAGATTCTCCTAACACAGCAGTCAGTGTACATGTTAGTGAATCCAGTGAGGATGAGGACGAGGATGAAGGTATCTTATATTTTCAGCAGCGGTTTCAGTGATCAGTTTGTATCCTATGCAAGAAAGTTGCAAAGTTTTGTATGTTTTAAATGTTGAGTTTGGTGGGGGTGGGCGGGTTGTAAGTGGAAAATTGGTTTTGGTGTGCAGGGAAAGGAAGGGAGCTGGTGAGGAGCCGCTCCGGAATTTTGTTGTTCTGCATGTCATGGGCAAAGAGTTATTGCTGTGGGTCTTCAGGAGCTGGTGGGTAGGGCTTACCAGTCTGGGACCACTACTGTCACTGACCTTATGTAGCTCTTGCAGTAGCAAAGTTTGCTCTTTGGTGGTTCTGTCACCTGAATCTTCATCAAATGGTGATAATTTAAAAATTAAAATTCAACAGGAGAACTATCCTTGTTGCTTTTGTAGTTTGACACATCACTGCCTTATTGAAAACCAGTCTAGCACAGTATTGTGTAGCTCTATATTGTGAGCATGGAGCCCAGCAGACCTAACTACTTAATGCTTAAACACTAGCTTCTGAGATACAGTCTCAGTAGTATGTGGTTTTCTGTGCTGGCCCTTTATCTGTTTTTCAGATTCCACTGTCTGATTTTACTATCTTTCAACTGCTTAGCCATTCTTCTTCCTTACACTTGTCAGTGCTGAGACTTCAAAGAGCCTCCTTTTGCTGAGCTCTTGTATTCGTAATCTGCTTGGAGACTCTTCCTTTGCCTCAGTCACTGGAGAAGGCCTCTATTGTTGGACCATTACCCAGACATTTACAACTTACTGTACTGTAGTGCACTTTATGCTTTTTGTAGAGTGCCCCATTCTAAAACCATGATTCAAAAAAGCATAAAGCTGGGTCTTGCAGCATGGGATGAAAGGACACTGGAGGATCTTAGAATTGTATGGGGGTGACTTCCTGCTAGCTGCAGTTTAATGCTGAGTTCTTGCCAACTTTCATATAGTTCACATGTTGCATTAACACAGGGGCTAGCTGCTCTGCCTGCTGTTAGGGTCTTCGTTTGCTTCATTCTCCAGTTTCAGTTGAGTAAAATGTTTAAATAAATAGTGACCATTCTTTGAATACTCCCTTAGGCAGGCTTTCAGAAACCTTTGTTATGGCAATAAGCAGTGTCCTGTATTTCAGAAGAAGCTGCAGGAGCAGAACACTGCTATAAATTAGCCCAATTAGACCAGTGCTTCTTCTAAGCTGTGGAGTCTTGTGAGCAAAAATTCTTTGTGAGCAACTGGCATTAAAGTTGTGAGCGAGCGATTTGGCTACTGCATAAATTAGTTTCCTCTGGAGCCATCCTTCTTGAGCTAAAATGTGAGAGCTGGAGGCTAAAAAAACTGTGAGCTAGTTCACACTAACTCAGCTTAGAGGGAACACTGAATTAGACCACTTAAAAAAAATCAGTGCATAAAAGTAGAATTTTTAGAGAGCAGTGAAGTCATTGAGGAACTCTGATCCCATTGGCAACTATAGAATGTAAAAATTGGTCACTGGCAATGTTCTCAGAAATTGGTTTAAAGAAATTTTTAAAATTTCCAACTATGATCAGCTATAAACCCCATGCTATAGGCCATAAGCAATTTGTCCAGTTGCATGATTTTCTAATTTTAATAGATATGGTATGTCTTGGACTAACTTTGAACTCCCTCTGAAGGCTCATAGCTATGCCTTCCAGAGTATCATTTATTGTTCTCCAGTATTGGTAGACACACGGTGATCAGAGGGGAAAAACAAACAGGTCCCACAGGGCTTGAATGTCTTCAGGCAGAGCATCCTACTAGGTTGGGGCCACAATGGGAAAATCCCTTGTTTTGGTTGAAGTTAAACCAGCTACCCAAGGGCCAGGCACCACCAGAAGTCCACTTGAAGCAAAACATAAGCACCGTGGGGGTTCTTAATGCTCTTTTATCTGTGTTGACCAAGCTTGTGCTACAGGATTGCTGTTCTCTGATTTCTATGGAGAACTTGTCACAGCGGTTAACTTTAGTTGTTTTCATCAAAACCTTGATGTACTAAAGCCCTAACTGATTATCTTGCTCCACATTATTGGTTATGAACGTTTTATTAATCAGCAGTTTTTTCCAAGTAGTGCTAGCACAAATGTGGTTATGTGTTTTTGGTTTTGTTGTGAGAGAACTTGCTTGTGAATTGTCATGCTCCCTGGTAAATTAATCAGCACTGCCTACAAATAATTGGGTGTGGGAGCTCTGTGATGTAGGGCATCAAGACAACTTGTATGTTATGACTAATATTCTGTTTCTGACTCTTCTCAGAAAATGCCAGCAATGAAGAAAAAGCCAAAAAGAATGCCAACAAGCCTCAACTAGATGAAATAGTGCCTGTGTACAGACGAGACTGTCATGAAGAAGTATACGCTGGCAGCCATCAGTACCCAGGGAAAGGAGTCTATCTTCTTAAATTTGACAACTCCTACTCACTATGGAGGTCAAAAACAGTTTACTACAGAGTCTATTACACTAGATAAAGATCTTGCTGCAGTGTCAGAGTCTGGGGCTGTGCAGAAGATGTCATGTTATTTGAAACTTCCTTCAAGCATACTGGAACTTTTGACTCTATTACCCTGTCTGGTGTATCTGTATGGGGTTTTTTGTGCGTGTGTGTGTGTGTGTGAACTTTGACACTGGGAGTTGGTCTTTCTTCTGCAGCTCAGTGTTGATGCAGGTTTAATGGGGTTATGCAGGATCTTCTCTGTCCTTTCTGGTGATGTGGCTGTACCAGATTTAAGACAGAAGGTCATGCAAGCAGACATGTTGACCTTTTCAAAACCCCTTCAACTTGAACACACACGTATAAAGGGAGATGGTTCATTAATGGTGGTCAGTATGGCCTTGCCTGACCCATATGCGTTGAACGTTTAAAAAAATCTGTTAACTGTTCATTTGAGGGTACCAGCCTTATTGCGGGGCGGGGGGGAATTGGATACAATCTGCACTGTAGCAAGCAAGTTTCTTAAAACTGTATTTGAATGTCAGATTTTTACACCATTAAACTTGAAACTTTAGTGGATGCAGTTCAGAAGCCAGTTGTCTCATGTCTGTTCTCATTCAAGAAGTGTGTATTTCAGAGAACCCTCTTGCTTTGATTTTCACATTGGAATATTTAATCTTGGGTGTCACAGGTGACTAAATTGATACTCTTGGTTTCTTTGACATCTGCTGCTAATCCTGATACCAGGTTTTGTGCAGGATTGTGGTCAGATTAGTACGTAACTGAAATTAACATTTGGAGTAGCCTCTAGAATTCTCCTGTACCTTGCCACACTAAAATGAATAGGAGCTGCTCTGATGCAACTCCTCTTCTATTGGGAACAAGGGAGATATGTGCAGGAGATATCCCTGCTGAAGTTCATATCTTCTGAAACTGAACCCAACTGTCTGCACAGTTTTTTGTAGTTTGTTTTTTGGGCCTTTTGATACACCTTAGTTTGCACTTTGTGCATTTTCATAATTTAAAGTGTCTGCAATGTCATAGAAATTAATGTTTGAGAAATCACTGCCACAAACACACTAACAAACACACTAGTTTATTGAGGTTACATCTGTGCACTCATTCTGGGCCCTTTAATTCTAGGTAATTAAGTGTTGAAAAGAAATGTAAAAATTTTTTTCAGAGATACAAGTAGTCTAATTTGTGTAACATTGTAGAGAAAAACTGCAAAATTGTGTATTTGTTCAGTAGTGACAAAGGCAGGTGGTTTCCTGATCTGTATTTGCAGCAATAGAACAACCTTTGCATGGAACCATGGGTTGCATCCTAACAGCATGATGGATATTTCTATAAGTTAGTCTACTGCAGGCACTCTTATGTTGCTCCTTAGGGTCCACTGACGCCCTCCCCTGGCTACATTGGGTGGAGCACAGCAGGCTGCAGTGAGAAAGGATAGTGGGAATATCCCATTTTCACTTGTGGTGCTTAGAATCCAACCCCATGTTTCCAAGAAGCAAGATGGAGTTCTGGTATTTCAGAAATAACTTGTGTTATGCATGAGGAATGCAGTCCCCTCTTCTCCTCTTCTTTACAGTAGAATTTACATGAATTAGCAGCAAGCATATGTTCCATTACAGATGGGTCTGCTGGAATTTTGGGGGTGGGGGTCTGTTTGAATACTTGTACATACATTATACATTTTTTCCTATCACATCTTATAGAGACGGCTGTCCTAAAAAGCACTTCCTCTATCTTGTTTGATTTAGCATTATGTTACAAGCTTTTGTCTAGTTAGTGCTGCTCCAGCCATTCTGCTCTCTTTGTTTTAACCTGTACATAACATTGTATAAACAGTGGAATTAGGAACTAGGTTGCTTTTTAAAACCTGTATTAAAAAAGAGGTACTAATTCCATATCTCAACTTAGTTTTTTCCCCATACAAAATTATGACTTTAAAAAGAAATTGTGTTGGAGAGCAATGTATGTTTGTTGTAAACAGCAGCAATTTACCATCAAGCTTTGGATATCCAAACTCCTCCTAGACTTTTAAATATTGCCTCAAACTGTGGACTAGGACAGAACAAGTGCAATTTCAAAATATCTTGGAATAATATATTGAATCTGAATTAAAGTCACTTATATGGAACTGCTTGGCTTTTTCTTAAATACTACTGACATTTCTGTGACAAGGGAAAATATTGTATTGGAACAGACTTCTGACCCCATCCTCCCTCTTCTAAGTCAGAAGCGTTGGGCGATCTGTGGTAGCTTCATCAGCATACCACCGTCTTGCTGTCCATGAATTCTTCCAGATTTTTGTGTCTGGTATAAATTATTCAACATGGTTTTTAATTTGCATGACTTAACTGTGGTTTTGAACATTTTTCCTGCTTCCACAGCACATTACCTTGTGGAATTTGGAGCTTTGTTTGGCAGATTATAGTGACAGACATTGGGGTGGAGGAGGAAAAGAAGCACTGAAGTCTTGAAGGTAGGAGACCGTAAATGTTGCTGTGTGTTTTGGTACTATGTGATGGCAGAAAGAGTCTTGGCAAAGGTTTTGCGAGGTGCATGTTCCTCTGTTTCCTTTAAGTTGCTGGTAGAAAGAACCAGCCTACTCAATCATCAGGCAGGAGTTTGGGAATAATTCTGGGTGTAGAGGCCATCTCTCTGACTGAAAAGTACAATGTTGGAATCAGTCACAGGTAAGAACAATGCAAGTTCCTGCCTTCTGTGCTAGTTGCAGCAACAGACTGAATCCTGGAACATACGTGAAGGAACTGAGCTCAACCTCCTGCCTCTAGGCGGATATCTGCCCAGTGGCATCTTTGCAGACAAACCTAAATCATCCCGACCACGATATGTATGCAAACCAGCCTGCAAACAAAAACCAAAAGGAAGTGTGTCATAGTCAGGTACCTGCCAAACAAATATTTTCACATGACTCAAGAAACAGAATACAAAATGACAATTCCACATGTGGAACTAGGGTCTTGAACAAAATCACTGCAATTTAAGGGGGGGAGAGAATAGGCACACACCTCCTACCTCTAGTTGTGGCTGTTCTTGAAGGGCCCCCCCTGAAATCAGAGAGCTACCCTGGGCTAAGAGAAACCAGCTTATACACCAACAGTCCACTGTTGTCACTGGCAGTCTGTCCCTAGCCAAAAGCTCCACTCCTTGAGCATGTTAACAGGCAATGCTGTAGGTATTACACCTTCCAAAATACATTTTTGCTGAGCTTTCAAATCCCTTTGATCCAGCCATTAGAAAACTTCCATTAACCTTGCAGCTGTTTCTGTGAATGGCGAGTTTCTGAGCAGGTTGTTTGTCCAGCTGCTGAAACCAGGTTTACTTGGCTCATTACTCCTGTTAAAGTCTCTGACAGCACGGTCTTTCTCAAATTTGTGCAAAGGCGCCAGGCCTTCTGGGAAGTACCAGATCAAATGTGTATTATTAAAACTACATCTGCCATTAAGGCTGACTGCAAGAATGACAAAGTTGTGGGACTATTGACCAGATCCTGAATTGCCATATATTTTCAAAGGAAGCTGAAATGACAAAAGGAAAAAGCAGCTCATGCGCACAGGGGTGGAAAATGGTCAGTAAAATCAGTAAAAGGCAATTTTTTCATCTTGGTCAGTAATTTGTCAGTTTTTTAAAAAATTGGCCAGTGAAGTCAGTATTTCTATGATTTTTGTGAATGCAGTTGGTGTTTTTCCATTTTCATTACTGCATTTTTGGGGAAACATGATGACTTCCCAGTGAGAAGACAGATTGTTTTCAGTTTAGTTACGAAAACTTTAAGGACTTTGTTCCTAAGAGTAAAAGTGAGTTGATGAAATCTTCCACAAAGTATAGAAACATAATTAATCTCTTAAAACATGAGACAATGAAAGCAGAGGTGATGGATATTGTGGGATTCTGCATGGCACAGCTCATGCTAGAAGGAGTTGAGAAAGCAATGGAAGAAGAGGACAAGGGGAAAAAATGCTTGTGGATGCAGTGCAGAAAACTGTTGAGAAATGAAAGAGTTTGTGAATAACTTTTTATTTATTTATGTATTTATTCAGTTTATACCCCACCCTCCCCACCAGAGCAGGCTCAGGGTGGCTTACAAAGAGATTAAACATATAGGTAACAAATTATATACAATCTTAAAACAAATAATAAAACTCCACATTATCATAAAGTGCTAGTAAGTGATCAGGTACTTATACCAATGCTTACCAAGGCAGAACCAATACCAGTGTTGTAATCAGATGATCTATATTGATGGTTGGCTTGTCTTGGTCTCTATATTTAGGCAACAGCACAGGCCAAGGACCAGGGCACTGTCACTTCTCAGTTATTTGATGTTATTTGGTGCAGCTCCTTAGTCGAAGGCCTGGAGGAAGAGCTCCATCTTGCAGGCTCTGTGGAACTGTAAAAGTTCCTGAGGGCCCTGATCTCTTCTGGCAGCTCATTCCACCAGTATGGAGCCACCACTGAGAAGGCTCTGGTCCTGGTTGTGGCCAGCCTAGCATCTTTAGGACGTGGGAGGCCAATCGATTTTGTGACCCTGAGCACAGTGCTCTCTTGGGAACATGTGGGGAAAGGTGTTCGCTCAGGTATGTGGGCCCCTGACCATAAAGGGCTTTAAAGGTAAGTACCAGCACCTTGAAGCGAATTCAGTATGGTATAGGCAGCCAGTGCAGTGCTTTCAGCATAGGCTGGATGTGCTCCCGCATAGGGAGGCCCATCAGAAGCCTGGCTGCAGCATTTTGCACTAGCTGTAGCTTCTGGATTTGGGTCAAGGGCAGCCCCATGTAGAGAGCATTACAGTAGTCCAATCTCAAGGTGACCATTACATGGATCACTGTTGCCAAGTCATTGCATTCGAGGAAGGGAACCAACTGCCTAATCAGCTGGAGGTGATAAAAGGCTGATTTGGCAGTGGCTGCTACCTGGGCCTCCATTGTTAGTGAGGCATCAAGGAGCACTCCCAAGCTCCTAACCTTTGGCACTGGCACCAATGGCGCCCCATCAAAGGTCAGAAGTAGGATCCCTACCCTCAGGCCACCCTGGCTCAGGCACAGGACCTCCATCTTTGTCGGATTCAATTTCAGTTGACTCAGTCTGAGCCAACCTGCCACAGCTTGCAATGCCCGGTCTTCCAGTGTAGAGTCAGACTGGCTGCCCAGCAACAGATAGAACTGGGTGTCATCCGCATACTGGTGACATCCCAGCCCATGCCTCTGGGCAATCTGGGCAAGGGGGTGCATGTAGATATTAAATAACATTGGGGACAGCACCAACTCTTGGGACACTCCACAAATCAGTTGGTGCCTTTGGGATAGCTGCTCCTCTCACATCACACTTTGTCCCCAACCCTGAAAGAGGGAAGCCAGCCATTGCAAGGTAGGCCCCTGGACTCCAGTGTCGGTGAGGCGGTAGATCAGTAACTGATAGTCAACCATGTCGAATGCCACTGCCAGATCCAATAGCAACATCACTGCCAATCCGCCCCGATCCAGATGCCTCTGGAGGGCGACCAGTGCCATCTCCATCCAGTGCCCTGGGTGGAAACAAGACTGGAAAGGATCTAGAATGGAAGTGTTATCCAAAAAGCTCTGTAGCTGAATTGCCATGGCCCTCTCAATTATTTTGCCCAAGTAGGGCAGATTGGAGACCGGCCGGTAATTAGCCAATTCGGCCAGATCCAGGTGGCTTTTTCAGGAGGGGTCGAACCACAGCTTCCTTGATTGCCCGAGGGTACTGTCTCCCTTAGGGCATCTCAAAACCCATCACTGCCAGCTTTAATTAGCCATGATGGGCACGGGTCAAGGCAGCACATGGTAGGGCATACAGTTAAGAGCAGTTTGTCAACTTCCTTCAGGCTGAGGAGACTGAAATAATCCATAACCTGACTAGAAGACATGCACAGAGCCTGGAGTTCACTTACTATCTCAGCTGTGGTGGGAAGGTCATGACAACAGGACTTTTTCTGCAAAGTAGCTTGCAAAGGCCTCACAGCCAGTGTCCAATTCCCTAACATTTGGTCTGCCTTGTGGCAGAACAGTCATAGACCGAATTATTCTAAATAATTGGGCTGGACATGAGCTCGCAGACGCAATCATGGCTGCATAATATTCTCAGCAGCTTTGACTACCATCTCATAGGCTCTCATAAACATCCTATAAGATGTTCTTGTGGCTTCGTTGCAGGTGCACCGCTACTGTCTCTCTAGCCATCTTAGCCTTCGTGTCATCAGCTGCAACTCCTGGGTAAACCAAAGAACCAGCCTAGAGTGAGGGCGTAGAGGGCGTCAGGGAGTGATCTCATCAATGGCTACTGAGAGTCAGCTGTGCCAATCCTCCACAAGCTCATCTAACAAGCCACCAGGGGGCATTGGATCCCACAGGGCCATTTGAAGCCATATAGGGTCCATTTGGATCCGCAGGCGTGCTGAAATCTGCTCACCGCCCAAACAGGGTCAGGGTGAAACATTCAGATGGGCCTTCAGGGCATGATGGTCCAACCATGGCACTGCTGAGGCAGTGACCTGCTCCACTGTGACCCCTGCCGCGAAGATCAGATTGAGCGTGTGTCCAATCCGGTGAGTGGGAGTTGTTACATATTGGGAGAGTCCTAGTGTCATCTGTCGCCTGAGTGGAGGCCACATCATCCGCGTGGACATTGAAATCACACAGGACAATCAGTCTAGGGTGTTCCAATGCTCAGCCCGACACTGCCTCCAGCAGGGATGGCAGGGTGCTCGCCGGTTCTTTTTTCATCAAAAAACCAAAGATAAAGTAAAAGCAAAGACAAGGCTTACCTTACAGTAATTATGTTTTGCTGTCATAATTATTACTTTGTTTGGTTTTTAATATGTTTTGCTGTTTTATTATCTGCAGTATGTGATTATTTTTAAAAGGGAATTTTTTTTACCTTAAATTTTGTACAATAATGAAAACATTGTCCTCTATTCATAAAAAAAATCAATAAAAAGGTGTGCAATCCTTTTATCTGGGTCACATCTAACTATGGGGTTGGCTATGGGGATGGTGGAGGCCATATAATAATCATTTTTAACGAAGTCCTAGTTTTACATTTAAAACGCTAGCTTATCAGTAGGCTGACACTAAATTGGTCAGTAATTTGTCAGTATTTGGTCAGTTTTTTTGGAATTTTGGTCAGTAAAATCGGTATTTTTGACCCTCTAACTAGTTTCCACCCTTGTGCGCATAGCCAGGAGGCATATTGCCTTGATCCTATTTCTGCCCCACTTTATGTCTTGAGTGGCTGTTTTACTAACTGGCTTTCTGGCATGGGGTTGATTAAGAATAATGACGCTTACTATTTTATTTCTCTAGTCTGTCAGTATTCAGAGTGTTTACCTGCAGCTGGGATGGAATGCCTATGATCACCTTGCTGTCTAACAGCCTTATGGTTTAATGGAGTCTTCGTATTTTTTTTGGCTCTTTGTGACTGAGGAGAAAACAATCCAGTAATCCCTTTCTCTCTTAATCATATACCGATTAGTAGGTCCCATGTGGTATGGTATTATAGCTAGCTGCAGGTGGTGCATTTAAGATTTTTTTTTTACAAATGATGCTAAGAATAACTAGTCTAAAATGGCTCCCTTCTGAATACTAAGGCAAGTGGGAGATGGCTATTTTTAATCTGAATCCACTCTGTAGTTATACTTGCTTGGGAAAACTGAGACACCAATAAGCCATTTTGGAAAATGGTTTAAAATGCAGTTGCCGCCAACACAGTGCCATATACATTGGGTGCCTAGGCATGCTCCCTTTTGAGTAAGTCAGGTGGGCTAAAGCCCAGGTTGGGTGGTTGAAAGCATTATGTAGGAAACTTATTTTGTTAGAATCCCAAAAATCTACTCTGGGGGGGACAAAAAGATATGGTTCTCATTAGGTGTGGCATTATCCTCTACTTGAGACCAAACATCCAGCTTCCTTCTAGCTGTAGTGGTGGAGGGGAAGTGACTGAAATGCAGGAGATGGATATCTATGCGGCTGGGGCTGCTGCAGCTGAAAAGACTGAGCTGAGGGTGGAGGCAAGATATGGTGAGGTAGACAGGAATGTATAGCCCTGGATGCAGATATTTGAAAATACATCAGCTACACAGCAGGGCACAAGCATTGAGATGCATGTTTTTTACCAACTGAGCCACCCTGGCCAACTAGTCAAAAGGGAACTGAGGAATTGTGCCCCAAGCAGTTAGGAAGGAGCAGCTGTGTGGGGTATGTTTTCCCCCTAGGATAATCATGCATGTAATGGTCATAGAAGGCTGTGGGGGGAGGGAATGCGGTATTATATTTCTTATATAATGGATGGTGGTTGTCAGCCACCAGATGCAGTCCAAAATGGGATACAAAATACAGCAGGATCAGTCTAAAACCCTAAAACAGCATAAATAAACAGCAAAAATAGAAACATCCTCAACCTGCACAGCCTGAACCTAAGGGGAGCAAGTAGAAATAGTAAGTTCCTTGCGAGGCAGTCTGAGTGCACAACTTGCAGCTTTGAAAACATCTTCAAAGGCAGATCTAGAAAGAGCAAATTAAAGAGAGCCCCAGGGATCACCAGAATATAAGTGAGAATGTGCTGGCAATTATCCCCTCTGTCTGAAGGTATTCTCTCAAAGTTGAGGTGTAGATACCTGTGTGTAGAAAGACTTTCTGGTTCCCTCAACAACAGTGCCCCGAGCTCTTCTGCACCTTTGCTTTGGGGTAGGTGTTAAGAACATTAAAATTTTGTTGCTGCTTCACTTTGGGGTTTTGTTGGGAAATATATATTTTTTTTACCTTGATGGGTTTTTAATGCAAATTTTCACAAGCACAAAAAACATACACAGAATAGTAGGATATGGGTGTTTCCAAGATTAAATGGCTATTAGAGCAATTGTTAACAAATTAGTGGTTAGATGTACGCAATAGAGCTGCCATTGGAGAGAGTTCATCAGTGGGTTCCATACAGGGGTGCTAAGGTTTCTGGCCTGGCTTTGCTTCTTGACATAAATCCTACGTCTTAATTGAGCAGGATGCAATGATACTCATCGTTGTCCTGTGCAGTCCTACACAGGGTACTGCACAGGCACGCAGGCCAGCTGCCAGAAGATTTCTAGTTGGCTTAGTAACAGAGCAGGAGGGGCGCCTTCTAATCGAAGGCATTGAATGAATTTTCCTGCCTAACAGTTATGTGCTCTGGGGAGGGGCCCCTCTCCCTTCTTCAGTTCTCTCTTTGCCAGTGCTTTGAGAAGAACATTCTTCATTAACCCAGTCCTTTTTTCATCAGAATGCCTTTATTCAAGAAGTGTTTGACTTGTTCAGTGAAGATGACCCAAACAGACGAACGTGCTTTCTGTCTGCTCTGCCTTGGGAAAATCATAACATTGCAGCATGTAATTTCTGCCAGCAATTTATCCCAAAGGCCTGTGTGGACCACACCTCCTGGCTCAAAGCAGCCTTGTGGGAGAAGGCTTTATCTGCCTGAGTCAACCTGGCAGCCAAAACATCTGCCCTGGTTGAACTGATCTTTTCAGCCCTCAAACTTGTGGCAGACCGCGTTTCCTGCCCTCTGTCAGTTGCTTCTGTACAAGCGTGGATCCAAGCCACAGATGATCCAGATCTCCAGAATAGGCCTCACCTGGATGGGCCCCACCTTCCAAGGAACCTAAGGAATCAGTTCTGAGATGGATGTGCCCCACCTTCCAAGGAATCTAAAGAATCAATTCTGAGATCTGTTGCTGACATCAGTGGGCATACTGCCCCACACACTCCTTCTCCTAGGCATCACTTCCCAGCTCGGTCTACATTTGTATGTGACCTGACCACTCTGGAAGATGCCCTTTTGGAATGTGGCACTAGATCTCCAGTTCCACCACTTCCCTGGATATCGCCAGGTTCAGAACACCAACACTCTTGCTATCTTCCTGCGCAGAGCTGCAGAGAATAGCCAGGACCTCCAGAAATGCTGGTGGAATCAAGAGGTTATAATGTATGATTATTGGAGAGACCACCTATGCCGACATACTGGAACCCCAGCTCAGGTCCGGTGATTTATGGCTCCAAGGAAGAAGACTGCAGATCCATTGCTAGTTCCGGTGTACCCTCAGAACCATCTCCAGATGATACTGTGGGAGATGACCCAGTTTCACCAAGTGAAGACTTACATCTTTATTTTGAGCAGATGGTGCAGATTGCACAATCCTTAGACGTAGGGTGCGGTCACACGGTCCTTTTGATGGGGTTCGCCGCTGTTCCCTCGCACATGTAAGTTTCACATTCACATGTGCCAATCCGCCTCCTGTGCCGAAGCAGGCTTACTCTCGCAATTGTTCCGGTTTTTCCTGCCCCCTGGAAAATCAAGTATTTTCCTGGCACTTGCACTTTGAATGCACGATTTCGCCCATCTGGACAGCCATATTTCACAATGATTGCGATTAGGGCCATCTGACCACTCTGTGTGTGTGTGTGTGTGTGTGTTTTTTTAAAGCTTCCGGTTTGAGCGCTTGAGTAAACATGCGCTTAATAAATCCACTATTAAATGTTATGTTATGTTCATTTCTCTGTTTAAAGATAATATGAATTTGTTGTAAGACACAAAAGTCCCTTCCCCTGGAAATGTTAGCATTTACAGCACCCTGGAGGCGGGAACAAGAGGCGGGGGCTCCGGCAGCCTGGACGGGGGCCAGCAAGGAGGATGGTGGAGACGACGGGGCTGAGCCTTTTTTCGTGGGGCAATGGCAGCAGTAGCATCAGCGGCACCATCTCCCACCATGGCGTCAGGAGCAGCAGCCGCCTGAGCCTGCCCCACGGCTGGCAGGATTGCCTGGAGGGACTCGGCGCTGTGGCGGGTGAGCGGGTGGTGGAAGAGAGGGGCCGGCTGCATCTAGTTAGTCCAACCCAAAGAAAAATGTTCCCAATTTAATTAAAGCAGGAACAAAGCGCGATTACCTTGCTGGTGTGACCACAGCCATACAGATCACATTAATAGGCACTAGAACTAAGGACAAAATACTGGGGTGACTCTACCCGGATGCTCCAGGGATAGTAGCCTTCCCTCTTCTTGAGGGAATCCTAGAAATGGCAAGATCTATTTCAGAGAAACCGTCATCCATTCCTGCCACATCTCACAAGGTGTAGAACATGTACAGGGTGCAGCAAGAAGGCTGTCCCTTCATTTTTAACTATCAGACTCCATTCTCTTTGAAGACAGTGGACATGCAGGCTAAGCAGATAAGGAGAACAGAAAGATCGCGGCCTTAAGTCACAAGGCGTATTCTTCATCCTCTTGGAACCTCAGAATAGCAAATTACCAGGCCATAAATGGCTTTTCCTATGAAAAAGATCACGCCTAACCTGGAACAGCTTCCTGACAACAAAAAATCCTTAGCCAGGGTTATCCAGCCAGAGGCCCTCAGATTATCCAAACAACAATTGAATACATGCAGCAGATGCATCAGTTTGTGCTATGGCTTCTTCCATAATTCTTAGGAAGCTCGCCTGGCTAAGATCAACGGCTTTCCCACCAGAGACACATGCTCAGGTAGAGGACCTACCTTTTAAAGGCTCATCCCTCTTTCCACCATGTGTTTGTCCAGCAGATCAAGAAAAACTGTCAGACAGCACGATCCTTTGGCATAATGCCTCATCCTGCAATCCCAAATCCTACTCCAGGTTTCAACCATTTTACTAGAGCTTTTAGCGCTCATACCAACAACATACATTTCAGTATCCTAATCAGAGACCTTCTTCCCAGCCTCCCCAACAGCATTGGCACAGAACTAGTTTTGGAACCAGACCTGGTCCCACTTTGCACCCTTCCAAGAAACTGATGCAGGCCCCCAAACCTGCTTTCTGACTATCAAAAGCATCACAGCTAACCACTCTTATGGGGACGGTGTGTCCAGCATTTTTGCCAGAATGGCCCAAGATTACCTCAGACATGTGGGTCTTGAGCATTATCAAGAAGGGCTACCACATTGAATTTGTCCACTTACCACCGTTAACATCGCTTCACCGGGCAACTGATAATGTTTTTCCTGAACTGTTCCTAGGGTTAAATGCCCTATTAGAAAAGGGTGCAATTCAGGGTTTATTTCCCAATGAGTCCATGTTTGGTCACTATTGTAAGTTTTTCTTGATTAATAAAAAGGATGGGGGCCTACACCCTATTTTGAATCTACAGGGTCTTAATTTCTTCCTAAAAGTTAGAAATTCAGGATGGTCTCCTTGCTCTTTGTGTCACATTTACTCAACCCAGGAGGTTGGTTTGTGGTCTTGGATTTCCAAGACATATATTTTCACATTGCTGTTCACCCTGAACACAGGAAATACCTAAAGTTCAAGGAGTCCCATATGAGTACCAGGTTCTCCCTTTTGGTATGGCCTCTGCTTCTCACATTTTTACAAAATGTATGGCAGCAGTGGTAGCTTACTTAAAGTCACAGGGATGTTCTATCTCCCCTTATTTGACTGACTTGTTATTTATTGCCCCTTCTGAACCTGAACTACGAAAACAGGTGTCACTACCCTGGAGACATGCCAGAGTTTAGGTTTATGAGTTAATTGGAAAAAATCCAACCTCATCCCCTCTCAACAAGCATCCTTTATTGGTGCTTGGCTAGACTCCAGTATAGCTAGAGTTTTCCTGCCAAAAGACAGGGCATTATCTGTAAAAACTCTGGCCAACCATTATATCTCAAGCAGGTTTTAAAGGGCTATTAACATGCAGAGACCCTGGGCCAAATGGCTTCCACACCTTTGTGGTCCCATTTGTTCAGCTCATGGTGAGACCTCTACAGAACTGGTTCATATGACTGTTTAATCATGCTGTTCATTCCCAAGCCCGGCATTTCTCCATTCCAAGAGGGGCTGTAAGGGGCTTACAATGGTGGGCCAGTGAGGCTAACCTGCTGCCTGGTGTTCCATTTGGGTTCCTTTCTCCACAAGTCACTATAACAGATGCCTCCCTCTCAGGCTGGGGTGCTCATTGTGGGATAAGTGTGTTAGAGACACATGGTTGGAAATGGAAAGAGGCCTGCACATTAACCTCTTAGAACTAAAAGCTATTCGTTTTGCCCTAAACTCCTTTGCAACTCTTCTTTGTGGGAAGGTGGTCCAGATTCAAACAGACAACACCACAGCTATGTTCTATATCAACAAGCAAGGGGGTACAGCTTACCTCCCTGTATGCCAAGAGGCCACTGCCATTTGGGAATGGGCACTTATGAACCAGACATCCCTTCAAACCATCCACATTGATGGGTCTGAGAACATCACAGCAGACTTAACAGATTGGGGGAACTCACGTACAAGTGGTCCATACACAAGAATTATATCTCCCCCATCTTTGCTCAATGGGGCTTCCCAGTGGGGGACCTATTTGCTACAAGGTTCAACACCAAGGCCCCCCTCTTCTGCCCAAGGGCCAGTCTAGATCCACTCTCTCTCGGGGCTGTCTTCCAATCAATTTGGACTCAAACCTTATTTTATGCCTTCCCTCCCATCCCTCTGAGATGGAGGATAGTTGCCAAGTTAGTCAGGGACAACTCCCACTGTATTCTAATTACCCCTTTCTGGCTGAGACGGATTTGGTTCCAGGTTCTATTACACAGATCAAGAAGCGTAGTTACCCATCTATCTCAGGTTCCAGACCTATTGATTGTACAAGGTACTTCCCACCCAGAGGTGGAGAAGTTGCACCTGACTGCCTGGTTGCTAACTACAATGACCAAACCTTCTCTGAGTCAGTGAGGTCAGTTCTGGTCAATGCCTGCAGGTCTTCGACCAGACTCTCTTATTCTCACAAATGGAGGCATTTCACCCTTTGGTCAAGGGACAGGGAGGTCCCTCCTACTGGCTGTCCATAATCTCTGGTTTTAGAATATTTACTGTCCTTAAAGAACTCAGATCTATCAGTGTCTTCTATTAAGGTCTGTCAAGCAGCAATCTCTGTCTTTTGTGTTCAGGTTCAGGTTCGGTTCACATAAAGTTTCAAAGAGGTTCCTCAAGGGCCTGAATAATTTGTATCCTCCTAGGACACCCATTGTACCTCAATGATCTCTGTCCCTTGTGCGGACTCATTTAATGCAACCTCCTTTT
Organism: Gekko gecko; assembly: GCA_029375565.1. Lineage (NCBI taxonomy): Eukaryota > Metazoa > Chordata > Lepidosauria > Squamata > Gekkonidae > Gekko > Gekko gecko. Next base: position 85,035,438 of record JAPDNY010000001.1, on the reverse strand, counting down.
AAACCTTTGGCCACTTGTTTCCTGGATAACCTTTCTTTGAAAGTGTCCTTCTTAGTTGTGATTACACCTGCTTGAAGGGTAAGAGAGATCACAGCCCTCAGAGTGGGCTACCCTTTTATAAAGTTTCATGACCAAAGAGTGCTTTTTAAGACCCAGCATTCGCTTTTTACCCAAGATGGTTTCTAGATTCCACTTGAGTCAGGATGTTTCACTTCCCACCCTTTTCCCACACCCATCAACTATAGCTGAGAAATGACTACATACACTAGATGTAAAATGTACATTTTATTTAAAGAGGACATGGGAATTCAGAAAGGTCCCACAATTGTTTGCTTTGCTGGCCCCTCAAAAGGAAAGGCAGCATCTGCTCAGACGGTATCCAGATGGATTGTCTCCACTATCAGGAGAACCTATGAATTGGCATCAGTGAACTGTCCGTTACAAATAAGGGGACACTCCATGACAGCCCAGGCAACATCTACCTTCTGAAGAGGCATTCCTTTGGGTGATATTTGCAGGGCAGCAACCAAGTTGTCTACAGACACCTTTGTTAAACACTACTCTGTGGATGTGAACACAAGAAGGGAGAGATCAGTGGGGACAGCAGTTCTGCATCCTATAATCCAGTAAATGGCTCACCCCATCATCTGGTAAGCCAGTTTGCTAGTCTTCCATGTGGGACTGCACAGGACAACGATGATGAAAACAGTGTTGCACTTACCTGTAACTTGTTCATCTAGTTGTCTCTGTGCAGGTACACATCCCTCCTTCCTACCCCCCTCTAATTTTGTTGGCTCATAGTATTGGCTGAAGAGAGAACTGAGGGAGGGAGAGGGGCCCCTCCCCAGAGCACGTGACCATTAGATGGGAAAGTGGACTGAACAGCTCCAATTGGGAGGGGCCCCTCTTCTGTTACTAAGCAAACTAGAAATTTTCCAGAGGCTGGACTGCCTGCCTGCTCCTGCAGAGACAACTAGATGAACAACAGTTATAGGTAAGTGCAACACCGTCTTCACATGGGCTGACTGCCACTCTTTACAGCCTTATATGGTAAAAATAGCCCATGCCAGTATCCCGGCAGATCCATAAAACTTAAGATGAGCCGCTACTGAAACTGTTAGTACAGTAACAATATTGTTATCTTGACAACAGATATTTTTGATAGTAACCACTGTTTGAAACTAGTTAGTGTGTGACCAGATGAAAAAATGGTATAAAGATTTTAGAAGTATGTTTTACCCTTAGATGCCTGTACGATACAGAATGATAATATGGACTTACCTGTGCGAGTTTTTAAGGTTTTTTTAACAGACTGCAGAGATGACAATTAAAATGAGATTAAAATGTTCTTATTTGAGAGTGCAGTGGCAAAAAAAACCATGATGATCCCACTCCAGATTCTACCTCATCTTTAAATTTGACTGGCCTTAGGCATCTTAGACGGAAATGCAATGACCTGCCTGTCTGCAATATGGTGATATCAACTTACCTTTATAGGTGGTGGCAAATATTACCAAGATAATGAATGTGAAACATTGCAGGCATTCAGTACAGACAAAGTAAAAGTTTCTTTACTTGTTTCATACCTCATATTTCTCCACAATAGGGAACTAAAGCAGTTTATGTAGTTCTTCTCGCCTCTGTTTTATACTCACAGGAAACCTGTGAGGTAGGTGAGACTGAGAGTGTGTGACTGACCCAAAAGGGCCCCCAGCAAGCTTCCCTGGCAGGGCTGGGGGGTTGACTCTGGGCCTCCCTAATCTGGTACCGTAACCACTATGCCACACTGGGTCTAGATTTGTTATCTGGCACTCACAGGGAATGAGGGTCACTGGTTAATCAAATGTGTTGCATACTCAAACCCAGCTCTTCACTCACAATGGCCATGAGCACAGGAAGGTTTAAAAAGAGGTTAGAAAGATTCATGGAGAAGAAGGCCATCAGTGGCTGTTAGCCATGGTGAGTAAAAGGAACTTCCATATACAGAAGTAGCAAACCTCTGAATACCAGTGGCAGGAGGCAGTGTCAAGGGAAGGGCAACTGGTTTGGCTGTCATGTGAAACAGAATACTGGAGTAGATGGGCCATTGGCCTGATCCAGCAAGAGTCTTCTTATGTTTTTACCAAGAAAAATCCATCGCAAACAAACCCTGTACCACTGGGAATGCCATGACTGCAGCCCCATGCCTGATGAGACTTCCTCTTCCCTCTGAAGCCATGGAGCCATCCATGTCAGGCAATCTAGCAGCCCACAGCCTGGCAACTCTCTGGCAGAGCTGGCTCCTGATTACTTGGAGGAGGCACCTGAGGATGACATCAGCTAGCAACACCAACCATAGGAAGCCCATCAGTGACAGAAGTTATCAAGCTGGGGCAGAGTGCGCATGTTCCCAAAGGTGGAGGGCTTTGGTGGCTGAGACAACCACTAGTCCCCCTGACTACCCTTCAGAGACTGAGGAACCAAGTATTTAGCCCTACCAGGTATTAATCAAGAAGTTATCCTTGCAAGGTAGGATACTTGCAAGTTGTGCAAGTATCTTTCCAAACAAGTTCCAAATACAATTACTTGGGCAGCTGTAGCCAAAATAGGGCAAGATACTGGGTTTAGATTGAAGCCTGTGACAGAATGGACCTGCTCTGGCCTGCAGGCTCTATTTCACCCTGCCCTCCAAGATTTTTCCAACACCTGGAGAGCCTTTACTTTCTCTCACAGGTAACCCACCACAACCACCTGACCTTTGTAAGAAATTGTCTACTGGCAGGGTCAGGACTTCTAGCTCCCTTCCAAGATCTGAGGCCTTGCTCTGTGTCTCCCACTGCCTAGTGCCTGGTCACCATGAGGATAGTTTACTGCCTTGTGCACCCTTGGAGGAATAGCTGCTTGCCAACTGCCTGCCTTCCCCGGTGCTCCTTTTAAAATAGTGTGTCCAAGACAGTGGAGGTCTGTGTGGTATAGAGAACCACTACCAGCATCAAAAGTTGTAAAGTATTTTAAAAAGAAAGTGTTCACAAACATACTTTTAGCACAGCATCAGATTGAGCAAAAGATTCAAAAGAAATGGGTAAAAAGCAATTCCTTTGACTGTCCCTCTCTCTATACATGCCGTATTAGATGTTAAAATATAGAACAGGTTCCTTTAACTTAGGAAGTTACAGATCTCTACAGAACTACCATTACCCTGAAGCTTCCTTCAGCTCCTCAGGCCAGCAGCTGCCTCCTCCAGACCTAAGTTAATTATTCTGTACGTTCTGATGGACTCAGCACAAAAGAGACCTCCTCCTTGCTGCAAGGAGTTTTTAGCATATCTGTTTCTCTACCCACTGACCAGGTCAGGCAGGGTAAAAATAACCCTTGCCCTGAAGTCTGTGGAGTTTTCCTTCCTGAAGTCTCTAGTATTTAATTCCTCCAAATCTCTGTTCTCTACTTGGGGAAGGGAGAGAGCCTGACCCACCCATTATCTATCCTGCTAGATCTATTAGCATTTGTATGAAGGTAGGCTGAGGTACATCTGGAAAGCAGTCAACTGACTTTCTCCTCCCTGCCTGCTCTCTGCCCAGAGAAGGTGGGGGAACCTTTTAAAAACATAAAGTGAAGGTTTTGCTCAACCTCCAAAGAAAAAAATCAATTTCTTCACAAGCACCACAGAAGTATAATTAATAAGATTAATTAAAATAGCCATGCAAAAAGCATACAAGTATAAGAACAGCAAAAAGCAAGGAAGAATTGTAGGAAGATCTGTGTGAGACCCTAGTGCTGTAGCTCCTGCCAACCTAGCAGTTCGAAAGCAAGAAACTGCAAGTACATAAATAGGTACCGCTTTGGTGGGAGGGTAACAGTGTTCTGTGCACCTTGGCATTTAGTCATGCAGGCCACACAACCACAGAAACATCTTAGGACAGTGCTGGCTCTTTGGCTTCGAAATGGAGATGAGCACTGCCCCCTAGAGTCAGATTCAACTAGCTTTCAAGCAAGAGAAACCTTTACCTTTACTAAATAGTTAACAAAAAATAGACAGCCTTTTTGGTCCCCCGACCCAGATTTTTCTGACCAGGTCAAAGTCCAAGAACAGGTATTCTGGTGGTGCAGGACCCAATCCAGACAAAAGGATTACCCAGCAGCCGGCCTGATTTACACGATCACACACTCCTGCAGCCAGTATGTGCTCAAAGTCAAGCAACTGACTCCGCTCCCCCATCCAGGGTTCCTTGCACTAATGAGATGGAATGCTGGGGCAGAGCTCCCTCCTAGTCCACGGCCTTGAAGCGCCTATGCCCCATGATTCCATCTGCATGCACCTGTGTCTGATTCCATCCCATTCCTTATCTCTCTTGCAACTTCAAATCATTACATTCTCAAAGAAAAGCCTTCTGTAATTTTAATAGGCCCAAATCCCTGAACCAAAGTTTTGAAAAGCCAAGAAACGTCTAGAGAAAGGCCAGCTTTTTGACAAGGAGGAGCTTGTCCTCTGGACAATGCTGGTTAATTGAGTGTTCTCGATAATCAAGTGCTGGATAACAAAGCTTTTACTGTATTACTCTTATTACTGAGATAATCACATTTTAACAACCACTCTCAGTTCAAGTCTTTAAAAACAGAATACTGTGAGACACTCGGGCTAGCGTCAGAGTGAAGTACATTGTAACAGCACAATGACTTATTAATTGTACCACCCACCAAATAACATCTTTCAGTGCATGAACCAATGTTCTAACTTGGTTAAGAGGATTATCGTTTTTTTCCCCCCTGGCCTTAACATATGCACAGTATGGAAGGCCAAAGACCTGCTGGGCAAAATAGAGACATTAAACACACATTGCTCGTATGTGGCACAAGAAGGTTGTGCCCTCTTTTTTACCTCTTGACTTATGGTGCTTTCCATTGTAGAAAGTAGAGCAAAATCACAATGCTATCCTGCCGCTCATCTATGTACACAATTTCCCTTGCAGTCCATTTCTCTTTTGTGCTCATTTGATGCCATGAGTGAAAAAGCACTCCTCCTTCCCTTCATTTTTCCTAATGCAATCTGCTTCTCCTTTTTATCAACTAGCCTGCAGCTGAAGGCTACGAAATGGTTTTTTTCGGAGGGCACCCAGCGGCCGGACTATTACTTGGGCTTACTTTGTCTATTGAGGCCATGAACCTCTCCAGATTGTCACCAGCCACCTTATCCTCATGAACAGCAGACTTGAAATTAATTGTGACTTTTCAGAATCAATACTCAAATTGCATTTCTTTTGGTGTTCTCATGTGTTATCCCTAATTTTAAAGAACTGATAGTCTTAGAATTTGTGACAAGTAATTACTAATAGAGAAGAAAAGCTAATCATCATGTATTAAGGCAATTATAGGGCTTTGTTAGTGGCTTTGGTGGAGGTATGTTCTGAGACTTGGGGTATGGAAGAGGCTTTCTGCCCCCAAAACTCAGCATCTGCTCTCCATTCTGTTGGCTTCCATCTTATCTTTGGTCCTCTTCTGTATCTTCAGCACTGTAAACACAACTACAGGGGATTATGGAATATGTTAAAAGCCACTGTATGGAAATAGAGGCACAAGCTTTAATGGGCTCGGCTAAAGCTTTAGTTACAGATTAAAATGTGTCTGGTAGTGCCTTTGTCAGCAGAGACCTAATTCTCACCAACAGTACATGAGGTAATGATGAGCATGTGTCTACATTGCACCACTTCAGCATTGGGGCAGGGGGAGCTTGCATAAATTGTTGCAGAACAGGGATATCAATTGTTGCCATGCTCCAAAGCCAGCTCCTCTATGTGAAACTGTAGGGACAGAGAAACACTTCACCTAATCTGTGGCAGGAAACACTGCATGGACACCCACCTCTAAACTTCCAATCATTTTTCTCATTGGCTGTTTGCTGCTGGGAGGCCATGTGCACATTTTTACAACTGTACAGGTTTTAAAAAATGTGAACCTCTAAAAACGTAATGTCCAAAGCTGACCTCCATATGCTCAGTCTGTAGGATTCATGATGTGATGCTGCAAACATCCAGCAGAGGGTGCCCAACGACACTGAAACAGGGTGAAACTCATAAGAGAACAATTACCTGAGCTCCAGCTCACTAGATACTGAGAAGGTTAGAAACCGTTTCTATCAGTAACTGGCATCTACTCTTATCACTCAATAACCTTCTGTCTTGCTCCTTGCATTTGCATGTAAAATCCAAGAGCAGGAAACTGCCACAAAATGTGTGATTAGTTGTCACTCACTAGTGGTCACTGATTCACACTTTTGTCTTGACAATAATCCATGGTCTTCATTTAGACAGGTTTGATTGTCTGTTGATGCTTTCAAACTAAAAGCACCAGGGTTTATACTTGTGAGAATGCTAAGCAATTAAAACATTACTGTGGCCTTCCCCCGAACAAAATATTCAGAGATACAGGAATAATTCCATTAATGATGCCACTTACCTCATTATTATTCTGTGTAATACAGAATAACAGAACTACAGATGGATCAAAAGAAACTTTTTTTGCTACAAAAGGCCATTTGAATTCTACCCCTTGCCTCAGACTGAGTGTGTGTGTGTGTAGCTTTCAAAATTATTCATTAATTACAGTTTCACAAGCACAGATGCTTAAAGGCTCATGCTGGTGAACCCTGGTAGTGTAGAGGTAGAGTGCTGGAAAAAGAGACCCAAATTCAAATTCTTATTCTACCACAATGTTTATTAGAGCACTGTGTGCCAGTTGCTCCTTCTCAGCTTAACTTGCCTCAGACACTTGTTGTGAAGATAACATAGCATAATCTCAGGTACATCATCCTGAACTTCTTGGACAAAAGAATTGAATTGTTATTATAGAAGAAAGCTAAGGGGAATGTTGGGTTAAAAAATAGTTAATAAATAGAACTAATTGGCCTGAGAACAGACTGCCTGTGACCAATGTTCCCTGTAAACTGCAGAGATCTGTGAGCAAAAATTCTAATTCGTGAGCCAAAAGAACTATTAGCATTAAAGCTGTGAGTGGGCCTGATTTGACCATTGCATAAATTCATTTTTAATAATAATATTTTATTATTAATAATAAAATTAATAATAATAATTAGTTTTTAATAACCTCTTAATAACTATTACTATGACATATTTACAGTGCACAGTAGCACCTTAAGTTACACCTTAAAGACCAACATAACATATTCTAGCAAGTGTTAGCTAGGGTTGCCAACCTCCAGGTGGACAAAACGAAGACCAAAAAGGAAACTGTACAAAATTGTGCTTATATCATATCATATGTTAATAATGTGAAATCTCATTGCACTATGGCATAATAGGTTGTACAGAAGAACAAGAAGTCTTTTACACAACAATCATTTACAAAAATTACAGTCATTTACAAAGTCCAGTCCATTACATGTATTCATTCTTATATCAACAGACCAAAAATTACAATCATGATTGTAATTTTTGGCCCGTTGATGTAAGAATGAATACAGATAATGGATTGGACTTTGTAAATTACTTCATTTGAAGGAATGGAATAAGGAGAGACACCTTTGATCTTTTGGAAGAAGTGTCCATGAAATGTGATTTACTCTGGAGAATTTCATCATCACCATTACCATCACCTTGTTGTGTAAAAGACTTCTTGTTCTTCTGTACAACCTATTATGCCATAGTGCAATGAGATTTCACATTATTAACATATGATATTATATGATATAAGCACAATTTCATACAGTTTCCTTTTTGGTCTTCATTTTGTCATATGTGGCTGTGACCTTTCTATGCTTTTCTAACCTCCAGATGGAGCCTGGAGTTCTCCAAGAGTTACACCTGATCAGCAGATGACAGAAGAGACTGCTTCCCCTGGAGGAAATGGCAGCATGGGAAGGAAGAACCCGTGGCATCGTATCCCCACTGAGCTCCCTCCTGTCCCCAAATTCCTCCCACTGCCAGGAACTTTGCAAGCTGCAGCTGGCAACCTAGCTTCATCCACATGTGGAACATAGGTACAGGACTCACAATAATGGGTTTGAATTATGGGCTGAACGGTACTGGCTAGATACCAGGGGGGGTTTTACAGCAAAAGTAGTCCGGCAGTGGAATTGGCTGCCTAGGGAGGTGGTGAGCCTCCCCCATAGTGGCAATCTTCAAGCAGCAGGTGGACAAACACTTGTTAGGGATGCTTTATGCTGATCCTGCACTGAGCAGGGGTTGGACGAGATGGCCTGCATGGCCCCTTCCACCTCTGTGATTCCATGATTCTACAGTCCTGCCTCAATTAATAAAATATCAGGGTGAATAGCATTTCTTCACCTGGATAATCAGCAGAACTTTTAATATATAATAGGTAAACCTTTATTTCAAAAATTCAGAAATCTAGCTTTCCCCCCTTTTTCTTTTTGGATGAAAAGAAATGCCTTAGGAGCATTATGAGTAAGTCTGCTGTAGTGGTGGTGAGGGGGAAAGTGTGCATTTTGAAAGAGAAAAGTGTGTCTAATGCTTCCTAGTGTCATCAGAAGACCCTCAGTTTGGACTTTGTGATGCTAGGCCAAGAGCATGCTTGACACTCTTGCTGTCTTGCTGGATCCTTGCTTTTCCCCCAGCAGCTTTTGGACATATGCTACCAATGGCCTGGAAGCCAGAGAGTGTCACAGCTGTGCAGCATGGGAAAGTTATTGAGGCAAAGATGGGCACTAACCAGTTTTTGCCCCTTGCATAGTAGCACCAGCATCATGTGGTACAAGGGAGTGTTTAGATACTTATACATTTAATATTTTTTTAATGTGTGAGGTAGAGGTGGGGTCCAGTTCTGGAAACCAGGCTGGTGGTGGTAGTTTGCCTTTAAACAGAAGCAGACTCAGTCAGCTTTGATCTCTTCCCCATTCCTGGCGTTTGAAACATCGAGACCCAAGCAATGATGTGTTCTGCCTACAGATTGAAGAAATAGGGAGATAAAATGCATCCTTGTCTGACACGTTCATCAATTGGAAACTATATTTTCTGTCCTAACAGCAGCCTCTTATCTGGAGCATAGATTGCTCTTCAAAACAATAAAATGCTGTGGCACACCCATTTCCTTTAAAGCCAGCTTTTCATAATCTACACAGTCAAAAGTTTTGCTTGAATCCATGAAACACAAGCTGATTTTCTTCTGAAATTCTCTTGTATGCTCAAGTAACCAGTGTAAATTTGCAATATGATCTCTAGTGCCTCTTCCTTTTCTGAATCCAGCTTGAACATCTGGCATTCCTTGTTTCATATATGGTAACAATCTTTGTTGTAAGATTTTGAGCATCACTTTACTTGCATGAGAAATTAATGTGATGGTCTGATAGTTGGTGCAGTCTTTGATGTCTCTTTTTTGTGGAATTGAGATATAAACTGAGCATTTCTAGTCTGTGGGCCATTGTTTTGTTTTCCATATTTGTTGGCATAATCTTGTTAAGATTTTGATGGAGTCTTTCTGTAGCCTGGAATAGCTCTATTTATATCCCATCTACTCCTGGTGACTTCTTTCTCTCAATTCTTCTCAGTGCAGCTCTCACTTCACTTTCTAAAACTGTAGGTTCTTCTTCAAAAGATGCTTCTTGGAAGGAATCTGTCATCCTTTCATCTCTTTTGTATTGTGTATTGTTCCCATCTTTTCTTCATTTTGTTCTGTTCAGTTAATGTATTTCCATGATGATCTTTCAGCATGCCTAACTGTGATTTAAATTTCCCTTTGATTTCTTGGATCTTGTGGAACAGTTCTCTTTTTCTTCCTTTTCTGTTGTTCTCTTCTGTTTCTTTACACAGGTCATTGTAATAGTTCTCTGTCTCTATCTGTGAGTCACTGGAACGCTGCATTTAGGCTTTGGTTTCTGTTTCTGTCACATTTTACTTTAGCTTCTCGTCTATCTATAGCAATTTTAAGAGTTTCATCAGTCATCCATTGAGGCTTTTCTTTTCTTTTAACTACAGGAATGGTCTTTATGAATTTTTCCTAGATAATATCTCTGGTTTCAACCCATAGTTCTTCTAGTTCACATTTACTTGAACTTAGTAATGCAAAGGAAATGCTGGGAAAGATTGAAGGTCAAAGAAGAAGGGGACGGCAAAGGATGAGATGGTTAGACAGTGTCATCGATGCAACGAACATGAAATTGAGCAAACTTCAGCGGACAGCGGAAGACAGGAGGGCCTGGCGTAATCTGGTCCATGGGGTCGCGAAGAGTCGGAGTCGACTGTGCGACTGAACAACAAAAGTAATGCAAGTCTGTCATTTACATGGTTTTTAAACTCTTCAGGAATGTTGCTGAGATTGTATTTCTCCCTCTCTCCTCTCTCTTTCCCTCTCATCAGACAACTATACTATACTCCCCCTGAGATTTTTACGCCATCTCTTAGCTGTACAGTGGGATATATTTATTATGTATTTTATTGTATTTATTGTAATTATATATTAGTCTTATGAATGTAATATTTTTACAAATGGTGTTCCCTGCTCCGAGCCTGATTCCAGGGAGAGCAGGTTATAAATTAATGATGATGATGATGACGATGACGACGACGACGACTACGTTGGTGTTTTTCTTCAGCTTTATTCTAATTTTCAATATTAACAATTCATGATCTGTGGGCTCCTGGTCTTGTTTTAGCAGAGAGAGTAGAGCTTCTCCATCTTCTGCTGCTAGTGATATAATCTATTTAATTTCTTTATTGACTGTCTGGTGATGTCCACGTATATAATCGTCTGTTTGGTTGTTTGAAGCACATGTTTGCAATGAAAAAATTGTTGTCTTCACACAATTCTATGAGTTGCTCTCCTGCTTCATTTCATGTTTCTAGCCCAAATCTTCCAATAATATTTGATCCTGCTTTGTTTCCTACTTTTGCATTCCAGTCACCTATGATTATCAGCATATCTTGTTTAGGTGTGTGATCAACTTCTTTCTGGACACTTGTATAAAGGCTTTCAATTTGTTCCTCATCAACATCTGTAGTTGGGGCATAAACTTGAACGATAATTATATGGATAGGCTTTCCATGAAGTCTGATTGATATTATTCAGTCAGACTACATTATACCCCTGACTGCTGACTGCCTGGGCTACAACTCACCATTAGAGTAACTCTGTTCCTTCCATGTTTGTCATTCCCCAAGTAAAACTGTCCTAATCCAGTCCACTTTAGTTCACTCACTCCCAGGATTGCAAAATTTAAATGTTTTATTTCTCATTTTTTTTGTTTTTGAGCTTACCTTAATACTTCTCATGTTCCATGTTCCTATTACATGTGTCAAACAGTTTTGAACATTCCTTTTGCATCCATTCACATCAACAACTGAATGTCCTTTTGGCTTTAGTCCAATTGCATCATTAAGAATAGTGCTAGTTGTAGCTGTCCTCAGCTCTTCCCCAGTAGCCGACTGAGTGCTATTCCACCTGGAGGTTCCATCTTCCCACACTATATCTTTTTTTTTTTTAGCTACATTGTTCTACTACTTGCCAAATCAAATGTTCAATGACTGGGAAATTAACTGTCAAAATCCCATGTAACAAGGGTGATAAACAAGACTGCATTATTTATTTATTTATTTATTTATTTATTTATTTATTTATTTATTTATTTATTTATTTATTTATTTATTGGATTTCTACCCCACCCTCCAAGCCAAGGGCGGCTTTAGCCCCCTTTCTATTTAATTTGTTTCTTAATGATCTTGCCCCTTTTTAGCTGAAGTTGATTGTCATTATCTGAAACTGGGCTTCATTCATGTCCCAGTGTTACTCTACGCGGATGATGCTCTATTATTGTCTTGCTCCTTAAATGCCTATTGAATAGCTGTCTTCTTTTTTTCAATCAACAAATTACATTTGAATTTTGAGAAATCAAAAATATTAGCATTTGCTAGATCATGGAAAATGCATAAATGGGTAATTGGAGGGAAAGAGACAGAACAAGTTAAATGCTTTAGGTATTTAGGCTTGCAATTTCAATACAATGCATCATGGTCAACTCAATGCAAATCGGTGACTGATGCAGCCAACATTAGTGCTTCAGCTATATCACATTTTTTCTTTAGCAAAGGTAATCAATTTGTCCCGGATGTGCTAAAAGTTTTGTAGGCAAGTGATTTCCCAACTATTGTATGAGATTTCAATATGGATAAGGTTCTTTGATCGGAATATTGAAACTAAATTATTACAAAAAATCATAGGTATTCCATGCTGTGTTGCACACGCAGTTCTCTGTTTAGAAACTGGTCTAAATTTAGTAGAAATAAGAGCATGGCTCATGACAATTAAGTTTTGGTTGCATTTGCATTATTACATGGACACTGGGAGTTTCATTCAGCAAATGCTCACTGAACCCAATGTCTCTAACTGGTCAGCTTATATTGAGCGGGAAATCCTGGCCTTTGGCATCTCCCTAGATTTGTTGGCCATGCTCCCTTTTACGAGTGCATAGCTGTTAATCAAATGCAGAATCCTTGACACTGAAGCTCAAAAGCTTTATATTTTAGCTAACAAGTCCTGTTCCCCTCTCAGTTTGGAGGTCCCTCTTACTACAGATCAGATAGCTTCTTACTTATCCCTTTTACAAGTTCCCCAAACTCAGAAAGCTTTCTCCCTGGCAAGATTCAATGCTATGCCATTAGCAGTTTTGTACGGTAGGTTTAATAAGACTGCATTCTTGGCTAGGACTTATCTCTGTAATTCCAGTTGCATCGAATCAATGGCATACATCTTCCTCCATTGCTACTTATATGCAGACCTGCATGCTAAACATTTAAACTTGTTTTTCGTTGGAATGTCAGGTCTTTCTGATCATATTAAGGTTTATCGTCTTCTGAATGATCGCTTACCTGACATTACTGAGAAAGTTGTTCTGTTTTTACAGTCTGCAATAAGAGCCCATCAGGAAATGCTACAGTATTTTCTTTTTTAAAATACCACATACACTTTTATATTGTTGGCTTTGTATCCTCCTCTGTTCAACTGCTGTTTGTTGTATCTCTTCATGCTAATAAAGGTGACTGACTGACTGATATATTTTTTTCATTTTGGATCATCTCATCATAGGGTTTTTGAGGTAAAAGTTCTTCTGAAGCAGTTTACTATTGTCTTCTGCACAGCACTAACTAGGGTTAGCTGTTGTGTCCACAAAAGTTTTCTGTGAAAGATCCTTCACCAGTGTCCCTTCCCCTCCTTTCCCTACTGCAGCTGCCCAGTAGCTACTACTCTTCAAGGATTCCTTCACCGCCACCTCATCACTGGAACTGTCTCTTCTTTTCTGTTGATGTGGCCGTTGGTCTCCAAAGGGGGTGGATGCATCTTAGTCTGCTGTATCAGCTGTGACCATTCCCCCTTGAGTGATTCTGCTAGGAGTTTAGATCCCTTTCAATATTGTTCTCAGCTTTGCTGACACACAGAAACCCCCTCACCACATTAAGGTATGTGTCCAAGAGGCATACATGCTCATGTATTTTTATGCTCATTTTATGCTCATGTCAACCCTGTAAGGTAGGTTAGGCTGTGAGAAAATGAGTGACCCAGGATCATGTCACCCAGTACATTTCATGGCAAAGGAGGACTTGAATCCAGATCTTCCCTGCCCTAATCCAACATTTTAATAATTATACAACAGTGGCTCTTGATGCTAGAAGAGTTTTCATTCCCTACAGGGTTTTGTCATGCTGTCTTTTCTGGTCAGCTTGGTTTTGCAGGTTTCCAATATGAGGAGAGGGAAGATTAGATTAGGAAACCGACCTTTTGGGGAGAGTTTCTCGGGGGAGGGGCTACCAATGTGGAGACAGCACTACTCTGCAGAATGGATGTAGCAGGATGTTGTCTGTTAGGGGGCAAAAGAGATGCTTGGACTAACCTAGCCAGCCAACATCATTAATGTCATCCAGTATCTTATGACAACTGGAGATCTGCAAGGTTTTATTCTAAACTAAGCTTTTGTGGGCTGGACCCCAATTCATCAGCTGTATGGCCAATATTTACCACACTCACAGTCTTAAATACTGACTTGTGGTCTGTGATTATTCTGATAGATTTCAAATTGCACACGCTGTTCACATTCAACTTTTGTTTAGTGTCACACTCTATGCACTCAGTGCTACAGAATCCTATAGAGAAACCTTTGACAGAAGTTTATGGCCCATTCTGCACCTAGCATTTGCTCCACTGTTTTACCAGACCCACACTGGAACAGAAAGTCCCCTCTACACTGCATGCTGCTTTCACTTTGATTGATTGTCGGATTTTATGGCAGTGTCCAGACTGCATGCTGATTTTACTTTGTTTGATCTCTTGGCTTTATGGTAGCCATCTGCATAGATTTATGGCCATTTTATGGCCATTTGGGGTGACTCTGAAGTCAGTATGGGGTTGGCCCGGGGTATTTGAATGTGGTTTTGAGCCACATGTTTTTCTGTTCCAGTATGGGTTTGGTAAAACATGCTAGATGCAGAATGGGCTTACAAAGGGCACCAGGGTAAATCCCAGCCAGAAAAGTACATCCATGCAGATAGTTAGCAAGGAAGAACAGGGAAAATGCTCTTAAGATGGGTGTCTATTGCTAAAACTAAACAGATCAAGTTTTGTAAACTGCTATAAACTATTCTAACCTGACTGGAGGAGGAGTGAAGAATCAGTTAACACATACTATTGTTCTAACTTTCAGACTAATATTTACTACAGAGCATCCAAGTGTTGGATTTATATTTCTTTTTCAAAGATGAAATGTTGACACTGAATCACATTGAAGGCCCTGAATTCTGTGAGTACATCACAGATCATTGAAGCAGAAAACACTCTTGTGCTGAATGAGAATTTAGGATGTGTGTCAGGAATAAGTAGAAAAGAGAAAAATATGGTGAGTTGCATGCCAAATGGAAAAAACTCTGGCCTGTGAACTTGCAGGTCTGTTCCTGGATGAGTTGGGCTGCTGAACTCAGAATCCACATTTGCAGTCCTGCTAAAGGTGGAAAACAATGGATTTCATCCATGCTTCTGTGCCTTACTTGCTCAGGCTGAATGCCAGACCCAAGGTACATATGCACTGAAGTACATTCCTAAAACTGTGAAAAGAAAACGGGGTGCTCACCGAAGGAAACGAAAAATAGACAACTTTAGTAGAAACTTGGCTCGTGCAATTTTTCTTTGGACTTCCTTATGCAAAAGCACCCTGACCTGTCAGTTCCTTGATGCCTTGGCAGCTCCAGCATTCATAGTATGCAGGGTTCTCCCACTGTTGGCAAAGGTTTCTCTATTCTGCAGGGCCTGTAAGGCAGAGATGTTCCGCCGGGCTTTTGGTTGAGGACAGCAACGATTTCCATCATAGCTGGCACCCTCTCTTTTCTTCCACCTTGCCTGCTTCGGCCTCCTCCTCAACCTGCCCATGAGGCAGAAGTATAGTCCAGAGCAGGTTTTAGATTAAATTATAGACACCATCTGAAGATTGTAAAATGCAGGATTAATTGACTGTTGATATTAAACTGTATTTTTGTATGTCTTAGGTAAAGGTAAAGGTTCCCTTGCTCGAAAGCCAGTAGAATCCGACTCTAGGGTTGTGGTGCTCATCTCTGTTTCAAAGCTGAAGAGCCAGCGCTGTCCGAAGACGTTTCCGTGGTCATGTGGCCGGCATGACTAAACACCAAGGCACACGGAACACTGTTACCTTCCCACCGAAGTGGTACCTATTTATCTACTTGCAATTTCTTGCTTTCGAACTGCTAGGTTGGCAGGAGCTGGAACTAGAGACAGGAGCTCACTCCGTCTTGCGGCACCCGGGTCTTGAACTGCTGAACTACTGACCTTCCACAGCCTGCAGTTCAGCGTCTTAACCACCGCAATTGCCCAGAGCCCTGTGTACTCAGGGATGGGGCACTTCAGAAATCCAATTAATCATCTTCATCATCACTTCAATGGACAGGATAAAGAGGTGCTGGTAGGAATGGGTGTACAGCTCCAAGAGGCAGTAACTTGCTTGACTCCTTGTCAACTTAATTGGTCTGAACAAGAACCCATTGTTCAGGATTTAAGGGACAAATACATTGACCTGGATCCCAGATCCTACAAAGGTATTTGCCGGAGTGGATATTCCTTCAGTAATCCCATGCAAGCTCTGTAAAGCTGCAGTTGAGGGTTGAGGGACCTGCCTAAGCAATAGGCCATGTAGGGTTACCAAGCTCCAGGTAGGACCTGCAGTTCTCCTGGAACTGCAACTTATCTCCAGATTGTGGAGGTCAGTTCCTCTGGGGGAAATGGCAGGGGGTTTTTTTTGTGTGTGTGTATGGACTCTATGGCATTATACCCAGCTGAGCTCCCTCCCCTTCCCAAACTCTGCCCTCCCCAACTGTCCAGAAATTGCCTGAGCTGGAGTTGGCAGCTCTAATGCCATGCAGCATGGAAGGACTGCAGCAAGGAGGGCAGACAGGGTAAAATCCCTGCTTCTCACTCTGATGAGGGCAAAGGGTTTTGGGGTGTATTCGTGCAAGACTAAGGAGCCAATTTGCCCAGGTATAGAGAACTATTTCTAAGACTGCACCAGGCAAACACTCAGCATGGAGGGTAGTTTTTCCCTTAGAATCCTTGCTCTAGGGTGGCATTCTTTTCCAATCCATCTGTCCCAACAGACTTTCAACCTAATTTGGCCTCCAGAAAATAATTTTAATTTCTGGACCAAGGACACCCCAGAAAGAACTATCATGTTGACCAGAGGAGACAATCTCTTGGCAAGGGACTTGATTTGCCATCTTACAGCTGCTAGTGTTCTGTGTGAAATTAATTATCAGAGACAATTGAGTGAGACCATGACCCAGCTGTACGCAGTTCTTTGCTGAAATGAGTGGTTTTTGTGTTTTGCTTTCAGCTTGTATCTTGCAGGTCTGTTTGTGCAGCAGAACACTGTTATCCTACCATTTTGGCAAGCTGGGAGGAGAAAACAATCTCTGATGACAGAACTGCTGCTAAATTTATTACCAGTTTAAAAACCCTGCCCTGTGATGTGCCATCTAAACTGTATTAATTGGTTCTAAGCCTACATCTGACTTAGTGGTAGGGGAATTTTATCCTTTCTATGAGAGCCTGAGAAGAGTCTTGCTGGATCAGGCCAAGGGTCCATCTCACCCAGCATTCTTTTTCCAGCAGACAGTTGCATCTGAGAAGAAGCCCACAAGTAAGACACAGAGGCAACAATCTTCCTCTGGGGCCTATTCTCCAGCAATTGGTGTTTAGAGATGTTTAGCCTCTAAACAATGACCATTGAGTTATAGCCACTGATAGATCTGACCTCAGGGAATTTTTTCCAGGGCCTTTTGAAAGCCAGCTAAACTCTTAGAACGCCAGCTTCATACCACCTCCCTCACTCATTCCAGATCCCCCTTCAAAACCCCATGATTTCCATGAAGGCTTACTGAAGAAGAAGCCTTATGAAACTAAACGGAATGAATGTATATTCTCCCTCCATGTATCCTGTCTTCCTCTCCTCCCTTTGTTGTCTGTGTTTTATATAAATAATTATAAGCACCATCCTGCAGTTCCCTGGTTCCTCGAGGGAGACCAATAGCATTAGTTTAGAATAGGTTTACATGTGTAGCATAGACATGTCATAAACTAAAGGATAAATTCCAAACTAGAACAGAGGACGGTTATTCCCCAAGTCAGAAGTGAATGCAGTGACTTGAGAACATGCCAGTGTGTCTCTGTTATGGAAAGTGAAATGTTGTGCATGCTGTAAGAATCAGTACCTAATCTGATCTCGGAGAAATTCGTTTTTCATAATAAAAACTATGATCACATCAGGCCTGAATATTAAAGCCAGATACATCTACAGATCTTTTTGTAGCCCCAAATCTCTGTAGTATTTCAGCACCAACATATTCTGCTTGATATCTCGTCCCCAGCTGGAGCCACCGATGGTGCCTCAGAAGGAGAAGGGCGGAGGGGAAGCCCCCCATCCCAGTTGGGTCATTAGAGTCTAACTACCACCATCTGTGCTATGTTGAAATTTGGCAGGCTTTGCAATGAGCCTAACAATGGCTTTTTGTTAGAACTAAGCAAGAAAAAGTTAATTTTGGTGTCTTGGGAGGGGGAGTGCCTCTATTCTTATTTATTTTGGGTACAGGCCACTCAGTGGTGGGATTATGAATATGCTTCTCTTTCCTGAATCCTGAGATCTGTTATCAATCTCGAGTGAAATGCCCTCACTGTATAATTCCTGCACTGCGAATAAAACCCTCTCCAAGCTAAAGAGAAATACAGCATACCCCTTTAAAAAAAAACAACAACGAACAGGCCTTGGTGTTATTGTTTTAACAGTGCTCCTTTCACAAAGCAAATTTGGTATTTGGACATCATGAACAAACTGTAGTTTGTTCAAGATATTAATGATCCTGAAATCCTCCTTTGGTCCCTCTCTCCTTCCCTTATACACCAGACAAGAAGGAGCACTTCCTGGTTTAAAAAGTCTTTGTTCTAACCACAATTTGTTATGACATTTGGATTTGGGCAATTCAACAAGCAGGGATTTGTTTCTTGCCCACCAGCCTGGTTTGTAAACTCTAGGCTGCCTCACTAAGATAAGTTCAGTCATGTTTATTCAGTAAACCACATATTTGTATTGCCCACCTAGGGTACAAAAACTGGAATTGGTTCTTGAGTACCTGGCAGACCATAATTTTTTATTATTTATACTATGCCCTTCTATTAATTAAATTCACAAGATAGTTAACAACTTTTAAAAAACAACAATATAATTTTTAAAGATAGTAGTATCTGACCACTGCACAGATTTAATAGTTGCAGAAAAGTATGACTTCCTGACTACTATAACTATCATATGTCCAATTCAGAGCTGGGACCTTAGTAAAGGTAAAGGTTCCCTTGCTCGAAAGCCAGTTGGATCCGACTCTAGGGTTGTGGTGCTCATCTCCGTTTCAAAGCCGAAGAGCCAGCGCTGTCCAAAGATGTTTCCGTGGTCATGTGGCCAGCATGACTAAACACCAGGGCGCACGGAACGCTGTTACCTTCCCACCAAAGTGGTGCCTATTTATCTACTTGCAATTTCTTGCTTTCGAACTGCTAGGTTGGCAGGAGCTGGAAACAGAGACGGGAGCTCACTCCGTCATGCAGCACTCTCGGGTCTCGAACTGCTGAACTACTGACCTTCCATAGCCTGCAGTTTAGCGTCTTAACCACTTAAGCCACCACAGTCCTGGGACCTTAGCAAGTGAATTATTAAATCTGCACACTTGGGTCAGGTACAGAATAGGGGATATCAGTCCCCATAGTTGCACAAAAACTCCTAAAAGGGGGGAAATTGTAGGCAGAAAAAACGTGGTCTTTTAACACTACCTTGCAAGATCTTGGCTGCCATTTTGAGAGAGTAAAAGGGAGGAAGTGCTACTTCCTGAACCAGATAGGTTGCGCTGGTGCTGCGGGGGGGGGGGCAAATGAGCAAGAGTCCCCAACTTTGCCACTGAAGTGGTTGCACAGCAGGTGGGAAAAGGGGAACATGCCACCCTCCACTATGTATGCCAGTCAGGCAGAGGAAATGGTGCTTCAAGTGATGGGGGGGAGTGGGAGCAGATGCTGCTGCTGATGCGTGAGCCAGGCAGGTGAAGGTGACAACGTTGCAGGTGGGTGGGTTGACCAATGAATGGGTAGCCAGGCAAGGGGGGGGTGGAATGGGAGGATAGAGTTCCCCTTGTGAATCTTGCCAGGGCTCTTACTAGTTTTATTTTATTTGTATTTATGTAGCTATTTATACTCCACTTTTCTCCTTAATGTGGATCCACTCCAGTTTACAATGTTGTCTTGCCCTCCATTTTATCCTTGCCATAATAACCCTGTAAGATAGGTTGGACTGAGAGTGACTGGCCAAAGGTCACCCAGCAAGCTTCCATGACAAAGTGGGGATGTGAACCCAAGTCTGACACGGTAGAGTAGGTCAGATTCACCACATATCTTCCTTTACTACCACTCAAGCCACTGTCTTTTTTCAATGCATCTCATTCCTCTTTGACCCAAGTCGCTGACTGGGCTCTAGCCAGCATTTAAGAGAGATTGTGTCAACTGTCTGGGTCATTTCATCATGCCACAAATCAACCAGGTCTTTCCCAAAACATACTAGAAAGCTGGCGGACTACATTTGGCTTGAATGGTCACAAGCTGTGCAAGCCAGCAATGTACTTGTGATAGATCAAGATGGGTAGCCATGTTAGTCTGTCTGTAGCAGGAGAAAAGAGTAAGAATCCAGTCATACCTTAAATGCTAATAGAATTTGTGGCAGGGTTTTCGTGAGTCACTGCTATCGTGACTCACTGCTCACTTCTTCAGATACAGCTAGAATGGGAGTTGCTGACCTAAGAGCAGCAGTTATCTTACAAAGGAACTTCAAAGGGAGATTAGAAAGAGAGACTGCTGAATTGCAACTGATAATGAAGCTCAAGACAATGCATCCCCGCAGATTGAATAGAGACCTAGGTTTCCTGTCTCATTAACAATGCTGATTTCTCCATGCCTACTTCTCTGCATATCACACCTAATCTAATCACACCTGCTGTTCTCATTTGTCTGCTAATGGCATTTGGCATCTGAAATCACTCCACTTTCCGATACACAGGATAAATGGACTCACATTCTCTAACCTTAACTATGCCCTCCCCACACACTTATGGGCAGCCACAGCTATCCTTAATTCACTTTGTTACAGGCAACATCTGTCCAACTATTGCCATCTGGTGGCTACTTTTAGCAATTTTTGTGATACAACTGAATTTTCACAGGCTTCTAATTTCACTGCTTGCTCTCAACTCTGTATTTTTGCCTCCAGTTTGAGAGTTTGGAGGCATCACAGTCTGAAAATGCTTTTAGAGTTGTTCAGATTTTTTTTTTTTTTTTTGGCAAAACCAGAAGTGAAATGAACAAAAAGTTCAGTTTAGGAGCTGGCAAGGGTAGGACCAACATGACATCTCAGAGCAGCTTACAAATTTCTTTCCCTTCCCCTACTCACAACAGACACCCTGTAAAGTACGTGGGGCTGAGACAGCTCTTTCTAGAACTGTCCATGAGAGAACAGCTCTGACAAAACTATGGCTTGCCCAAGGTCATCCAGTAGCTGCAAGTGGAGGAGTAGGGAATCAAACCTGGTTCTCCCAGATTAGAGTCCACGCACTTAACCACTACACCAAACCGTTACACCAAACGTGGGCCTCCTGAACAACTGGCTTGCCTCTGGCAGAGAACCATCAAAAACTGCACCCATGTCCTCTGGAGGAAGCTTGCTCCATGCATGTTCACAAAGTAATCAAAGACAGGATGGTCATCTTGGCTGGTATTTAAGATGCAAGATCTGAGTGCAATGTTTGTTATTTTCAGCCCCCTAAGGGTAGTATGTTTACCAAATGGGGCTTACAAAACATTAGTATTTAAGGCCAAGCTACACGTTGCACTGTAGCCATGGGACAACATAGACCCTGCTCTGTGGTTGCACAGCACGCTGGGTTAAAAGGTTATATATAAATGGGGGGGGGGGAGAAGGAAGGAAAGAAATAACTGACCATGGCTTGAATTTCTCATCAGGTGTAATGGTCGGAGTGTCCATCGAGTATCTGGGGCATCCAGATTCAAACCCACACTGGGCCATGGAAGCCCATTGGGTGATTTCAGGCCAGTGGATGTCTCTTGGCCTAACCTACTGTACAGCTATGGATGTTGTGAAGATCAGGTGAGGAAGGGGAGAGTAGTGCTGTGGGGGGCTTTGGATCCCCATTGGGTAGAAAAGCAGGACATAAATGTCTAAATAGATAAACAAAATCAGTACCGAATTGTTTTACTTTGTGAAATGAATAGTTCTACACCAGTGCATTCTTTTCTGTTGTGTTAATGACAATTGGTCGTTAGCAGACACACAAAGCTACTTTTGTTTATTAGACCTTCTGTTGTCAATGATTTTCTTCTGCTTCATATATTCATTCCGCTAAGCTACTGAATCTCTTTGGCATTATGGCAACTCGACATTTCCCACAGATAGAGCTTAACCATCCTGCCAGGAATGCGATATTAAAAAGTACCCTTTCCTGAAATTGTGTCACAGTTACAGAACCAGGAAGAAATTAATGTGCTAAAATGATGAAGTGATGCTATGAACATTTTTCTGCCCAACATTTTTCTTCATTGGTGCCTGATAACCAGATTTATGCAGTACTACAAAACCAAGTTGTAATTCTTAGAGACACTCATAATTCATGACTTCAGAATCCATTTTTACACCACTACCCACCTCTCTAGTTAGTCTGGTCTCCACTGTACAGGTGTGTGGGGTGTCTCTTAAGGCAGACCTGTATGCACACCCTGATCTGGGACCACCAATTAGCACATGTCTAGTTTTACATAACTAGGAGCTGAATCAGGGTCCATTTGGCTGTCTGCATCTACACAGGTGTTTTGAAGGGGTCAGGCATGTATTCACTGTAAATCCAATTTCTCCAGACCACAGCTGCCCTGAAGTCATCTTGTGGCATTCCTTCCCTTGTCCCATCAGTCTGCATCACACATAGTGGTGACCACAGAACCAGAAAGAGCTGGTCAGTATGCCTAGCAAGAAAAGCATGGAGGTACAAGATACTGAACTCATTCAATACCTATAAATACCACAACTAAAACACTACAAGCTGTACCCAAATAAATATTCCAAGGCATCTAGCAAAGCCACTTGTTTAGTCAGTATCTGGATATCTATAGTGGTTCTGGAGAAAAAATACTTACGTTCCACTGTGCATGCACTCTGCAAGAAGAGGCAATACATAAAGCTCTGTGCTGCGTTGTAAAGTACTGGGTTCAGACATGTGATTTCAGCTCATAGTTTATTTTCAGCTCAACTCAAAGACAAACTAGACGGTCCCGAGGCCGGCTTATATCCATGCAGCACACCATACCCACACCCACACCACTCCCCATGATAGGTTATTTACAGTGTCCATGTTCCCTATAGGTAGGATCCGGGCGAACCAATCCTCCACGGCTATTGTTTACCTTCCTGAAGGTGCGCTAGACCGCATGGTCTTGCTAGCGCAGATGTGCTTCTTAGTAGTAGTCCATATCGATACATAACACGTGTATTCCTTGTCATTCTCCTTGGTGGTCTGGCAGAGGTCCTATACTACTATTTGGATCCTAAGGGAGACCCTGGAGTATATACAATAGAAGAAGAAGAAGAAGAAGAAGAAGAAGAAGAAGAAGAAGAAGAAGAAGAAGAAGAAGAAGAAGAGATTAGATTTATACCCCGCCCTTTACTACCCAAAGGAGTCTCAGAGTGGCTTTCAAACTCCTTTCCCTTCCCCTCCCCACAACAGACACCCAGTGAGGTAGGTGGGGCTGAGAGAGCTCTGACAGAAACTGCTTTTTTTCAAGAACAGCTGTGCCAGAACCATGCCTTGCCCAAGGTCATCCAGTAGCTGCAAGTGGAGGTGTGGGGAATCAAACCCAGTTCTCCCAGATTAGAGTCCACGCACTTAACCACTATGCCAAACTGGCATAGCTGCAGAGGCATAGCTGCTATGCTGCATGCTCATGGTTTGAATCTTCCACATATGTCATCTAAATGTTCCAGCATGTGCAACTATAGTTTGGTAATCTAAAGACTTTGGTGTGAGGAGATAGAGAAAATAAGGAGGACAGGTCAGTTGAAAAGTCAGGAAAAAATGGTCTTCTTTGATCATGGCTTTACATTGCTCTATAAATGTGCATAATTAGAACCAATCAATTACCAAAACCACTGGCTATCAGATTACTGTTAGTGTCCATCAAACCTCTGAGCTAAATTATCTTACACTGCATTTATGATAAGCCTCCATGGGCTTTCCGGATGAGTGGATTAATTTGCTCATTTCCTTGGGACCAAAAGTAGGTGAGTGAGGCTCTGCCTATACCTTACAAAGTCCTTGTATTTGTTGGGGAACAACATAAATACTTTGTATCACATGTGCAATGGGAGTTTCCTGCCTCACAGACACACACCAGCTCTTTTCTGTTTTGCAACCGCAGCAGGCAGAGAGCAGCAGCTGGGAGCCCCCCCATACATTGTTGTTGTGTCTATAAACCATCCCATGGAGAAGCTATTGGCTCCACTGTGAAACTTACATGTAACCACATAAGTGATGTGATTTTCACAACAGAGACAATAGCTCTATGGCAGGGGTCCTCAAACTTTTTAAACAGGGGGCCAGTTCACTGTCCCTCAGACTGTTGGAGGGCCGCCGCGTTCGCCCCTCCCCCCCACCAGCCTGCTCGCCCCGCCACTGCGTTCGCCCCCTCCCCCCACGACCAGCCTGCTCGTCCCGCCGCCACGTTCGCCCCCTCCCGCCCACCAGCCTGCTCGCCCTGCCACCGCGTTCGCCCCCTCCCCCCACCAGCCTGCTCGCCCCGCCGCCGCGTTCGCCCCTCCCCCCACCAGCCTGCTCGCCCCGCCACCGCGTTCGCCCCCTCCCCCCACGACCAGCCTGCTCGTCCCGCCGCCACGTTCGCCCGCTCCCGCCCACCAGCCTGCTCGCCCTGCCACCGCGTTCGCCCCCTCCCCCCCACCAGCCTGCTCGCCCCGCCGCCGCGTTCGCCCCCTCCCCCCACCAGCCTGCTCGCCCCGCCGCCGCATTCGCTCCCTCCCCCCACCAGCCTGCTCGCCCCGCCGCTGCGTTCGCCCCCTGCCCCCCACCAGCCTGCTCGCCCCGCCACCGCATTCGCCCCCTCCCCCATGACCAGCCTGCTCGCCCCTTCCTCCTCCTCAGCTCCTGGGCGCTCTTGCCGCCCAGGGCTGCTGGAGGAAGAAAGAGGCTGCGGGGGCGCTGCTGCTGCACTCCTTGAGGAGGAGGCGGCTCCGGGGGTGGGTGGGCATAAACACTCGGCGGGCCGCATAAATGTCCTCGGCGGGCCGCATGTGGCCCGCGGGCCGTAGTTTGAGGACCCCTGCTCTATGGGGTAATTTGCAGACATGAGGACTTTGTAATAAACAGGTGAAGCCTGAGATTGCGCCTTAATGAACTCATGGATATAACAAGTTAGGGTTGTCATGTCCAGGTTGGGAAATTCCTGGAGATTCAGGGGGTGGAGTTTGGAGAGGGGAGGAACCTAGGGTTGCCAACCTCCAGGTGGTGGCTGGAGATCTCCTGGGGTTACAATTGACCTCCAGTCAACAGAGATCTGATCACCTGGAGAAAATTGTCACTTTGGAAGATAGATTCAATGGCATTATACACCATGGAAGTCCTTCCCCTCCCTAAATCCTGCTCTCCTCAGGCTTCACCCCCCAAATCTCTGGGTATTTCCTAACTCAGAGCTGGCAACCCTAGAGGAACCTCAGCAGGATATAACACCATAGAGTCAACCTTCCAAAGCAGCCTTTTTTTCCAGAGGTACTGATCTCTGTAGTCTAGAGATCAGTCACAATTCCAGGAAATCTCCAGCCACCACCTGGAGGCTGGCAACCCTACAACCAGTGTCTAAGCACCTGGCTACAGATTTTGTGAAATGATTTTTCCATTTCCCTCACGTGCTGCAGGCCACCAAACCCTGGAGATGTTGTTCCTATGGTCCTCAGAAACAACGTGGTCTGTAGTGGGAGGGGGGAATCAGTGGACATCACTGCCCCTTCTGCTACAGATGGAAATGCCATTCTTTTGGAGGAACCACTTGGTTAGATAATGCCAATGTTTTGCTCTGACCTGTCATTTTAAGCTTGCCAATATCACCAACTGATTAGCAAACATTGTGCCTTCTGCTTCTGGGGGGTCCCGCTTTGAGGTCCTGTTGGGCTCTCCGTGTCGGAGGGAAGTCAGTGATATAGTGCCACACGGTCTCTATGGAGAAGCTCCTGGATTCAATCTCTAGTTGAATGACAGAGGGTGTTGGGAAACGGGTTGCTGATGGAGACTGTGGAAGTTGTCAGTGTGGGGTTCCACAGAGTGCAGTCTAACACCCCATGTTATTCAACCTCTGTGTAAAGCCTTTAGGAGATATCATTCATAGCTTTAAAACTGGATGTTATCAATATCTCTTTATTCAAATCCCCTGCTGATGTCTTAGAGGTCTTGAGCCACTGCCTGACTGCTGTGGATAAATGACTGAAAGACAGCCAATTGAAACATAACCCTGACAAGATGGAAATTATGCTTCTCAGGAACGTCAAATTCTTGAAGGACATTGTACTTCCCACTTTTGATGGGGTTCAACTGAGCCTTGCTGACTCAGTTAATAGTCTTGGGCTATACTGGAGCCAGCATTGCTGTTGGAGGAGCAAGTTAATGCAGCTGCAAAAACCACTTTCTTCCAACTCGCTCTAGCCCAGAAGATGGCCTCCTACCTTGACCCGGCTGAACTGGCCACCTGGATCAACTATAATGGAAAAGAATTTCAAATAAAAATATTTTCCTTTATATATGCTCTGTGTCTTTAATGGCTGTATTGCAGACAGAAGTTCAACGGATTTCCCACCAAAAACGAGAAAACTGCACCTGTACTTCCTGTTGAAAACTAAGGTTGTATCCAATGACTTTGTTCCATTTATGGTGGAGTTTTCTGCTGGCTAAAGGAGTGGGAAGCTCCTCCATCTGAAATGGAGTTATTCGATATAACTTGTACTGCTTCCCTTAGCCAGCAAAGAGAAAAAGAGAGAGAGTTTATACTTTATTTATTTGAATACAACATGAACTTTGACTGAGCCTTTAATAAATTTGCAGTGCAATTCTAAGTGCATGGGAACATGCCTTCCCTCTGTGCCATTTTCCTGACCCTAAATAGCCCTGCAGACACTGCTTGCCCTGTTCAGGGTAGCACATACACTGATGGGCTACCTGTGCAGATGCTAATGGGGCAAATAGCATCCCTCCAGGCCATTTCAGGTTGGAAATGACAAAGGAAGGAAGGAAGGAGCCACGTCTCCCTGTGCGCCATGGCTCCAGTCTGAATTAGGGTATGCATGAGAACTGAGCTCCCTGCAGGGGTATCTGACTAAAAGTTCCTGTGGCGGACACATGTAAAATGTAATGTGCGGCTAGGCCTCTGGATTCTTCTTTCTTCCCATGAAATCCAAATGCAAGCCAGGAGGCACATGGAGCATCTCCATGAAATCTGCTCAGTGCCCGTTACATCTAGTGAAAAGTACGGGTGTCTGTGGCCTAGCTTACCCTGTCATAGGGATGCTAGCCTCCAAGTAGGACCTGGAGATCCCTTGGAATTACAGTTCATCTCCAGACTATAGAGATCAATTCCTCTGGAGAAAATGGACGCCCTGGAGGGTGGGCTCTATGGCATTGTACCCCACTGAGGTCCCAGTCCTCCCCAGGCTCCATTCCCAAATCTCCAGAAGGTTCCCAACCTTGACCTAGCCCCCTGCTTGAGGCGCTGGGGGGGGGGGGTGGCTAGCCTCTCCATCAGATTGTTAGTTGCTTTTGTTTGGATCTCTGTTCTAAATGAAACTCAACAAGCCACAACAAATACAGACCAAGGGTACTGGAGAAACAAGGAACCAGGAATCCAAACTACAACTGCATTTGATAAATACCAGCTTAACAGTCAAGACTCCTACAAAGCATCTCTGGGAACTGTAGCTTGCCTAGAGTGCTGAGACTTTGCTGTTAGCCTCCCCATAAGGTTTCCTGGAGATGGGGAAGGACTCCAAACCAGTTTACATCTGCGTTCTAGATTACTTATTTAGAAAATGTCTGTGCTGCCTCTCCAGAGGACCCACTTGAGGCGGCTCACAAAGTAAAAAGGGTAAAAATGCAAAACAGCATAAAAGTCAGTGAAAATTAACAACTTTTTAAAACCCAGTATCAAAACCCCAGCAATAGGTCAAAAAACACAGAAAACATTTTGTGGCTTAAAACAAGTCTTATAAAGAAATTCTCAGACCAGAAGGAGTCTGGAGGAATTTAAAAAGATAAACCTCTTAATTGAAAGCCTGGGTAAAGATAAATATTTTGGCCTAGTGCCTAAAAGCAAGTAGGGTAGGCACCTTGAGGGGAAGGGAATTTTACAGGTGAGGCACCACCACAGAAATAGCTAGAGTTGCCAACCTCCATGTGGCACCTGGAGATCTCCCACCATTACAATTGATCTCCAGACAACCAAGATCAGTTCCCGTGGAGAAAATGACTCCTTTGGAAGGTGCACCCTATGGCATTGTACCCCAGTGAGGTCCCTCCCTTCCCCAAACCCCACCCTCCTCAGGCTCCACCCCCCAAACTCCAGGTATTTCCCACCCCAGAGCTGGCAACCCTAGAAACAGGCCTGTGCCTGGCCACTGCCAACTCACCCCTGTGAGTGGGGACATATAGATCAGGGCTTGCGAAGAGGCTCTCAGCCAGTGGGCTGCAGAATAAAGGCGGAGGCACTCCGTCAAGTAGCCTGGCCGGCTGGCCCAAAGTCATTCATGGCCTAAAAGGTAAAATGCAGCACTTGGAATTGTTGGGAAAGTCCCGTCCTTCTCAAAGAACCTAGACAGCCACTGCCAGTCAGAATGCTGAGTAGTAAGGTTGCCAGCCTCCGGGTGGGGCCTGGGGATCTCCTGCTTTTACAACTGATCTCCAGCTGACAGAGATCAGGTCCCCTGGAGAAAATGGCTGCTTTGAAGGGTGGATTCTATGGCACTGTACCATGCTGAGGCCCCTCCCCTCTCCAAACCCCGCCCTCTCCCAGGTCCATCCCCAAAGTCTCCAGGTATTCTCCTTCCCAGACCCGGCAACCCTACCAGTGGTAAGCTAGGTGGGCCAAGTCTGACTCACAATCAGGCAGCTTTATGGTTTTTTAAAAAAGACAGTGGCATGGCTGAGAAGACTGTGAGCAGACTTCTAGGGCATTCAGGCATTTCCTCCTCCACTTCTTTCCATATTCCTTTGTTCTGCATGCCAGAGATGGCTCATATCTGCATGGTGCACTGCAACCACGGATATGTGCATCTGGCACCAGTTTGGTAAGGAGCAAAATGTGTAAAACTCCAACACGAGAAGGGAAGTAGCAGCAGCATTTGTCCTGCTGTCATCTTGGCAGTTCCCCCATCCTCTGTGCACTTTAGATGTTCCTTTTCCTCTGCATGTGGAAATCACCCCCTTCCATCATCCTTTCTGTGGCGTGCTATAAACTGGTGCCCTTTCGCTTGATGCAGCTGGGAAATCGCTTTTTGCTCTGGGCATCCCATTGTGTTGACTGTTGTGCTATTGAGGAATGGAAAATAAAACTCATCCAACCTCTGGATTAAAGCTTTTCTTATATGTGGTTGATTTGTTCTGCAACAGGCTGGGGGGAAATGCATCCCCGCCCTTCCATTCCCCCCTCCCCATTGCATTCCAGCTGTGGCACTATCAGGGCTTGCACCCAGCCAGCAGCACTGCACAGATGACAGCCCTGCCATTCAATCAGTTTTAATAAGCATCTTTAGCTCCTCTCTTGTGTCAGTCAGCCTAGCTGTTGCCAGTGCAATGGAAACCATTTTCAGAGGCCTGTGCTTCCTCCTCCTTACCATCATCTGTTTTTGTAAGAAGAGTTCTGACTAAAATTACTTCCGTGAAACAGATCTGGTAAATAAACATGAATTTGTTGAAACATTGGAAACTATTTATAGTCAAGACCTGACTCTGCCACAGGCCTTCTTCTTGACCGTATGCAAATCACAAGCAACATTTCTTTTTGTAAAAGAGATTTTTTAGAAGTCCCTTTCTTCCAAACATTTCTTCCCTTCTTACAGTCCAACGAGCACTATTTTTAGTGCCTGGGTTTCAAGTTTGCACTGCAAGTAACAACAGTGTCAGTGTGATGCCATTTTTTTCTTTATTTTCCTTCTGTTGCCCTACCAAGCAGGGGCGGGGGAGTGGGAGAGATGCCAGCAAGGAGACCTGGCAGCCCTAGATGTACCTCTGCCAAGGGCAGTACAGTAGGAGAGACAGTGTAAAGGCTAGTACACATGAAACAATTAGAATACAAAAGCTCTGATATTGTTTGGCATAATTTTAATTACAATGTTCAGGGTTGGTGCTCACAAAATGGCTGCCACAAGGAAGTGTCTCCCTGTATCCGCTCCAATTTGGGAAATTCCTGGAGATTTTGGGGGGGGATGTTAGCCAAATTGCCTTATTTTATTAATAAGCTTGGGGAACTATGCATATTAAATGGCAATAGGCATAACCCATATATACCAGAGTCAGAATTCCCAGAACCCGTGAATAGATTTGCTAGATTGCTAGAATAATTGATTTCTTTACTTACTGATTCTCAAGCATACAAATAATAACAATCAAGCACTCACACACACAATACAGGACTAAGAACATGGAGTTGAAAAGATAGTGACGTTTTCATGAGCAGGAGTATCATTGGATGGTAATATGTTACCTGTCTGACGAGACAAGTAGATCATGCAGTGAAAAATAGACAAATGGAGGTGGGGGTGAGCTGTGAGTCAACCAGCGACACATGTGGACTGATTCCAAACTGGCCAAGAATGGAATGAACAAGGTAGCAAAAGGGGAAAAGAAGGGAGACAACTCAGGGAGAGCTCACCTTAAATAACCAATTTGTGACCTGGGACAATGGCCAGGTGGTCACTGGTTCCCAGGAAGTATTAGAAAAACATTATACTCTTGATGGGTGAAACAAAAGAATTGACAGTTGGACAATTTAGGGTTGATGGTCAGTAGGGAGTGAGACCTCTTGGGGAAGGGGGTGAGACAAAGGAGAGGGTAGAGAGATCCAATCACATTGCTGGTCCAGTGCTTCACATTAACACTGCAATGGTTGGCAGAGGCATTATCTGGATGGGTAGCAGGAAGGCTTAATGACTTCTTTTGTCTTAAGCTGGGCACTACTCTTTGTTTGAGAATGGCTGAGGAGGAGGGGGAGGAATGTGCTACACGGTAGAAAAGAGATCTCTTCATGGCTTCTGTGCAGGAACATGGGTCCTCTGTCAGAACATGGAATCTCTTCAGGGCTGCTACTGTCTGTGTTCATGGAGGCCAGGGCTGTTGGTCTGCATCCCAGTCCTTGTGTGGATGCAGAGGTGCAGGGGCAGAAGACTTCTGTAGTCCCAGGTCTGCATCTGGCTTGGCATACATCTTTGGCCAAGGCTTTCCTTGGCCACAGTGTACAGTCCATAGTTCAGCATCGGGCACTTCAGTTAGGATCACAACTCTGCCCATTGCCCTTGCACATACCCTTCACAGTCCAGCAGGGCAGTGATAATAAGGAGTATTTAATAGTGCCGTCAGAAGCGAGCCTAGGGAGAGCAGGGTTTGGGGACGGGAGAGACCTCAGCCAACGTATAATGCCACAGAGTCCACCCTTCAAAGTAGCAATTTTCTCCAGGGGAACCGATCTCTGTAGTCTGGAGATCAGCCGTAATTCCAGGAGATCTCCAGATCCCGACTGGAAGCTGGCAATCCAAGCATCAGCTGTCAGCATATGGTTAGCCATCTCATGCAGCCACTTGCCTCATGGATCTGGTCTTTTCCCCAACAACTTTACAAACTTTGGTTTGTTGGGAATATTTATGTGCATGCAGAGAAATCAGCCAAGGCTGTATGGCAAGATGGTCTCCTTGAAAGACTCACTGCATGGATTCAAGGTGATAAATTTAAGCAATCTCTATGTACTCGTTATTTTGTGTGTACAGACCCTGTGAGCACTGAATTTCTAGACTAGTGTTTCTAATTATTCTGATAACCGAGCCCAGACACACCAGGAATTGTCCAATGGTATTCTGCAAGATTCATTCTTGTCTCCCAAGATAATAAACATCAACATGGAACTGCTGGGAGACGGTCTCAAGGGATTTGGAGCATGTTGTCTTCAGTACAATGACACTCAACACTACTTTCCCTTTTCTTCCATCAAGAAGTATCAGCAGAATCCCCAAGGCAGTGGTGGCTGCATCTCAAGCTCGGTGAAAAAAAGATCGAGGTGTGAGTGGTGAGAGGACCAGTTGGCCTTGATGCCAGAGGATTACCAGCAGTCCCTGGAAATCCAGAGGGCATCCACCATGGCTAGATGTGGCTTTTACCAGCTATACCATCTTCTGAGCAAAGATGACTTGCTCATTATCATATGTCATATGTGGTAAGTTCCAGATTGTAACACATGCTGCTCTTCAGGTCTGTTGGGAAATTGCAGATGCTTCAGAATGCAGTTGGTTATAGGATACTTTTGACCGTTAGTTTCGCAGTAGCTTCAAAATCCTGGTTATCTCTAGCTGCTCTGTTTTCCAGGGAGGCCACAAGAAGCAGGTACCAGCTGTGGCAGTTTCTACACTGTGGACCTCCCTGCTCCCTGCATTAGTCATGCTGGCCAGGTTAGCACTTTATTTCAGTCAAATCTATGCAAGGCTGAGTCCAGGAAATCATTTGCCAGTACAAGGACTCAGTCTTGGGACATATAAAGCTATTTTTAAAAAGTACAATGCAGGATGTGTACAGTGCTTTCCCCTCATCCCTGCATAAGCACAACCATATTCCACATAGCCTGGGATGCCAGAAAATGAAACTCCCCAATGCGTTTGAGCCTTAGCACCACTCAGGACAAAACTGCATGTTATATAATATTTTCCCAAACGAGAAGTTAATGGCTGGGCCTACAGTTTAAAGAGAGAAAAGGGCATAATGGGAGAGAGGGGCTACTGAATGCAGCTTTCTTCTATGTGTTCCCAGTGTGGTTCCTTGCTTGCAAAGAGGATGGATTGAAAGACAAATTTCCCTTTGAGGGGAACCAATCCTTCAAGTCAGGCAGTTTGGCAATGCTGACTGCTCACTGCTGCCAATTCTGTACCTGCTGTAAGCCAGATAGAGGTCTGGGGTGTGTTTGTGTGTCTCTGGGGTCCCAGTTGCCTCTGCCTGGCCCCTTTTATAAGTCTCGAATGAACAGGCACACATACACACACACACACACAAATTGTTTGAAGTTGTTCCAGCCAGTTTGTGGATTGACATGCAGCTCTTCTCCATAATCTGTCTTGAGTTTGCTTCCAGATGGGACTCCTTGCTTTGCTCCTGAGCAAGAACGCACGCAGAGCTCACGTGACAGCCTCTTGGTTGCCTGCATCCAAGCCCATGTGTTTATCTGCAAAGACCCCCTTTGCAAGCTGCTTGACAAGGTCACAGCTGCCAGGCGCTGATGCATTTCAAGAGGAGAGACACACAGCGCACAGAGCTGTGAGCTGCATCCATTTTGCAGGGTTTCTTTGCTGACAGAGACCCACATGCCTCTTGACTAATTTCATCAGTGCTGTCTCTCCCGCCTGTCCCTCTTTCCTCTCTCTACCATAAAGGGTCACTAGTCTACTACAGAAAAAGACAGTCCCACATTTGTAGGCACACCTACCTAGACTGTGTGCCAAACGAGTAAACTATCAATGTTATCACCCACAGAATTCCAAATGCAAAATTGGGTACATGGTTGGGGGACAGCTGTTTGCGGCTTAACCCACATTCAGCCATTTAATGGTGAGACAGGAAATAACAAGTCAGTTGTGATTTTGGCAGGTTAAGCACACAACCACTTCACCCTGTCCGCATGGATTTGTTCAGGACATGTTCTAACTTCTTAGCACCCCATTTTGGCCATTTGAGCTGGTGTTTCGGCTGTAGCAACAAGAAGACAAACTGGGGGCGAAAAGACACCCGCACACACATGTATGCCTCCCAGTCCATCCTAGTCCAATTTAGCAGGAAGGAGAGGGGGGGAGAAGTCTCTCAAAATGCACACACTCTGTCTGCATGATGACCTTGTTGTGACATTCCTCTTGGCTTACAGGAACTTTGTATGTTTTTGGCTTATTTCCCTCTGCATGGGGCTTCTTGCACTTGCAAAGCAAAAACTCATTAACAAAACACCCCTCTGTACATGATGACGTACAGCTGCTTTTCACTGGTGCCATGAAATCTAGTTGTTTATTTGAAAATCAATGGTCCACAACATGCCTCTCTGGGTGATAAGGATGTCAGCATATTGACTGGCTCCTGCACCTTGAACTGCAGCTTCACCTGTGGTGGTTGAATGATTATGCTTCCCTCCATGCTCTGAAAATCCACACCTATCATTCCTGCCACTCAAGCTGCTGTTAAAGGCACAAGAGCAAGCCAAGCCAGGTGCCCCCCACCCCCTGGCCATTTGGCAACCTTGTGATACGGCAGAGAATATCATCAAGTAGGTAACTCCTGGAGATGGATACAACACCACCTGGCAGTTCTTGCTTTCTCAAATGAGAAGTGCCTGGGCCAAAGGCTGCCTGCAGTTCATGCCAAATGACAGGGAAGTTCTGCCAGTCAGAACCCATATTGAGGAGCTGCTTGCCATCATTCGTGTCACAAAAACACTCAGCAAATGCTCAGAAGCACTCTCTTCTTTATCATCACTGCAGGTATTCCAGGGACTCTGACCTGTAGCCTGTCTACTACTACTATAAATTAATCCAACAGGTAGCATGGGTAAAGGATTTAAATTCTATAAATACCAGTATAAACAGATGAAAAAGTTATGGTTTGTGCACTTGGTTTTGTTATTGCCTCACAGGCCCACAAAGAAGTTTGTGACAAAGAGGAGCAAACTCTTCCTCTTTTAACTCCCCCCCCAATCTTCCTGGATCACATCAGGGAAGGAGTTCCATAGGTAGAAGCAACCTTCATGTGTACCATCCCTTGATGAATCAGGAACTCAGTGTGGTCTGCTTGCTCTGCATGGCTTTCATTGTGTTTTGAGGCATTTTCAGACATTTTCTGCATGCAATGCAGTGTGGATAGACCCTTGGCTATGGACCCAGTTTACCTGTGGTCCTCTAAACAACAAAACCCATTTCCCTCATTGTTTGAAGGATGCAGTGAAGATGGAAATGGAGAATGCATGCATCCAGGATACATTCTACACTGTTGATGATATATTCCTAGGACATTCCCCCCCTTCACAGTAAAGGCTCCTCTAAGAAGACTGGCCTTGAAGAACATGAACCAGATGATGTCTCCTCTGTCCTTTGAATTAAGGAAGGGTTGCTTCCTCCCTTTTGAAATAAATTAGGTGGGCAGGGGTGAGTGAGGCAAAGGAGATGCTCCTTCCTGGGGACCAGTTTGTCCTTCATGTTCCTGCCTGCTTAACAGAAGCAAGTGACCAACTTTTCTTTCAGTCTTATCCTCAGTTCCGGTGGATGAGTGTAGAATGGCTGTACCATACAGTCAAAGTAGGCAAACACTTGAGGGGCCAAAATTCCAGGAGCACCTACCTCACCTGTGTGAATACCTTTGCAAGAGAATGCTTGACCTCAGCTTTGTAAGATATTCTCATTTGTGCCTTATCTATCAGCTGCCTAAGACATAGATACAGTTGTAAAAAAAGAGAAGGTAAAGGGACTAATCACTAAAGACTTTAATTTGCCCTGGACAGAAAAGACCTTCACAGCTGGCTCTGGGTGAGGGCTAACACTTGGGCACTGCATTCTGTTGTACTTGTTATCATTAGGTGAGAGACACATGCACTTCTCTGCTCCCATTGGTGTATTGATTCGGGGTGGGTGGGGCTTTTTCTTTTCCAAAGCAAAATTTTCCTATGTACTGTATCAGCTCCTCCTGCTTGGAAATATTGCCTTCAGCACAGCCTCTTCCCCTGGTTTGGCACACAGGATATCCACATGGGGGCATTGACTTCTATTCTGCTTTCTGCAGCCTTTTTCCTCATAGCTTTTGATCCCAAGATTGCCAGCAGAGCGCTGGTGGTGATCCAAGGGGACTCCTTCTCCTTTCCCCAGCCAAAAAGCCAGCTGGATCCAACTCATATACAGTGATAAAATGTTTTAAAGTTACATGGACATGAATTTTGTTTTGCTTTTACTACAGTGTCCCAGGAGATATGTTCATTATTCCATGATTGTAGTGGTGGAGGAAGCCTTTTGAATTCTTTCTTCTTTTTTTGTCCCGTTACCCTGTCCCCCCCACCATCATCTTACCATGTAATCACAATCCCCCGTAGAGGCTCAGATACCATCTGGCAATTGCCCAGATACCAGTGGATATTGCCTTTTTTTCCAAGAGGAGAATTTAACCCATTCTGATAGCTTGCTCTGCACACTGACACTCTCCATTCAATGTCCATTGCAGCAGACAGCTGTTATCTGGTGAAATTATCAAGAGGCATGGTCACACACAGATTGATTTCATACCTCCCCACACACACACTCCTCACCCCATCATTTCCAACTCTGTCTTAGTTCCTGATTTCACTGCCTGGGAAACTGCTCCTTCCTTTCTTATGCTGCTTGGCAGGTATCCACACTCACTGTCATCACAAACACACACACAGTCATGCCTCATTGCTGCCTCATGTGTTCAGTATAAGGACACAATAAATCCCAGCAAATAATGTTTTCTGATAACATTATCCCAGAGCTCTTAATCAGGAAAAAATCAGATGGTCACCTAAAATCAATGTTATTAATATTTTCTGTGACGAGGAAGGATCATGCTTTTAGTTAATGGTGAATCTTAAAAGTTGATGTCTAATTAATGGTTTAACAAATCTTTTACCTTGCATAATATTGGTCATTGTTGGCAGCTCATGCCGAATTGACTGAATTGTCCTTCAGGAACAGTTTGGTGACACAAGTCTTACAGTAGAGTGTGTTTGGAAACACCTTTGGAATTGATACAAGACTAACTAGTACTAAATCTGTTCTATCCTCCCTCCCAAGCCAGCACATACGACAAGTAAAATAAATACTTTTAACTTGTGTTGACAGTACTGCCAGTCTGTGGAGCTATTAAGTAGGTTTGGAGATAAAGTAACTTCTCTGGCCCATTGAGGCACATTTTGAATAGGGCTGGATGTGGGGCAAACCAGGGAAGCTGTTGACGGGCTACGGTGGGGCCCCTGTTGTAGGCTTTTACAGCCCATGGGTGTTGTACTAGATTTGTGTTGTTAGCATAATCTCTCCCCTTATCCCAAGAAGCTGCCACCCCTGATAGGGTCTGCATCCCTGTTCAGTGATAGGTCTTCCCCACTACTGGGGCTACAGTGGCTGTAATGCTGGTTGCCTTACAAAGCAGAGGTAAGACTCAGAACATCAGTTGCTAGAACTGGGAGGGACCATGTCAGGCATCTCTTGCAGAGCCCACACTAACAGGTCACCTAGGACCCTAGCTCCCAATCAAGTGACCATGAGCTACCCTGGACCAAAACAGGCATACAGCTGATTTCCAAAATGGGAAGATTTGCTGTCCAAATTCATGCATAGCATACGCTGTAGAAGTGTTTAGTTACATTGATATATTCTGTAACCTGTTAATTTATTCGCCACACTGTATAACATAGTAAAGTACATAGCAAGGAGGACTTTGCAACTTCTGGTTTAACCGTTATTAGTTTACATAGTGACCAGCACTGTGTGAGTGCAGGGCCCCCCACAATAATGTGCTTTGTACCAGGACCCAAAAATCCTTGTCAAGCTGGTGCTTGGGGGGAGAAAGGGACAAGTCTACCAATCAGATATTTCAAACACTTTGACTTTTCAATGGAGTGACAAGCAAAGAAGCCTAACTTTCAAGGACAGAGTGAAAGAATTGGAAAATACCCGAAAAGTAATACTTCTAATGAAGACAGGCTGTCCCTAAATACTTCTAAAAAGGTGGTCTCTGTAAATTCTAGTCCTGTTCATACTTTTAGTTACAAAACAATCAGCATGCGACACAGCTTCTCTCCTGCTCAGATGTTTCATGGAAAATTAAAGGGTTAATCCATAATTCGTAAATAGTACATTTTTTCACACAAGTCCACAGGGATATTCCCAACAAAAACACCCTTTCCCAGTTAAGTGCAAATTCAGAAAGTGGGTTATAAATGTAGCAAATGAATAAACAGAACAAGTATTTACTGCTGTAGGTGTCAGGGACCAGCATAAGGATTATAGTGTGTAAGGAACACAAAGTAACAACAAAGACACTGTACTAAGATGCTTAATAAATTATATATTATATATATTATTATATTTATAATTTATATAGGGTGTGCAATTAAACTAATTTGATGAGAAATATTGTATTTTTGTACATTTGCAGTTTTGTATTTAATATATAAATTGTAAGCACATTGTGATTCTTTTATAGGAATGATTGTTACCTCTCTGGCATTCACATACCTTGGAGAGAACAAATATATCTTTATTGATACTAGGGTAAGCCTAAAATATATATGTAGTATTGATATTGGGTAACCTTAATTACAGTTTTCATCTCACTTTAAGATACTTATATGTTTATATGGTTTCATTTATGGAATTTGTACAATTTCAGTTCACTAAAGTTTAATGAAATGAGTGAATTTATACCCAGAATCCTTGTGTGATTCTTCTTTCGATTCTTCTTTCCATGTTGATTCATATTGTAATTTTTAAAAAATATTATATTTGTATATTATTGTACACTTCAGCAAATATAAAAATAATTGCACACAATATATAAAGTATAATTAGAGTTTCATTAATTTAGTATCTTATTACACTGTCTTTGTTACTTCAGAGATGTCAGAGAACCAGATGATTATTCCTTCACTGAATGCTAACAGGAAACCACAAGGCTTCTAAAAACTTTTTTTATGCCCCTATCCTTTATAGCACTGGTTCCCGAAGTGGGCAATATCGTCCCCTGGGAGGGTGCTGGAACAATCTCGGTGGGCGGTAGGAGCCTTGGGTGCAATTGAAGGCGTTGAATAAAAATACGGGGATGGTGGAAGCATAAAGAACAGTCCAGAACCTATCTAAAGCAGCCTTTTCCTCATCTGCCTTGGTATCAAGTAGGAAGGGGGAGAGGGGTCCCCACAGCCAAGTATTTGCATGTGCACCTTTGTAAGACTGGTGTTGCTGCTGGGCTATTGTGTGGTGGTTGCTGATGGCCTCTGGCTTCAGGCCAACATCTTTCTTTACTTACAACACCTTTCTTTACTATGTGCAAATTTGAATTTGTTACTACATCTTTTTGTCCACTTCTTAAAGGTAGATTTCAAGGAGGGTGCCGAGTAATTTTTTTTCTGAAAAGGGGGCGGTAGGCCAAATAAGTTTGGGAACCTCTACTTTATAGTATTTTAAAAACATCCCAAACCAACTCCTGAGTTGTCTTAATAGCTGAAGTTTCTTGGAGCATTCTCTGATCCTGTTTTGTAAATCTTGCTTTTCATCTATGGCAATGTCTTTGATGTAGGAAAGAGCTAAAATAAATTGGGGCAAAATACCTAAAGCAAATCCTAGCTTGAATTTAGACTCTTTATCTTTCCTAACTATGGATGCTGTTGGATTTAGGCATAGCCAGGTCTGTGGATAGACAGCATTTTCCCCCCTCAGCGATCAACTATTCAGGACAGTGAGGTCAGTCTGCTATGAACATACCACGTTGGATCGGTGAATTCAGCAAGCTGAATAAATAATTCATGGATTTTTTTAAAAGATTACACCTCAGTATTTAACTGAAAAAGCAAACTCTAAAAATGAGACAAAAGTGGTGCAGGAGAAAGTTGCCTGTGCTGTTATCAGTACCATCTCAGAGGATCCCCTGACTTAAAGTAGCAGCTTTTCTAAAAGGTGGGGAAGCCACATTTTGCAAGATTAACTCTACTCATAACTGGAAGGTTCCAACCTTACAGAAGTCCTTTTGAGCATAAAGCAACCATTGTTCATTTAAATGACTGCACATCTTACCTTTTTCACAGCATTCATCCCATCTAACTCAGTGGGTTGACTCTTGTTTATTTCTGCAAAATTACCCATTAACTATTGCTGGGGGAGGGCACAGGGAGAGATCACTCTGTGAAATGGTAAAGTATACATGGCAACATGTATTACCTATTCTGGATAATTGCTGAAAGTAGCTAGAGACAAGAATACAGTGGGGGAGCCAACAACTGATCATAATGGTTGATTCATGCAGCCACAGTTAGTGGCCTCTTCTGTCTCTGGAGCCCAGGAACACACACACCCTGCCCAAGGGAAGGGTTAAAAGGGAAGACAGAAAATTAGTTATATGAACCAGTGGCCACAACCACCAGTTTCTGTATTTTGAACAATGAGAGAAATCTACATGCTACTTGTAAACCAGAAGAGACTGAATTAGCCTGAAAGATGCTGCTGCTATCACAGAAATGGCAGTATCTGTATATATGGCACCCTCTGCAGTATTGTTGCAATATACACATAGCACCTCCAACACATGTAGCCCTGCCCGCTTCAAAGGCTAGTATCATGGGGAAAAGGCAGCCCATATTGAGTGATTTCTACCCACATGAGTTATATTCCTGCACAAGATTTCTGATCCCATTTGTAATTCACAATTGAACCATGACAGCCAACAGCCCTAAATGTTATAAGTGTAGATTGAGTATATTAAATGCAGGTGTATTAAATTTCATTTTGGCACAGACTTATGTAACTAGCAGTCAAAATGACAGGGTTAAAAATTAACACAATAAGCAAATGTTATTTCTTGTATTTTAATAGCAAACTTACAGGAACAGCACAGAAGACAGACAACATTAAAAACATGTACTTGCATGTAGGACAACTTAGTTAGAAAAGTATAGTGAATGGATGGAATCTACTGTATGATAAAAAATGTTAGACACCATAGAGTTGCCATCAATAAGAAATTTACTTATTTTGTTTTTTTAAAAAAATCCAAATGCTGGCATTGTCCAGAAAAGTTTGACTGGCATATTTATTTATAATTGTTATAAAGTTGAACTGCTGAAACTTGTTCACTGAAATGGTTTTTGATAGCAATAATGCTTTATATGTCCCCACGTTTATATTAAAAATCCACACACAAATGAAAATGAAAAAAGAGCTTGCCAATACCCGATTCTGTCCCCTATTTTTCTGTTTGCAACCATATACTTAGGTACCTTTTAACCCCATGGAAAAAAATATCTAACGTTCATTACTACCAATAACAGGAAGAAGAGATTTTATTTGTTTTGAGAATGGCAAATCCATCTTAGTAGAGTTTAAGCACGCTCTCCACGTATGCGGCGTGCTAGCTGGATATCTTTTGGCATGATTGTAACACGTTTGGCGTGGATAGCACACAGATTGGTATCTTCAAACAGGCCAACCAGGTAGGCCTCACTTGCCTCCTATTGAAGAGAAGAGTTCAGATGTTTTAAAAAATAAAGCACCAAAATCCTCAAGCAAATACAAACATTTTAGTTTTGTTACACCTTTCTTCTGAACAGATATGAAGGTTTTTCTTCTCAAAGGTGGCAGGCTTCTTTAATCTTCTCCATAACAGGTAACTTGTACAACATTGGCTTCAGAAAACTCTTATGTGTACCAAATCTCCTGTGTTTCTTACAAATGAACTCTACGGAACATTTATTTTCTGGGATCCGTTTACTGGTTCCACATCCCAAGCAAACTCCTTAGGTGCTTCTACTTTGTTCCCCCCACCCCAGTCCTTTCTCCAGGCAGCCCATCAGTTTTCTCACAAGCCACTATTATATCATGATCCACTATGCAAGACGGCCAAGGCAATGCATTGCAAGTTAACCTGTTTCAAGAGAATTCTGTGACAGACCTACTCTACAATTGAAATTACAACTGGACGCCTTTGGAGGACTGAAGGATAATGATTTGCGATCCCTTAGCCTTACAGACAGTGCTAGCATAACAAATCTTCATCCTTCTTGCTCTCTGCTTCTCCCAAACTGAAACTGGGATATTCAGATAACTGTCTTCTAGCAAAACTGTATCTGGGTAAGGAGGAACCTACATCAGTACAGAGAGCTGGATAATATAATCTTTAGGTCCCTTCCAACTTTACTATTTTAGGGTTATGACATTTTTACTTATTAGAACATTTATATCTACCTTTCTATTTAACAATAAACACAACTTTCACTGCTCAATGTCTTCAAATTAACTTTATAAAATGTAGACTAGGAATAGATATAGAATAGGAATGGGTAATACATAGTCAACAAAGAAAGATTATTAATTACAGCTTATGGAGCAGCAACTCCAATGCTATAGTGCCTAACATTAGGGCATTGTCTTTGAAGTCTGCACGTAATGTTGCACACTAATTTCACAACAGGTCAGTCTTCCCAATGGTTGAAGAAAATAATCCACCATTTTGAGAGGCAGGCAGAGCCATAGTAATTTGGGTACTGTCTACTACAGGCCTACACAGCTGTTGCAGCCAAAGCCCAAGGCAGCTGCCCACCAGCAATAGCCAGCAATTCAACAGGGACCCCTTCAACCTACTGGGTTTTGCAATTGCCTGGAGCTACAATGTGTTGTCAGACACTGGGCAGGCCCCAATACACTGCAGGCAGCCTATGTTACTTTTTTGCAAGTTTAGGCCTGCTGAAGTTCATCACTGTCTAGTGTAGTCCTGGTCAAGAATCTACACAAATCCTACAGAACTGTATATTGCGTTTCCCTTTGGCACCTTCATTATGTGCTTCCTACACTCTTTAAATGTTGACTCTTCAAGTACTTGAAGGGCTATCATACAGAAATACAGAGTTGTTCTCTGTTGCCCCAGAAGGACCATAACCAACGGGTTTAAATTAAATCAGAAGAGTTTTCGGCTAAACATTAAGAAGAACTTCTTGACAGAGCAGTTCCTCAGTGTAACAGGCTTCCTTGGGAGGTGGTGGGCTCTCCTTCTTTGGAAGTTTTCAAACAGAGGCTAGATGACCATCTGACAGCAATGCTGATTCTGTGAACTTAGGCAGATCATGAGAGGGAGGAAGGGTTGCATCATTTGCTTAGTTCTTGTGGCCCTTTCTTACACTCCCAAGGAAATGCTGATTGCCACTTTCAGGTCAGGAAGCAATTCTTCTCCAAGCCATTTTGGCTGGAGATCCTGGAGGTTTTTTTGGCATCTTCTGGGCGTGGAATAGAGGTCACGGGGGGGGGGCGAGGTATTTGCAAATTTCCTGCATTGTGCAGAGGGTTGGATTAGATGACCCTGGAGGTCCCTTCCAACTCTATGATTCTACAGTTCTAAGACTCGGCTTTTTCTTTTTGAAGCTGCGAGCACTTCCTGCTTGAAGCTCTGTCCACTTAAGGAAGGCAGTGATAGCACTGTATCAGACAAAACAGGCAGAGCATGAATCCCATGACAGGTATGCTAGATAGCCCTTTCTGGCCATTGCTGTGAAAACAGCACAACAGGCAAAACAGGCAACCCCACTCCAAATACAGGGCAGCCATATGACTAGTGTAAAGAACAGCCTTCCCAAGTATAGCTGTGAAACCAAAAGATGCTTCTCAGTGTTGAGCTCTTCAAATGCATTCACACATAAGTCACTCTTGTGCAGAGAAGCATCACATGTGAAAGGATAACATACTTTATGACTTTTGGTCTGGCCCAGATACTTGCATGTATCATATAGTAATATTTCACATGTAACACTTGACACAACAGCAACTTACAGGAATCACCACCAATAAAGAAGATATTGAATCAGGCGTGTAACCGTGGTGGGGCACTTAGGGGCCCATGCCCCATCACAGCATAGGCCCCACAACTCCTGTTGCCCCTGGCCATGACCTTACCTGCTGGCCCGGCAATGGACATGGAGGAAGAGGCTGCACAGCTGGAATGCTTGTTAGTCGCCTCGCCAAGTATTAATCACACCAACTCTCCTACTCGCAGGCCGAGGGAGCGAACAGATGAGGGAGGCAGGCCCCACTGCAGTCATGTGTCCCGGTCATGTGCTGGCATCACATGACTACAGTAAGTCCTGCCTGCCTTGTCTGTCGCTCATCTAGCTCTGTGTGGGTGGCAGCAGTAGCTGCCTGGGGGATTTCTCCTGGGCCAGGTAACGGGGATGGGGCTTGGGAAGGAGGCATTTGTGGGTCTTTTGGGCCTTTCGGAATTCACTTTCAACCCCCCTTTTGGGACGCTTTGTTCCTTAAGCAGGCAGGCCAGATTGCTTTTCCAGACATCCATCCCTTGCCTCCCCAAAATAAAATAAAATCCCATCTCTGTTGAATGCCCAACTCTTATCCTCTCCCCTCCCCCTTCAAGTTTCTTGCAGTATTGTCTGCTGTGTCATTTTCTGTAAGTTTTGTACAAGTAAGTCTCATATAATATGAACAATGTTTCTCCTGTTAGTTGCTTTAAAAAAAACCTTGCTGATTGAGCATTTCATTTGGAAGGATGAGCAAGTACCTCACAGGATTTCCCAACGCCCCAGCAACCAACGTTTTCTGGCTACACCCCTGATAATTTAATGAACATTGCTTAAACTGTTATAAAGCACGAAGTCCCCCTCATACTTGTAATATCACCATTCAAATATCAAAGTCTTGCATTTTCTTTGATACTAAAAATTGACTTACTGGAAAAGACCAAATCCAGCATTCTCTCTTCAGCAGTTTAGACCAGTTTAAAAGATGTTTAGGTATTACACGAATGCCACACAACAGAAGTGTGCATAATGCCTTCCTAGTGACATTCAGGAAGAGAGGAAGGGTACTTCTAGAGAGGACACTACAGGAAATTTAGCAAAGAAGCAATGCATGACCTAAAAAGTCTCTCTCCCCACTTAGAAGGGGACTGAATTAATGTTGTGTACCTTGTGTTTCAGTAAAAACACAAGAATGCATTTTGAAAGATGCAGGAATAAAATAATGGGTTAGCCTGGAATGAAGATTCTTCAGCAGATCAGTACTGTGAGGTCCTATATTTCACTTTACAAGATAGAAACAAGTCTCACTTTATGAATCTAATTACTCGGACAAATTAAATTCTAGCACTTATCAGCTCACCTGCAAATACATGGGTGCTCACTTCTGAAAACGACCAATCAT
Organism: Gekko gecko; assembly: GCA_029375565.1. Taxonomy (NCBI): domain Eukaryota; kingdom Metazoa; phylum Chordata; class Lepidosauria; order Squamata; family Gekkonidae; genus Gekko; species Gekko gecko. The sequence goes on along the minus strand of JAPDNY010000001.1, from coordinate 84,990,662 downwards.
ATGGAATTTTGACTGACCATAGAAACAGCTCAACCAATTACATGACTGTATAGAAGTAACCAATCACACTCTCTCTCACGTACCAACAGCATAGTACTGTCAATGGCTGCACTCTAGAAAGTGCTCTGCACGTCATTTCTGTTAATAAATCTACATCCCCATGTCATCTCTAAAACAGTAGTAAATTGTGTCTATATTTTAAAGAGCCAGCTAAATGACTTTAATAAGAAAGTTTCAGTATTTCCCCCTACCCAAGGCTTTTTAAAAGATTGCTTAGAACTAAATCACTCACAAAGAGAGAGAGCTTACTTCAACATAGCCAATATAAAAATTTAGGTGAAAAGCAACAGTTATTAGCATGAAACACTTTGATAACTTATATGGTCAAACAACTTAAGAACTGTTATAATTGGTCGGGGGCGGGGGGTAGAATCCTTTTTTTGGTTTTTTTAAAGGCAACCTAAAATAATAACATACCTGCAAAGCACCAATAGCTGCACTCTGGAAACGCAGATCTGTTTTGAAGTCCTGAGCAATTTCACGCACCAGGCGCTGGAAAGGAAGTTTGCGGATCAGAAGTTCAGTTGACTTCTGATAACGCCTGATTTCACGAAGAGCCACAGTACCTGGCCTTTAAACAAACAAAATATTAACAAGATTTTGCCATCACTCTGAAAAAAACCCACAGGTATACCAAATTTCAGGCAACCCAAAAGTTTTCATCATTTTTCCATAAAGGCACAAGCATACAAGTATGTTCTGTACACAATCCAGCTTCTACAAAATGAAGCAATGGCCTAATGTGGAAATGCTTCCAAGTGTAAGGGAACAAAGACATTAAAAGCAGAATGAGAAGAAAAACAATGCAAGGGTGTAATAATTAATTCTCATTTTGCTTCCCTTCCCCTTTTGAGAAGTGTGAATATTGTGGAAGGTGATAAGTGGTAGCCATTCCTTCTGTTCTGAAATTCATGCTCAACCACAAAGGTTTTCAGTGGAGATGGCATGATAGCTTGCAACTGGTTCCGTCAGTTGCAGTCTACCCTCTTAAATGTGTTTTTAAAATTATATAAAAGTGTAAAGCTCCTTATTTACCTGCTTATCTGTATGCAACTATTGCCCTCTAGTGGTATATTTTATGAATCACATCATCTGGTTTTACAGTAACTTCGGCGCTAAACTAATTTAAATAAATGAAAATTATCAGACGTACAAGTTAGAAACAACAAGCACTGCTACAATGCTCTAGTTATCTAGCAGTTATTATCAGTACACTCTAAGTACAATTCAAAATGAATTTATTTTTTTTCAAATATATATTAAGATTTTTATTTTTAAAAAACCCAATTTAATCAATAAGGTCGTCTATGATTATAGGCAACTTTATATCTTTCTGGAAATATTCAACATAAAATACGATATAGGTTGTCTGGAATTGTTTCAAGTCAGATGAAGAAATATCGAGCTCTTGCAAAAATAGCCATGAATTAAACAAAAGAAAAGGAAAGGAAACCATCAATATTTCTTTAAAAGCAGAAAGTTCGGCTCACATAAACATTTCCGCATTGTTAAGAGGTTATTGCATCACTTCGCTTTGTTCCCGGTCATTTCTATACCTGTAGCGATGAGGCTTCTTGACCCCACCAGTAGAGGGCGCACTCTTGCGAGCGGCTTTTGTTGCGAGTTGCTTCCTGGGCGCCTTCCCACCGGTGGATTTACGGGCAGTTTGCTTGGTACGAGCCATATTCCCGCGAACTTCTCTTCCTTACACCTATCGGCAAGAAATCACCCACGCGATCACTGTACCGTAACAAGGCAGCCACTAGAAAGCATTGTCCGCAAACGCAGTTTAAAAAACCCAAAAATCTTAAAAACATCGTATGTTTAAAAATTCACCAAAACCTTAAGCAATTAAAAAAGGTTGCAGATCCACACCTCCGGTATCAGGCATAACAGCCACTCCGACTCTGTTAGATTCTAGCTAACAGCTTACCACATCAAGAAAGCCTTCCAAGTACTAGATTGGATGATAAAATGGACGGTGGAGCCATCGTTCTCATTTATTTAACTCGAAAATAAATGTCGGCGGTTTTAGTATATTACTAAAATACAGCCTTTGCCCAGCGCTTAACAATTGGAACGATGCAGCAGCCAAGACTAGAGGACGATTCCAACACAACACGCAAGAATCGGCTCTCACCCCCCTCCCCTCGGCGCAAAAGTACCAATAATTACCGAACACGCCGGGGCGACATACGTCTGATCTATAGCCCACACTGAGCAAAACGGAGAAAAAGAAACCCCTTTCAGAAGGAGCGAGATCGAAGGGTGCGGGGAACGGACGAAAAGTCCTCGAGGGCTCTGCAACCACGGAGCCCCCCCTCCCGCTCCAAGCGCGGCGCGGTGCCCTCAAAGGCAGACAGAAACGGAAGCCGCGCACGAATCGCATTTGATTCTACAAGGGGTGGGGGGGGGAGAGAACTAGTCAGGCTTTAAATGCAAGAAAGCCGCGAACTTTTGGGGGGCTAGTTTTTTCTCCGGTGCTGCCTCTGCCCGTGCCATTGCCATTCCAGCAGGCAGCCCGGCTCCCAAGCGCCTCGCACTGGCAAACTCATCCCCAACAAAATGGAAACAATCACGAATTGCAGCCCTAGTCTCTTTGCAGGGAGGCAGAGAGGAGGAGGGAGGAAAAATAATAAAACAGCAACAAATAATACAAAAAAATCCCCCAGAAGAGACAAACGGCAGGGGATACGACCGGCTGCGGGATAGAGGAAAAGTTTGTACTCTGAACACCCCCAAATCTAATCGGGTTTCGACCGTTTCGGAGGCACATTTCTTCCCTTTTTATTGTTTTTATGCAATAGGAAAAAATATGGTCGGTGACCAGAGAAAAGAGACAAGATGGTGAAGCTGAGCAACAACTGTGGAGAGCAGAAGCAGGCAGGCGGGAGAGTTTCCCGGGGCTGCCAACTGCCTCTAGTTTCCAGCCGCTTCCCAGCCCCGATCTAGGGCGATGATGGGCTAAGGGGGTCGGCGAGGGGCTGGGGAGGCGGATGGTGAGGGTCCCGGCTGGGGGCGAAGGCAGCAGAGGGGGGCAACAACCGTGCAAAGTGGGGCTGGGGTGGCTGAGCGAGAGAGCAGCCCGAGCTCCTTGGCTGTGCTGGGAAAGGGGGAGGGAGGGAGGGGGATAGGGCTTCCTCTGCCCCCCCAGGACCTATTTCTGGGCCCCAGAAGTTTGCAGGGGCGCTCCGAGAGCAGCCCGGAGTGATCCGCGGCAGCGTTGGGGGGCGCGGGGAGCCCTGGCGGAAAGGCTGGCGACTTACCCCCGTCCGCTTGGGCTGAGCGCGGCTGCCGAGCAGGCAAGGAAGAGCAAGGAGGCGCTAAAGCGACTGCAGGCGGCGACGACGGCGGCTGAGAGCACAATTGAAAGATGGCTGACTCGTGAGGGCCGTCGCCGCTGCTTAGCTACGCCTCGCGCCCGCCCAGGTCACGCCTCCGCCTCGCCCCGCAGCCAATGGCGCACAATGGAGGGAAAGCTAGACCACGCCCACGCACCTCCCTCCCTGCCTCCTCCAGGCTTCCCGCGGCCGCCTCTGTGTGTACAAACACAAAAGACACGCCGCGAGAGAGGGGAAAAGGAGAGCGAGCGGGGGATTCCCTCTGGCCCGCTTCTGCCTCCCCCCCCCGCTGTCCAGCAACCCGGGCGGACGCGCGAGGTCCGGTTCAACGGCCAACGGTCCGGCTGGGGTGGCCCCAACTGTCAAGAACCGGCGCGAGGTCAGGCCAACCGTCTCTTTGATTTCGCTTCACCATTAGTCCGGCCTCTGAAGAGGGAGGGAGAGGCGTACCTCGCCGCCATACTCGCACCTCACTTGCCGCTGAGTCCCCCAAGGGAGGGTCACGAATTAAGGTGACTCGAGTACCCTCTGGTGTAAACCTGGCTGGGTCAGGTCTCACACATGGACCTTAATCACTTGGGGACTGATATTCAGAGTGAATGAGTCATCATAGATCAAAAACTAAAGGGGCTGTCCATAATGTTTTTTTGTTATTCAGTGTTGTGGGAGGAGTGGACAAAGTTGTGACAAAGGAGAAAATTTGGTGTTTCTCAAAAAGGTATATGCCATTTTTACTGTAGCAAACATAAAACTTCCATATTACTTCAACACATCACTTTAAACAAATTATTTTTAATGGAGACTTATCTGCAAACCAGCAAGTGTTGACATGTCCAATGATGAAGAAGAAGAAACTGGATTTACACTCCACCCTTCACTAGGAGTCTCAGAGCAGCTTACAAACTCTTTTCCCTTCCCCTCTCCACAACAAACACCCTGTGAGGTAGGTGGGGCTGATAGAGCTCTTTCCAGAACTGTCCTTGAGAGAACAGCTCTGACAGAACTATGGCTTGCCTAAGGTCATCCAGCAGCTGCAACTGGAGGAATGGGGAATGAAACCCATTTCTCCCAGATTAGAGTCCACACACTTAACCACTACACCAAACTGGATCTCAGTGTCAATGCAAAGGTGAACTGGCCCTTAAAGTCAAGATTCACTTTCTTGCTCCTCCATGAGTTGATTCTCTACCACATCTTCAGCAAGAAGAAGATAAGGTTTTTTATACCCTGATTTCTCTACCTTAAGCAATCTCAGAATTGCTTATAATTCTGAGCCCCTTTCTCGCCCCACAGCAGGCACCTTGTGAGGAAAGTGGGGCTGAGAGAATTCTGAGAGAACTGTGACTGGCCCAAGGTCACCCAGCATGATTCCTGTGGAGGATTGGGGAATCAAACCTGGTTCTCCAAATTAGAGTCCAGTGCTCTTAATCGCTATACCATGCTGACTTTCTAAAGCGAAGACAGTATGCAGTGTTCCCTCTAAGCTGAGTTAGTGTGAGCTAGCTCACAGTTTTTTAGCCTGCGGCTCACACATTTTTGTCTTAGCTCAGGGAGGACAGCTTCAGAGCAAACTCATTTATGCAGTAGCCAAATTGTTGGCTCACATCTTTATTGCCAGTAGCTCACAAAGTAGAATTTTTGCTCAGAAGACTCCACAGCTTAGTGGGAGCATCTAGCCCAGTGGCTACCGATATTTTTGCAATGGTGACCCATCCAGTTTTTTTGGAGCCCTGGGCAAACTATGACTTTGATACTCATCTATTCCAGCAGTCTGTTTTCTACTGTGCCCAACAAGATGTTTTTGAGGAACCAGCAGCCATCACACAAAGGGTGCAGCTACCCCCATTGGAAACCCAAGCAAGTGGGAGTTTATCTCCTCTTCCTCTGCCAGCTGGGCAAGAGCCAGAGTTTGAGAAGGTGTGCTTGGGGGGTGCTGAGTTGAGGTGATATGTGAAGATGGCAGATGGCGGTGAAGAAGTTGGCGACAAGCGGCTTGGTGCAGTATATCTTCCACAGCAGGTAGAGGGTAGTGAAGCAATGCAGGGTGCTGGGCAAGAGGTTGGGTTGCTTAAGGAGCAGCACCAAGACAAAGCCCATGCTTATATACGCCTCATTCTGTCCTCAAGTTTTTCCATGGTATGCTGAACAGCTCCCACCTACTTTCCAGTCTGTCTCCCCTTCTTTCAGCTACAAAGTTAGTAGAAGAAGAAGAGTAGGTTTTTATACCCCAGTTTTCTCTACATTAAGGAGTCTCAAAGCAGCTTACAATCACATTCTCTTCCTATCCCCTGGGAGGTAGGTGGGCTGAGAGAGTTCTGGCCGAAGGTCACCCTGCAAGCTTCATGTTGAGGAGTGGGAAATCAGTCCTGGTTCTCCAGATTCGAGTCCTCTGCTCTTAACCGCTTACACCACATTGGCTCTCAGTTGCCTGATGACTTTCCCCCCCTCATTCTTGTCACAAAGAAGGAGGGTAGATGAAGATGTGAGAAGCTGGCCAGGAGGAAAAAAAGATAAGGATGGAAAGGGCAAGGAGCTGCCATTAGGAAAGGACAGGTTGCGACCAATACCCTCTCTAAACTGTGGAGTCTTGTGAGCTACTGGCATTAAAGTTGTGAGTGAGCAATTTGACTACTGCATAAATTAGTTTGCTTTGGAGCCATCCTTCCTGAGTTGAGACAGAAATGTGTGAGCCGAAGGCTAAAAAACTATGAGCTAGCTCAGCTTAGAGGGAACACTGGCTGCGACCCACTTTTGGGTCCTGACCCACAGGTTCGGAAACATTGCTCTAGCCCTAATGACTTCACTAACACCAACCTAAGTGATTCAGAGATCTCTAGTTTGTTCTCTTTATGCTTTGCCAGTCTGTAGAACTACCATACTGATTCCTCCTTTATCTGCCTAGTATAATACAGATTAGGACACTATGCTGATCTTAAATCTGAACAAATAAGTGAGGGTAGTAAAAAAAAATCCATGGGCACTCTGCTTTCTACAGATCATCAGACACCCTTTTGTACAAGTTTCAACAGCAACCTCTATTTGATCCAAGCTGGCTCTAGGTTCTGGAGACCCCCTGATAATAGGCCCCCAACTCTGTCCTTTTGATTACACACCCGCTCACAGTGTCATAAAATAGGTGCCTCTCTGCTCAAAAGTTTTAATCACCAGGAAGGGATTTATGAGGGAGCTGTTGCAAGGGAAAGGTGGTAAAAGCTCTGGATTTTGGTGATTGTTAGGAACATATTTCACTAATTCCCCTGTAGCTATGATTCTTTCCATTTGCTTTGGGTTTTAATGGCACAGTTCTGCCTTCTTGAGTTCCATGAATTGGGAGATTCATTTCAAATACATCAATTCTTAACTATGAGACTAGCTTACTAGAATGAGCCCTCTATGACACTGCTCTTTTTCAGGGGCTCAGCACACTATGGAGCTGAGTGATCAAGAGTGACTTAAACCACCACATCAGCAGACTTTTTGCTCCCTTCTGAGGCTATTCAAGATGTTGGCTATATAAAGCCCTAAAAGGGCCTGAGCCCCTTTCTTTATGTCTGTATCAAAAACTCTAAACTCAGTCAAGAGCTTTCTATATAACATTTATGCACCTAATTTGTACTGTTAGGGAAAGGGGTAAAGGAGAATAAGTCATCAGAGATCAAATATCAAAGGGACTTAAACTTTGTTATTCATTGGAGTGAAGGGAAAAGGATAGAGTGTGTCAGAAGGGGGATTTGGTGTTCCACACTCTCTGAAACCTTTTTTTTTTTGGAAACTCAACAAATCTTACTGTTGTAAGCCTGTCAACATTTCACCCTCATATCCATGTGTGGACCTCCATTTTCTACACTGCTGTCTAGTAGTCCTAAGCAGGTCTACTCAGAAGTAAATCCCATTTTATTCAATGGGACTTGTCCCATCCCTTCTCATTGCTTTCACTAGGACCAGGTAGACTGACAGATTCCACAATACCTGTGATTTGTTTGCTTGGTTTGGTATGTCACATTTCAGATGATTTTCCCCCCTCTAGCCTGAGAAGCCATGAATATGGAAATGTCCTCATCATCTCATTCTATGGACAGACTTTCCTTTCATAGAGAACATTTTTACATAGCAGTACTATCAAATATTGTATGCGTTTCTTCCACTTTTTTGCTCCTCCAAATACTGGGAAGCATAAAGGAGAAGATAAGCTTATCTATACATAACAGCTGATATTAGCTTATTTGGTGGTATTTTTGACCACTGTGTGACAGAGTGTTGGACTGGATGGGCCATTGGCCTGATCCAACATTGGCTTCTCTTATGTTCTTATGCTGTCATCCAATAATTCTTTGTACTGAACACAACTTGTAAGTAAATTAAGGGTATGTACAGATGTACCTGTGTACATACCTATTGGAGCCACATTTTTTTTCTGGTTTGGGATGAGCTCTTCTTCCCCCTGTATTTTGTTAAGTAATGACACATGTGTCTGACTCTGAATCCATAACTGATCCAGGGAGGCTTCCTTTAAAGAGAGAGAAGAGAGAGAAATTCCTGGCATGTTATGCACTAATCTGGTGCTTCCTTTTTAAAGTGGCTTTGTGATTGTCACAAGGGCCAGCCAGTCAACACTTTCCACAGGCAGCTTTTTTTGAAAACAGGCAGAACCAGCTGCTTCAGAGTTCAATATTCTGTAAAAGATTGTTTCACCAAAAAGATATGAATTTGGATCAAAATCAGCTGAACTTTGAATAAGTGCATTTGAAACTGTGATTCCTGGCACTCTTGCCTAGAAGTATATTTCACAGAAATCATTGAGATAGATCTTCTTAAACCCAGTAATCTGGCTAAACTGGTTTTTAAACTGTGTTAAAAATCTTTTTGGAAAAATAAATGAACCCTTTGAACAAGATCAGCATTAGGATGAGCCATGCACAAGCACTTTTGTGTAAAAGGATACAGGATGAATTCAGATACCACAAGAAACCTAAATGGCAGGCGTGAACCTGTGTTCATGCACTCTCCTTCCTCCTCCTCTTGTGTGTGAATGCAGTGGACAGCTTCCTTGTTTCAGAGACCCTGAATCAAATTTCAGTTTCCTGCAGTGTCTAAATGTATGTGCCTGGTCAAATTGGAGTTTGTTTCATTCCTGTGGGGCTTAAAAAAAAAGAGGTGCCAGAACTCTCAAGAGGCAAATGAAGTTTTCAATCTGTATACTGAAAACTCATGAACTTTTAAACATTTTAATAAGAATTTTGTTGAAAAGGTTCCGGAAGTCCATTCTGGCATGGTCCCCCAGAAAAAAAAGCCATGCTTCCCTAGAAACTGGAATTAAATGGTGAACACCTTCAGTTAATTTCTGCACATGAGGGGAGAAGGGAAATAAGCATGCAAGATAGCAACAAGCCAGGTTTGAACCCATCACAAACAGAGGATTGTCTTGACATCTGAATGTAGGGTGCGGCTGATAATTATATTGGAAGGAGTTGGTTTTTATACTCTGCTTTTCACTACCCAAAGGAATCTCAGAGCAGCTTACAATTGCCTTCCCTTCCTTTCCCCACAACAGACGCCCTGTGAGGTAGGTGGGGCTGAGAGAGCTCTGAGAGAACTGTGACTGACCCAAGGTCACCCAGCAGGCTTCATGTAGAGGAATGGTGAATCAAACCTGGTTTTCCAGATTAGAGTCCGCAACTCTTAATCACCAAACCAATCTGGGTCTTTGTGCTTAACCATTTCTTCCCATGCTGTTTCAGTTTAACTCACAAACATGCACCCAAAGCTCCAGTCATCCCTTCAGAGGGGTTCAGTGAGACTTACAGCAGGGAATCCTATCCTTTTCGACTTGCCTCCCTTGATGGGACAACCACTCACCAGCTAGCCCTTCTGCCTGCAAAGCCACTGGCAATGGCAGTCTGGCTTACATAGTGGGGAGGAGGCAGCAGGGCAGTTCCAGCTCCCCATCTTTTCACCCACAACACTGCTGCCTCCACTTCTCTGGCTCATGCAGCAGTGGCTCTATCTCTCTTCTCCTCCTTCCTGCCTGTGGCACGTGTGGCAGCTCTGGCTCTCCCCTCCTGCCTGTCTACCGGGCACATGCAGTGCTGGTTCAGTCTCTCTTCTCTGCCTGCCTGGCTTAGGCAGTGGCAGCAGCTCATGCTTCTTCATCTGCCCCACAGCCGCCCTGATGGGTAAACTCCATTGCATTATCTGACAAGTACATATAGCATTCTTGTCTTTGTGGGGGGTAGGGATTTAAACCCCATCCTCCATTTTGGTTTCCCCCCACATTTGTCTGAAAATGGGGGGGGGGTCCCCAGGTCAGCAGAAGAATACCCCATATTTGAACCTAGTCCCTGTTGCTGGGTCCTAGAATATCTTTAGAACCAAATTGTACACACTCAGGCACACTAGAACACTTAGTCAACAGTACTGTAAAGGTTCCCTTGCTAGAAAGCCAGTCGAATCTGACTCTAGGGTTGCGGTGCTCATCTCCATTTCCAAGCCGAAGAGCCAGCGCTGTCCAAAGACATTTCCGTGGTCATGTGGCCGGCATGACTAAACACCAAGGCACACGGAACGCTGTTACCTTCCCACTGAAGTGGTACCTATTTATCTACTTGCAATTTCTTGCTTTCGAACTGCTAGGTTGGCAGGAGCTGGAACCAGAGACAGGAGCTCACCCCATCATGCGGCACCCGGGTCTCGAACTGATGAACTACTGACCTTCCACAGCCTGCAGTTCAGTGTCTTAACCACTTGAGCCACTGCAGCTCCAACAGTACTGAAAACCTATTAAAATAGTTTTTCTGTTATTGTTACCTTCTAAACAGCTTACTGAATTAAAGTGCAACTTTCATTTCATTAACATACTTCCTCTCCCTCTTCACTTGCTTAACTAGCTTCTGAGTAACTTTGTTTTGCACCTCCCTATTATTGTGAGGTGCAAAACATGGAAGGGCAATTAATTGTGCTCAAAGTGGCATTCACTAATCTCTAGTATTTGCATGGCCCAATGGCCACAAGGATTTTGTGCAGTAGAAAGTAAGAGCTGAGCAGAAAAAATCTACATCCCATAGAACCTCTCCTCCACTAGCCAACTTTTTACAGTAACTTAGCTCTACCCTTTGACATGCTTAGATTAAAAAATAGAGAGAAAATAGCATGTCATTCACTACCTGAACATTCTATGGCAATGGGATTATAATGATTATTAGATGGTTAATTTCTAATCTAGGTTTAAAACTGGTCCTTTACTTTAAATTTTGAAACTGACAGCTGTAGTTTAGTAAATCATAACAATTTAAAACATTTTATCCCTTTGAAGTACTTTATACACTATGTCCCTATTTTATTGTACACTGGCTCAGCAACTCATAGATCCTGTTAGTTAAAATGCAACAAATTGCTCCAATCACCTGTTTTGTCTTAGAAGGTAAGAGGACTGAATCCAAGCTAGTGCTTTTTTCCCAAGTTTGCTTTGTAAATCTGTTAGTCTAATCAAGGGGGATAAAATTACTGAAGTAAATACATAGTAAAAATAAACAACTAGTAGTAGATGTTTCAGAAGAGGCAATGGCAGAAGAAAACTGTTCTGCAGAGCAGGTAATGTAGGTTAGGAAGATAATGGACAGAGAATGTATTTTAAGATACCATCAACCATGCCACAAACCATCCCTAGCACTAGATCAGTTAGGGATGTTATTTTATTTACTTCATTTATATTCCTTTCTTCCCAGTGGGGACCCAAAGCCACTCACTTAAGTCTCCTCCATTGTATCCTCACAACAACCCTGTGAGTAGGTTAGGCTGAGAGTGTGTGACTGGCCCAAATCACCCACCAAGCTTCCATGGCAGACTGGCAATTCAAACCTGGGTCTCTCAGAAATTACTGAAGTTCAGCAGTTGATAAAAACTTTCTGTAAGCCAGCCAGAACTCTGGTCATCCAAAAGCCATATTCACATCATCAGTTATGACCATAAACAAATGCTCAATCCATATGCACTCAATTTCAGTTCCATCTCTGTGCTGAGGTTGTTAGGGGAGGCCCTGCTTGAAATTTTGGATTTCTGTGAGGTCAGGAGAGCAGGGCTGAAGGGCAGGGCTTTTGCATCAGTGGCATCTTTGCTTTGGAATTCCTTCCTTAAGGAAGCTTGCCATACTAGTTCTGTCCTCACCTTAAAAAATTAGTTAAAACATTCTTTGTTCTAACAGATGTTTATATGGTAAGGTACTGCATGTTTTTAATTTGTATTTGCTGCTTGTGGGGTTACCCTGGATCATTCCTGTTGATTTAATTGTGATGTTTCTTTTACTGCAGATTTATGAGCACTTGTGAATTATTTTTAATGATTTTGGAAGTGGCATTTTGTAATCTATCCTCAAAGCCAATTGGGTCATGAGACAGGATATAAACAAATAAATAAACCAGAAATCCAAAAACATGTCATGACGTTAATTAAAACTATCAGCTGCTCACATTTACATATACTTGCCATTGATAATACTTCTTAATACCTTATAATATCCATTAAACTGATTTCACAGTACATGTACATTGGTGGTATTGGTGATAGCATGTGGTATTTTTGGCCGCTGTGTGACAGAGTGTTGGACTAGATGGACCATTGGCCTGATTCAACATTGGCTTCTCTTATGTTCTTATGTTCTTATGTGGTACTAAATAAATAAATGGGTCCAGGAGCAAAATGAATTATAATTAATATATAGAAGAATTCTCAACATTATAATTCCAAGACTTGTAAATGAAAAGTATTCTTATGCTGTTTGAATAAAAAATGTCTGACTGTTAAGGAAAGCAGTCAGCTTCAAGAGGAAACTCAATGATGACATTTTTTGTAGCATTAGTGTAACCAACTTTAGTGGGTATATTTCCTTTGTTTTTCAAGTGACAGATAAGACAGTACATGTATAAGTTCAACTACTAATTGTCAGATAGTGTAATGTTTTAATGTTTTAACATTTGTATATGATTTTATGGTACTGGTACCAATTAATGTAAGCTGCCCTGTGCCTGCTCGCAGGGAGGGTGGGGTATAAATTGAAGTAATAAATAAATAACTAGTTGTAAGATAGAAATGTAGATATACTGTCAAAGCCGACTATGCCAGTTTAACCCAGTAGTAATAACTGACAGGCTGCATAGCTGAATGGATACACCACTTGCTAGAAACAGGATGCTGCTATTGCTCTGCTGCTGCAAGCCAAGTATGTTGTCACAGCTGAGCACAGATGATCAGGATGTAAGAATTTATCAGACAGGTTCTTTTTCCTACTACGTCAGTCCCTTTACATTATGAAAACACAGGAGTAACAGTGCTGTTAGAATTACTGGATGAGTAGTACTTAGTAATTAAATCGTCACCTTGAGAACTGGCTGTACCTGTTTAATTGGCAATACAAGGGAATGTAGCAATTGGAGTTTTACGAAGTTGCAGAATGTTTTTTGTTAGATCCCTAGCCCCATACAAAATTATAATTTCTATGGCACTTTTGTGCATAAAATGTGGGACATGACATTAAAAACATCTGAAAATGATTTGAAGACATTAGTGCATCAGATTTGTAGGATTCTCCAGGACAATTCTGCTGTTCCTTGAAATGTATATATGTGGTTTGGTTCTCATCAGGGCTATTTTTGGGCAGGAACGCATAGGAACGGAGTTCCAGCTGGCTCTCGAGTTGGCCATGCCCAGCAGGAACTTATTAGCAATAATAGGCCACACCCAGCAGCAGAAACTCATTAGGATTGGCTACATTAGGGGTGTGTGACCTAACATGCAAAGGAGTTCCTGCTACCAAAAAAAAAGCCCTGGGTTTTGACAACAAACAAGGTAAACAGAATAAAAAGCAAAAGGTGGGTGTGGCTGGATGACCACACTTCTGGTAACATGGGGGTGTGGCCTAATAGGTTAATAAACTGTGCTGTCAGGGGTGTGGCCTAATATGCTAATGAGTTCTGCTGCTGGGTGTGGCCTATTATGCTAATGAGTTCCTGCTGGTTTTTTTCTACAAAAAGAGCCCTGGTTCTCATCATCTTCCTAAGTCTTGACATCTCTTTATTCAGATGAGATAGAGTCACACTATTTAAAGAATACTCTGCTTTTCCTCCCTGATCAGTGTAAAGATGTCATAAATTCATTTAGGAATAATATAAGAACATAAGAGAAGCCAATGTTGAATCAGGCCAATGGCCCATCTAGTCCAACACTCTGTCACACAGCGGCCAAAATATACCAAGTGCCATCAGGAGGTCCAGCAGTGGGGCCAGGACACTAGAAGCCCTCCCACTGCTGCCCCCTCCAGCACCAAGAATAGAGTGCATCACCTGCCCCAGACTGAGAGTTCCCATCTATACCCTGTGGCTAATAGCCACTGATGGACTTCAGCTCCATATGTTTATCTAATTCCCTCTTGAAACTGTCCATGCTTGCAGCTGCCACGACCTCCTGTGGCAGTGAATTCCATACGTTAATCACTCTTTGGGTGAAGAAGTATTTCCTTTTATCTGTTCTAACCCGACTGCTCAGCAATTTCATTGAGTGCCCATGAGTTCTTGTATTGTGAGAAAGGGAGAAAAGTACTTCTTTCTCAACCTGCTCAATCCCATTCATAATCTTATAAACCTCGATCATGTCACCTCTCAGCCGTCGTTTCTCCAAGCTAAAGAGCCCCAAGCATTTTAACCTTTCTTCATAGGGAAGGTGTTCCAACCCTTTTATCATTCTAGTTGCCCTTCTCTGCACTTTTTCCAATGCTATAATATCCTTTTTGAGATGTGGTGACCAGAACTGTACACAGTATTCCAAATGAGGTCGCACCAATGATTTATACAGGGGCATGATGATACTGGCTGATTTGTTATCAATTCCCTTCCTAATAATCCCCAGCATAGTGTTGGCCTTCTTTATTGCAGCTACACACTGTCTAGACATTTTCATTGAGTTATCCACTACGACTCCAAGATCTCTCTCTTGGTCCGTCTCTGCCAGTTCAGACTCCATCAACGTGTATTTATATTTAGGATTTTTGGCTCCAATGTGCATCACTTTGCACTTGGCCACATTGAACCCCATTTGCCATGTTGACGCCCACTCACCCATCCTCAACAGATCCCTTTGGAGTGCCTCACACTCCTCCCTGGTTTTCACCACCCTGAACAACTTCGTGTCATCTGCAAATTTAGCCACATCACTGCTTACTCCCAATTCCAAATCGTTAATAAACAAGTTAAAAAGCATCGGACCGAGTACTGATCCCTGTGGTACCCCACTGCTTACCACCCTCCACTGAGAAAGTTTCCCATTTATACTCACTCTCTGTTTCCTATTTATAAGCCAGTTTTTGATCCACAAGAGGACTTGTCCTTTTATCCCATGACTATTGAGCTTACTTAGGAGCCTTTGATGAGGAACTGTATCAAAAGCTTTCCGGAAGTCAAGGTAAATAATATCTATTGGGTCCCCCTTGTCCACATGTTTGTTCACTCCCTCAAAAAACACTAACAGGTTAGTGAGACAAGATCTTCCCTTACAGAACCCATGCTGAGTCTGCCTCAATAGTTTTTGTTCATCAATGTGCCTACTAATTCTTTTCTTAATAACAGTTTCCACCAACTTACCCAGTATCAATGTCAGACTGACTGGCCTGTAATTTTCCGGTTCTCCCCTGGAGCCCTTTTTAAAGATGGGAATGACATTAGCTACCTTCCAGTCCTCAGGAATGGAGGCAGATTTTAAAGAAAAATTACATATTTTTGTCAGGAGTTCCACAAGTTCACATTTGAGTTCTTTCAGAACTCTCGGATGAATGCCATCCAGGCCTGGTGATTTATTAGTTTTTAAATTGTCCATCAGTCGGAGGACTTCCTCTCTTGTTACCGCAATCTGATTCAGGTCTTTCAAACCCCCTCCCGAAATCGGTGCTTCTGGAGTGGGCAAACACTTCTCCTCTTCCACAGTGAAGACAGAGGCAAAAAATGCATTCAGCTTCTCAGCCATTTCCCTATCATCCTTCACTACTCCTTTTACCCCTTGGTCATCCAAGGGCCCCACTGCCTCCCTGGCTGGCTTCCTACTTCTAATGTATTTGAAGAAAGTTTTATTGTTGGTCTTTATGTTTTTTGCGATATGCTCCTCATATTCCCTTTTTGCTTGCCTGATCACAGACTTGCATTTTATTTGCCATAGTCTGTGTTCCCTTTTATCAACCTCACTAAGACTAGCTTTCCACTGCTTAAAGGAATCCTTCTTACTTTTTACAGCTTCCATTACGTTATTTGTTAACCATGCAGGCTTTTTTCTATACCTATTTGTACCTTTCCTAACCTGCAGTATATATTTTTTCTGAGCTTCTAGGATTGTCTTTTTAAATAGTCTCCAAGCTTCCCCAATGGTTTTGACCTTCTCCACTCTTCCTTTCAATTTCTTCCTCACATGTTCCCTCATACCAGAGAAGTTACCCCTTTTAAAGTTAAAAGTGGTTGCGTCAGTCTTTTTGGGCAACTCCCTATCTGTACTAATGTTAAACTCAATGACATTATGGTCACTGTTCCCAAGTGGTGCAATCACTTTTACATCTCTCACCATATGTCACTGACAAACTACAGGCATGATCTAGTCAAAGTATTTTGTAGACTCATTGATGTGAATGGGGAAGTTTTAATATGTGCTTAACTTTCCCATTGAAACTGCAAAGTGTTTAAATTTAACTGGACTGTGTACCAAATATTCCCCATTTTAAACAAATAAATAAAAAGATCCTAGAGCCATGCAAGAGTACATGCATGCTTTTGTGCAAACCCAGTTCATTTTAATGTAGTTTGTACAGAATCCTTTCCTAGTGAATTGTGCTCTTTTCTCTCATTTTAGCTAAACTGTTCTGATTGTTGCCCCATTGTCCAACAACCTAAAGTAATGGAGTACAAAAGGCAAGCTTTGTAGTCATACTCTTTCTCTGTGTCTCCCTTGATGGTTCAGTGTGGAGTCTGAGAGAGTAGTTCCATCTGCCCTGTCATTCTTCAGATCTTCCCTGCTGCATAAAAAGCATTGCAAATGCCTCTTATTATTACATATGCATTTTCCAAGACCAGCATACATGGGGATTATCCCATTTTATCCTCATAATAATCCTGTGAGAAAGACAGTATGGCATTCAGTGAGCTTCATGGATGAGCTGGGATTTTGATCCAGGACTTCCTGGTTCAAACCTGGACCTCTTTGAACCCTGTAATGATAAGGTGCTGATTCAGAATCAAATCTAATTCAGAATCAAAGTTCCAGTTTTACATGTTTTTATCCTTAATTCATTCTACACTTAGAGGAAGGCAAAGAACAGACCTTTCATTGTATACAAGTGTTTTAGATGAACCAAGTAGATACGGGTGGGGTTTCAGTAATCTGGAAATTATTCCCAGCTACTGGAAATTCAACTTGAGTAGTCATTAGGTAGGAGTTAAATCTATTCTCATCCTACTTGCAAAACAAGGAAACATCTCTGTGTTATGTTTTGTGTATGTGTGGGTTTGTTTTTGTTTTACTTTGGGTTCTTCAGGTGATCATCTAAGGCACCACATCATTAACTCTGTTTTACGAACTCCAAATGATTAGAAACAGTGTCAAACTCTGTTCCAAGAGACATATTACAAGGCCATTTGATGTTTGACCTCTCATATGTGGTGATATTCATATGTCTAAATGCAGACTGGCTGTATGGGCAACACTGCAAACATTCAGGTGCTAATTAGGAAAACTAGAATCCAGTCTTAATTTAGAGATTAAATAATTTTCCACAGTGTCTCTCTGTAAACTGTAATTAAAGTCAGAGAACCTGTGCTCAGAGAGAATAAAAATCAAATGGGATGGAGATGTATTTTGCCAATTAGTTTTTTCCTCTGAAAAATCTACCCATTTTTCCTGCTTTGCCATAATCAAAACAGATCTAAAACAAAACTTGTGTTTCAAGAGACAAGGAGGCTGAGGCCTTGTTGATGGAGTAACATGAAATTTTTAACATAGTAACTTTCCAATAAGATTATGACTTTGAAGCTTTATCTAAGAATGTCAGGCTTGAGGATGGGCCTTCGCCTAGTAATGGAGTATATGTACTTACTCCTCTTTTGGTGTAAAAGAGAACAGGGGCATGGAACATCAAACTCTGATTTGGAGGTAATATGGAACTTCTGGGTTGGCTGAATTTGCTATAAATACCAGAGAGCCTCAGCTTTCAGCATCTGCCTTCTCAACAAAGCTGTCTTCTTTCTGTACTTCAGCTGCCAGTTCAAGCCAGGAATCCAGATCTAGGGCTTTTCTACACACTCAACTTACTCCTGATTTTTAAGCTGTCAATCCACAAACATTGGAATCAGTGGGGACCCATTTCTTCCACATGTCTGCCCTTCCTCTTCATCTTCACAGTTGTGGAGTCTGTTTATTCCAGACATGCCTTACATAATCAAGATTTTCAATGGAGGGTGCTGTCATCATTGGTGGTGTCACAGCAAACACATCCCTTTTTATCTTATGAGCATGTTTTTTTTGAAATATGGAAATGGCTGGATTTTTTTTGAAAAGCCAACACTAAAATATTGATATATCAACATACTGCTGTAATGATGGGTTCAGCAGGTTTTCTGAATTCCCAGCTTTCATTTTTTTTTTAAATAAGTCTCTGTCCCCTACTCTTCCAGAGATATAAGGGAAAAGGCATATCTCTGTAAGGGAAAAGGCCAGAGATTTACTTTTTTAAAAAAATGAAAGCCGGGAATTCACAGCATTGATATACCAATATTTTAGTGCTGGTTTTTTTAATTAAAAAAATGAAACCATTCATCTTCAGTGGGGGGGGGATTGTGTTGACAATGATAACAGTCCCATCATTGAAAAGTGGGTGGGACAAAGAAAACTGACAAGTAACATTATGCACAAGGAAAAAGGTGACTCAAAATCAGCTTCCATAAAAAGATCAGCATAAAAGTGGTCTCAAAAGAAACAGAAAAAAGGAGAAACAAAAAAAGAAGTGAAAAGCAAAGTCACAAAAATGCTTGTGCAAATCCAGGAATGAACCAAAACACTATGCAGTATGGGGCCAAAACCAAAGAAAAAACCCATTCAGCAAAGCCCATAGAGAACATATTCCCGAAGTCCAGTTTTGACTACAGCTGTCCCTAGCATATTATTAATAATCATCCACATGACCCTTATTATTTCTATGGTGTGTTATGCTGTACAAAATTCTTTACAGTCATTACCTTGTAATCTTCACCAAAATCCTTTAAGATATAGTATTTTAATAATATTTTATGATATTATGTGATTATATTTTTACTGATGAGGGACTGAGATAATGTGATTAAGGCCAGAGAACAACCATCTCTATGAAGGGAAAATGTGCCATGTAAAAGAATCCTTAAGTCTGAAGAAGATTCTTCTTCACCCAAGTGCAGTACTCCACTGGAATACACTGACGCTGTTTTCATGTTTAAAGCTGTTAGACTCTGGGTCTCATCTGACAAGGTCACAGTGTTTCCCCATTTAATAGAAAGGATGATATTAAGAGAGAGGATCTGAACATTTCACTTAGCACACTAGACTGTACCAGCTCTAGATGTACTAAGTTTTGTAACAATAAAACTGTATGTCTATGTGTATATGGCCTAGATGTCCTTTTGCCATTAAATTCTTGAACAGCTACTATTTGTGCACATATCGACTTTATGTAAGACTTAATCCCAAGCACTTTTCCCATTAACATGAAAAGCCAAGGTGGTACATGGTCTGGAATATTTGTTTGGGGTGTGCAAGATTCAGGATCAAATTCCCATTCAGTTGTTAAATATGCTGTATGACTTTGGGTAAATTACAGTTTTTTCAGTCTCAATCTAATCTATCTCACAGGAGCTGTATGAAGGTAAATAAGGTAATAACTGTAAAGCACTTAAAAAGTGCTTTGGAAATTATGAATAAATAAGACTAAGAAACTAATCTCCAACTGGGAAGCATTCAGTACACTAGCCAGTCAGAGTAGTCTTGATGTGGAAGTAATATGCCATTCCTGTTCTTACAACACAAAGTAGCAGAATGTTCATGTACAGCTTAATGTTAATTATCACACTACATGGTTTCCCATCATTATATTGATGACATCAACAATAGAGCCAGTATCTGTTCACATTCCATTTAATTACAAATAGCATGTTGTCATTTTTTTAAATGGAAAATATCTCCTCAGAACTCAGAGAACACATGGAATAATATATGTGCCATTGTGATAATCCATTAAAATGTATCGTTAAGAATCTTATACAGACAGGAGTCCACAAAGGCACTTTGTTGTTCAGTCGCACAGTTGAGTCTGACTCTTTGCGACCTCATGGACCACATCATGCCAGGCTCTCCTGTCTTCCGTCATGCTTCAGAGTTTGCTTAATTTCATGTTCGTTGCATCGATAACACTGTCTAACCATCTCATCCTTTGCCATCCCCTTCTTCTTTTTCCTTTAATCTTTCCCAGCATCAGGGTCTTCTCCAGTGAGTGCTCCCTTCTCATTTGGAGGCCAAAGTATTTGAGCTTCAGCTTCAGTATCTGGCCTTCCAGGGAACAGTCAGGATTGATTTCTTTTAGGACTGACTGATTTGATCTCCTTGCAGGACTGACTGATTTGATCTCCTTGCAGTCCAAGGGGCTCTCAAGAGTTTTCTCCAGCACCATAACTCAGAAGAATTTATTCTTTGGTGCTCGGCCTTCCTTATAGTCCAACTCTCACAGCCATACATTATTACTGGGAATACCAATGCTTTGACCATATGGACTTTTGTTGGCAGGGTGATGTCTCCATGTTTTATTATGCTGTCTAGGTTTGCCATCACTTTCCTCCCAAGGAGCAGTTGACTTTTAATTTCATAGCTGCAGTCACTGCTTCCATGACTTCCCCTTCTATTTGCCAAGGAGTGATGGGGCCGAATGCCATGATTTTAGTTTTTTTGCTGTTGAGTTTCAAGCTAACTTTTGCACTCTTTTCTTTCATTTTCGGCAAGAGGCTCTTTGGGTCCTCTTCACTTTTTTCCATTAAAGTGGTATCATCGGCATATCTGAGGTTGTTGATGTTTTCCCCAGCAATCTTAATTCTGGCTTGTGATTCATCCAGGCTGGCATTTCGTATGATGTACTCTGCATATGAATTAAATAAGCAGGGTGACAATATACATCCTCGTCACTTTGACACAGCGAGTACTCCATCTTTCTGTGTTATACCTCTGAGGATGCCAGTCACAGCTACTGGTGAAACGTTAGGTCCTACAATGCCAAGACCACGGCCACACAACCTGGAAAATCTACAGCAACTAATTAATTCTGGCCGTGAAAGCCTTCGACAACAGTTTGAACATTCCTTGGCATTGCCCTTTGGGATTGGAATGTAAACTGACCTTTTCCAATCCTGTGGCAACTGTTGCATTTTCCAAATTTGCTGGCATATTGAGTGCAGCACTTTAACAGCATAATCTTTTAAGACTTTGAATAGCTCAGCTGGGATACCATCACCTCCGCTAGGTTTGTTGTTAGCAATGCTTTCTAAGGCCCATTTGACTTCGCACTCCAGGATGTCTGGCTCGAGGTCAGTGATCACACCATCGTAGTTGTCAAGGACATTAAGGTCCTTCTTGTATAGTTCTTCTGTGTATTCTTGCCATCTTTTTCTAATTTCTTCTGCTTCTATTAGTTCCCTACCATTTTTGTCCTTTATCATGGCCTGTTTTGTATGGAATGTTTCCTTGATTTCTCCAATTTTCTTGAAGAGTCCTTCTCATTCTATTGTTTTCCTCTATTACTTTGCATTGTTCATTCAGGAAAGCCCCCTTATCTCTCCTTGCTATTCTCTGGAAATCTGCATTCAGTTGGGTAAATCTTTCCTTTTCCCCATTGCCTTTCACTTTCCGTCTTTCCTCTGCTATTTGTAAAGCCTCATCAGACAGCGACTTTGCTTTCTTGCATTTCTGTTCCTTTGGGATGGTGTTGATTGCTGCCTCCTGTACAATGTCACGAACCTCCCATAGTTCTTCAGGCACTCTGTCTATCAAATCTAGTCCCTTAAACCTATTTTTCACGTCCACTGTATATTCATAAGGAATGTGATCTAGGTCAAACCTGAATGGCCTGGTGGTTTTCCCAACTTCCTTCAGTTTAAGCCTGAAGTTTGCAATGAGTAGCTCATGATCTGAGCCACAGTCAGCTCCAGGTCTTCTTTTTACTGATTGTATAGCGCTTCTCTATCCATGTCGCCTCTTAGGTTGTTGGAAGAGGGTGTACCCTATGACCAGCATGTTCTCTTGACAAAACTCTGTTAGCCTTTGTCCGGCTTAATTTTGTTCTCCAAGGCCAAACTTGTCCATTGTCCTGATTACCTTTTGACTTCTAACTTTAGCATTCCAGTCCGCTATGATGATGAGGACATCTTTTTTTGGTGTTAGTTCTAGGGGGTGTAGGTCTTCATAGAACCAGTCCACTTCAGCCTCTTCTGTGTCAGTGGTTGGGGCATGGACTTGGATTACTGTGATGTTGAATGGTTTGCCTTGGATTCAGACTGAGATCATTCTGTCATTTTTGAGATTGTATCTCATTACTGCCTTTTGAGATTGTATCCCATTACTGACCATAATGTTATTGAATTTAATATTTGTATACATAGGGAGTTGCCCCAAAAGACTGATACAACCACTTTTAACTTTAAAAGCGGTAATTTCTCAGATATGAGGGGACATGTAAGGAAGAAACTGAAAAGAAAAGTAGAAAGGGTCAAAACCATTGGGGAAGCTTGGAGACTATTTAAAACTACACTCCTAGAAGCACAGGAAAAATATATACCGCAGGTTAGAAACGGCACAAATAGGTATAGAAAAAAGCCTACATGGTTAACAAACAATGTAATGGAAGCTGTAAAAGGTAAGAATAATTCCTTTATGTGGTGGAAAGCTTGTCTCAGTGAGGTTGCTAAAAGGGAACACAGGCTGTGGCAAATAAAATGCAAGTCTGTGATCAGGCAGGCAAAAAGGGAATATGAGGAGTATATAGCAAAAAAAATAAGGACCAACAATAAAACTTTCTTCAAATACATTAGAAGCACGAAACCAGCCAGGGAAGGCAGTGGGGCCTTTGGCTGACTGAGGGGTAAAAGGAGTACTGAAGGATAATAGGGAAATGGATGAGAAGCTGAATGCATTTTTTGCCTCTGTCTTCACTGTGGAAGATGAGAAGTGCTTGCCCACTCCAGAACCACTGATTTCGGGAGCAATATTGAAAGACCGGAGTCAGACTGAGGTGACAAGAGAGGAGGTCCTACAATTGATAGACAATTTAAAAACTGATAAGTCACCAGGCCCGGATGGCATACATCCTAGAGTTCTGAAAGAACTCAAATGTGAACTTGTGGATCTCCTTACAAAAATATGTAATCTTTCATTAAAATCTGCCTCCATTCCTGAGGACTGGGAGCAGTGATCCCTCTAAGCTGAGTTAGTGCAAGCTAGCTCACAGTTTTTTAGCCTCCGGCTCACACATTTTTGCCTTAGCTCAGAGAGGGTGGCTCCAGAGCAAGCTAATTTCTGCAGTAGCCAAATTGCTCACTCACAACTTTAATGCCAGCAGCTCACAAAGCAGAATTTTTGCTCACAAAACTCCACAGCTTAGAGGGCGTATTGACTGGAAGGTAGTAATATCACTCTGATCTTTAAAAAGGGTTTGAGAGGAGATCTGGGAAATTACAGACCAGCCAGTCTGACATCGATACCAGGTAAGTTGGTGGAAACAGTTATTAAGGAAAGAATTAGCAGGCACATTGATGAACAAAACCTACTGAGGAAGACTTAGCATGGGTTCTATAAAGGAAGATCTTGTCTCACTAACCTGTTAGTGTTCTTTGAGGGAGTGAACAAACATGAGGACAAGGGGGACCCAATAGATGTTGTTTACCTTGACTTCCAGAAAGATTTTGGTAAAGTTCCGCATCAAAGGCTCCTCAGTAAGCTCAATTGTCATGGGATAAAAGGACAAATCCTCTTGTGGATCAAAAACTGGCTAATTAATAGGAAACAGAGAGTGAATATAAATGGGCAATTTTCTCAGTGGAGGGTGGTAAGCAATGGGGTACCACAGGGATCAGTACTTGGTCCAATGCTTTTTAACTTGTTTATTAATGATTTTGAGTTGGGAGTAAGCACTGAAATGGCTAAATGTGCAGATGACATGAAGTTCTTCAGGGTGGTGAGAACCAGGGAGGATTGTGAGGCACTCCAAAGGGATCTGTCGAGGATGGGCGAGTGGGCGTCAACGTGGCAAATGGGGTTCAGTGTGACCAAGTGCAAAGTGATGCACATTGGAGCCAAAAATCCTAAATATAAACACGTTGATGGGATCCAAATTGGCAGAGACTGACCAAGAAAGAGATCTTGGAGTCATAGTCAATAACTCACTGAGAATGTCAAGACAGTGTGTGACAGCAATAAAAAAGGCCAACGCTTTGCTCAAGATTATTAGGAAGAGAACTGAAAACAAATCAGCCAGTATCATCATGCCCCTGTATAAATCGATGATGCAACCTCATTTGGAGTACTGTGTACAGTTCTGGTCACCACATCTCAAAAAGGATATTATAGCATTAGAAAAAGTGCAGAAAAGGCCGACTAGAATGATAAAAGGGTTGGAACACTTCCCTTTGAAGAAAGGTTAAAATGCTTGGGGCTCTTTAGCTTGGAGAAACGATGGCTGAGGGGTGACATGATCGAGGTTTATAAGATTATGCATGGGATAGAGCAGGTTGAGAAAGAAGTCCTTTTCTCTCTTTCTCACAATACAAGAACTCATGGGCACTCCATGAAATTGCTGAGCAGTCAGGTTAGAATGGATTAAAGGAAGTACTTCTTCAGCCGAAGAGTGATTAACACATGGAATTCACTGCCACAGGAGGTGGCGGTGGCTACAAGCATGGGCGGCTTCAGGAGAGAATTAGATAAACATATGGAGCAGAGGTCCATCAGTGGCTTAGCCACAAGGTATAGATAGGAGCTCTCAGGCTGGGGAAAGTGATGCACTATTCTTGGTGCTGGGGTGGCAACAGTGGGAGGGCTGCTAGTGTCTTAGCCCCATTGCTGGACCTCCTGATGGCATCTGGTATTTTTGGCCACTGTGTGACAGAGTGTTGGACTGGATGGGCCATTGGCCTGATTCAACATTGGCTTCTCTTATGTTCTTATTTCATAATTAGAGAAAAATTAAATACATCCAATAAACATAAGACTCTGCTAGAGGACAAGCTCTAGCAATAAACAAGCAGCATGAAAGTGAAGGAAAAAGAGCTCTCTAAAATTTTCATAGACAATTAAAATCCAACACTTTATTTTACCACATTTATATCCTACCTTTCTGCCCTCACAAGGGTCACCAAGGTGGCTAACAAAACATCCATAATAAAACCACATTTCAAAACCATTCTTCCCCACCCCAACCCACATCATTCAAACAACTGAAACCAGTGCTAAAATTCAAAGACATAAGAACAACAATTAAAAATTTGGTCAGGAAAGAGGGATCAGTGAGGGAATGCCAAAGAAAACCAAAAAGTATTCATCCACTGGTGAAAGATGGCAACAAAGAGGACAGATGAGTCTTCCTGGGGAGAGAGTTCCAGAGTTTTGGTGCCATTACCTAAAGGCCACCTTCTTAGTTGCCACCTGCCTCATCTCAGAAGGTGGAAGTGTCTGAAGATGACTGTAGTGTTTGGGGAGGTTCATGAGGGTGTAGATGGTCCTTCATATGTGTTGGTCCCAAACCACATAGGGTTTTAAAAATTAACACTCCCACCTTGAATTATGCCCTGAAACAAACTGGGAGCCACTGTAGACTGGACTGATATGATCCCTATGACCCACTCCAGTTGTCACCCTAGTGGCAGCATTCTGCACCAATTGTAGAGCACTGTGGTGGACAAGGTACATTCCCCCTCACCCTAAGAATGACCAGTGAGAGCTGATGTAATGTTGAGGAGAGTCAGTCGGAAAACAGCAGTTAGGAGAGCAGCTGGGAGTTGGCAGCTAGGGAATGAGGGTATGTCTAATTGAGTGAAGCTGAGGCAAGATCCGCTTAAACCCAGCTGACTAGAAAGAGTAAATTTATAACACAAGATCCAAGATGCTGGAATTCAAAAGTTCAATGGCACCCAAACATTGTAGCCTCTACCTCAGGAGTATCAAATATAAGGCCCAGGGGCCAGATCTGCCCCATCCAGGGCTCTTATGCGGCCCACGAGCAACTGATGCAAGGGAGGGAGTGCTGGGGGGGAGTGGGCATAGCCATTCCATTATGGTTTTAGCACAGCAGAACAACCTTGCCTGCAGCAGTCCAGCATCATGGGAGCATCTGCCCAGCATAGCACTGCTACCTCTCTGGTCCACCTCTGTGAGTTTTCCTCTGCACCCCCCTCCAACCCAAGGGGGCCCTGCAGTGAGGACACACCAACTTGGAGCTTACCAGATGCTGTCCTTCATACAACCCAAATAACTCAGTGAATTGTTGAGTGAGGGGCTGTTATTAAAGGGGTTGGGCTGCCCTGTCTGCCGATGTCTCTGAACAAAATTTGAGTCCAGTGGCACCTTTAAGATCAACAAAGTTTTATTCTGGGTATAAGCTTTTATATGCACACAGATAGGTGAAGAAGTGTGCGTACACACAAAACCTTATACCCAGAATAAAACTTTGTGGGTCTTAAAGGTGCCAATGGACTCAAACTTTGTTCTGCTGATGTCTCTGTAAGTTAGAGCACCTGAGGTGTGAAACAGTCGTGGCTCTCTGTATATTTTAAAAGATGAGGAGGATAGCAACATGTGACAGCCTGACCTTGTAACCCTGAACCTAAGAGAGAGGTGTAGAGGGTGGTAGGCACTCTGTGTGAGTGAAAAAAGGGGTATCACAAGCACATTGCAGAAATCTAATTAACTATAATCAGGGCATGCACTACAAGGGCCACATCTTTTCTACCCAGGAAAGGCTGCAGCTGGCTAACCAGTCAAAGCTGGTAAAAGGCACTTCTGGTCACAGCCACAACCTGCTTATACAGCAGGCTTGGGCCCCAGACTATGAACCTGTTCCCTCAAGTGGAGTGCAACACCGCCCAGAACAGGTGACACCTTAAATCATGGGTTAAATTTACTCACCAGCAGCATTTCCATCTTTGAGGGCTTAAGTTTCATATTATTAGTCTGCATCCACTCCAAAACTGACGCTAGGCAGGCACTGATTCAGGATTTCTGCAGCCTCCTTAGGATCAGCTGGAAGTGCAAGATGGAGTTGAATTACATCCATATATTGGTGACAATACAGTCCAAATCTCCAGATTACCTCACCCAGCAGTGTCCTGTAGATGTTAAAGAGCTTAGTGGATAACATGGAACCTTATGGAACCCCATAGGCCAAAGGCCAATGAGCTGTGCAGCAGTCCTCCAGAACTACCTTCTGAAACCCATCCTCCTGGTAGGACTGGGACCACTGCGGAATGTGCCTCCCAGTCACAGCCCAGAAAGGTGGTTCAGAAGGATACCATGAATTATGGTATCGAAAGCTGGAGAGGTCTAGGAGAATCAACAGAGTTGCAATCCCTCTGTCCATCTCCTGCTATTACTTAATAGAAACTGCCATCCTGCACAATTCTGTTTTACCAGTTCCCTATTTCCTTTATAAAAATTTGCTCCTTAATAATTCCATTTTATATATTCTGCAGAATAATGGAGATGTAGTGGTCTTCCTGACCTCAGGCAGGCTATTCCACCAGGAGGAGGCCATGTATGAGCAACTGTTGTTTTTCAGAGTTGTACCTTCAGAAGGTTTTGCTCAGATGAGTGCAGAGCAGACCCACAGATACAGTATATACTCAGATGTAAGACTAGGGTTTTTTACAGGTATGCCATCATAAAAGAGGCAGTCATCATAGATTCACATACAAGTTACAGTTATGTTCAATATTTGTGTATGTTTGTGTATAACATTGTCTTGCATTCAGGATTGTCTTGCTTTTGAGTAATTACAGTAAGTGGGTCCAAGACCATGAAGGAGTTTATAGGTAAGAACAAGCATCTTGAACTGAACCCGAAAACTAATAAGTAACAGGTACAGCAGGTGAAATATGGATACTCCACCTAGGTTGCGGTCACATGTGCCAGTTGAAGCAGAGGGGAAGCAAGGCTATTCCCTCCGGAGGAATTTGACCCACGGTTGCGAGATCACAGAGCCCTTTGTAGCTCTGGGCTCAGCCTGTCATTGTGTGATCAGATACAACTAAGGGTGAGTATCTTTTTTCCCGTCTGTTTCCCACGCGCATAAACGAGGAATTGCACATCCGCACCGAGAGCCCCTGGCACCAAGCTGGGATGCATGCGTGCTTGCGCAATCAGACCTGTCAGAACCCATTTACTACTGGAATTTCTCCAGTGTCTTTTTACTCCACTCCTGCAGCAGAGCAGTACAGGTTGTCAACAACTATGGGACGCTTCCCAGATGTTGCTGTCTGATCGCACCCTTTAGATCCGTCAGACATTCGCACCTATGTCAGATCTACTGGCGTGTGTGATTGCAGCCCTAATTTCTGATAGTGAACGAGCTGTGGCATTGTGCACTAGTGGGTTTTTGTGAATTGTCTTCAGATGCAGACACATAGGGTGCATTACATGCTGGGTCCAGTATAAGCCCTAGACTCTTAACTGAATCCATAATATTTGTAGAACTGTGTATGTATCACAAATGAACTGCGATTTGTACCATGTAGCATACAGCAGCATAAAACCACAACAGTGTAACTTAAAAATATTTCATTCATAGGGAGTGTTGTGTTCCTTCTCAGAAGCTGAAAAGGCTTAAAACTTTACAGCAAAGGAAGTTCTTTTTTATATTACCTTTGGTAGGGTTTTCATTGAGAAAGGCCTAACAGATACAAGGGATTAGATAACTGTAGAGTCTATACATAAGAGGCCCCCAACGTGGTGCCCATGGGCATCGTAGCACCCACTGACATCTTTTCTGGTGCCTGCCAAGTGTTTTTAGGAAGTGGCTGGGGGCAGGTAGGGCTTTTGCCCAGCCAGGCTTCTAATTGACTGATTCTGATTGATTAGTGCAGCTTTTTAAAATGTTGGTCTGGCAGAACAAGGATCTATTCTATACTATGTTACTGAAGTTAAGCTGTGGCAATCTTTTTGTGGCTGGCTCCACCTCCTGTGACAGCCATCTTGTTGCTGTGCCCACCATGCTATGTCAGAATTCCAAATGTGCCTGCAGGCTCAAAAGGGTTGGGGAGCCCTGGTCTAGAAGCCTTAAGCAGTCCATTTCCAGGAGCCAGTGCTACTAGGTGTGTGTGTGAAGCAGTATCAAGTCACATCCAAATTATGGTGACCCTGCAGGGTTTTCATGGCAAGAGATTAACAGAGGTGGCTTGCCATTGCCTTCCTCTGCATAGTACCCTGGATTTCTTTGGTGGGCTTCCATCCAAGTGCTATCCTGCTTAGCTTCCAAGATGTGACAAGTTCAGGCTAGCTCAGGCCATCCAGGTCAGGGCCGCTGCTTGTTACAGACCTTCCTAAGTAGAGTTACACCCTTCTAAGCCTATTGGCTTCAATGGACTCTGCTTGGGACAGTATCTTAGCATGGTTCTTGTCAGGGTGAAGATATGCATTGCTTTAAGAGTGCAATACAGACTTATAGGAGTTTCTGGGTGTTCATATGCCTATGTCCAATTGTGCCTAGCCTAAGACCCTTCTGGAGCTTTCCTTGAGGCAACACTAGAAAAGATTGTTACAATTAGAAATTCATTGAAGGATGGCTCCTATATCCACTTTTATGTAAATTATGGTTTGCTACAATACTTCCGAGCTGCGGTGGCTCAAGTGGTCTGAGACCCGGGTGCCACATGACGGGGTAAGCTCCTGTCTCTAGTTCCAGCTCCTGCCAACCTAGCAGTTCAAAAGCAAGAAATTGTAAGTAGATAAATAGGTACCACTTTGGTGGGAAGGTAACAGTGTTCCGTGTGCCTTGGTGTTAAGTCATGTCGGCCACATGACCACAGAAATGTCTTTGGACAGCGCTGGCTCTTTGGCTTTGAAACGGAGATGAGCACTGCAACCCTAGAGTCGGATTCAACTGGCTTTCGAGCAAGGGAACCTTTACCTTTACTTTACAATACTTCCTCAATGAAGGGTTGTCACTAAACTACATGTTCTATTGATATAACATCAGCAGTGGTTTGGATGTCATACCACTCCTGGTAGCCACACTGTACTTCCAGAGTGCTATGTTAGCTGTCCCTCTGCTAAACACAGAACTATCTGAACTGTTAAATTGCCATCTAAAAGCACTTAATTCCTTGACAAATGCATAATGGGTACTTGATTCGTAAAATGCCAGATGACAAAGCTTGCCTCAAAATTTGCCAGTGGACCATTTAAAGAATTTCCAGAGTGTGAGGCTACTAACATCAGGAAAGTCTGTTGACTAGGCAACTGCATCAATTCAGTAATCACTCTATTAAAGGGGGAGGAGGATTTTAGGAACCATAGGGGTAGCAATCCTATGAACAGTTACTTGAGAGTAAACCACATCAAACTCAGTGGGACTCGCTCCCAAGTAAACATGCATTTAATTGTACATCAGGTTAAATCCACTCTACTACTACAACAGAAGTAACATGGACCTCATTTGGAATACTGTGTACAGTTCTGGTCACCACATCTCAAAAAGGATATTATAGCATTGGAAAAAGTGCAGAGAAGGGCAACTAGAATGATAAAAGGGTTGGAACACCTTCCCTATGAAGAAAGGTTAAAATGCTTGGGGCTCTTTAGCTTGGAGAAACGACGGCTGAGGGGTGACATGATCGAGGTTTATAAGATTATGAATGGGATTGAGCAGGTTGAGAAAGAAGTACTTTTCTCCCTTTCTCACAATACAAGAACTCGTGGGCACTCTATGAAATTGCTGAGCAGTCGGGTTAGAACAGATAAAAGGAAATACTTCTTCACCCAAAGAGTGATTAACATATGGAATTCACTGCCACAGGAGGTCGTGGCAGCTGCAAGCATGGACAGTTTCAAGAGGAAATTAGATAAACATATGGAGCAGAAGTCCACCAGTGGCTATTAGCCACAGGGTATAGAATGAGAACTCTCAGTCTGGGGCAGGTGATGCACTCTATTCTTGGTGCTGGAGGGGGCAGCAGTGGGAGGGCTTCTGGTGCCCTGGCCCCACTGCTGGACCTCCTGATGGCACCTGGTATATTTTGGCCGCTGTGTGACAGAGTGTTGGACTAGATGGGCCATTGGCCTGATTCAACATTGGCTTCTCTTATGTTCTTATGTTCTTATGGTGTAGAAGGCAATATTCAAATGAATAGACCTACTCTATGGGTATTGAAAGAACAGTATGTCACCTGTGCCATTTTGAATAATAAAAATGATCATAATTTACAAAGACATACTAAGAATTACAATTTAATATTTTTTGTCAAAAGGGACCAGCAAACAGCTTCTGCTGAATAGATCAAGATGGGTAGCCATGTCAGTCTGTCTGTAACAGTAGAAAAGAGCAAGAGTCCAATAGCACTTTAAAGACTAACAAAATATGTGTCAGGGTATGAGTTTCTATCTGAAGAAGTGAACAGTGACTCAAGAAAGCTCATACCATGCCAAATATTTTGTTAGTCTTTATGGTGCTACTGGACTTCTGCTCTTTTCTAGCTTTGCTGAATGACACTTTACTAATTTAATGTTGGCAGGAAAAAATGTCTTCTTTGCTTCACTGCCACTTCATAGGTTTCCTGGTAGAAATTACAGACTATTTGGTCACATTCAGCTAGATTCTTTTGCCACTAGTAAATCAATTAAAATATTGCAACATCTTTCTAACATATCTCTGAAAGGTATGTAACCTCTTAACCAGTCATTTATTCTTTGGAAAATGATCAAGTCTATTTTTTGGGGGGGACAGGGATAATTTCTAAAATGGGGGACAGCTCCAGCTGAATTTTTTGTTTGAGGTTAATGATTTAAACGCACTAGAACAGAAAAACTGTTTTGTGAACGTTCTTTAAGTGTGAATCTAGGCACAGTCCAGGGTTGCCAGACCTCCCCCCCCATGGCCATTGAAAGCGGCAGTGAAGGGTAAGGTTGCCAGCTCCAGGTTAGGAACCTCCTGGAGATTTGGGGGTGAAGCCTGGGAAGGACAGGGACCTCAGTGGGTTACAATGCCATAGAGTCTACCCTCCAAAGCACCCATGTTCTCCAGGGGAATAGATCTCTGTAGCCTGGAAATTAGCTGTAATTCCCAGGATCCCCAGGTCCCACCAGGAGGCTGGCACCCCTGGTTGTTTCAGAAGAGTATCAGTAATTTCGGTGAGCACCTTTTTGCATTCAGCATTCCTCACGAAATTTCTTCTGGAGAATTCTAGTGTTCAAAACTGTTTCTGGCATCCTGATCTATTGAGAAACCTCACTGGTTCCCCTGACATTATGCCTAGAACTGCGGCCCCTTGCTTGCTGTGTTCCCCTGTTCTGCTTTCTGTGTTCATAGTAAAGCTGTAGTAAGGAGTGCGATTTAAAAATAGAATTCCTGTGGGAGGACATCCCACTACAGCTCAGCCTGCCTGCAAGCGAAACTCCTTTCCTCCTATTGTCAGCCAATGCGATTTTCCTTTTCAGCCATCACGGGGGGCCTCCGTTCGAGATTCGTCCCAGCAGCCACCGTTCTCCAGTCTGCAGGCCCCTCGTTTCCCCCCTTGGCTGACCTCTGGAAAAGCTCTGTCAAAAGCGCCTAGAGGCGTCTTTCCCGACTGCCTGGTAGCAGTCGTTGAGGAGAAAACCTGCCCCATATTAAAGCACTGCGAGTCCATGACGTCACCCCCGAGGGCCTAGTTGCCAAATACGGCTATCAGGCTGGGCGGAGCTTCCCTGTTCCATGGCTGCTTTGGTGTTTGGCGGCTGCCTCTGCTGTTGCCTCGCCTATCGCACGAGAGCGGAGGCCGTGGCTGACAGACGCTGAGGAAAACGCTCGCTGGGTTTTGCCCTTGAATCGCCGACTGCTTAACTCTGTGGCACCCAACCTGACGATTGTAAAGCAAGACGAACAAAGCTGCTTGTAAGAGCTGGAAAGGAGCAACCAATAGATTTCGCCTCCATTTTAGTGGGCAATTCTGTTCATATCCAGTTATGACTAAAAGACCCCCCTCCGAAAGTTACTTCCGTAAACGGCCGCTGAAAGTGAAAGATCTCTGACGAATTTCCATTAAACTATGACTGCCAAATTCACTATCTTATTTAGATTTAGGATAGTTTTCTTCACTGTGGTGCTCTTCATTTCCTTTGAGCGATTAATTATTAAGAAAAATATTTTCCGTTTCTGCAAGGACCAAGTCAGCCACCTAGCTCAGCCTCCTGCACAGTATCTTAGGAGGCCCTCTCATCAGAAACGGTGACAGCTGCCAATTGCACACATGAAGGCCTGATTATAGTGTGACAAATTTAGAAAAACATCTGTGAGTGGTGGTGGTAGACGTCCCGTGAAAAATATTGCATCTGATACAAAAATCTATCTACCTAAGGTTGATTTGCAGGAATGGGCAGGAATTGTGCAGCCTGGTCTTACCCATGGGTCAAGGGCAAGGCACACCTTGAATTGCAGCCTTACAGTGAATCCTAGGCAGAGTAAGATACCCTTAAAAGCAGTGGGTTTAGTCATGCCTAACAACAGGTAAGTATTAGTTTTTAAACTGTGAAGAAATTTTGTCTTGTGTGAAGTGGCTCTCCATCAACACACACAGGCAGAGATTAGGTTTTTCCTCCCTCACAGCTGTTTTTCCTAGGGACCTCAACTCACAATTGAGAATTATTTTCCAAAAGTACACTTCATACAGTTCTTATCCATATCCTTTCAATATAACATTTAGTAACCTAATCATGTGACTACATGACCTAAGCATATTTCACCAGCAGGTTTGATTTCTGTCCATCACTGAGTCTAATTTAAAAAAACAACACTAGTGGCAGTGAATTCCACAGATTAGTTGCTGCTGTGTTGGTCTTAAAGGTGCCATTGAACTTGAACTTTGTTGTATTGCTTCAGGCTAACATGGCTACCCCACCTGAATCTATGATTTTTGGGGGTATAAGATTTTGAGAGTCAAAGCTGACAAAGGGAGCTTTGACTTTGAAAAGCTTACACCCTGAAAATCTTGTTAGTCTCTAAGGTGCTGCTGAACTAGAAGCTAGCTCTCAGAATCCCCCCATTCCTCCCCCCAACCTCTCCTTTCAGGTTCTCAGCTCTCAGAAGGTTGAACAAGCCAGTATCTCCTCCCCATTTTTTCCCCTTGAAATAACACTCAGCAGTTTGCTTCTTAACATACCGATTTCTCATCTAGTTGTTTTTTTAATTTTCCCCATTTTTCTTTTGGTTAATTTACAAGGTCATATTTTTCAGTGTATCTGGAAAGTCTTCCAAGGATGTAGAAGCTCCTACCTTCTCTGTGAGTGGTGTGGTTTTACTGTTTGTTATCCTAATAGGGCCAGCCATTTCACTATTTGTTACAGTAACAGGCTGAGAACCCAGGAGGAATCACAGGAAGGGAGAGCAGTCTTGCCCAGGATCTTTCTCTGAAGGAATCTATACCCTGGCAAGGGCAGGGGCAGGCTGATCCCCCTCCTCTTTTATGGGATGCTAAGCCATTGTCAACATGCTGTCCCTTTTAGGCAATAGTCTTCAAGCTATTTGACCCTCTTCCCACCCCCTTTTGGATACCTTACAAAATCATTTTTTTCTTCATACCATTCCTAACAGATGTACAGATCACTACCTTGATTGTGGATGATCTGGCTTCACCAACCACACAGGGCCAGCCAGTTTACTATTATATATTTAGAGTTATGTTTATTTATCTATTTAAAACATTTATTAGCTGCTTTTCTACCTTATAGGAACTCAAGGCGGCTTACAAGGTAAATAATAAAATTACATAAAATACTTAAAAACCACTAGTTAAAATCAATAATTTAAAGCTGCCAGTAGGCAGAAGAACTGTTCAAATGCTATCATGAATAAAACTGTCTTCAGGTGCCTCCTTAAGATCAAGAGCAGGGGTGGCCAAACTGCGGCTTGGGAGCCACATGCGGCTCTTTCACACATATTGTGTGGCTCCCAGCAGGGCAGCTGGGGAAGCGAAGGGGAGGCATACTTTTTCTCCCTCCCTCCTCTCTATTTGCTTTCTTTGTTTCTCTCTCTCTCTCCTTCTTTTTACCTCTTTCATTCTTTCTTTCCACCTCTCTTTCTCTCTCTCTCTTAGACAAAGAAATATCATTAGCAAACAAATATCATTATCATCTGTTTTTGCCCCTTTTGTTTTTATTTTTGGCAGTCTCATTTAATGTTAATAAAAAAGCAAATTTGCATATTTTTAAATAAAAGTGTGCACATAATATTGGTTAAAGTTTTGCAGCTCTCAGACATCTGACATTTATTCTATGTGGTTCTTACGCTGAGCAAGTTTGGCCACCCCTGATCAAGAGTGAAGGGGACAGGGGCCATCTTCCTGGGGAGGTTGTTCCATAATCTTAGGGCTGCCACTGAAAAGGCCTTCACTCATGTACCTACCAGATGAGCTTCTTTGGTCAATGGATCAGTCAAGAGGGCTTTTGTGATCTTAGTTCCTGGGCAGGATGACAGTCCTACCAGTCCCAAACCATGGAGGGTTTCAAAAGTCAAAGCCAACATCTTGAATTAGGAGTGGATCGGAAGCCAGTGTAATAGTTGTATGATTGGGGGGATGTCACATGATGCCTAATAACAGCCCCAACCAGTCTATCCACAGCATTCTACACTAGCTGCTGTGTTTGAACACTCATTAAGGGTACCTCCAAGTACAGTGCATTGCAATAGTCCAGTCTATATGTAATAAAGGTATGGATCACTGTGCCTGGATCACACTGAGCCAGGAATGGGTGCAGCAGGCGCACTAGTGGAAGCTGGACCAAAGCATTACAAACCACAGCAGCCACCTGTGGGGACCACCGTGTCAAGTAGCACTCCCAAGTTGTGAACCTAGCTTTTCAAGAGGAGTGTAATCCCATCCAAGACAGGGGAGATCTCCAGTCCCTGGTCTGCCTTTCTTCTAACCCAGAGTAGCTCTGTCTTGTCAGGATTAAGTTCCAGCTTGCACACCCTTATCCAGCCCATTATTGACTCCAAGCACCAGTTTAGCACATCAGCAGCATGGTAGACATGTAGTACAGCCAAAGAATAATGGACAATTATTTATAGAGCATTATTTCAAGGAGCATGGAAAGAGTTCTCCCCTAAATATTTGTTGTTGAATTATATAGATTTTCTTATCGAGGATACTCAAGAATTTGTTTTCTGCAAGATTAGTCTCTACTAGATACTGGGAAAGGAATGTTACTCCAAATAAAGAGGAATGGTTGGGGAAACTAAAAGAATGTGTACAGCAGGCCTGTAGCTACAGTGGGGCGTTTCAGGGCCTGGCCCCCTGACTTCCTGCCAAGGCCCCCTGACTTCCATCCAGCCCCCAGGCCCCCTGGCTCTCTGGGCCACCCAGAGGACTCCCAACTCTCTGGGCCACCTGGAGGACTCCCGACCACTGCCCTTTCCCCAAACATGGCTCGCTTCCCCATGCAGGCAAGCACAGCGTGAATGCTGCAAAAGTGAGTTTTTAAAATTTTATTTTTATTTGATGACATCAGTGCACCCTGACTTATTTAAAGGCCCCCTGAATTACAAAATCCTGGCTACGGGCCTGGTGTACAGTTCAGTAAACTAACCTGTATGTTGAATGGTAAAAAGTTAAATAAGTTTGATAAATGGAATGTTACTCTGACTAGGATGGTGACGTGAACTTAATAACGTCTATATGGTTTGTTTATAGAATTGAAGATGAATTTGTAAGTTTGTATCCAACTCTCTTTCTACTGAGTACATTTTTTATTTAAAAAGAATATCAATAGCTTCCTCAGAATTAGGTGGAAAAGAAAGGCAGAGCTGGGTATCATCTGCATATTGGTGACATCGCAGTCCAAACCTCCTGATGACCTCTCCGAGTGGCTTTGTGTAGATATTAAATATCATGGGGAATAAGATCAAACCCTGCAGAACCTCACAGGCCAACAACCATGGGACAGAGCAGGAATTCCCCAGCACCACTTTCTAAGACCAGTCTCCCAAATAGTACTCGAAGCACCACAATATGGTGCCTCTTAGTCCGAGTGCCAAAAGGTGGCCCAGCAGGATACCATGACTGATGGTATCGAAGGGTGCTGAGAGATCCAGCAGAACAACCAGGGTTACACTCCCTTTGTCTAGTTCTTGGTAGAGGTAATCAACCAAGGCGACCAAAGTAGTCTCTGTTCCAAATAATGACCTAGAGCCAGATTGAAATGGATCCAGAAAATCAGTTTTATGTTCTTATTATAAAAGACAAATCAGGAATGTATACAGCATTTTTAAAAAGTAAAAACTAGAGCACTTATAAAATAGTAAACAGTATAAAAATATAACGAGACAAGCATTCCTGGACTGCCTGATTCCAGATTATCCTCAGGCAAGTTTCAAAATTTAGAAAGAGTGCTCTGTAGTCAGATCACGGCCTAAAAAGTTTTATTACTTCTTCCACTTGGGGAAGAAGCAGCCATGATGGCTGTCTCCACAGAGAACTCCAAACATATTTTAATAGTTAAGCTCAGGCCACTGTGGATATTTTTAAACAGCCACAAAATGGGGCCAGCCTGAGCTAAAATTTAAAGTTCCCTAAACCAGGGGAAAACCCTCCAGGTCTAGAGAAAAATATAAAATGTTAAAGAATAGGAATTAACACCCTCCCCCAATATCAGAAGTGATGTTTGCAAGAGAAAACCAAGAATTTAAGTGGCATATTGAGTTGCCGTAGCAACTTAAAATGGTGCCCAGAAGGGGAGATGAAATAAAGGTAGAAGGAAAGAGAGCTGGAGAGGGAAGGAATTAAGCCAGGTGAAAGTAAACAGGAGAAGGAAGCAAAGGCAGTGGATGGGGGAGTAAATAGGAGCTGAAACCAGAAGGGGGAAACAGGGACCAGGGGGGAATGGAATTTACTCCAGGAGTCCTTGCAAATCCCCATCTTGTTCATTAGAACATTAACCTTCCTGTCTTCTGCAGCAGTAATCACTGCCGCCGCTGCCACCACCACCTTTTCTTTCCTCCACACACACACACCTTTTTCTCAACTAATGTATAGACTTAAGGTGGATTGAACACGTACTGGTTGGTAACCATGTCCGTTTTTAAACAATGATATAGTTCAGACAGCCAATCAATGGGGAATATGGAAAGTAATGTCACACCAAACATCTGTAAATGTCCCAGCATTGGTTTGATGGGCGAATTGCAATCTCATTCATACCCAGAGGTGGTTTGGCATTAAAGGAACTTCTTTCCAGCAGCTTTTTTATGGGGGTGGAGATTGTGGGGAGGAGGGGGGAAGGTGGGGTTTAGGGGACAGAAGGACCTTAGCAGGTTATAATGCCCTAGAGTCCATGCTCCAAAGCAGCCATTTTCTCCAGGGGAACTGATCTGGGTCACCTGTAATTGCAGGAGATCGCTAGGTGCAACCTGGAAGTTGGCAACTGTATTTAACATATATTCAGAGAGCCTTAATCATTAGACAAACTAGTGTTGCCAGGTGTGGGTTGGAAAATACCTGGAGACTTTGGGGGTGGAGCCAGGAGAAGGTGAGGTTTGGGGAGGAGAGGAGTCTCAGCATGGTACAGTGCTATAGAGCCCACCCTTCAAAGCAGCAATTTTCTCCAGGGGAGTTGGTCTCTGTCAGCTGGAGATCAGTTGTAAAAGCAGATCTCCAGGCCCCACCTGGAGGCTGGCAACCCTATGACAAACACAGGAAGTATCAGTGAGCAGGTTTGTGACAAATAGATGCTTTGGGCCTTAGTTCAAAGTGTGTTTTTGTAACGACCACTCTTAGAATAATAGATAAAAGCAATACAAAATTAAAACTTTCTATAACTAAAATGCACAGTTCATGACAGGGTGTTAGGCGGAAGGGAAATAAGTCTAAGGGGAGGAGAAAACTGGCTTCCCAGGATGCACCCCTTTCATCACATGCCTTCTGAACTCCCCAGTTCTTTAAACCACAAGGAAGACTGCTACTTCCTAGCTTAAAGGATAGTGGTGTGCGTGTGACATTGAAACATGTGGGTCTCTGAGGTGTACATCTTCCAGTATCAGTTCTTCTCTGCCGCCCGCCCCCCCCCCAGTTTCTTTAAACTCCAAGTGCGGTCTATGTTCTCAGTTTCACAGGCTCTGCATGGGAGGGGATATTAACACTAAAGGATGTGCATGTTCTGACCTCAGTTCTTGGAAATTGGAAAAAAAGATCTGGACTGGCCATTTGAGGCGTCTAGTATCATGCATCCTATTGGGGTCCAATTCTTCCACCATAACATGCAACACAGACTGTGGAATGTTTCATAGCCCCCAGTTATCCACAGTTTTATTTGATTTTGCTGCAAACAGAACTATTTTAGTGCAGGACAACAAATTTTTTTTAAATATTTTTTTATTTTCAAAACAAACAAACAAACATAACATTGGGTTACAACAATTCATATCAGTCTTTTCCTCTATTATAGTACTTCATACATTGTCTGAATTTATATCATTTTCCACCTTGTGCTATCATATAAAACTTGCAAATATATGAATATACAATTTCTTATTTTCTACTAGTATGGACTTTGTCTAGACATTTTATTAAGTTCTTTCATTAGATATAGAAGAATGTATAGTAGGATCTTACTCCATCAAAAGTCTCAGGGACTCCCTTTGTAAAAATATGGTTCCCTCAGAAATTTTACATCTTTTTTTGTGAGTTTCACCATCTTTTTGATTTTCTGATTTCTATTCTTAAGTTTTAAGGTCTTAATTCTGTGCCTTTTTCCTTTATAAGTATAGAAATTATCTTCTGGAAGCAACCATCTATGCTCATTCTTAAAAGTAGTTTGTAGTTTCATTTGTTGATTTCTTTGCTCTCTCTGAGGTGACAAGTGACTCATTATTTTGGAAATTTCATCAGCAATGATTCCTTTATAAAGTCTCTGATACATTTTTGAAGAAGTTTTATTTCTCTTTGTAGGTGTAAACTCCTTTCTGTACATCCTGTCAGCTTGATTGTAGGTTTCCTCTATATCTTCTGCGTAGTCGTGTCTTTTTTCTCCTCTTTCCATGATGTCTGATCCGTCTCCCTCTTAGTTGTAGCCTGCTGTATTGGTATTTGTAGTTCAGTTTGTACGGGATAAAGGGCTTCTTCAACTGCCATTTTTACAGCAGTGACAGCTATGTTTTGAATCATACTCAGCAAATTCTTCAAGGAAACCTGTACTGTTTAAGTGTCTATAAGTTCTAGTACATCTGGGAGTAGAACCTCTGGCCTCTTTTGCAGTCTATCAGTGTCAGTCATTTTTTTAGAAACGTGTTAAAACAAGAGAATCTCTAAAAATATTTTCCAAGCCAAGTTTTACAAGGACGCCACTTCTAAAGAGCTTATATCATATATCAACAACAACTAATATATTCATATTAAAAAACAAAGACAGTGCTAGCATACACCAAGAATGTTATCAATTGTTTACATAACAAAACAATGCAGTCAGAACTAAATGTAGTTTTATAGTTTCAGTAAAAAAAAACATAATTATTATGGGAATGTGATATGTGAAAGCTCCAGGGTAAGATCCAATTTTCTTTTTACCCTTTAGAAAGTAAGGTCTTTATAGTCCATTATTGAATTAAAGATGTTTCTAGACCTTATTTCAACAGAGTTGATTAGTCTTTTACAAGGTCTTCGTGTAGATTCCAGATGTTTTATTTTTAACTCCAAGCAAGAAGAGGGAAATAAGTTTTTAGTTCAATAAAGTTCAAGTCAGATTTTATATTCCAGAAATTACCTTCTTAGGCAAAGTCTTCTCTTGCTTTCTTCACCCAGGAGGTTGTTTAAAGAGATGCTTTTGAGTCCTTTTCCTAGCTGCGGTAAAGAGAAGGGGGGGGCAAGAGAGAGGTTCTTCACTCCTCCATTCTGTTGTCTTTTTAAATTTTAAAGGGGCTTTGACAATGGCTAGAAAGTTTTCTGATATTGTTGCTTTAAAATGTACTCACGGTGTTATACTTCATCAGTGTTATGGATGAGCTCCCAGCTTCTCCCCCTTCTGCCAGGGCAGTCACGACTACACGCAGCCATGTCTAGCATGAATGCTCTCAGCCAGCTCCTGCATTGGGGGCAAATTTGGATCTCCAGCCCGCTTGCTGCCACTTGCAGGGGAGCCCAAATCAAGCCCCTTGCAATGAGTCCCTCTATGGGGAACTCATTGGAGTTCGGGAGCCCCTGAACCCCTCTAAGGAAGCCGGTTGACCCTCAGGACAGCTTC
The DNA here is from genome assembly GCA_029375565.1 of Gekko gecko. Classification (NCBI taxonomy): domain Eukaryota; kingdom Metazoa; phylum Chordata; class Lepidosauria; order Squamata; family Gekkonidae; genus Gekko; species Gekko gecko. The sequence goes on along the minus strand of JAPDNY010000001.1, from coordinate 84,949,770 downwards.
CCAGTGTGACTGTTTTCGTCATGCCGAAACCCCGCCTCCTCAGGACAACAAATGTTAAGAGGTTGACTATGATGTTACTAGTGTCTCTGCTGCTATATAACATTAGCTTAAATGGTGTTAATGCAAAATGAACAGGGAAGTTCAAAGAAGCTTTGAATATAGCCATTTGCTGAATATGGGACTTTTGTCTTATAATGCACAAGTGGAGTAAGTGTATGAAACAGTGAGCAAGACTGAGTTTGTAGATTATAAGTAAGGTATCCCATATTTTAGATTGTAACTAGGGCAGGGCTGGTTTTCTGCAGGAGTGCACAGGAGCGAAGCTCTGGCAGTAAGGAGCCCAGGGTCCCCCCCTCACCTTTCCTGGCCTGCTGGCCGATCCAGCAGAGTGCTGGTGCAAGCTGGCTCTCGAGCTGCTCCACCACTGCCTGGGCTGTGGCACCCAGCCTGCCCAGGCTCTGTCTGTCCTCATGCTGGCCCTGGTGTGGCGCCTCTGCAAGGTGGGCCTCAGCTACTCCCGTGAGGCCTGTGAGGAGCTCTGCCCTGGCCTCCTGCACCTACTCAGCCTCCTCCTCTGCCTCTCCCCCACCACCACCCCTAACTGCTCGAGGCAATGCACGTCCTCCATGCCACCCTTGACCCATGAGGAGCCACACACTTTCCTGCACTTGCCAGCCATCCAAGAGTCCAGTGGCATCTTTAAGACCAAGGTTTATTCAGGTACAAGCTCTCCCTCCTCTGTGAGGGCAGATCTGCGCGTTCCCCCCCCCGCCCCCAGCTAGCAATCCAAAAGAGTCCAATGGCACCTTTAAGACCAAGGTTTATTTATTCAGATACAAGCTCTCCCTCCTCTGTGAGGGCAGAGCTGCATGTTCCCCCTCCCCATAATTAGCAGTCCAAAAGAGTCCAGTGGCATCTTTAAGAACAGGTTTTATTCAGGTACAAGCTCTCCCTCCTCTGTGAGGGCTGATCTGCATGCTTCCCCCCCATAGCTAACAATCCAAAACAGTCCAGTGGAGCCTGAGTGGTGAGTGTTGCCTTCTGACACACTTCCTGCACCTACTCGACCTCCTCCTGCGCCTCTGCCCTGCCACCACCCTGGCCTCCTACCTGCTCAAGGCCATGCGCATCCTCTGTGCCACCTTCCTCAACCCATAAACAGCCACGCACTTTCCTTGCTTGCCAGCCAGGGGGTGTGGCATATGCATATGCTTGCTTGTCAGGGTGTGTGGCATATGCAAATAAGTTATGCTAATGAGCTTCTGCACCTCTTTTTCTGTGAAATGACCCCTGAATTGAGGTATTCCATACACATTTACCTCAGCCCATAGAATATAGCAGGAGCTCTTCCACAGCCTATATTTTTATCCCACACATTCTCCAAAAGAGCTCAGGTTGGTATACATTGTTCTTCCTTTTCCATTTCATCCAATATCAGCCTTGTGAGGTAGGTTGGGCTGAGAAGGACCAGCATCACCACTGGGGTTTGGCTCTGACCTAGGTTATGGTAGTATGGATCTGGAAGGTGATAGATGCAGCCTATGCCCATCAGCTCACTACCTTCAGCCAACAGTGATCTGAGCCCCTGCTTTACCACTGGCAGAGCAGGGCCCAATTTGAAACCATCAGTGGTATAGGTTTGAGAGGTGAGGGCACTGGCTACCATATTAGCCATTTCCCATACTGCTGGAGCTTGGGTAGCTTTCATTAGTTGTTCAGGAATAACTCAGAACTTCATGGCCACCATGACAATCATGGGGCTGTACCAGAACATTCTGGTCCCTATACATAGAAAGATTTATGCTTGATTTGTTTTGTTTTTTCTGTGCATGGCTTAGTGTTGGGGGATATTTTCATTGTACTCTTGTCATGGATCAACAGGTTTGCCAGTCTCCAGGTGGAGCTTGGAGATCTGGCACTACAATTGATCTCCAGTACAGAGATCAGTTCCCCTGGAAAAAAAATCCTGTTTAGGAGGGTGGACTCTATGGCATTGTACCCTGCTGAGGTCCCTCAGCTCCTTGAGCCATGCCCTCCCCAGGCTCCACCCCCCAAATCTCCAGGTATTTCTCAAACCAGAGCTGGTAACTCTATGGAATTACCACTGTATTACAGACACACAGAACCTTCACAAGGATGGGCAGCCTGTTTGGATGGTCCATCCCAGGAGGCTGACATTTCTCTCAAAAGTCCCGATCAACCTGTGGAATGCAAAAATGACCCTGGAATTGTTCTGTAGTATCCTCTCACCACCTGCAAAAGCCCTGAATGTCCTCTGGTTTACCAGTGAGTTAGGGCCAGTAAAATGGTTGGTAGATGGTTAGACAAGTAGAGGAAAACAAATTGTGACTGATCATGAGTTAATTAGGAAGCTTACTTGTCGCAATGATGAAGGTAAAGCAGGCTGGCTTCTCTGCTACCATTGCATGTCTGGAATACCATTTGATCAAGCTTTTCTAGACTGTGAGGGGGTTTGTATTTCAGGCTCATGGTAACTCTTTTGTGATACATTTTGCAGATAAAATTGTTTGCATGCATCATAGCTTGGATGCCATGATCGGTTCAATTGAAATTCAGAATTGTATTGGAGCAGATTCTGCTCCTACCTTAGATGGTTGGCTTTCAGTTGTAAAGACATGATGAAGTGGACACCCTGCTTATAAGTGCGCAGCCCATCACATCTAGGCTTCACCCTTGCCCCTCATGGCTGATAGTATCTAGCTAGTTTGGATTGGTCAAGTGGGTCCAGGAATTAATGAACATGTCACTTTGTATGAAGTCCCAACTGCTTAGAAAGTAGCCACGAGATCCTGAAGAAAGCATCTTTAAACCCAAATGACCTAAGTAAGAATTCCCCAATGTGGCAGCCTGCTACTACTTCCTCTGGCATCTGCCAAGCTTCCCAGAAAGTGGGTTGGGGCCATTGTAAGGCAGGGCTTGGTACTGGCTGCCCTCATGATGGCTGCAATAGCAGCCACAGGCACTGGAAGATGCAGAGGATTGGTAAGCACCCAGACTTTCCTCAGTGCATGGTTCCATTCCCCTTTGGACCTGACCAGTTGTTGCCATAAACTTCTTTTACAAAGCAGAGCTATGTTCTAGAGTCCATGGGCCTGGGTTGTTGCATATAGGGAGATAAGTGAGCAGACCATGCTTCTAACCAAAGTATAGATAACACTAGCCTTGGCAGACCAATGGCTGACTCTGAATAAGGCAGTTCCCTGTGTTCAACATGATTGTTATACAATTGGTTTTTTTTAAAGCAAGGAGAGAGGAGCAAGGAGAGAGGTACTGCATTTGGTTCCACCTCCTGTGGCAACCGTTGTGGTTTGGTTCTGTCTCTCAAAATTCCAAAGGTCTCCACATGGTGGGGCCTGGTTTAAACCTTCACCTATTAGATTTCATATTTGTTTGTTTACAGCCTGATAGACAATATCTAAAATAACTATCCATATTTCCACAAAACAACACAATTATTTTACTTTTAAAATATTTGTTCTGGTTTAATTATCTGTTTGTATGGTTTATTAGGCCAAAATATAGTAATTACTATATTGTATAGCATATCTGCTGGTTGGCTGTGTTCCTGATGGTCGTGTTACGTGTAATGCTCTTTAAAATATCTTTTTCAACCCCAAGCATGTTACCAACTTATTCACAGTCCCCCAAAGTTATTTCAAATACAAAACTTATTTAGAAAAAAAATATGCAATGTCTTCAGAGACCTGCTTGACACAGCACAGAAGTTAAAATATATTAAAATTATAAAAACAATAATAACTACTACTATTTTGGTATTAAAAGCTACTGATTGGTCCAGGAGAATCAACAGTAGGGGTTCCTAATGTGGCACCCAAGGGCACTGAGGCACCTGCTGACACTTTTCCTGACACCTGCCAAGTATTTCGTGAAAATGGGCAGGGCCAGGTCAGACTGTTGTTCAACAGTGCTTATGATTAGCCATTTGAGATTTGATTGGCTGTGCACATTGATCTTCACTGTGTTACTGAAGGTAAACTGTGTGCATGTAAGAAAATATTTTTAAATAATATAATTTTGAAAGGCATCCTGTTCAACATTGCCAGCAGAGCTCCGTTTAAGGGTTACTATTTGTATAATCCATGACCTCACTACCTGACATTTTGTGGTTGGCTCCACCTTTTATGGTGGCCATTTTGTGGTTGGCTGTGCTTCCTGCAGCAGCCATTTTGTAGTTACACCCACCTGCAGCAGCCATTTTGTAGTTACACCCACCAGTATTCTCTCTGAGTTAGTGTGAGCTAGCTCAGTTTTTTAGCCTCCAGCTCACACATTTTTGTCTTAGCTCAGAAAGAATGGCTCCAGAGCAGACTAATTTATGCAGCAGCCAAATTGCTCACTCACAACTTTAATGCAAGTAGCTCACAAAGTAGACTTTCTGTTCCCAAGACTCCACAGCTTAGAGGAAGCATTGGTGCCCACCATCGAGTGTCAGAATGCCAAAGATGCCCACAGGCTCAAAACCATTAGGGACCCCTGGTTTTAAGATTTAAATGATTGGTGTGGGTTGCTTCCCCCCCTCATTTTTAGGATATTATCCTTAGGATACTTTCTGGGAGTAAACATCATTAAACAACATGGAACTTATTTCTGAGTAGACTTGTTTAGCATTGCTCCTTTAGTTGACTTAATTTTATTTTCAAATGGACACTTGCTTTCCTTTTGTTATTAAACTGTAGCCTTGAAGGGGTCATGTAAGCTACAGAAACCCTACAGCAGTAAACTCTTAATTGCTGCATTTGTGCTAGGTGGCTGTAGCAATGGACAAACTGAATATAAATCTCCAACTTGATCTAAATTTGAGCTAAGACTCAGCCCCAGAACTTTTTTTGAAAATGGGAATTAATAAATGTGGCTCTGGGAATATGTAGAGCAGGGGTCCCCAGCTTTTTTGACCCTGTGGGCACATTTGGAATTTTAACACAGTGGGGTGGGCAGTGTTCCCTCTAAGCTGAGTTAGTGTGAGCTAGCTCACAGGTTTTTAGCCTTTGGCTCACACATTTTTGTCTTTGCTCAGGAAGGATTGCTCCAAAGCAGACTAATTTATGCAGTAGCCAAATTGCTCGCTCACAATTTTAATGCCAGTAGCTCACAAAGTAGAATTTTTGTTCACAAGACTCCACAGCTTAGAGGGAGCATTGGGGTACAGCCACAAAATAGCTGCTGTGAGAGGCAGAGTCAGCCACAAAGTGGCTGCAGCAGGTCACTTCAACCACACAGTGAAGATTCTTGTGCTGTGGTGGCAGATGCTGCCAAAGCAACATTTTAAAAAATCTGCAGAGAAGCCTTGCTGGGTAAAAGCCCCACCTAGCCCCGCCCACTTTCTAAAATCACCTGGCAAACGCCAAGAAAGGTGTCAGTGGGCGCCATGGGCATCACATTTGGGATCTCTGATGTAGTGTGTCCCTTGCCACCTGAAGAAGCACAGCTGAGTTTAGGAGGCAAGGCTTCCTTGTTCACTGGGGTTGCTTCCTGATACACTTGAGCATCATTGATCTTATTTTTAGAAATGAACCATTTCTTTCCACCTTCCAGACTTAAACTGTAACAGCTTTACCATGCCTTTGTATAACTATTCTTCACATGATGTTGTGGCAACATCAATTTCTGTTGCACTTCAAGCTGTGTGTAGTCCCTTTATTAAGCTGCACTGCCAGCACCACTGTTTCAGTTTTCATGATTCCCATTTACCTGGACATTGCTAGACCCAAGAACCAGTGCCAGAAGCTGTAGAATTTTCACACTGGAACCTAACTCTCTCAGGCTTTATGAGATTTCTTTTTATGTACAGACTGACTGGAGAAGAGGGCATTGAAATGGTTGCAGAGTTCTCTTTCCTCACACTGAATCACAGCAGCAAACCCTAGTTTATTTGGCTTTTTACTGCTTCAGCATAGGTGAGCCATCTAAACCACACTTTCACATAAGCATTCATTATGGAAGCCTATGTGAGGTTGCTTCCAGACTTGGGTGGTGTGTTTTTACTTCCAAATCTCCTTTGCAATTTACTTAGATTTCTGTCATGCTCGTTTCATATATTGAATGTTCAGGCTGTGGCTGTGTAGGAGAAGGCATAAACATTTTCTGTGTCTTTGGAAGAAAGCTGCTGCGGGAGGCGGCGGCTGGGCTTGCTCGAACACTGTGTAATTCGAGCCTTACTTCGGTTGGTTTGTTTCCTCCCCCCTTCCTCCGGGTTTATCTTTTTTTTTTTTCAGTCGCGTTAGCTCAGGCAGCCGATCGGGGCTGCGAAATACTCCTTGCTTTCTGTTGTTCCTGTTGCCACAGGCACGGTGAAATAGCAGGCACTTGCCTTTGCTGTTCTACAACCTGGAAAAAAACACCCGTTACCCCAGAGCTCTCCAGATCGTTGGACCCAAGCTGGCATTCAGGCTGGAAACATGGCGTGCGCAAACACAATGAACTGTGCGCACAGTCAGTGTGGGGGGCAGAGAGGAGGGCTTATAAATGGGTAAAAGGGGGGGAGTGAAACGCAGAAACAAGTATTACCCCAAATGCTAGTTCATATTTTCTAATCAAACCGTTTTAAATGAGGGGGAAATACTGTTAATTAACAAAAAGGCACACCAGGCGTGGGGTTGGGCTTTCCCGCGGAAAGCAGCATGGAGAAATTTTCGACTGCAAAACATGGAAGCCTCAGGGTCATTAGAGCGCCAAGAATAGACAGAAGGCGGATTACGTGACGCACCCAAGCGGAAAGGAAATCCGGACGGAAAACCGTCTCCTGTAACTGAAAAGGGGCACCGAGCTGTAGGTCCGCCATGAGATAAATCACAACTCCAGCCGCTTCCCTTCGCTGTCAAGCAGCCAATTCCAGTCATCCCACCCAGCCCCCTCCCCGCCACTTTGCCAATTTTCTCTTGGCGCGTGCGCACATTTCTCTCTCAGTGTCACGCGGGAGAGGAGGACGGCAAGGGAAGAAACAACGCAGACCTCCGCAGGCGAAGTAGATCTGCTAATGTCCTACTTCCTGTTTGTTTTCTTACGTCAGTAGCGCGCGCCGGTGAACGCTTCCTGTTTTGGTGTCGCTTGCGTCTTTCCGTAAAAGAAACGAGCAGATGACAGAAATGGCGCTGCTGGTGAGGGATCCGTTGGCTTCAAGAGTGGAATTGGTGTTGCTACCGGCTGGAGGTGGTTCAGTGCGGAGTTTGCTGTGCGCCCGTTGCAAGGCACTGGTAAGTAGGTGTCTGTGCAAGTGGTGAAAGGAGATACAAGAATGAGCTTTTTGTTTCCTCCTGTTTGAAAGTGAAGGGGATAGGCTAAAGAGTATTATGAAAGTATATCTTACACTTCCCACCATATTGAAGTGTGTGCTCTGTTATGCTAATGAAACAAAATACCATCGTTGTGTCTTGTTCAGGATAACTTACTGCTCTCCTAGTTATATATCGATAACCTATTATTACCAATGAGGACTGGAAAATTGCCCGCAAGTCTGTATTTTGGGGTGTTCACACTTTTTGTTAGTCGTAGTTAATTGATCTTCATGATGTACTTTGATCTCCATAATTAATATTTTTCTTAGTACTTTCATTTTTACCGTTTCTTCATTTATTGTCTTTCTCACAGAGACTAAAATAAGGTTACAAAAAAGTAAAAGCCAGCAGTGTTTAAAATATACAAACCTTTTACAAATAGTGACCAAGCATTAAAAATTATGACAATGAGTTCCTAAAAAGCATTCTGTAGAGTAATACTAGTGTGGGTGTATTGCTGACCTTATCAGTTAAGTTTTTTCACTAGATGGTATTCACAATAGGTTTTTAGGTGTGCTAGTCTTTCAGAGCAGCACTTTCAAAAGGTGTTGTTCATGTAAATGAAGCTGTTGGTAGTGAAGCATATCAGGACATCTACTGATACGTGCCTCTCAGGCCATGAAGGATTTCATAGGTAATTGTTAGCACCTGGAAACTCACGAATGACAAATGAAGCGACTGCAGTATAGGCGTAATATGTGAAGTCTGCCTTGCTTCCTGGTAATAATCAATAATCAACTTCAAAGTTGTCTCTGGAAGTGGTTCCGTTTTCTATATTGCCCCTTCCCAAGGATCTGAACATGTAGCAACAACTAAAAATAAAATGTCCACAATAAAAAACACATGCCAGTTAATGAGGGGGGAAGCGAGGCTATTTGCTCCATAGCAATTTGACGTGCCACTGCGTGATCAGGCACACTGGTGGGTGAATCAAGTTTTTTCCGTTGTCGCATGTTTCCGGTGCGCTTCAATGAGGGATCACAGACGCAATGGGAGCGCGCCAGAGTGATCACACAGGGAAGTCTGTTTGCGGCCCGTTGCAAACCCATTTGATACTGCACTTCCCCTAGTATTTTTTAACTCTGCTTCTTTGGCGGAGTGAGGCGGGTTGCCAACAGGTGCGGGACACTTGCCAGATGTTCCCACGTGATTGTGCCCTTAAAATCTGCCCGGCACTCGTCCCTATCGCGCATCTACTTCTGCATGTGAACGAGACCTATTTATGTTAAAGTTATCTCACACTTATATAACCTTTAGTTGTTGTTGAAATGTGAGGCAAAAGGCAACATGCCACAGGAGGTGGCAGCAGCTACAAGCATGGACAGCTTCAAGAGGGAATTAGATAAACATATGGAACAGAGGTCCATCAGTGGCTATTAGCCACAAAGTATAGATAGGAACTCTCAGTCTAGGGCAAGTGATGCTCTGTATTCTTGGTGGTTGGGGGGGGGCAACAGTGGGAGGGCTTCTACTGTCCTGGCCCCAATGCTGGACCTCCTGATGGCACCTGATATTTTTGGCCACTGTGTGACAGAGTGTTGGACTAGATGGGCCATTGGCCTGATCCATCACTGGCTTCTCTTATGTTCTTAACATTCCATATGTTTTTGTAATGCTTTTTCCAGGATGTATACAGGGTCTGACTTTAGGCTTCAGAAAGGAAGTAGTGTTGTAACTAAGTAATTTGGAAGTGTGCTGTTCTTCTAATACAGTTGATCTCTGAGAGGTGTCATATGAAGTACTCGATGGGAAGGTTTCCTAGAAAAATTCACAAAGATCTTAGTTACTAAGCAAATATAGTTTACAAAAATGCTGGAATAAAGAGATCCTACCTGAGTATTCTGATGTTACGTATTGAAATCAGTGCAAGAGGGAATAAATACATGGATTGCTAAATTGTGTCCTGTTCATCTGCTATGAGTGATCATTTATTTGGTACCTGCTTTCATATCATCATTCTAATTTTCCACCTTCATGTATATCACTATAAACAGATGCTTTCATTTCCAAATGTGTACTTTATTTTATGGTCTAGACTGCATAATTTATTACGTTTTTGTGTTCAGTGCAAACAGAGTCCTGAATCTTCCTGCTATCCTTGAGAGGACTGCTAGCATGTTACCTTAAATAGCAGTGTAATTTTATGCTGAGCTATTCCTGTGTAAGCTCACTGAAATCAGTGAACATTGATTGGAGTGACTCTGTATTGGCTTGTACTGCAAGTAACTTAAATAGCAATCATGATATACTGTTGTAACTAAAACAAATCATTTAACAATGTTTTATTTTTTAAAACTTCTATCTAGGGATTTGAAGAAGAGCACTTTTATGTCAAGTGTAATGGCCGATGTGTTAATTCTGAAGATGTGCTGCAGAATGGAGCTGTCTACAGTCTGGAGCCCAGATTGTGTGGTGGAAAGGGAGGTTGGTTCACTGCTACTACTTTGTGCTGAGCAAGAGCTACAGCTTTTAGACAAGAGTAAAATGATACTCTCGTTCATGCTATCACTGCAAGTAGCTTACAGCTGTAGCTGTGAAATGTAAGGCTAGTTTCCAGATGATCTATAGCTATAGGACCAGAATGCTTTTCATTTAAAATGATACCAAAGCTCTTTCTCTGCTCAGTGAACCCACTGTGCAGCAAATGAATTGGAAAAGGGCTACTAGGTTGATTCTTTCAAATAAAACAAGATGTCTTTTGCTTTAAAAACATTTAAATGAATGCTATGACTTTTTCTGCTAGTTTTCTCTTGAATCCTAAGGCTGGCTTTCCATGGTGTGTTTAAACTTGTGCTTATAATCCTAAAGTGCATTACACGTTAGAATTTGACTGGATGAACTTTCTCTTCAGGACAGACCTTCTTTCATTATCATTGCTTTATAAACCAAGCAATTCACTTGGTCCAGTGATGCCACACCTGGCACTGAAACTCCACTAGAAACTAAACAGCTGTTTTAATGGTTTTCTTTTTAAAAGAATTTTATTTGGCTACTGAAGTATAGTTAATTTAAAACAAAAGTGGGCATATGCACATCATTGGAAGGAGGAAATTCCAGATTCTTGGAAATTACCTCATAATTTCATTCTGCTTCCTGTAAATCTGGAGTTATTTAGTTCTGTGTTGGGAGTCACTGGAAAACCAACAATTCTTCTTTCAGTCCTGGTTAGAGATAAGGTATTGGCTTAATTACTCTCACTGAGTATGTCTGAACAAGCTATCTTTCTTTGTTCTGTGATTTAATTAGAATTATATGTATCTTTTGTAAATAGCCTTGCAAAAATTTACAGACTTACAAGAGCCAGAACTCCTTTGCAGCGCATGCTTGTTTTCTGTGGTACATTTTTATAGACTCCACAAACTGTTTTGATATGCCTTTCAAACATTCCAGTACTATTCCATTGGTACAAGAAGGATTAATTGACTATTGCTAAGCAATGTGCTGATACTAATACTTATTATAGGTCTCTTAGAGGTATGTATTACACACTTGGGCAAATACTGATAGTGGCAAGACATACAAATTTAAATTACTTGACAGAATGTCAGAGGTCCTGGGTGCCTCTACTACATTGCTCGAGTGTAAACAAGAGCACATGGTCCCCTGTGACCAGTTGTATGGTATGTTTTCTTTAAGTGCAGGGAATTAAACAAATTTGTAATTAAATACAAGCTTCTCTAACTCTAATTACTGGATCTGTCTGTACAAAGAACAGATGTAGAGACTAAATTTAGATGAGAGTGTAACAAACATTCTTCCAATTTTACTTTTCCTACATACAGTTATTAGAGTTCCAGAAGAACTTTGACTTGATAGTGAGATTGTAGATAGCTTGAAATAATGCAATTTAGACCATGGCCTTTTAAACCTTTACAGTTTTGGTCTCAGCTGAGGATGGTTAAACATTAATAATATTACCATGTTCTAATAGTCTGCCTATTATGGAGCTGGGGTTCTCATTACCGTTTTCTTTAAATTGAATGATGTTTTAATTCTCTGAAGGATTTTCTGACTCTTGTACTTCTGTTGCTGATATCTGTTGTTGTTTATCCTAGGTTTTGGATCTATGCTGCGAGCACTTGGTGCTCAGATTGAAAAAACAACTAACCGAGAAGCTTGTAGAGATCTTAGTGGAAGGAGGCTTCGCGATGTCAACCATGAAAAAGCGTAAGGTTTTCCTCTTGGACACTCTGAGTTGATCCAAGACTTCCTTGAACACTTCTGCAAGAGTGAAGGAGGCATTTTGACAGATTCTGCTTTCTTGCTGGAGCTCCCATGTGCTCATGTCGAGCTGTTATGGAGGGCCCCACTGATGCTCAGTAGTGGCTTTTTGGAGAAAGGGAACCAAGGAAACTGCTGAGAGAAGACGAAGGTGGTAAAAATTATTCCCACGTTCTCACTGTTTGCAGAAGCTGTGGATCATCCCACAAAATAACCATATTTCACTCACTGCTCTTCTTTGGGAGAGAATGTTTCAGTTTTTGTGGAATTAAAACATTCAGTTAGGAGCACTGTAATTGGTATGAAATATCAGAGCGTTTCATCTCGTCTTCATCTAAGCTTCAGAAATAATCCTTCTTTTTCATTAGCTTGGTTTTAAAGGGCTGGTTAAGATGTCTGTGTGTTTCCAATTTCTCTGTAGCTGCCTTGGACCAGTAATGTCCTTGTTGCCAAGTTCTGCCCTGAGCTTACTTATACAGCATCTTTACAAAGTAACTCAGTTTTAGAGGACTGTAACTGCTTGGTCACATTAATCACCCCACATTTTTAGTGGCATTTACTGCTTGTATGTAATTTAAACAGTGGAAGCTGCTTGGAAGGAGTGTTTAGAGTGAAACTAAGAAGGGTATCAGGAGAATTTTTTTAATGGGCAGACCTTTCTTACCTCCTTCTAAATTTTTCTGTAATAGTAAGTTGTGAGGTTATACTGTCCTCACCTCCCTCTTTGTGACACTTGTCCAGGTTCCTTTCTAACTCAGTTCCTTTCTTCTATAGTAGGTTTTCAAAGTTTATGCAGGCAGGTTGGAGGAAGTTTTCCTTTTGCATCTAGGATCTTTGCTCCAGGCACTAAGTGGCAAAAATTAGTGACTAGAAGATTCCATACCTATTGCAGAATTTGACATACTGAAAAGTGTTTGATTTCTTTACTTCCAGAATGGCTGAATGGGTGAAGCAGCAAGCAGAACGTGAAGCAGAAAAGGAGCAAAGGCGCCTGGAAAGGCTGAAACGCAAACTTGCTGAGCCAAAGCACTTTTTCACTAATCCAGACTATCAGCAACAATGTCATGAGATGGCAGAGAGGCTGGAGGACTCTGTCCTTAAAGGTAGTACTGAAAACATGGAATCTGGGCTTCTGAGTAGCGGATCTGCTTTATTAGAAGCCCTTACTATGTAGACACTACCATGGTCTCTCATGCTGCTAGTTACTGTTTTGGTATCATAGAGTCTTGTTTATGGAAGCTTTTATAATCTGAATCCAGAGGTTTGGAAGCAGCCTGTATGAAACTGAACCTGTTTGACTTTGCCAGGATTCCATGATCTCTTCCATGGTTACATGGCTGGCAGATTAGCTCAGTGGTCTTCATCACCTTGTGGTAAAAGTACAAAGATCATATACTTACAAACATGAAAAGATTTGCTATTTATGATTCAAAGTTAAATTTAATGGGGTTCGCTTTGGTGGTTGTTTCTGGGCAAATTCATATCAGCTCCACTGATTTCATCAAAAAAGCTGTCTTTTTAAAAATCCTCCTGATAGCATTATCAGAGTTTCAGTAAATGGCATAACAGAGAGTACCAGTGGCTCACCACTCTCTATACTAGCTACATGGGATCGGAAACCATGAACAAAAAAGATTAGAGATTAACAATTAGCATGTTAAATGAATTTTGTTCTTTGAGGATTAGAGTTAAGGTAAGGAATGGAAATGTAGCTACCTGTCATAAATTCTTATGGGCTCTTTTTGTGTAGTCTCTTCATTTAAACATAAGAGAAGCCAATGTTGGATCAGGCCAATGGCCCATCCAGTCCAGCACTCTGTCACACAGTGGCCAAAAATACCAGGTGCCATCAGGAGGTCCAGCAGTGGGGCCAGGACATGAGAAGCCCTCCCACTGTTGCTCCCCCCCCAAGCACCAAGAATACAGAGCATCACTTGCCCCAGACTGAGTTCCTATCTATACCTTGTGGCTAATAGCCACTGATGGACCTCTGCTCCATATGTTTATCTAATTCCCTCTTGAAGCCATCCATGCTTGTAGCCGCTGCCACCTCCTGTGGCAGTGAATTCCATGTGTGCCTCGTGCACAAAGTGTGAGATCTGAAGTGCTGAGAAGTCAATGAAGTAGGAGGAGCTGAAGTTTTGTACTTCTCTTCAGGAATGCAAGCATCTTCCAGCAAGATGGTGTCACCAGTAAGCAGTGAAAATCAAAAGTGCCTGAAGGAGTCTGGGAATGGGACAACACCTGAGAAGAAAAGATGTCTTTGGTAAGCATTATAGTACTCTGTACTTACAATGTGAGAAGGGAAAATTGTAAGAAAACATCAGAAATGACTCTTTTTAAAGTAGAGGGTGAGGAATGATGAAATAGTTACTGCTTAAAACTGTTTCATAGAATCTTCAGCAATTCAGCCTGCTGGATTCTCTGTCCAATATAGCATTCAACAGAACTGTAGGGTAACTTACTGGAACAAAAAAGGGGAAGGGGACAAAAACTGAACCTAAAACCTAGAATCCAGAACCTGACAAAGGTTAGTCAAATGTAAAAAAGGGGGCCAATATTAAAAACTTAATGAAGGAAATATATAAAAATACATGTTTTAATCACAAATTTAAAATTATATAAGGACCCAATCACACGTTATGTATAAATAACAAACAATAAAACACTAGGGTGTATAAATCTGACCTGATGCGTTTCAGTCTACATAGGCCTTCCTCAGAGGTCAGTAGTGAGGAACATATTGGCTGTTATAAAAATATAGTACAATCATGTAAATACAAAGCATAAATTCAATGAGGACCAGAAGCAAGTTGCTGTAAAAGATAAAAAATGGAAAATTAAACACATGTATTAAAACAAATAAATAGACTGTAAATATATATTGCCAATAAATAAATATATACCATTGACTTATTTTCAAGATAAACCACCAGGCACAGAGTAAAAAATAAATGAGGCCTCCAATAGTGCCATCACATGCCAAGTAGTTCTCAGATATAAACCTAAAGACAAAACATGTATAAATCAATGTATCCCACAATTTAGAGCCTAAATGCAAAAATAATAACTAATAAAAAAACATAATTACTTCTGGTCCAGGAGTCACCTTCCTATGACTGTAGAGCCAAATAATCCTCAAGCAAAGAGCAGTGTTGGTCAACTAAAAATGCTGGAGCTTTATAGCTGGTTAAGGGTGATGTAATCCCTATAGGGTGTCTTGAAGTAGTCATGTGATTGCACATTTCACATAGAGCATAACATTAAAAAATATATGGAGGCATAATACAGATTCCAAACTTGATGTAAAACAGTCAAAGAATCATACATACTCTATACTTTCTAAATTATATTGCACACCAATCAATTTGTTCATTCAGACCATATGGGATTAAAGCTTTAAGGGCATGAATCCAGAATCTTTTTTTCAGTTGCTGAGTCATCTGCAGCTGGTTGCAAGGTCGAACGTACTCAAGAGCAAAAAAAGAGAAGTCTCTGTCGTGGCCTGCGGTAGCAAAATTCTCAGTCAGAGGCGCGTTCTGTCTCCTTCTGATGCAACTTCTGTGTTCTGTGATTCTGGTCTTTAGTGGCCTTGAAGTGCACCCGATGTATTTTTTGACACCCACAGATGATACAGTAAATAAGGCCCTTTGAGTTACAATTAAAAAATGATCTAATAGAGTACTTTCTCTTTCTATCTGAATCATAGACACTATTAATACGTAACATCAAATTATAGACCTCACATCCTCCACAAGGAAAGTTGCCAGCTGGCAAACCCTGACCATCTATTCCCCTTTGTAATGCTGGAGGGGATTTTAGGCTACTTCTTACCAACATAGCTTTCAGATTCCTAGATCTACGGTAGGCAAAGAGAGGAACAGCCTCACATGAAGGAATGTTGGTTAATAAGTGCCAGTGCCTCCTAATTATGTTACTGACCTGAGTGGACCTTCCATCATGGGTTAATGGAATAATGATCTTCTTGTCAGGCTGACCTTGTCTTTGGTATCAAGAGAGAAGATCTACTAGTGTTTTTTGCCTTATAAAAAGCCTGCTTAACAGTTCTAGAAGAGTAACCCCTATCTCTAAATTGGCCCATCAATACTTTAGCTTGTTCAACAAAGTCAGAGTACTGGCTGCAATTTCTCCTAAGCCTCAACAGTTGGGAATAAGGTAAGCTCTTTTTCAGATGTGGTGGGTGAAAACTGTCACTAGATAGAAAAGAGTTTGCATCCGTAGGTTTTCTGTACGTGCTAGTCTCTATTATATTACCCACACTTCTAATGCTGACATCCAGGAAGTTCTTCTCCTTACAGTCATATTTCATTTCAAATTTGATAGTTTCATGAAGGCCATTAATAAACTCCTTAAACTCTAGTAGAAGTTGGACTGAACCCTTCCAGAGTAGAAAAATGTCATCCAAAAATCTCTTAAAGATAATGATGTTCTCAGTATATACGTTATTTGTATTGAGGATGAATCTATTTTCAAACCTATTCATAAAAAGATTTGCCAACTCAGGTGCAAATTTGCACCCCGTTGCAGTCCAGACACTTGCCAATTTTTTTTTTTTTTTGAAATTGGAAATAGTTCTTCTTTAGACAAATTTCAGCCATATGGCATAAGAAGAAAGTGGGAGGATTAGGATCTCCTTCCCTCATATCCAGTGTACTTTCAAGAACCTCCAAGGCCTCATTGTGTGGTATATTGGTGTACAGTGATACCACATCCAGAGTTACAAAAAGCATATCCTCATGTTCCATCCTGATCTTACTAATATGTCTCCAAAAATCCATAGTGTCTCTAAGGTATGTATTAGTTTTAGGGATGAAGGGTTTTAAAAAATCATCCAAGTAACTAGCTAATGGTTACAAGATGGACCCACACCCCGAGACTATAGGTCTGCCTGGAACAGGCAGTACACCTTTATGGATTTTCGGTAAAAGATAGAATTGTGGGGTTCTGTTTTCCGATTGTAGCAAGAAGTCATAGGTGGGTCTACATATATAGTCTGCTAGTAGGGCCTCATCTAGCATCACAACAACCTCCTTTCTAATCCTCTGAATAGGGTCCTCCTTGCTTACACTATAGTGAAGAGTGTTACTAAGTTGGCCTCCATAGTCTGTTTTGTCCCATATAACCAAAGCACCCCCTTGTCTGCTGGCTTAAAAACAACATCTTCTAGGTTTATTAAATTATTCAAAGAGCTTTTTTCCACCCTACTCAAATTATGCCAAATTTTACTATTGGTATCATACATTTTATTAATATCATCCATAGCCAATTCTTGAAAAGTTAAGACTCTAGGGTTTGGGGAGGGTGGATTAAAGGTGGGTTTTGGTTTAAATTTAACCACCTGCCCAGTAGGTTGGTCAGTGCTATTCTTAAAATAATCTGCTAGTCTTATCTTCCGAAGAAGATGTTGCATTTCCACCATAAGTTTGAAATCGTTATGCTGAGGGGTGGGGACAATTGAGAGTCCTTTTTTCAAAACAGAAATTTCTAATTCTGTAAACTGTTAGATTTACTACCTGTTTGTCTTCTGTATTTTCTTTCTGTGAAATATTCTTGGCTCCTGTTTTTCCTGTGTCCTGTTCTCCCTGTCTAAAAAAACGTTTGTGGCTAGAAGAAGTGAGTATTGAGGTACTGGGTTTATTGGAACTCCACCTATTAAAGCTGATAGAATGAGTCTCATTGCCAGAATCACTCTTCTCTTGTTCAGAACTCCTCTCTTGTTCAGAACTCGTGTTAATAGTATTATTGAAAGGTACTGACTTTCTTTTTCTGTTCTTTCTATAATTATCATTCCAATCATAAACCTTGCCCTCCTCATAATCTCTAAGATCCCTCTGGAATTTTTGTAATTTAACCTCCTTAATGGCAGCAAATTCTTTCTCTATATTTATCTCTAACATAGACAGTTTCTCAGAAAAAGGTTTATCACTCACAGTTTTTTCAATATCCATTTTCAAAATTTCTCTTTCTTGCTGCAATCTAAAACTCTCAGCTTTGGCTGTCTCTATTAGAAGAGCCATCAAGTCATAAGAACACTTGTTCAGGATGGCATACCATTTTCCCTTGAATTCTGAATTGTCTGGGAACATGCCTGGTTGTTTTCTAATCCTTAATCCTCTAGGTATAATCTTATTTCTCAAGTCATTACATAAAGCTCCTGAATGCAGATCTATTTTCATCTTTCTAAGTTTTTAATATTGGCCCCCTTTCTTACATTTGACTAACCTTTGTCAGGTTCTGGGTAATTTACTGGATTAAATCCAGGTAGTCAGCCGTGTTGGACTGAAGCAGTAGAACAAATCTAGAGTCCAATAGCACCTTTAAAACCAACAAAATTTTATCAAGGTATGAGCTTTCATGTGCATTTGAAAAAGTGTGCCTTGCACACAAAAGCTCATACCTTGAATAAACTTTTTTTGGTCTTAAAGGTGCCACTGGACTCAATTTATTTTATTGGATTAAAAAAAACAAAAGCCCTGCAATGTAACAGTTCCAGATCATGAGCTGGAAAGGTTAGATACAACAGTGTAACTTGAGTTCTGCTTCTTTGTGAGCTACTTGTAGTTGGATTGGAGTTCTACTGTTCTATCAAATTTATAAAGTTGTGTGCTAAGAGGCACAGGCCTATCAAGACATCATCTCACTTATGTTCCTGTTAACATTACCTAAATTATTTGGCTTCTCTGTCATCAAAACAAAAGCTCAGACTTCATAGGCCTCCCAGCCTTGCCTGTGGGGCACGCGTGCTCTTGCCTGTGACCCACATCTGTTATGCCTGTTGTGCCTTATCAAGACAATGGCTGAATACTCAGACACTTATAAAATAGATTTCTGTTGATTGTGACAGGCTGGGGGTAGAAGGATTGGAAGACCCTGATAGTTCTCCAGACAGCAGTGACAGTGAAGGTGACGAAGCCCCTAGTACATCAGGAAATTGCAAGGCTTCAACTAGTGACCATTTCAAAATGGCTCCAAGCACAGGACAGTGGCCTTGTGGTTCAGAGGATTCCATAAGTTGCAGTTCAGTCTCTGACACAGCAGAGAAGTCACAAGAGGAAATGGAGTCTACTGGGAAAGATCTGGTAGAGGAGTTACCTAGCGGTGAAACTGCTGATGATGAGAACCGTGAAGCAGCCCAGACCCTGACGGAAGGAGAACAAACAGATGCCTCAAAATTTCAGCAAGCTGTGAGTCCACTACAAGACCGTGTAAGTATGAGCAAGTATTTCTGACTGGAAATGGACTTGTTTTGCTATTTCAGTGCTCTGTGCATCTTTTAAAAAGAGATCTCTGTGTGTGAGATACATGGTTCACCTTGTTAACAGATACACCTTCCTGGTTACACTGCAGTATTATGCCAACATAACACAGCTTGCATAATGACACTTTCACTAGCACTAAGCAAAGCAGAGTTATATTGAAGACTTGTGTAAAATCACATGTGCATGTGTCTGCCATGTGTTTCCACTTTCAGAAGCCTCTGAGGAAGGCAATAAAACACAGGAATTCCCCAAATCCCACCTTGCCTAAAGCACCTAGAAATGCTGGCTCTAAATTACAGTTAAGTTTGCAGCTGCAGCTCTGTACCTAATATCAGGCATACTACTTACTGATTTTTTAAAATTTAAAACACTTTTATGCCACCTTTCCACTCAATTAGGGTCCCCAAGGCGGCATACGTAAAAGCACTGAAGGATTCAAGCAATTAAACATTTAAATTATAAAATAATTCAATAAAAACAAACAGCACCAGAACCAGGGAGGAGGGCCAGTACAGTTATTGGAAGGTATGCCAAACACAGGAAAAAAGTTTCATCTGCTGGCGGAAGACACTGTAAGAGGGAGACAGATGATTCCCCCTGGGAAGAGAGTTCCAAAGTTTTGATGCCAAAGTGATTGATGCTGCTACTCAACTGGCAGGGGCAAATGATGCAGGGCCTCCAAAGATGACCAGAGTGAATGGTTAGGGTCATATGGGAGAAGGTGGACCTTAAGGAGTGAGGGGGCTGTACAGGGCTTTAAAGCTCAATAGCAGCACACTGAATTGAGCCCAGAAGCAAACTGGAAGTGTAGATGGAAGAAGACTGAAATGATATGGTTCCTATGACCCACTCCTTTCACCACTCTGGCTGCAGCATCAGCAGTCTATATCAACTGCGGCTTCCAGATTGTCTTCAAGAGCAGCCCCACATAGAGAATGTTGTAGTAATCTTAATCTAGATGTTACCCAGGCATTCCCCAGAGAGGCAAGTCTTTTCTGCCAGGAAGGGCCACAGCTGGCTCATTAGCTGAATCTGATGAAAGGCACCCCTGGCCACCTTTGCCACCAGTTTATCCAACAGGAGGCCCAAATTCAAGAGCACTCATGAGATGTGAACCTGCTCTTTTAAGGTGGAGTACAACCCCATCCAGAACGGGGCAACTCATTTCCTGGGTCAGACCCCCTCCCTGACCAGTAGCACCTCCATTAAGTTTCAGCTTGTTAGCACTTATCCATTCTGAAACTGCTTGCAGGAACACTCACTTATGGTTTCCACAGCCTCCATGGGATCTGCTGGTAGCACAAGATACAGCTGAGTGTCATCTGAATATTGGTGGCAACTCAGCTAAAATCTCCAAATGACTTCTCCCGGTGGCTTTACATAGCGGTTGAAAAGCATGGGGGACAAGGTGGAACCTTGGAGAGCCCCAGAGGCCAAAGGTCAGAGCAGCTGTCCCCTGGCACCACACTTGTCACCCTCAAGATGGGATCAAAATCACCGCAGAACAGTGCCTCCCAGTCCTAAAAGGTGATCTAGAAGGATACCATGATACAATATTAGTGTTGTATATGTTATGGCTCATAAGATTCTTATATTGTGTTACAACTGTGATCCTTTTCATATGCATCTGGGAAAGAGTCCCATTAATCAGTGATAATCCACCCATTTTCAGATCAGAGGGCTTTGGATTAAGACATTAAGAGCTGAACTTTAGTTTTAAAGGCAACTGTCTGCTGTTCCACAGAGCTTCTGTTCCTCTGTAAAAAGTGTTTTCTGTACAGCTTCCTTGCCAGTGTTTTGAGGTTCAGACCAAATTCAGTATTACTTTAAAATATACCAAGGAATAACATAGTTGAAGGACTCACCATGTTGGATTAGCCTTAAAGCAAAGGTGTCTTTGCCCTGTAACACAGGGTTGATTGAGTCCAAAACAATTCAGATGAACATGATCAGTGTAGGATTAGAGGAGTTTTCTGTCTCATGGAGCAGTGAACTTGCAAAAGAGTCTACTGGAGGCATTGTTTCATAGTAGAGATAAGACTACAGGCACTATTGACAGTCATAGGTTTTACTGTATTTTATTGTTTATCTGGGAGCAGTGGCGCAGGCAGTAAGAACGCCTGCAAAAGTAACATCAAAGAACAGCCATTACGACTGTTTGAAACCCACCGCGGCTGGGGTGAGCTCCCAGCCCATGTCCCAGCTCCCGTCCACCCAGCGGTTCGAAAGCATCATAAATGCAAGTAGATAAAAGTGGGTGACTGCCCTAGGTGGCAGGGGCACCCCCCTCCTCCTTGTGACGCGGAGGTTTCGGCAGCGGCAGCAGTGGTGGTGATGGCAGCGAGTAGTGCCTGGCAACCTGGTGGAGCAACGTGGAGGCGGAGTCCGGAGAAGTGGAAGCCTGGAGAGCATGGTGACGTGCGGCGCAGCGGAGCCACCTGTGGCCAGTAGCCGGAACTGCAGCCAACACAGAGCCACGCACCAGGACGAGACCTGCCGGAGGAAGCTGCACGGAAGATCAGCTTCAGAAGGGCACCAGGATGCCAATATCTGAAGCCGCAGAAGGAAGCCGGATGACAACTAGCCCGGGGTGCTGGTAGGCAGTCACCACCCTGCAGACTACGTGGCCCTAGTTAGGTTAAATTGGTTGGTTAGAACCGCTATGTAAACCGCCCAGAGACCCCCCCCAGGGTTAGGGCGGTATATAAGCCGAAAGTATAAATAAATAAATAAAAATAAATTCTTGAATTGAGCCCGCCTCGGTGGGGAGGGCAGGATATAAATCAAAATAATAATAATAATAATAATGGTGGTGGTGCTGCTGCTGCTTTGCCCACTGTATACATAACTGTGGATTGTTCTATCATTGCGACCAAAACATCCACCACTTTATTTGGAGGATTTACAACAGCATGCATTGAAAGTGTTTGAGAGCCACCATAGGACTTTTAATAGAGCTTATCTTGGTTACTCTTGATTTGTTGGAAGGAAGAGAGGGAGAGATATGCACATATGTGCACATTTGTATTGGGGGAAGAAATTCTCCATTGTGTAAGAGGAAAGCCTCTCTAGGAATTGAGGTTCTCTCTTTGCTTAATTAGAAAACACAGCAGGTGATATTTCTGCAGGTAACCACTTGCTATGATTACAAGTCAAGCAAAGGCTTTAAATGAATGATTGTAGATTCCCAGGGAGGCTTCTAGTGGTTGCTGAAGCTCTGAGGTTTAGACAGATGGCCCAGACCAACAGTCATCAAGCTGGCTGTTGGTTTGCTCTTGAACAAAATGAGGTAGATGCCTTGGGGACCCAGAGCGACCTGAGCCCCAGGAATATTTGTATCCCTCCCCCCACCCCCCGTAGCAGCTTTTCTGAAAAGTGAATGCTTTGTCTTTTGGGGTGTATAGAAGCACACTTAAAACTTTGTGTTCCTCTCATTTTTAGGAAACTGCAACAATAAATCTGCTGGAATTCTACTCTGTAACTGAACTGGAAGCCCTTGGGTTAGAAAAGCTGAAGCTTGAACTAATGGCTTTGGGACTGAAATGTGGGGGCACATTACAGGAAAGAGCAGCAAGGCTTTTCTCAGTGAGAGGTCTGACTAGAAGTGAGATTGACCCTGCTTTATTTGCAAAGTCTTCAAAAGGGAAAAAGAAATAACCTGTACTGGAGTTTTTGATATTTAGGCTTCAAGTTTTGTTATATTGGTATTTGTATAATGACTTCTTTTAGTGTTTTGGAAAATATTGTATTCTTGTGTCAAAAGTAAGGGCTAAAAATCTCTGTGCCCACATTTGCCTCATCCTTGATTTTTCTGCCTGCACCATTTGCACTGGAAGACCAGGGTCAGATGCTTCTGATCAGGAAGATAGTGCTTTTAACACACTGTTTTAACAAGTGAAATTTTCAAAGTGATAAGTTGGGGGGAAATAAACTCTCTGTGAACAACATTCTAAGAGACAGGTAGCAGAAGGGAATGGCTGCTATTTGGAGAGAAGATGCAATGAAGCACCATACATAGTCAAAAAAAGTAAAGCCCCAAACTTCTGACCATAATGAATCATCAGTCCATTAGCCTTGTTAATCTTCATCTTTGTAACAATAAAATAAAGTTGAAATAGTAATAAAATTTGAACTTTGAGGGAGAGCTGTTGTTGCTTTCTTTGTTCTAGCTCTTAAAAGTACTAGCTTTCTTGCTTTGTAAGTGAAAAAATATTACTGGAAACTGTAGAACAGGTAAGATGTCCTAAAAACGATGGTCTCTATATGTAAAAAGTAGTAGAAAAATATTTTCATGTTAAAGATACTGGAACATAAGTAGAATAGCTGTCACTAGTTACTATGGAACAGGCTTGTCCTATTCTCTTTTTATTAGATAAGAGGGAAGCACTTTTTTCACCTGTTAAGGTTTTTATGAGTCCTTTCGCCATCTAGAACTATTGCCTGTTTAAAAATGCTGAAATTAAAACTCAGCTAGTTAAGATATCCCACTTAGGTTTATGCCGACTAATACATCAGTATTGGTTTTTCCACTTCCACCATTCTCCACTGATCTAGCTGACTTTCAAATGAAAAGACCTTTGTTCTGCCACTAGAGGTCACTAGGCACCAACTAAACTTGTGAATGATTCCTGAAGCTATATTTGTGAAGTCCAATGATCCATTACAATGGTTACATTGTACGTTTATTGTATGATGATGTTATTGCAAAGCATTATTTCAAGAAATATTTTTTCTTTAAATGGCATAAAAGTAGGAATATAGAGCATCCATGCATTTCTACATTCATGTTAATAATGCTGAAATGGAGCATCCATAGGATCTGATCTGATCTAATTTATTACAGCAAGAGCCAGTAAAACAGTACAATTCTGATTTAAGAAGGATTAAAACAGTAATAACATAGGAACAGTATAAAAACATTATCAAGAGAAAATAAAATTAGTAAAATAAAATATGAGAATCATACAATTTTTTCAGCTAAAGTAAGTTTACGTTATAGGATTCTGAATTAGTGTATGTGTTTAGTTTCACATACTTAATACTCCAGCTTAACTGGTTTTGGAACTATGTTGGCAGGATCCCTGTGCATTTCTGTGTAGTAGCAGGTATGGCAATCTACCGTTGTGTCTAGCTCTAGCTAAGAGCTCCCTTCTGACTTCTAACTGCATTTGATTTATGGAGACTTCAGAGACAGGGCAGGAAGCAGCTAGGCACCTCTGCACCATGCTTCAATCTAGCTCAGTTGAGGAATCCCCTCCCGGACAAAGCATTTTGTATTGAACTGTAATTGTCATTTGTCCTTGTGAGTCACTTTGGGGGTCAGTCCTTGGCTGAAGTCAGATAAAACTACAATAAATAGTGAAGAGTTCATAACACTTGTCCAACGAGGGGAGTAATTCACTAATTGGATTTCTGCCTCCCATACAGCGGTAGGAGGCATAGCAGCCCATGCAGGAAGTGTGAGGGTAGCCCTTTTTGTGTTTGCTTTAGGGAAGAAGGGTGTGGTGGATAGGGAGTTGATATATTTTACTGCTACGAACACTATATTTCATTTCCCACTGACAGTACTATAAGTCTAATGATGCAGATGAAGTTCATTATTTTAACTTTGTCATCTCTTTTGAATGCCTTGTGCACATAGTGGGCTAGAAACTAGTAAGAGCTGGTAACTAACTTGTATATTAACAGGTATACTGGTTAGCACATTGTGACAAGCTGTTTCTACCAACTGAGAGGACCCACACACCCTCTGATGAATTTTGGGGAGCTAGATTTGTTTTTAACTATAAACCTTCCCCTCAGTTACCAGGTGTTCTAAAGGTAGTGAGTGTATAGGCTTTGCATTCACTGCTGTGAGATAAGTTTTGTGGTGAGAAAGATCACTGAGGCTGGAATTGTATATAAAGAATATCGAAGACTTATTTATTTACAAGTTGTTTTCAAGGAAACCAGCAGCACAGGTCTCCAGATAGTCAGAGGAGAAACCTGGCTGAGGTACATAAATTTAAGCCAGTCATGGCTTCCAAGTGTGGCTTAAATTTTCTCCAGTGCCACAGCACAAACAGGCTTTTACTGATTAGCCACTAGATTGGATCCTTTCACACCCATGCCAGCCTGCCCTTTCCCACGAGTCCAACTAAATGTATCTATCTGAAGAAATGTGCTTGCACGTGAAAGCTTATACTGTTTGTAAAACTTTGTTGGTGTTAAAGGTGCCACTGGACTTAAACCTTGTTTTACTGCTACAGACCCACACAGCTACCCACCTGGATCTATCAAGGTCTCCTCATTGCCAGAGGCAGGTCTAATAACTGGGTACTCTATTCTTTAATCAGAAGTAGAGCTGTACCACTCTACCACACTACCAAGCAGAGCTCCCCTTCCCTCTGTCTACTCTTAGCAAGATCTGAGCTATCACTGCCCTCTCTCTGAAGCAGACCTGAACTCCTTCTGCACTCCCTCTGAGGCAGACCTGAACTGAACTATCTCCTGCTGTCCTTCCCTCCAACTTTCCAGCCTTCCTCTGAAAGGTGAATGGGTGCTGGAGCAGCACTCCCATAGGCTCTGCTGAGTGGCTGTTTTCCCCTTTAGGGGTGGGACAGCCTCCTGTCTTGTCACATGCATTAATAAAGGGGGTCCAGTTTTCCAAGTGGATAACATTATTTTAAATATTTTTTGAAGATAATTTTGTTTTTACTTAATTTATACCCCACCTGTCTCCTTGATGGTAATCTAAAGCAGTTTACATTGTTCTCTCCTTGATTTTATCCACACAACAACCAAATAAAATAGGTTAGTCTAAAAGTAAGTGACTGATGTGTATATGTCTTAGTGTGTTATCTCACACATGCATTTTGCTAGACATAAATGGAAATCCTGCAATGGAGGGAATAAGCAGCGGGGCCCCACAAGGATTGGTACTGAGGCTGGTGCTATTTAATTTGTTCATAAATGATCTGGAACTAGCGGTGAGCATAGTGGCCAAGTTTTCAGATGACACAATTATTCAGGATGGTGAAAACCAAGGCTGACTGAAGAGCTCCAGGAGGATCTCCACAAATTAGGTGAGTGGGAAACAATGTGGCAAATTAAGTTCAATGTAGGTAAGTGCAAGGTGATGCACACTAGAATTTAAAAAAATCCAACTAATGGGATTGCTAATAGGGTATGAACATGCTGAAATTGAAGTAAAGAGCCCTGGGGGTAGTAATGGATAGCTCAGTTAAAGTTTCAACCCAGTGTGCAACAATAGTGAAAAAGGCTAAGAGTATTTAGGAAAGGGACTGAAAACAGCCAGTATCATAGTTCCTCTGTTTACTGCAGCCTCATTTGAAATCCTGTATACAGTTCTGGTGACACTGGAAAGGTGGCAAATTCTGGAACTGTTTAGTTTAGAAAAAAGATGACTAAAGGGGGAAATGAAAGAGGATTATAAAATTATGCATAGATTATAGAAAGTGGACAGAGGAGTTTTCTTCTTCCAAAATACTAGAACCTGAGGGCATCTGTGATGGACGTAAAGATCTGGGACCCGCAGAAAGTAAACACAGAACACTGCTGAGTCACATGATGGAGTAGGGAGGGGGCCATTTAGCTTGGAACCCTCCATGATTGGCGTTTAACAGACCAAACAGTCAGTTTGGAATTGGCAGTTGAGAAGCAGCATTTAGTTGTTGGACAGAGAGCTAACAGGGAGTCTGCCAGTGAACTGAAGGGGCTCTAGCTTGGTAGCTCTGTGTGGAATAACCTGGTTTACTGAGTTACTCTGAAGTGGACAGTGACCAGGCGGTTAAAAACTAAGCACAATAGTGTCATACACCTCTGATATATACTCCTTAAGGAATCTGAGAGAAGTGGTTTAGTTAGGGCTGAGGAAAAGGTCTGAGCTGAGTCAGCAAATTGGTTGGTGGCCAGTTGGACTCAAAAGGGGCCAGAGAACCAAAGCCAAAAGTTAACCACGAATCAGTGGAGGAGGGTGTGATCATCAGAGAGTGTAGTGAACTATTTAACATCTGTGTAACAGAGAAAAAGAAACAAGCATTCTAATTACATAAAGAGTTCAGCCTGAAAAGCAACAAATTAACCTCCGTGTAAAACTTCCATTCCCCTGTGGTGTTTGTAAATAAAGCTTGTTCAGTTTTAAAGTTAACAAGCCGTGGTGCCTATCTATTTAATGGTAAAGCAAATACACTTAGCAGTGGTCCTTACAAATATCCCTGACCAAAAAGAAAGAAAGCAAATACCCCAAAGAGACTATTGTAGATTTGTATAGAGGACTGGTCAGGAAAATTACATGCAGCTCTGACCAGGCACAACACGCAGACCCTCACGGTACCCTGTGAGAATAAAGGGGACGCGTGTTATAGCATCCAATGAAGTTGATAGGCAGTAGATTCAGGATGAGCCAAAGGAAATAATACTATGCACGTTGAGTTATTAAAATGGGGAAATCACTGCCAGAGGCTGTAGCGCTGGCCACGAACATAGGCAGCTTTAAAATGGGTTAGACATGGAGGATAGGTCTATCGGTGGCAACTAGCCATGGTGGCTAAAGGGAACTTCTGAATACCAGTACCAGAAGGCAACATCAGAGGAAGGCCTTGGCCTCTATGCTCTGCTGTTGGCCCTCCAGAGTAAACAACTGGCCACTATTTGAGACAGGGTGCTGGACTAGATGGACCTTTGGTTGGATTCCACAGGGCTCTTACGTTCTTAATACATGTTATGCCTTAAAGTGTCCAGGTTTGTATGTGTGTGGCTGGGGGGGAGGGGAGCACATTCTGCAAACCACCAGGAATTGTTCCACTTGTTTCTAGCACTACCAGGCTTAAACTCAAACCATTTCTGATATGGGCTAGTTTTTTGGTTAGTTCATCCACCAGAGCAGTATAATACTCTACACCTGCTCAGAGGTGCTTGTCTTTTCATTAATGCATTTTAGGGATATGTCTTGATTTTTTAAAAAATATATTTTATTTTCCACATAACATGTTTACAGCAGAAATATCATACAATTTTGGAATGGTATACAAACTATTCCTTCCAATTATACTCTATGGCACTGCCAGTGTCTACTTAATATAAATAAAATTGTTTTCTTATTCACTGCCAGTGATTGTTTGTTAAACAATTACCATCGTCTCCTCGAATTCCTAGACAAATAATACATAATTTAATAAACAGATAACTAATAATTATTATTTTATTTCAGTTAGGTTTCTACCATGAATCTCAAGCTGTTTCTCATAATGTTCTGTTTCCTAAGTTTTATAATCTTTAATTACTATCATTTAAAACAATATCTATTTCTTCATAGTAGAGTTCTTGGAGGTTGTCACCTCACTTTGAGGCTTCAGAAAACTCTGAAGTAGGTCTTTCCCTGAGGCCCCACCCTGTGGGAGGTAGTGGGAGAGTTCCTCCCAAATGCCTTGCCCACCCTGCTCAGATCATATAAATTTTAATCTTACTTTTCTCTCTCTCAGGGCTCTAAAATATTAATTTCCTATTTCTTTATAGTCATCAGAAGACCTTGAGAGTTCTTGTATAGTTCTTTAGGGCATATCTCTATTGAGTTTTATTATATAGCTTCTTTTTCTAAAGCTGTTAGCATATCGTCCCCAGATTTAACATCATGAACAGTGAAGACTCTGCCTTGATGAGTTACTGAAAGATGCCCTAACAGGAACCAGCGATAGCGAATATGTCTTTCCACTAAACGTTTTGCAATTTGTTTCAGGTTCTGCCGAGCTGTTAAAATCTCATATGGTAAATCTTGATATACTTGAACTTGAGTGTCTTCCAGTTGAAGCCCATTACTCCTGACAGCTTCTAGCACAATCTTCTTTGCTTTGATGTCAGTTAGTTCAGCCACTATATCCAGGGCCGGCTCGAGGTGGTTCTGTGCCCTAGGCAGGGCGCAGATGCCAGCCTCCTGGCGGGGCCTGGAGACCCTTTTGCTGCCACTCCCGCCTCCTCCCCCGGAGGGGGGAGGGGGAGGGTGGGCAAGCTCTGCTGCCGCCTCCTGCGCCCCAGTGGGGTGTTCTTCACTGGTGGCGGCCACTGCCTCCCTCCTCCCCCCAAGGGGGGAGGGGGAGGGCGGGCAAGCTCCGCCGCCGCCGCCTCCTACGCCCCAGTGAGGCGTTCTTCACTGGTGGCGGCTGCCACCCCCCCCACCCCCCCAAGGGGGGAAGGGGAGGGCGGGCAAGCTCTGCCACCACCTCCTGCACCCTGGTGGGGCGTTCTTCACTGGTGGTGGCCGCCCCCCCCTCCCCCCCAAGGGGGGAAGGGGAGGGCAGGCAAGCTGCGCCGCCTCCTCCTGCGCTCTGGTGGGGTGTTCTTCACTGACGGCAGCGGCGGGGAGGCAGCAGTGGCAGCTGACAGCGGTGGCAGGGGGCTTTTTGCGGGGGTGAGGCGCAGTTTGGTGCCCCTGCGGGCCAGTGCAGCCTAGGCGAGTGCCTAGTTCACCTAGCAGGCAAGCCAGCCCTGACTATATCAGGGATCATAGCAGGGGAGCAGTGGATTCAAACAGTACGCTTGGCTAATCAGTGGAGCTGAAAGTTGCAGCAGGGTTTGGAGCCATTCATTTAAAGAGCCCATGAGATCTTTGTCCATTGCAAAGTTTGGGGAAATTCCCCTAAATTTGATTTTCCTTTCATGGGCTTTAATGTCCAGGAGTATAATTTTCCTTTTACTCCATGATTCAAAAGTCTTTAGTTCTTCTATTGCTTTCGTATTGTTGGCTGCCTCAGTCAATGCCTTGTCTGTTTTCTTTTTCAAGTCAGTTATATTCTGATTCATGTTGTCGAGCTTTTGATGAATTGGGGTGATGATTTCCTTTAGTTCTTTTTTCATCTCTGTAAACATAGCTTGGATATCTTTTTTTTGTTATTGAGTCCTCATGTTTTCTTGTCCCCATTTGGGAAGTTCTTTCTTCGTCTGTATCTGCTTCCAGCGGTGGAGACTCCTCCTCTGAAGTTTGCATTATTCTCTCTGTTTGTTGAGGTTCTTTGGGATTTTTTTCCCTTTTGCTCCTCTCGGCTGCCCCATTCCTCTCAACAATGACTGTTATCTTTAGAGTCCTCTATTAATCTTATTTTGACGTTTTTAGGAGCTCAGACACAGAGGCTG
Source organism: Gekko gecko (assembly GCA_029375565.1). Classification (NCBI taxonomy): domain Eukaryota; kingdom Metazoa; phylum Chordata; class Lepidosauria; order Squamata; family Gekkonidae; genus Gekko; species Gekko gecko. Next base: position 84,919,829 of record JAPDNY010000001.1, on the reverse strand, counting down.
CTTCAGTCTTGACCACGCATGCTCATGGTCACCAGAAACCCCCCAGGTCTTGATTTTTTTAAAAAAAAAAACTTCTGGGGCTGAATGCTGAAGAGTTTTGGCTCAGATTAAACTTGTTAGATGGGCTCATTTGTAAATAATTCCTAGCTCTTGGAAAGAGCAAACATTAATATCTAAAACAGGGGTGTCAAACATAAGGCCCAGGGGCTAGAACCAGCCCTTCCAGGGCTTTTATGCAGCCCACGAGCAACTGGTGCAAGGGAGGGAGTGCTGGGGGAGCCACTCCATTGTGACTTAAGCACAGCAGAACAACCTCATCTGCAGCAGTCAAGCATTGTGGGAGTGTCTGCCTAGTGCTGCACTGCTGCCTCTCCAGCCTGCCCATGTGGGTTTTTCTTTGCACCACCTCCCAGCCCACGGGACCTTGTAGTAAGGATACACCAACTCAGACCTTTTGAGCTGCTGTCCTTTATACAGTTTATGTCTCCATATCCGGGCTGTCTCTATTATTGTGGATACTTTATTAGCATCTTGTTAATATGAAATTCCAACAACTGTCATTATGCAAAGTTCTCTTGCCTCCCCAGGCTCTCTAGAAATTATCTGAATGTGCAGAAACTATATCTGGTCTGCAAGTCACCATGCAGTACAGAACCTGCCATTTCATGCACTGCAGCTGTTGATAACTTGTTGTAGAGCCACCCATATATTTTAAGTGTATCCTTAACTAAAACAAACAAAAACACACAATCCCCTGCTGTCTTTTAGCCAAGTGGAAGACAAGCTATATTCCAGAGCAAATGTTTGACCTCAGATGGAAGCAGTACTTAGGGGAAGAAGGGGTCAGGCTTAGGCTGTGATCCTCACTTTAAGAACAGAGGTGATTCAAGCAGGGTCTCATCTAGTGGAGGGAATGTGGGAAGGAGCAAGTCACACTAGGGTATGGCTGATGCTCTGCTTCTAGGCCCACCCAAAAATCTGGGTGAAGAGGATCTAGTAACTCCCTCACACAACAGTCCTTTCAGAAATCTTACTACACTTGGAGAGCCTGGATGATCCTTGATCTGCCTTCTCACCTAGTAAGTTTGTGAATATGGGAAGTGTTAATATAAGAAACCTAAGAGGGGGCCTTTCATCTGAGAAGTGCAATGTGTTTTTTGCAAACATTCCCTGTTTACAATTCATGACACCTCAAGGAGGTAGGAAATGGAAATGCACCAGTTTTCACAAACCCTAGTTGCCCATCACTGATTACTTTGTATACTTGCTGTGGTGTTGTTGGAACAACTACAGTTTCCAAACAGGCTTTCCGTATTCTGAATGTTTACCTCTTATTTTCAGTCATAATCACAAAAATTTTGAACAATTCAGTCATAATCACAATGCTTCTATCCTAAAATTAAAGGTGTGCAGCTCTGTAATAGTATTTGGATCTTTATTGTCCTATGCTGGAATCCTTTAAGTAGATGATGTAGTAAGTACAAACATCAGTTAATATTTGTGATGAACTAAGAGGTTTTATTTAGCAGGAATGGAAGAGATGTTTACTTGGGAGCCACCAACTGAACACAAGAACACAGCAGAACATAATAAACACAGTGGAGCAAATACCAAAGAGAAAGACTGCAGCTTCTCACAGGTATGCTCTGTATGTTACTGAAAATTCATTCCCCCTTCATGTGCTTAAGACCACCTAATAAATTCACAGCAGAGGTGAGATTAGAGGTGCTGCACAACTCTTACTGTAAAAAAGTTTTTCCTGTCCAGCCGGTACCTTCTTGCCCAGAATAGATTTAAATTAAGGGCAGGAGGGTCCCAGCTGGATGTTAGGAGGGAATTTTTTACAGTAAGAGTTGTGCAAAAGTGGAATCAGCTGCCTAGGGAGGTGGGGAGCTCCCCATCCCTGGCAGTCTTTAAACAGTGGCTGGACAAACACTTGTCAGGGATGCTCTAGAGGCTGATCCTGTATTGAGGAGGGGGTTGGACTAGATGGCCTGCATGGCCCCTTCCAACTCTGTGATTCTGTGATTCTATCCCGCTGGTGTTGTACAACTGCAATGTGCGGAACGGAAATACAAGTTTGAAAACATGATAAAAACACATGCAATGTAATTGGATAAGGCTTCTCCGTGTGTGTTTGCCATGTTTACATATGCACATAACCCCTTTATATCTTAGGGTTCTTGCCACAGAGACAAGTAGAAAGTTTTATTACTACTGATGTGTGAAGTCTTATCTGTGGAAAGGCAGGAAGTGCCTGGGAAGAAACAGGTTTTCTCTTAGGACAAATTACTTTACACATTAGTGAATCATTTTACACAGAAGTCTCATGTGGATCTTCTGATGTTATTGATTAAGACACACACACACACACACAACTACTTCCCATGTGTATGTGTGCATGGTTTGCCGTGAAGATCTCTGCTTGACTCTACCTTTTTCAGCCTGTAGACACCTTTAAAATTCTGACACAGGGTGGTGGGTTCAACCACAAAATGGCTGCCATGGGAGGCAGAGTCCCTGAACACCCAGAAGAAGTCCAAGTGCAGGGGGGAAGAGGGCTATTTTAAAAGATGCACTGGGAAAGAAAAATGAGAGAAAGAGTAAAACCAACACTGTGGTGACAGCTGCCACTAAAGGAACTTTATTTTAATCTGCATAGCCGATCAGATCTCCACTGGACAATCAAAAGCTGTGTGGGGCAAGGGCTGTACCTAGCGCCACCCACTTTATGGCACTTTGGAATTTGTTTTGGGGAGGGTTAACTCGAGCAATTTTCAACTTTACTTTTTGTAGAATGATATTGCATCATTGCAGAGTTTCCAAAGGTTTTGGAACTGAGCCATGTTGGACAGAGTGAGCAGGAAGAGGAGGAGGAGTTTGGATTTATACCCCTCCCTTCACTGCCCAAAGGCATCTCAGAGCGGCTTACAGTCTCCTTTCCCTTCCCCCCCCCCACAACAGACACCCTGTGAGGTAGGTGGGGCTGAGAGAACTTCTGACAGAAACTGTCCTTGAGAGAACAGCTGTGCCAGAGCTTGTGACTGACCCAAGGTCACATCAGCAGGTGCAAGTTGAGGAGTGAGGAATCAAACTTGGTTCTCCCAGATAAGAGTCTGCGCACTTAACCACTACACCAAATTGGCTCTCTCTTCTTTAGAAAAAACCTTATCTGTTCTGTGTGTTCCTGCACCCAAGATTGGACTCTTGCAGAGGCCAGTCTTGTCAATTTCACCCTTGGCTTCTTCCTAGCAGTTATCCGAGTACTCAGTATGTTGCAGTACTTATGAGAAAAGGAGTCTCTGGGTGGAAGGTGGAGAAAGATATTTTCCTCCCCATTCCAGTAATAGAACTCAGGGGCACCCTATGAAATTGATGGGCAAATAGATTCAGGACAGACAAAAGGAAGTACTTCCTTCAGTTAAATAATTATATAGTGAAATTCTTTGCTAGTGTGCATAGTGATGGCCACCAGCACAGATAGCATTAAAAGGGAATTAAATGGATTTATAGAAGACGGGTCCATCAGTGGCTACTAGGTATGATTAAAGGAAACCTCCATAGCCAGAAGCAGTAAATTTCCGAATACCAGAGCTGGAGGAAGGCAGAGGAAACCTCAGCTTCATGGTCTGTTTGTTAGCCTTCCAGAGCAAGTGGTTGGCCACCCTGCTGAACAAGGTGGACTACTGGCCTAATCCAGCAAGGCATCTCATGTACTTGTATGTGCCTAAAGCTTGCAAGGAGTATTTATTTATCTATTTTAAACATTTATATCCTGCTTTTTCTTCAAAAGGTCAAACACCACTTGTCAATAAATACAAAAGCATAAGCATCCATTTTAAAATTACCTTAAAGTAATCAAGTAATGCCAATAATACTAACAACACTAGTTTAATCACAGACAAATCCTTAATCAGCAATGAGCCAATAATAGTGCTGGAGCAAAAAATCCTTGCATCCCCCCCACCCCCTGAAATCCACAATCTTTACATGCGTGCATGGATTTATTTTATTTCCTGCCTTTTTCTCTGAGAATAAGGACTTTAGGCAGTTTACACACATATAAGGAAAACACATACAAAATATGAAAAACTTCGCCCTCCTGACATCCTCAGGCAGCTATTTTGCACAAAACTGACACCACAGCTGCAAGAGAAGAGCCTGGGGTGAAGAGGAGCCAGCACAAAGGAATGCAATTGGGCTTTTATGAGGCAAGTACAGGAGGGGGGGGATGTGGAATGGCATAGCATACACCAATCTTGTCAGATCTCGAAAGCTAGGCAGGGTCAGTACTTGGATGGAGACCACTAAGAAGGTCTCTGCAGCAGAAGGCAATGGCAGACCACCTCTGCTTACACGCTTGCCTTGAAAATCCTATGGGGTCACCATAAGTCTGCTGCCACTTGACTGGATTTTATGCACGCGTGCGCGCGCGCGCGCACACACACACACACACACACACACACAGAGTGTGTGCTGGGAGGGTGGAATTGACAAGGCTTTCTCCTCATTTCTGTTCCAGGAGTCTGGAGGTGCACCTTCACTGTGATGACACCGACAATCTCACCTCCACAGTAAAGTGAAAATTTTGCTGATAGCTGGTATATCCCAACTATTAGAATTTAGAACCAACATTTTGCTGTGGAAAGCAGGCCCTTTAAAAATTACATACATAATGTGCAATAATACATACTGCTACACTCTGGGCTCTGAAATGTGTACATAGAGGCCAGATTCCGGGCCCAGGCTCCTCTTCTTCCAGAATTCCAGCTGGTTTGAGTGGCAACCAAATGAAGCTGCACTAATTCCCACCTTCTGTAGATGTGGATTGGGCATTTGTTTTTCTGTTTAAACTACCAATTAAGAGCAGCCTGGGAAAGCTAAGTGCCAGACAGCCCTTGCAGGACCTTGCTAAATGAAGAATAGCGGAAAGTGGGCAGGGAGGAGACAACCAGTCTTAAGGCTTGCTTGCAGAAAGGGCATGGTTTTGTCATAGAAGTGGTAAAATCAAGAAGCAAAATAGCAAAACTGGGCAGCCTGTCAGGGACAACAATGTAATCCTTTAACTGATTGCATCCAATTGGACAACGTTTGAGTCCAGTGGCACCTGTAAGACCAATTTTGGTCTATTGCTTCAGATCAACATGCTACCCACCTGAATTGAATTGCATTCAATCCAACAAAGAGACGGTGAGGTGTAATGCTTAAGATATTGGACGAATATGGAGGAGTCCTGCATTCCCTTCTCTATTCAGCCCTGAAGCCAGGCACTCTCTCTCAACCTAACCTGCTTCACAGTGTTGCTATGAGTATAAAACAGAGGTGAGGAAAACCGTGCATGAACCATGAGCTCCTGGCAGGACAGGAGGAAATATAACATATTTGATAAAAATGATAACAAAAGAAGACAGGGCAAAGAGAAAAGTCTAGAATCCCATAAATTCTTGTGGAAGTTGCATCCATTAAAGAATCATTGCCATCTTAATTTTTTCTATAGCATTACTCTTATTTAATACTGAATATTCACGAAGTACCAATAATATGAAAACAGACAACCAGAAGTGGTGTTATCTTTAGCTCATACCTTTCTTCCCTGTGGAGGAACCCCAGGGTGGCACAGGTGGTTTGTTCAGGATTTCCCACCTAGGCATAGGCAGGAGGGACTCAGACCTGCTTGGCTTCAGCAAGGTTGCTCATTCATGTGCCCTACCCAACAATACTCACAGCCACTATTCTTGGAAGAATCCCAGTCTCGTGAAGGGCTGGGCATATGGGATATGTCGTGTGTGTTAAAAAATTCCAATGCAATGAAAATCTCAACTTGTGTTAATGTCAAAGAGAATTGTTATAAAATGATGTATAGATGGTATATGACTCCAAAGAAAATTGCTAATATAAATGAGAGTATGTCTAGCAAATGTTGGAAATGTAGAAAGAAAGAAGGCTCATTTTACCATATGTGGTGGACTTGTGATAAAGCCATGAGTTATTGGTCAAAGATTCATAATGAAATACAGAAAATTCTGAAATGTACTTTTAAGAAGGATCCACAAATCTTGTTGTTAGGTCTTAAATTGGAAGAGCTAAATGTAACCAAGAGAACATTGTTATGGTACTTGGTCACAACAGCTAGAATGACTTATGCACAATTCTGGAAACAAGAAAAGATACCTGAAATATGGGAATGGATTAAGAAGATGCTTTTTATGGAAGAAATGGACAAATTGACAAGAAAGCTTAATAATGAAGAAGATGAAGCATTTTTTGAAGAATGGAAAGATTTCAAAGACTATCTTGAGAAAAACTGGGATGTTAAAAACAGATTGATTTGCTTTGATAGTTATTAAGGAGAAAACAAGAAAAAGAATGATAAGATTGTTAAAATGTTACCGTAATTTGATAATGGAAGTGACATATTTTGTTAATGGTAATTAGATAATAGAGTTTATAAGGGGGTAAGAGCATTGCAGGAAGCCTTGTACTGGGGGGGAGGGGAGAAAAGAAAAAGGTATGTGATATTTATAGGATGGAATTTTAAATATGTGAAACATATCCAATAATAAATAGTTTTTTAAAAAAAAAATTCCAATGCAAAATGTATTTGTTTAGTGAATTGTCTTACCGTTTTTTCTGACAATAAGAGCCAGTATGGTCTAGTGGTTTAAGTGTTGGTCTACGATATGGGAAACTTAGCTTCAAATCCCCACTCATGCCATGGAAGTTTGCTGAGTGACCTTGGGCCAGTCACACACTCTCAGCCTAGCCTGCCTCACAGGGATAAAATGGAGGCAAGGAGAATGATGTAAGCTGCTTTGGGTCCCCGAATAAATAAATTATGCTAGATATTCTTCAGAACCATATACAGAATCACTAATTGTTTTCTGGTGTTTGCTTAGTCAGGAACTCTCCAAGCTGGGACACCACTGCAAAAGGGGACTGGAGAACCCTGGTCCTTCAGATGCCTGTTGTATATGCTTAATGTCATTCATATACATTCCAGTGTGAGCTGAGAATCCTCCAGTCAAATCGTACCCCAGACATAACCTGACTTGGTAGCCTTAAGTAAGCCACTATTTTTTTCTGCTGCAATATTGCATCAGTCATGTGAGAATAGTAGTGGACTACCTAATAGGGTTGTTGTAAGGACTTGTGGCCCTGATCTGGATGGCCCAAGCCAACCCAATCTCATCCGTTCTCAGAAACTAAGCAGGGTTGATCTTGGTTAGTACTTGGATGGGAAACCACCAAGGAAGTCCAGCATTGCTACACAGAGGTAGGCAATGCAAACCACCTCTGAACATCCCTTGCTCTGAAAACTTTAGGGGGTTGCCATAAGTTGGCTGTGCCAGTTTAGTGTAGTGGTTAAGAATGGGGGACTCCAATCTGGAGAACTGGGTTTGATTCCCCACTGCTCCACATGCAGCCAGCTGGGTGACCTTGGGTCAGTCACAAGTTTTCTCAGAGCTGTTCTTTCAAGAGCAATTCTCTCAGAGCTCTCTCTGTCAGCTTGCTGCCATAGAGGCTGGTGTGTGTGGGGGGGAATGAGCTGCTTGGAATGTCTTAAGTTTTGATTCTCTCACTGCCTCAGTGATGCCTCCTTATCTCTGTGTTTTATGTGCCTGACCTTAATTCATAGCTGTACCATCATCTCTGGGAACGCAGGTCCGTTACTTCTTGGTGGGCCCCGTTTTTACCTTCATTGGCTCCATGCCACTCAGTGACCCCTTTGAACTATGTGTATCTGTCCACCCCACACTTTTTGCTTTAGTCTTAACACAGAACCTGAAGTAGAGATAACCTGCCAATACTGTATCAATAAACTTTCCTTCTGAAAAAGCGAGTTGTTGGTTCTGATTGCTGCAGGAGTCTGACAGAGTGTTAAGACTCACTGAGGGCTCTGAATTCACACCTCACGATGAGCGGCAAAGAAGAGGAACCCATGCCTACCACATCTGGTGAGGAGATCCCAGTGACAACTGTACCACCCATCACGACGACGGGGGCCACCAAGGGAGCACAAGCACCTCTGCTAGGACACTTCTGGTATAATCCTGATCAGTGTTCCCTCTAAGCTGAGTTAGTGTGAGCTAGCTCACAGTTTTTTAGCCTCCGACTCACATTTTTGTCTTAGCTCAGGAAGGATGGCTTCAGAGCGAACTTATTTATGCAGAAGCAAAATCACTCACTCACAACTTTAATGCCAGTAGCTTACAAAGTAGAATTTTTGCTCACAAGACTCCACAGCTTAGCGGGAGCATTGATCCCGATCCTTATGACTGGTCATGGTACTCGGAGGTGACCTGAGAGACATGGAGCACCCCAGCACATCCCAGAATGACAGTCGGAGTGGGGAGACTCGAAGTGCCACTGCCAAGGATGGCTACAGCCATGAGAGAACCTGGAGAGGATCAACTGGAGTAAATGCAACAGGTGTTGTTTGCCAAACAAGATGAGCTACACCAGGAATTGCTTGAAGCTCTGATGGGGCTGCCACAACTGGTCACAACCACGGTGCAGTATGAGATGGGGCTGCAACATCCCGGGCCGAGGGGGCAACAGGCCCCAGCCGGATTGCCTGTTATTCCAGCGCAGCAACCACCAGCACCCCCTGCTGGGCCCCCAGCACCTGCCCCAGTACCTGCCCCGGTACCAGGGCTTGAACGCCTGAAGGAGCTACTGGATGCCATGTATGATGGGGACCCTGACAAGCTGGCTTTCTTCACCCTGCAAGTGAGAAAGTTCCTGAGAGATTGTATCAATAAACTTTCCTTCTGAAGAAGCAAGTTGTTGGTTCTGATTGCTGCAAGAGTCTGACACTCTCAGCCCCACTTACCTCACAGGGTGTCTGTTGTGGGGAGTGGAAGGAAAGGAGATTGTAAGCCACTCAGACTCCGAGTGAAAGCCTCTTCTTCTTCTTCTTCTTCTTCTTCTTCTTCTTCTTCTTCTTCTTCTTCTTCTTCTTCTTCTTCTTCTTCTTCTTCTTCTTCTTCTTCTTCTTCTCCTTCTTCTCCTTCTTCTCCTTCTTCTCCTTCTCCTTCTCCTTCTCCTTCTCCTTTTCCTTCTCCTTCTCCTTCTCCTTCTCCTTCTCCTTCTCCTCCTTCTCCTTCTCCTTCTCCTCCTTCTCCTTCTCCTTCTCCTTCTTCTTCTTCTTCTTCTTCTTCTTCCCACCCCCACCAAGGTTACTGACAAAATGGAAGTCAAATAACATAACAATAAAAAACAACGTAGTTTAATTTGAAATTATACCCACACCTTGAACCATGAGAAATCATGCATACTAAGCTTCCAATTTCAACATGAAAGGCTTGTAATATCTTTTATTAGGACAAACCAAAATTATACAACACATTGTGCAACTTTTCAAGGTCTCTAGAACTATTCATCAGTTGGCTATTGAAAACAAATTAAAGGGGGTGGGGCTCTTTGTCTGCATCCTGAAAGATATCTATAGCAGGGAGTCTCTCTCTCTCTCTCTTTCCACCTCTTTCATACTTTCTTTCCACCTCTCTCTTTCTCTCTCTCTCTTAGACAAATATCATTAGTAAACAAATAAATATCATTATCAATATCTGTTTTTACCCCTTTTGTTTTTATTTTTGGCAGTCTCATTTAATGTTAATAAAAAACAAATTTGCATATTTTAAAATAATGTGCATATAATGTTCATGTTCTGAGGTTCTCAAACATCTGACATTTAGGGTGATTTCCCACTAAAGCTGCCGTGGGGTTGCGCTGCCGTTTGCCCCGAGATTTTTAGTCAATTTCACACCCGAAGCCGCGGGGCTGCATTTTGACCCGCGGCTTCGCCCGATTTCCCCTGCAGTTTCGTAATCCTCAAAAAACAGGATTACGAAACTGCGGGGAAATCGGCAAGCCGCGGGTCAAAATGCAGCCCCGCGGCTTCAGGTGTGAAATTGACTAAAAATCTTGGGGCAAACGGCGGCGCAACCCCGCGGCAGCTTTAGTGGGAAATCACCCTTATTCTATGCGGCTCTTACGCTGAGCAAGTTTGGCTACCCCTGGTCTATAGGATGCTTTGGTGATGTCAGTGGGCAAAGGGTGTGACTTTCAAATTGTGCCTTCCAGTGTGAAAATATAACAACCCATAGCTTGAAAGTCTGGGAACCTTCTACCTGTCATGCCTTCTGTTAGCCAAGTCTCAGGGCTTTCAGCATTGTAGAGCAATAAGAAAGAAAGGAAAGAAAAAGAATAGAAATGCATGATCCAGTCAAGTGAAGTACTTTTCTTTCAGGTTTTTTTGACTGAACTGTGAGAGATCTCCCCCATTTAAATCAACAAGATGTAAAATGCTTAAGTTTGCTTGGATCCTGCTCTCGCTCTTTCTTCTTTACTATTGCTGCATCTCTTTTGTTTTGTAAAACCCCGGTCACTGCAGTTCTATTTTTAGTAGTGCTTAACTAGAGAGCCTAATATAACCTGACAGAGTGTAGTTAAAATGTTTTATCTTTCCTAGAATGTATTTATTGATTTATTTACACATTGCCTTTTTTCCCAATAGGGACCTCAAGTAGCTACAAAGTGGCTCATCCATTTTATCCTCCCAACAACCCTGTGAAGGAGGTTAGGGTGGGAGGGAGTGACTGGCCCAGCAAGCTTCCACAGCAGAGTGAGGGTTTGAACTTGGGTCTCTCAAATCCTAGTCTGACAACCTAACCACAACACTAAACACCAGAGGAGTTGTTAGCATTCAAAGTTTGTAAAAAAGGCAGAGCCAGAACATCCCTCTCCTGCCCTGTTGCAATTTGAACAGATATTGAGATAGTAGGAAAGACACCAAGGGAAAGGCAGTCTAGTCCACTTAAGGGTGGATGAAAAACTGCTGGTAGTAAAATAGGTCCTAGCCTGGTGATATTTTGTTTAACGCCCACGTTTTCCAATAAGGTAGTTAGAAACCAGTTTCTAAAGCTGGTGTCAGTTTTGCTTTCTCCTTCCTGTGTATATGGGAAGCTGCCTTATACTGTGTTGCCCAAGCACCTAGCCCGTTATGGTCCCTTTGACTGGGAGTGGCTGTCCATGGTCATTGGGATTGGCAGTTGCGATACAAGGAACCCCAAAACTATGTCAATTTAAGAAGCCCCATCCCATAAAAACACTTTATGATTATTCTTGCAGAAAAGACACTGAAAATATAAAAGTGAAAGCTTTATGTTTTCATATACACGAAAGCAAAGCCACATCTCCCTTTTTTCTTCTTCCAAGGGCCTTCATACAGTGATGCTCCAAACTGTAATTTACCTAGTTTTCCCTTAGATCTGGCTCCGAATATCAGTTTTCTCAGCCGCAATACCTTTGAAGTGAAGGTCATTTCCAGTCGGTAGCTGTGTAGGTTTGTAACAGTACCACTAATGAAGTTAGCTCTAACACATGAAGGCTTATTCTGGAATAGATTTTGTTAGCCTGTAAACTGCTACTGGACTCAGGGTTTATTTTGAAGATAATCGTACTGAGGATTTTCTGCAGGAATGCATGTACTCTGCTACTGAGCTACTGCCTGTCTCTGAAATGACATGGCGTAAAGCCTTTAGGGTCGTCCTTCAGGTTCCTGAAAGAACGGATCCCAATCTCTTGTGAAGGCTAATATTGTATCCATTTTTTGTATTATACAGCTTGGGCACAGAAGACCTACCTGGAACAACTCTAGCAGCCATCTTATAAACTTCCCTCTATTTCTTCCCCCCAGAACCAGGCTGGGGAATTCCTGGAGATTGGGGGTCCAGTACCTGGGAAGGACAAAGTTTTAGGGAAGGGAGAGAGTTCTGTAAAGATATGATGTCACTCTGGGACTTCTGTTTCTCCTAGATTCTGCAGTATACCATATAGTCTACCATTTCCTCCAGGTAACTGATCTGTAATCTAGACACCTTGAAGTTGGTAACTCTGTCAGGAGATAGATATCCCTGCCTCCCAATGTTTCACTTTATTAACTGTATAATTCTCTCCCATACTCTTTACCACATAGTATTTATCACAGATTTTCCCTGGCTAGGCAGCAAGAGTACTTGCTGGATTTCTGTACTTTGAACTACCTGAAAACCAGCCATTTTCATTAGGGAGTTGTTTTTGATAGTTTTAAATTATGTCTTGATGTACCTGGATTTTTTTTTTTACTATACTATGAGATCATTGAAGTGTATGCCTGTGTATTCTGTGATGTGGGGCCTGGGTAGAGTACATGTATATTCACTTAACTTAAAAAATGTATAAAGTGAACTCTTTCCTGGTAATTTTTCCCCTCAGTATTTAAATTCTGTGGTCACATATAGGTGTTAATCACATCCACAAACATATCTAATATGCACTTATGTAACTTACTAAATCATAGAGAACTGTTTTAGCTTTCCATCCACCTATCTACTTCTATAAAGAAAGAACCAGGAATTAATAAAAATGCTGTGTAATGTACAAGGGGATAGGCAGAACTAACATCTTCACTCCATAGTAACAGAACAACTCAGTAACAACTCAGTAACTATGGATGGAGGAACAGCAACCACAGAATATTACAAAAGCAGCCATGATCTGCACATATGACCCAGGTGAGACGTGGATCTGTATATTAAGTGTGGGTGTATCTTTATTCCCCCCACCTTTTGCCTGCTTGTGGAAGAGATGTGATTGGGGGTGAGATATGGTGCCATGATCCATGGTGTGTGAAGTAGGGGGGAGATTTGGAGGAGGGAAAAGAGCAGGCTAGGTAAGAAGAAGGGACAGCAGACAACTGCATGCTGTTGCCCCCTTCTGGCTCTACTTACAGCTGAACTGAAGTGATGCTGGTAACGATAGCAATAATCCACCCAGCTATAAAATCTTGCTGCTAAATGCCAGGTCAGTCACAGGAAAAACGGAAGCCATCCAGGATTAAATCATGGCATCATATCTCACCCACAACCACATCTCTTCCACAAGCAGGCAAAAAGGGGAAAAAATAAAGAGGCCTGACCTGGCATGTATCATTGAGATTTGGCTAGGAGAGGGGGGAGGCATTAACCTCTCAATAGTGCCCTCCAGGGTACTCAGTGATACACGAGCATAGGTCTAGCAGATGGGGAGGCTGTGCTGCTGTAGTCTATAAGAATTCTATCCTCCTGGCATGGTGCCCTATCCAGAACTCTAATGTACCTAATGCTGGGACTGAGAAACAGGATTGTCAGTATACTACCCACCCTGCCACCTAACAGTCTTCCTACGTGAGCTGACAGAGTTGGTCTCAGGAGTGGTACTGAGAACCCCTACACTGGTTGCCTTAGTGTAGTGTATCCACGGGGAAACCTGGACTCGGGGCAGCCATGTGAGGCCAGGCGAAGGGCCTGAGCTTCACTCCCAAAGACAATAGACTGGAGGCTCCTAGCTCCCTTCCAATCGGGGAGCCCGGGATAACTCAATTACTGTAAATAGCGAATCACAGGTGTTGTGTGTTTTGGGGTGTGGGTTCACTTGGGGTAAAAGCCGGCCTGCGAGCTGGCTTCTGTCATCTTATTCCTGTTCTAATAAAGTATGTGAGAGCTGAAATCACTCGTCAGTCTCAGTACTTTCCACTGGCAACGAGGATGGGATGCCAACTCCACAGACGAGAAAGTAAAGGCCATCACCCACGCCCCCACGCCCTCCTCCAAGGCTGAGTTGCAGACTTTCCTAAGCCTGCTCAATTTTTACCAGGCATTCCTGCCCCTCAAGGCGGCTGTGGCGAAGCCGCTCCACCGCCTCCTCGACAAGGACGCACCCTGGGCTTGGGGGCCAAAGCATGCGACGGCGTTCCAGGGCGTCAAGGACTTGCTGGTCTCCAACGCGGTCCTTCACCATTTCACGGAGTCGCTCCCGGTGGTCCTCGCCTGCGACGCCTCTCTCTACGGGGTCAGGGCGGTCCTGGGCCACCGGCTGCCAGACAGCTGGGAGGTCCTGGTCGCATATTACTCTCGGACTTTGTCTTCTGCGGAGCGCAACTAAGCTCAAATTGACAAGGAGGCACTGGCGATAGCAGCTGGGGTGAAGAAATTCCACCACTACCTCTATAGCCGGCCCTTCGAGATCGTGATGGACCACAAGCCGCTCCTGGGACTTCTCGCAGCGAATCGCCAGACCCCACAGATGGTCTCCCCCTGGATCCGGCGGTGGTCCATTTTCCTGTCAGGGTACTCTTACTCCCTCACCCATCGGCCCAGGAAGGCGATGGGTCATGCAGACGCCCTGAACCGCCTTCCACTGGCCACTGTGGACCCTGACCCCACCCCCGAACACTTGGTTGCCCTAGTGGAGACGCTTCCCGACCGGCCAGTCCATGTGCGGGAGGTAGCCTGCCTCACAGCCTGGGATCCCGTCCTCTGTCGGGTCTTGGACTGGGTGGGGAGGGGGTGGCCTGTGGCCAAGGAGGGCCCCGAGTTCGCCCCATTTGTCACTCGCAAGCACGAGCTGTACATGTACAAAGGGTGCTTGATGTGGGGAGGCCGGGTGGTGATTCCAGCGCTGCTTCAACAACGGGTCCTGGAGGCGCTACATGAGCATCACCCGGGGGTGGTCCGCATGAAGGCGTTAGCACGAAGCTAAGTCTAGTGGCCAGGCCTCGATCGGGACATTGAGGACATAGTGAAAAGATGCCAGCCTTGCCAGGTCTCACACCCGGAACCACCAAAGGCCCTGGAACGAGCCTGGGAGTCTTCCCACCAGCCCTGGTCACGGCTCCTCCTGGATTTTGCCAGGCCGTTCCAGGGGCAGCTTTTCTTCATACTTGTGGACTCCTATAGTAAATGGCTGGAGGTCGTCCCCATGTCATTGACATCCTCCAAAGCCACCATCAGGGCTATGTGGCGGATCCTAAGCACCCACGGGTTGCCAGACATGCTGGTCATGGACAATGGCACAGCGTTCACTTCCCAGGAGTTCCAGGAGTTCACAGAGTACTACGGGATCCAGCATGTATGCTCCATGCCGTTCCACCCTGCCACGAACGGTCAAGCAGAGAGGATGGTCCGGACCGCCAAGGAAGTGCTACGGCGGATCGACTCCTAGGACTGGGAGTATAAACTGGCTTCTTTCCTTTTCGGTCAGCGTATCACCCCGCACTCCACCACGGGATGCAGCACAGCAGAACTTCTCCTGGATTGCCGCCTCACATCACGCCTGGACAGGCTACATCCAGATTGGGCCCCAGAGCGTGAGCCGGACACCGAGGACCAGGAAGCCAGCCGGGGGTTCTTCCCAGAGGACCCCCATCTACACCAGGAGCTACACCGCGGGCCCACCGTGGGTTCCGGCAAGGGTAGTGTGGGTCAGGGGACCCTGTTCGTACGATGTCTCCAGTGAGGATGGCATCGTGCTGCACCGCCACATTGACCAACTTCGCTGCTGGGTGGCGCTGCAGGAGCCAGACGACTACGAGGACCCCGAAACCCAAAAGGTAGAAGGACCACAACTGGCACTGCGGGGGCCCAGCCAGGTGGAAAGCTCAGCCGCTGCACCCATTGCCCTGTCTCCAGACACCCCGACCGCCACAGATGACGCCTCGACGGCCACTCCACGTCCACCGGCACCGGTAGGCTCCCCAACCAGAACCCAAGTGCCGGCGTCCCCACCTGCCCCGGCGGTCCAGCGCTCGACAAGGGTCAGGAAGCCTCCCACGTATTTAAAAGACTTTGTTTGTGGGTGCCTCGTGGACCAAGGGGAGAGGGGTGAGTGTATCCACGGGGAAACCTGGACTCGGGACAGCCACGTGCTCGGGGCAGCCATGTGCAGCCAGGCGATGGGCGTGAGCTTCGCTCCCAAAGAGAATAGACTGGAGGCTCCTAGCTCCCTTCCAATCGGGGAGCCCGGGATAACTCAATTACTGTAAATAGCGAATCACGGGTGTTGTGTGTTTTGGGGTGTGGGTTCACTTGGGGATAAAAGCCGGTCTGTGAGCCGGCTTCTGTCATCTTGTTCCTGATCTAATAAAGTATGTGAGAGCTGAAATCACTTGTCAGTCTCAGTACTTTTCATTTAGGGAACTTCATCATTTATGCCAATGTTATCTTGTCAGAAGAGGCTCAAGATTTCATGGCCTTCATGACAACCATGGGCCTCAGGTTGTTCCACACATTGTGCTGGTCACACTCTTTTTTTTTTTTAAATCCCCCAAAGGGGTTTTTTATTGCATTTTCCAAACTACAGAAAAAGGGAGGGGTACTAACAGACAAACTACTAGAGGGGGGAGATAGGAAAGAAAATCCCAAACGTGGTGATTGTAGATAGTGCTTACAGATGTGGCATTGATAGATAAAAACTTTCAGTTGTTAACCTCGAAGGTGACATTTGAGTACATCGCTTATGGAGCTCTAGCTCATACAGACTGTTTGGAGTATACTTCTGCAATACGCTAACATTTCTTTTGTGCAAACATCAGACACTCTCATCATCTCATTGCAATAATTTCTGCCTATTACTTTCTACCCCTCTCGCTGTTAAAAAAACAAACATCCAAGTTATGCTTAAACATGATTCTCTTCAAAGAAAACCTCTCCATTTACCCTCTTATTAAGAAGGAAAAAAAGACAAGAAAAACAGACAAAGTGGAACCTCCATGTGCATAACACCCCTTTTCCCTCTTCCTTTTATGAAGTTAACCTAAATTAGTAAAATCCTTTTAAAATTAATTTAACCATTCATTATCAATTTCTGTAAAAACCCTTTCCCTTAATTTTTCCCAACATACCCCCTTAGCCAACAATCTCATCTCTAGAAAGGGCTCTTCACTATAGAATCTTCCTTAATCTTCTTTAACTCAAAGTCCATTATTTATTAAAACATATCCACCTTTTGCCCAACCTTCTGTTAGCTTTGCCCCCCCCATCAAAATATATAGTAACTTTATTTTTTAGGAGGAGAGTTTCCCCTCCCCCCCGCTTATCGTAGGAGAAACATAGCTACATTGCTGCCTCATCCAAACTTTCAGCTAGTTTCAAGTTCTTAATGGAGATTCAGTTTCATTTTAATTTTAACTGTGACACAAAGACGCCATATCAAAGGAAGCACTCCAAAATCCATGGTCTATTCATCTTCTCTTTATCATCAAGCCGCCAAGGTCCCATAAATCCTTCGGATCTTTACACCGCCTCTAAAAGTTCTCTAAATTAGTCAGCCTTATTTCCAGCTCGTTCCAAGTTGCCCTCTTTTTTTTTTTCTTTTTTAAGGTGGAGGGGAGCTTCCCCCCCCAACCTTCAGTCTTTCCCAGTCACCGCTTACAAAAATATTCAGAGTTTCTCCAAGAAGAAAGAGGGTTCATCAATGTCCAAAAAGATCACCTTCAGATATTTGCACAGTCTCTCTATCTTTCTAGAGGGGGACTCTCCCCCCCTCCGCCTGCCGAAGATGGATTCTGCATCGTTTCCAGCCGTTACTCAGAAAACACTCCAAGCTAATGTAAGTTTCCATTTCCATTCAATACTTCTCTCTTTTCTTATGCTTCTTCTTCTCTCCCCTTCACTCTCCCTTAAAAAGCATCATTTTTATATTATTATATTGTTATGCGGGGGGAGGGAGTTCCCTTTCCCCCGCTTCTTTTCTGGGAGGGAAGGGGGAGACTTTATTCCAGCTCAGTCTCTCACTATGATATTAACAGTCTTTAAAGGAGATTCTAATTCTTCCTTCTAGCCATTTCTAGCTAGCCAGATACACTGTTTTCAGTTGCTATTTTTAAAGTCCCAAATATTTGCTTGTGTGTTGCTCAATTCATGACTCTCAGTATTCCTCCATCACAGTCTCTTCATTTTCCATTTCTCTGATGTTAGTTTCCTTTATCTAGTCCTCCATGGGGGGGTCTACAGTTGTCTCCCCCACCCATGCTTGGGAGGATATATTTTTCCCTTTGATGCTTCGTTAAACTTGTACTCACACTTCTTCAGTAAGAAAATCGATTCAGCCAGTCACTTGATTACAGCTTAATCACCATCCGCTTGGTTCCCGGTACGCAAAGCCTCGGCCATTACTGGAACACAGCAGGGAGACCGTCGGGGCAAAAGGACGCCCCCACCCCCAGGCTAGAAGCTGGGGGGGGTGAACTTCAGCGCCCCTTGACTCAGGGCTCATACTGAACCCTGGGGGAGAGCGTACGATCGCCCTCCCTCTCTACCTGCTGGTCTGCAGACCGTTCCCCCAGGAGAGGGGAGAATGGCTGCCGTCAGCTTGCCAATCCGGGTGGAAGTCTCTGCCAATCCGGGCGGAAGTCTCGTGCTGGTCACACTCTTGATCTGCTATTTTGTTCTGGGCAAGAGGAATATGATCTGAGGGTGGAGGAATTGATGATGGTTCCTTTGTCATGGAGCGATCACTACCAGCTTGGGTTTAGACTTACAAGGATACCAAGGGCTTTTTACCATGTGCTTGACTTACTCCTTTTTTCCTTGACAGTCGATCCACAAGCACTGGAATTGATTTGCGCATGATTCTTCCATGTGTCTGCACTCTCTCTGCATTTTCACAGTTGTGGAGTCAGTTTATTTTCTTCTCCACACAGATTAAATAATCAAGCTTTTCAAGGGAGAGTGCTTTTGTCATCAGTGGCATCACTGGGAAGACAGTGGTATCACAGCACCTTCTTTCTCTTTATATCTCCATGAGAGAAAAGGCTAGAGAGTTACTTTTTTCTGTAAAGAAAAGCTGGGCATTTAGAGAACCTGCTTAAACTATCATGATAACAATATATCACATTATTGATATTTTAGAGGCAATTTTTTAAAAATCAAAACTAAAACCACTTGTCTTCAGGACAGGGTGTGAGGAAGGGGGAGTGGTTTGACAACGATGACAGTCCAATAATTGATAAGTGGGATGGAGGTGGGTAGGAGAGGGTGGGACAAAGAAAACCAATAGAAACGTTACACACAAGGAAAAAGTCAACTTCACATTGACCTCTAGAAAAAGATCAGGGTAAAAGTGGTTTCAAGAGAACTGGTGGGGGGATATGGGAACCTGCTCCCCTCCGAAAGCAAACATGGAAGGCACAAAAATGCATGCAGAAATTGGGGCATAAAACAAAACAGTATGGGGCCAGAACCAGTGGATAAAAGTCTATGTGGAAAAGCTCCAAGACTCTGCAGGGGTGAGGAATCTATTAAAATGAGCCACCTCCAGAGCTGATGTATCCAAATGGTTTTCTGATGGCTCTAGGAGAATTCCCTGTTGATATGATTGCTGCTCCTGCTGATGCCCTGCTTGATCTCTGGAAAGAGAAAATGACCCAGGCAGTTGGCACAATCACTTCCAGGTACCCTCTCTCAGGTGTTAGAGCCCAGGTAGCCTCTTGGTTTACTGATGTGATGAAAAGACAAAGGAGACAGCTAAAGCAACAGTAAAGGAAGACTGGAGTCTAATCAAATAGGACACGGGCAAAAGCTTATTTTAAAGCATACTCAGTGGTGGTAATGGCAGCAAAGAAACAACAGTTTTCTGCATTGCATTGCATTTGCACAGTGTAGACCAGTGGAGCTGTTATGAGTGGTTACAAAGCAGAACCAAGGACCCAGGCATAAAGATATGCACAGACAATAACAAAAACACTGTGTGAACAGGCTATTGAGCCAATTAGTGAGAATGACTCCTTTACATTTTTGTAATCAGTTGTAAAAATATCTTTCTAGCTCTTCTCTTAGCTCTACCTGCTGTGGGGTGAGGAGGAAGGGAAAGTGATGGTAAGCTGCTTTGAGATTCCTTATGGTGGAGAAAAGTGGGGTATAAAAACCAACTCATCTTCTTCCTCTTCTTCTTTTTGCTCTTCTGGGGGGAGGGGTGCTGGCTGACTGGGTTCAAGAAGTAGTTAATGCTTCCTTAAGAGAGGGGGTGGTTACCCCAGCCTTGAAACAGGTGGTGGTGCATCCACTTCTTGATCCAGGAGATTTTAATAACTATTGACTAGTCTCAAATGTTCTACTCTTGAGCAAGATGATTGAACAGATGGTAGCTGGACAACTCCAAGCCTTCCTGGATGAGGTAAATTGTTTAGATTCCTTTTAATCTGGTTTCAAGCCTGGTTATAGGACTGAAATAGCCTTGGTTACCCTAGTTGATGACTTGCATTGGGAAATGGACAGAGGGAGTGTGACTCCGTTGAGTCTCCTGGACCTTTCAGTGGCTTTTGATACCATGGATCATGGTATTCTTCTGGACCACCTATTTGGACTGGGACTGGGAGGCACCATTCTGCAGTAATTCTAGTCCTTCCTGGAGAGTAGGTTTCAGAAGGTGGTGCTTGCTGTCTGCTGTTCATTCCCTTGGCCTTTGGCTTATGGGATCCCACAAGGCTCCATCTTATCCCTATGCTCTTTAAGATCTCTGGGTGAGGAGAGTCGGGCTGATTTGTCACCAATATGCAAATTACACTCAGCTTCTCCAGTATACTTTTTAAGATCTACATAAAACCACTGGGTAAGGAGATTTGCCTGCTGTGTCACCAGTATGCAGATGATAATCAGCTCTATCTTGCGCTTCCAGCTGATAGAAACCCTGAAATGGTGCCTGGAGGTAGTTTTGGAGTGGATGCAGGCTAATAAACTGAACCTTAATCCTGACAAGACAGAAGTGATACTGGTAGGTGGAAGGTCTGATCCAGAATTTAAGGAGTCACCTGTTCAACTTCTGGATGATGTTGCACTCCACTTGAAGGAACAGCTCCATAATCTGGAGGTGCTCTTGGACCCAGACCTACTGCTGAATAAGCAGGAGGCAGCTGTAGCCAGTAGTGCCTTTTCCAGCTTCAACTGGTTAGCCAGCTGCAGCCTCTCCTGGACAGAAAGGATCTGGCCAGTGTGCACACCCTGGTTACATCTTGATTAGATTACTGCAATATGCTGTGTTTGGGACTGCCTTTGAAGAGTGTTTGGAAACTTCAGTAGGTACAGAACACTGCAGCTAGGATGTTGACTGGAGTAGATCATACGGACCATATCACTCCATTCTTGACCCTCCTACACTGGCTTCCAATTTGTTTCCAGGCACAATTCAAGGTGCTGGTCTTGACCTTCAAAACCCTATGTAGTATGGGACTGCCTAATCCTTTATGAACCTGTCCAACCATTATGGCCATCTTTGGAGGCCCTGTTTCAGGTGCCCTCGCCTTCTGAGATTAGATAGACGGCAACCCAGGAGAGGGCCTTCTTAGTCATGGCACCAAAACTCTGGAACTCTCTCCCTAGGGAAATTTATCTGTCCTCTTCTGTTGCCATCTTCTGCCAGCAGGTGAAGACTTTTTTGTTTCATTTGGCATTCCCTCAATGATCCCTCCTTCCTAACCAATGTTTTTATGTTTTATAAGCATTTCTACTGTTCTATATGTATTTTATTTCTTTTAAAAACTTTTAAAAGTTGTTTAATGAGATATGTTTGGGAGATGGGTTTATTTTAATGGTTTTATAATGCATTTTATCATGTATTTTTTAAAATTGTTAGCTGCCTTGGAAGCCTTGTAAGGGCAGAAAGATGGGATATAAATTTTGTAAACAAATATTTAAGAAGTGCACAAACATTTTTACAATTCCTATATGGTATGCTAGGGAGCTGCGGTGGCTCAAGTGGTTAAGACACTGAACTGCAGGCTGTGGAAGGTCAGTAGTTCAGCAGTTCGAGACCCGGGTGCCGCAAGACGGAGTGAGCTCCCGTCTCTAGTTCCAGCTCCTGCCAATCTAGCAGTTCGAAAGCAAGAAATTGCAAGTAGATAAATAGGTACCACTTCGGTGGGAAGGTAACAGCGTTCCGTGCGCCTTGGTGTTTAGTCATGCCGGCCACATGACCACGGAAACGTCTTCGGACAGCGCTGGCTCTTCGGCTTTGAAACGGAGATGAGCACCGCAACCCTAGAGTCGGATTCGACTGGCTTTCGAGCAAGGGAACCTTTACCTTTACCTATATGGTATGCTTGTCATCTGTGTGCCTGTGGGCAAATGTTGCATGAGCTGAGAAAAGCAAAACAAAAATCATCACAAAAGTTCTTGGACCTGTCTAGTAATCACAAGGACATATTGCAGGCAGGGAATAATGCATGAAGCATGCTAAACAGGGATAAGGAGAGAAACAAGTGAATAAACTTTAAGGATTTAGTGGAGGTACAGCAGAGTGTAAACAATCAACTGCAGGTCCTAGAAGATGACATTCTAAAGTGATTAGTGGTTTGTGTGTGCATACATTTGTGTGTATATTTAAAGAAGTACACTTTTTAAAAAGTCACAGGAATGCCAAGCTTGTTTTGAATTCTCTAATAGCAATAAAGCACCATGTTGATCCACAGGAGTTAATCACAGATTCCACTATGAAAAATTTATATTTTATTGTTTTCTGTTTCAAAATATACAAAAAAGAAGGGAAATTAATCAATTACAATGTCTGTATGTTAGACTTAAAAAGGACCTGATCCTGCCAACATACTCACACAAGCAGCTCTTACTAATTCCAGGGGTGATAGATCAGTTTTTAAATCCACATACAGAGCATACCTTACATGGAAATGTGACAAGGACAACCCGGAAAATCTACAGCAGCTAAAGGACAGAGAATTCCTATGAATTCTGCAGTATTTACAGATAAGTGCCTTGAGTTTTACTATTTATGAGATTCTTATGGTCTGATCATTTGGTTTGATAATAATGGGCAGAATGTTAATTTTGGATCTGGGAGAAACTTCAACTGTCTGCTGAGCTGTAATTTGCTAGAAGGGTACATCTCAGTTCTTTAGATGGGAGTTTGTTAGAAGGCACAATCTCACCAAAGCTGAACTCTTTTAAGTCTCATTCATTTCAATGGGAGGCATTTAAGAATGCATTTAAACTTTTCCCATAAAATCAATGGGATCTAAAGGTGCATAACTTTCTATGGATGCAATCCAGCCATGGTTATGCATATTTAAAGCCCATTCATTTCAAAAGGTGAGTTAAAGTTATGTTTAAATTTTAAGGTATTTTGTAATACCAAGCACATACATATGGTTGGATACAAATTCTTGCAAATGGAGCAAATCTCACAGAACAGGACTTTCCTGGTTCCCACACACACACTGCAGCCCACTGAGCTCCCCAAAGTTAAGTTGCTGGCAGGGGATGCTCACAAAAATTATAGAACACTGAAATGGGTGGAGAGAATCAGCAAGAATTGTATCTCCATCCTTGATGAGCATAAGTGCTATTCTACTCGTGTACAGCATCACACCATTATGTCAATAGAACAGCGCCTTTGGAGCCAGTCCCAATGAATTAACAGTAACAGTGCAAGGGACAACATTACAAGTGACAACTGCATATGATTGTGTAGTTTATCAGCTGAAAATCCACATGGGTCTATAAAACCATAGGTATTGAGAGAAATAAATATATTGAGCAGACAAAATATAAATCAGAAATCCCATTCTGGGAGTAATGATAGAGAATTTTAGGAATTATTACAGTAGGTGAAAGGATGCAAAAAGGATCTCCCCAACAACAGCCTTTTAATTAAAGCATCTTTACAGCCAGCCCCTTTTAGTACAGGAGGATAGAAGGTATTTATTTACTTACAACTTCTCCTGAGAGAAAGAAATATGCGTCACTTGAGGTACCATTTCAATAGCAGCAAAGGAAAGGCAGATGGAAGAAAGTGATTGATTGATTGATTGATTGATTGACTGATAATGGCTTCCTGCACATATATTTAACCTATTTTTAAAAACAAACTGTTAGTTGGATCTGTGTACCTGGTATGTGTCCCTTGTACTGTGATAAGGATATGAGGATGGGAACAGGCTTGATTCTCAATGGACAAGTTCAGTAGGGGTGAGAACCAGACTCCACACCAAGGGGGAAATACCATCTCCCTAAAGACATTTCAAGTTACAAAAACAGTACTAATGAGAAGGGTTAACCCCCCTCCTCATACAGCACAATTTCAATCCAAATAGGACCACAATATG
The DNA here is from genome assembly GCA_029375565.1 of Gekko gecko. Taxonomy (NCBI): domain Eukaryota; kingdom Metazoa; phylum Chordata; class Lepidosauria; order Squamata; family Gekkonidae; genus Gekko; species Gekko gecko. Next base: position 84,895,915 of record JAPDNY010000001.1, on the reverse strand, counting down.
CTTAATTTTTAAGAAAAAAAATGTTGGGTGATAAGAGCTCCCAGAGTCCCACCCCCCAAATGCTGCTCCTAATAATCAGGGGACCCTCTGGGACAGGCTAGGTGACAGTTTCAGGCAGCTGAAGACTAAGTGGGAAGATCACAAACTATAGATCCTTCCTTGTGCGAGTGAAGTGCCTACTGCTTGTGGAAGAGCACCTTTAGGGCCAGCTTTTAGTAAACATGCACATATTTTCAAATGAAGGACAAATTATACCAATTTTGATCTTTGAGCATTTTTGTGGAAAGTTCAATTTGGAACAACCTTCTGCCATAGAAGCAGAATTCTGTTCCTTGGTAGAAGAAGAACATATTATGATATGAGTGTATTCATAAGGCCAGTAGCTAATTACAACATGCCACAGGCTTTATGTAGTCAGGATTAGGAGCACTATGAGTTCCAGCTATCATCGTACCATTAATTAAAGTATGAAGACCGTCCTGCAGCTGACCATCTTTTGTATTTGTACCAGTCTGAGTGCTTGCAACTAGACCACTGCTATATTGTCCATAATACAGCCACATTTTTCTACAATCATATTAGGGAACTCTGCCACTTCAATTTCTGTATAGTTGCCCTTCTTGACAAGGTACATCATGGGAAGTGGAGAACTTTCTACCACAGCACAGGTTCTCTCTCCATAACCAAAATGGTGCAGCAAGTTCTTGGGCTGCCGGCAGGCACCCACACAATGGTAAGCCTGGTAGCCAGCTGGCTCAATAATCCAATACTGAGTCCAAGTCAGCTCACGGAAATTGATGTAATGTTCCTGCCGGCAGCAGATGGTCTTCTCTGTTGAGGTTTCCTCTTTACAGTCTCCAGGTCCTCTGTCCAAAAGTAGAACCAATAGTTGCATGTCTGAGATGTGCAATCAAAACGCACACTTAGTGACAACTAAGCTAGAGACATTCTCATGTATCTAAGTATGAACCTGATTTCATTTACTTGTTACATTTTTATCCCACCCCTTTCTCCAGGAAATTTAGAGTGACATACATGGCTTCTCTCCTGCTTCCATTTTATCCTCACATTGATTCTGTAACAAAAGTTAGGCTTAGTGATAGTGACTGATCCACGATGACCCACAATGCCTTGAAAGCCAGTTTGGTGTAGTGGTTAAGTGCACGGACTCTAATCTGGGAGAACCGGGTTTGATTCCCCACTCCTCCACTTGCAGCTGCTGATGTGACCTTGGGTTAGTCACAAGCTCTGGCACAGCTGTTCTTGAAAAAGAGCAGTTTCTGTCAGAAGTTCTCTCAGCCCCACCTACCTCACAGGGTGTCTGTTGTGGGGAGGGGAAGGGAAAGGAGTTTGTAAGCCGCTCTGAGACGCCTTTGGGCAGTGAAGGGCAGGGTATAAATCCAATCTCTTCTTCTTCTAACAAGAGTGACACATTTCTAAACTGATTGACATCAGTCAATTTAGAAAACTCTGCTTAGGATGGATTCAGGTGGGTAGCCATGTTGGTCTGAAGCAGCAGGATGAAGTTTGAGTCCAGTGGCACCTTTAAGACCAACAAAGTTTTATTCAAGATATATAAATTTTCATGTGCAAAGCACACTTCTTCAGATAAAATGAAAAAGCTGTATAATTGTGTCTGAAGAAGTGTATGTACACACAAAAGCTTATACCTTTAATAAAACTTTGTTGGTCTTAAAGATGCCACTGGACTCAAACTTTGTTCTTCTGTTTAGGATGATATTGCTAGTGAGCTTTGTGCCTGGGAAAGGATTTGAATCCAGTTGTCCATGGTTCATAGTCCAAATTCTATACACTTTGGCTCTACTGTTTAGTAAAGAGTAACCCCTATTTCTCTCTAACAAAAAGCTGGCCATTGTTTTAGCTAACTAAATTCCTTCCTTCCTTCCTTCCTTCCTTCCTTCCTTCCTTCCTTCCTTCCTTCCTTCCTTCCTTCCTTGTGATTTGTATGATTGTGTCCCAAATACAGTGTAAGAAAACAGTACTAGGTAATACATTCAGGAAGACATGAATACATGATGCTGCCTTTTGCTGAGACAATCAAGGTTAGTACTGTCTACTCAGTCAAGCAGCAGCTCTTCAGGGTATCAGGCAGAAGTCTTTCACATCACCAGTTACTTGACCTTTTTAATTGGAGATGCCAGGGATTAAATCTGGAACTTTCTGCCTCCAAAGCAGATGCTGTACCACTGGTTCAGTGTCTGGATTTCACACTTGGCTTTTACCTTAGGATAGCCCATGTACCAGCTGGACACGTTGTTTAAAAAGCAATGTAAGAAGTGATTCTGTGTATGGATTGTTGTTTCAAGATCAGCTCCAAAAATATACGATGTGCAGCCCAGTCTTATGCATATCTACTCCAAAGTGCGTTTTGTTGGTCTTAAAGGTGCCACTGGACTCAGACTTTCTTCTATCCACAGTGAGTTTTACTGAATTCAGTGATGTTTACTCTAAAGTAAGCATAAACTTCAGTCCTATGCATGCTTACTTGAATAAGCCCAATAGAACACTATGGGACTTAATTCTGAATAAACATGCACAAAATTGTGCTGCAAAACTGCACTCCTGACTATTTACTTGGAAGTAAGTCTCACTGAAACAAATTGAACTTCTGTATAAAAAAGGTTAGGACTGGATTTAAGGATTACCTAAACTTAGTTTGAGGTTGCATCAGTAAAACTCCAAGGTCACCAACAGGTTACAGTTTGACACTCACCCATATTCCTCCAGATTGAGTGTGTAAAGCACCAACTCAGGTTTTCCCAGGGCTTTATCAGAAGGGTCCTGAGAAGTAAAGCGCACAGCTCTGGCCATCTCAGATGCATAGCTGCCTAATCGCTCTCCTTCAATCCAGATCTCCAGGAGCATTGGTCCCTGTCTCTTGGTCTTTAGCCAATAATGCACAGCCTGGGTTACATCAAAATTCTTCCAGCCAGATTCCATAACTGGAACTAACCTGTGTAAAAAAGGAGAATAATGAGGGGAAACCAATATTTTGGCTACAATAGCTAATGAAAAAAAAATCAATGGTATAAATAAAAAACATCCACTAGCTCATTCATTTAAGAATAATAGACTGAGACTGAAACAAAAGAGAATTCTGTGCAACTGGGAATGCCATTACAGTATTCAGATTATGGGAGAAGACGATTATAACTTGTCAAAGGAATAAAAAAATCCATATTTTATTTGCCTGATCCAAAAGGTCATTTTGAACTTGAGTACAAAGAGTCTTCCAGCTTAAATGGCAATGTACACACGTGAAACGTCAGTAGCTAAGGGATATGCACATCTGTATAGTTTGGTTTTCCCATAATACATAGAAAAGTGGCAAGCAGGAAAAGATCTGGCCCCACCTCTGTGTTCTGCACAGGTGTGCTTGGCAATTTTTGTTGTTGTTGTTGTTCAGTCGCATAGTCGAGTCCAACTCTTCGCGACCCCATGGACCAGATCACGCCTGGCCCTCCTGTCTTCCGCTGTCCGCTGAAGTTTGCTCAATTTCATGTTCGTTGCATCGATGACAATTTAAATGCTTGGCAATTTAAATGTGCATTAACATTGACAACTGATGAAACTGTCTTGTGTTATTCTCCCATTTAAACACAATAATATTTTTGGTTCTGTGTTGCTTGGAAGAAAGGCAAGTAGATAAATATTATAAATAAATAGGGAAATAATACCCTGAGCTCACAAACAAAAGTAAACCAGTCTTTACTTGAACTGAACTGACATGGCTTGGGCAGAAACAAGGGACAGCAGAGTCGATAAATAATCTTGCAATTCCTGATAAGGGCCAGTTCATACAACCAAACTGGCATGCAGAGAATGTGGGTTGAGTGGATTCCCACAGACAGATACATGGTAGAGCAGCTGAGTGATAATCCCCCACATTTACCATGTAATCGTTCTGGACTTGTGTTTTGTGCCAGATTCAACATGGATATATTCCAAGCATTCCTTCTCAGCATCCCTATTTTGGCTGTGTGGATGAGTTCTTTTCAATAAGTAACATCTATTGCTAAAAATACTGCAGTATTGGCTGTGTCAGAGGCTCTGATTCACTGTGAAACTCCTGTGTAAGCAAGTACTTTTTTATTCACTCCAGTGCCAGTGACTGCTCTGTGTACATCTTCAAGGTACTTCCAGTGCTGTCCATGATGATGCGGTGAACAAGAAAGTTCTGCTTTTGCAGGAATTCTGTGTACACACGTGGCCCATACAGAGAGCTGTCAGCATGGTGTAAGGGTTGAAGTATCAGACTAGGATCTGGGAAATCCAGGTTCGAATCCCCACTTGTATATGGGAGCTTGTTGAGTGACCTTAGGCTAGTCACACACTCTCAGTTTAACCTACCTCACAGGGTTGTTGTAAGGATAAAGAGGAAGAGGAGAGAATGATGTAAACTGCTTTGGGCTCCCATTGGATCGAAAGGCAGGATATAAATAAAGTAAATAAATAATAAAATAAGTAATAAATAAGAGCAAAGTGTTGAGCAGGCTTGCATTAATCAAAATAACAGTAATAACTATTATTAAAGTCTTAAGACATTAGCAGTCACAAAAAAGAGAACAAAGAAGTTCTGAAACTCCTGCAGGATCTAATCCACCACATCCCTTGACATCATGATTCAGATAATGTCAGATTATCCACAGTACAGCTACAAGATAATGGAATAAGCCCTCTAATGCAGGGAACTGTGGATGACATGCAAGCAGAAGGCAGTTTATGGAGACAGTTATGGAGTGCTGGACTAGGATCTGAGAAACCCCAGTTTGAATCCCCACTCTGCCATGGAGACTTGCTGGGTGACCTTTGGTCAGTCTCATGCTCTGAGCCTAATTTACCTCACAGGGTTGTCAAGAGGATAAAATGGAGGAGAGGAGAACAATGTAAGCCACTTTGGGTCCCCACTGGGGAGAGAAATGGTGTATAATTGAAGTAAATAAATAAATACAGTTACAGTGGGACAGAATCTTCTTGGATTCCTAACAGGTACATAAAATTTGTGACTGGACACTCAAGGCAGTTTATGCCACTTATCACAAATCAATGAGTTTCATTGTAGAAAGTGAAGTGATGGGTTAGGGGAGATGGCTTTTTCAGTCAATGTTATTTATTTTCAGCTATGCTGATCAAAGATGTTTACAAAAAATGCGACCTTTCTTATATTCTGCTCATAACCATCTTAAATATTTCAGGAGGACTTAAAACATTTGAGAACAAGATAAAAGCAGACAACACAGAAGATGGTGACACTGAGTTAGTCGCCAGAAGTGTCATTTAGAAATGCTGGAATGAGAAGTCCTCTCCAGTTGCAGATTTAACCATGACTATATATCTAAGCACTGTTTTTTTAAATTTTGTTTTGAATCTTCCCTCCTTCCCCAAACCCAAAATGTCCCTGCTGAGCATAGCCTCATTTAAATGCAGGTTTTGTGAAATGGCCTGTGAGACCTATTCCTTCCTACCTGGAATCAATCAAAGAAGTCCGGTTGGTGCCATTCTCTTGAGGCTGCACCCAGTACACGCTCACCCTGGCATTTGTGACTAGCCTCTGAGATTGACGTCTGGGCAGTTGTGCCCGCTCCAGTGGCTTTTTGAAAAGCTTCAGCTCAGCCATGGTGACTTCACTGTTTTCTGGTATCCTGCCCTCCATGTCGAAGATCAGCTTCTGGCGGGTGGTGTCTGAATAGAGAACTTCTCCTGAAATATCTGCATGCATTGGGGAATAGAAGAAATGCTTCAATTCTTTACCATTTTCATCTTTTACTGAAAGAAGGTGCTTATGTTAGGTTAGTATCACTACACATATCACTTGGTTCTTGGGGCAGATGTTACATTTCTGTTTTCTAATGCACCATTGGATTTCCTTCGCATGCAGCCTAGCAGAAAAGGAAAGGAGGCTTTAAAAACTGATTTCCAAGTCAGGAACACTGATATTTGGGCTTTGTGCGAAGACAGGTTGCCGTTTGCAAATAAAAGACAGGAGTATTTAGGCGAGGATTCTAGCTTGGAAAAACTTCTCTAGTCATAGTTCAGCACTAGAAGAAGCTGTCTCAGATGGTGTGGAGTCACCTTTCAGAAACAGCTTCAACAGACCAGTGTTGGAAGTGTTTAATTTTATAAGAAATTAATTCTGAAGAGTGGACTGATGGGATCCAGTGCGTGCCAAAATCCTATTGTCCATCCTCTGCTGCTCGACACAGACATACACACATGGGACCAGTGTGAACTGTGTTACCTGCACATAAGGAATTATATTTTGGTTCAGTCCACGCATAGGTAAGTCCCATTGAACTTATTGAGACTTGCCACCCTACATCACTGGATTTGGTCTGTAGGACTGGGGATCCTACATACCTTTATGTGGTGGTATCCCTTTGGACTATGAAAATTGATTTATAAGTAAACACATTTAGGATTGTGCAGCATATCAGGGAAGTGATATTACTCCTCTAGAAAGAAAAGTGCATTTCTTGTGGATGATTATCTACATGAACACTGCAATTTACATTAAGAATATAATTAATAAAATCACTTATTCAAAAAGAGTTCTGATCTCTGGAATCCCTTATCATGCTTTAATTGATAAACAAAAGGCTACCAACATTTCCATCTCCTTGGTACCATAACAAACGTATGTACAAAATAGTCCAGATGCACATTCCATATTTGGGGACAGATTTAGATCTAAATTTCTCAGCTATCTTTATCTGCAATTTGGACTATATTCATAACATGTTCCTATTTGTAATATTTAAAAACAGACATAGCAGCCAATTTTGAATTGAGATTTTGGTTCAGTTACATGCAAGATTAACAATAAAGTTTACCTGCATTGCCAGGAATCCCTCTCAGGATCCCAGCTAGACTTGGTAAGGCTCTTCGCTTTACGTGGTGCTGCTTTAGCATGGACGTGTATTTATTTCTCACATGCTCTGGGATGATGAGTTTCTCCAGGTCTGTCCTGTGAAGAGCTGGGACTTCAGGAAGCCCAAGCCTTTCCAATAAAATCTGTTTGAGTTCTTTCTGAGTAAATCCACTGACAGTGGTAGCTATGAAAAAGGTACAAGTTACTGCCCAGCGAAGGCTCAGAGCCATCCTTGGCTTATCAGACGACTCAGAAAAGAGCACCTAAATCTCTCAAGCAGAGCCGAGATCGTTCTGTGAGGCTGCAAGCTGCCCGAATGGGGGAAAGATCTAACGTGGTAGCTTTATATACCAAGCCTGATCCCACTGGCATAGCAAATTCCACAAGTGGAGGTGAGGCAGGGGGACTTTAAAGTGTTACATTCCCTTTGATATGAAGAAGCTATAGTGACACCTTTCAATATTTAGTGAACTTAATACAGGAAAATGAGCAAGACTCTCTGTTTGATCCCAATAGCATCATGTATATCTGGCCTGTTTCATTTAGTGCATGTTTTCCTAAACAGATCTGATCTCCATGAAGAAAACGTGTATACTGTAATACTGAAGTGACTGTTTTTCCCTATAGTGAGTACATAGACGGGAAGTGGGAGAGGAATGATTCAGTTATTATTAAAAGAATTATTTAAAATGTTTATATCCCATATGCTCCATCCATAGACTCTTGACAATGAACAAAAGCTCCAATCCTGTCCTATTAAATAAAAGGGTAGTGGTCTGGCAAGATTCTATGCTTGGCAAAATCAATTCGCTCCCTGGTATGTCGCTCAGAATCTGTCCCTATCCACTAGCTGCGTTGCCTGAGTTCTCTCCCACCCACTGCAGCCTAGGCCACTCTTCTCTGACTGGGCCAGCATTTCAAGCTCATTTGCATACGGAAGCTGATTGGACTTCACTCCATTTCGCACCTCAAACTCCCCCCCACCACAAGACAGTTGGAATTGTCAGTTGTTCATGCAACCTGTTGTATTCTGAGGTGAAATATGTCCTCACTCACACACTTCCCCTTCAAAAGAAACAAACCCAATAACACAACCATGCCACACCACAAAAAAGACAGGTAACACCACAAGCAGAATACCACAAGGCAAAAAAAGCTCTGGTACTAATTCTGGCAGGGGACACTGTGAGTGTAGAAAATGATTTATCGACACAATAGAAAATCTTTAGGAATTGTTTGGTGCATTTACCATGGGGCACCCACCCAGAGCCTCTGGCATTTTCTCACTCTGCTGGCATCAAAACCAATCGAAGGCAAAATAGAGATATGGAGACTTTTCCATCCTCCTTTGCATCAATGGCAACCCGAGGCCTGGCTGCTGAACAGGAGCATCCCTATGGAAACTGCCCGGGTGATTTTGGACCAGCCAGAGACTTTCTGCCTAACCTGCCTTACAGGGTTGCTGTACAGATTACAAAGCTGAAAAGAATGAAGTAAACTGATTTGCTCCCCGCTAATGAGAAAGACAGAATTTTGCCTAGGAAGAGGCTGCTGAGAGGGGATGAGATAAAGTTGCCAACTATAGGTATGGAAATTCCTGGAGATTTGAGGGGTGGAGCCCAGAGAGGGCGAGGTTTGAGGAGGGGTGGGACCTCAGACAGGTACAGTGCCATAGACTCCACCCTCCAAACCAGCCATTTTCTCCAGGGGAACTATTGTTGCCAATCTTGGCCCAATGACCATCAAACCATTCTCTTCCACCCCCTGCTGTGCAGTTGTCTTTCCCCTATGGTTACCAATCTCCAGATGGGACCTGGAGATCTCCTGCTGTTACAATTTATCTCCAGATGACCAAGATCAGTTCCCATGGAGAAAATGGCTGCTTTGGAGGATAGACCCTATGGCATTATACCCTGCTGAGTCCTTCCGCCCCCCACCCATGCTGCCCTCCACAGAATCCACCCCCCAAATCTCCAGGTATTTCCCTACTTAGAGCTGGCAACCCTACTTTCCCCTCAGTGCCTGTTGGTAGGCAACCAAGCTTGGTCCTGTCACCTGTTTTGGCCTTTGAGAGAAATTTGGGGCCAGTCTTTTTTTTTTTTTTAAAATACAATTTATTATTGGATATATCACATGTTCATACAATTTAAACAAACCAATACATATCCATTTTTCTTTCTCCCTCTCCCCCCAAACAAGGCTTCCCGCACTGCTCCAACCCCCTTGATATTTCTCTTGTACAATTACATTTACTACTAAACATATTTCTTTTATTAATGGTAACAATTCAAAGATCTGAGTCTCTTTCCACTTCTCCTCAATAACTGTCAAAACAAATCAAACCACGTTTTACGTCCCAATTCTTCAACAAGTATTCTTGAAAGTCTTTCCAGTCTCCGAAAAAGGTTTCGTCTTCTTCGTTGTTTAATTTTCTTGTTAATTTGTCCATTTCTGCCATAAACAACGTCTTTTTAATCCATTCCCATGTTTCGGGTACTTTATCTTGTTTCCAACATTGAGCAAAAGTCAGTCTAGCTGCTGTAATCAAGTACCATAATAGTGTTCTCTTGGCTACATTTATTTCTTCCATTTTAAGACCTAACAATAACATCTGTGGGTCTTTCTTAAAAGTACATTTCAAAATTTTTTGTATCTCATTGTGGATCTCAGTCCAATACTTTACTGCTTTATCACATGTCCACCACATATGGTAAAAAGACCCTTCATGTTTCTTACATTTCCAACATTTGTTAGACATACTTTCATTTATAATAGCAATTTTTTTAGGCGTCATATACCATCTATACATCATTTTATAACAATTCTCTTTAACATTTACACACGTTGAAATTTTCATTGATTTTTTCCACAAGTATTCCCAAGATGACATTAATATCTCATTATTAACATTTACTGCCCATTTTATCATTTGCTCCTTTACAACCTCATCCTCAGTATACCATTTCAATAACACCTTGTACAGTTTAGAAATCATTTTTTTATCTTTCTCAAGCCATACAGTTTCAATTTCAATATTCTTTTCTCTAAAACCATGTTCTCTTTTATCGGTCTTAAATAGATCATAAATCTGTCTATACTTCAACCAATCATATTCAAATTCAACATCAAATCTATCTTTTAACACAAAATTTTTCCCTTCAAATTTTAAAAGACTTTTATAGGGTAGCCAATCTAACCCTTGATTTCTTGAATACGGATTAATTACTTCAGCTGGTACAATCCAAAGTGGTCTTTCTTCCGAGAAGAATTTTCTATATCTCGTCCATGTCTCGAACAGTGATTGTCTTACAAAGTGGTGTTTAAAAAATTTATCCATTTTTACTTTTCCATACCATAAATATGCATGCCATCCGAATTTATTATCATGTCCTTCAAGGGCCAATAACTTCTTATTCTCCAAATTAATCCACTGTTGCAACCATGTTAAACAGACGGCATCATAATACAGTCTTAAGTTTGGTAGTTGTAAGCCTCCTCTCTCTCTTGCGTCACATAAAATTTTCATTTTAATCCTTGGCTTTCTTCCTGCCCATACAAATTTGGATAATTCTTTCTGCCACGAATCCAATATTTTCCTTTGTTTTAGTATTGGAATAGTCTGAAACAAAAACATCAAACGCGGCAAGATATTCATTTTTACAGTCGCGATTCTTCCCATCAATGATAAATTCAAAGTATCCCATTTCTTCATATCCTGCTGAATCTTATGCCACACCTTTTCATAATTGTTTTTAAACAAGTCAATATTTTTCATGGTTAAATCAATTCCAAGATATTTAGTCTTTGTGACTACTTCACATTGTATTTTCTCTTGAAGTTCTGTTTGTCTTTGTTTCGTCATATTTTTGCACATCACTTTAGTTTTATTTTTATTAACATAAAATCCCGCAACTGAACCAAATTCTTCAATTTTTTCCATCAATTGTGGTATTTTCTCAATTGGGTCTTGAATCATAAACATTACATCATCTGCAAATGCCCTATATTTATAGGCGAAACCTTTCACTGTAAGTCCTTCAATACTGTCATCTTTTCTTATCGCTGTCAATAATATTTCCAATATCCAAATAAACAACAACGGGGATAACGGGCAGCCTTGACGTGTTCCCTTTTGGACTCGGAAGAAGTCCGTCTTTTCTTTGTTTATATTCAAAGCCGCTTTTTGTTCTGAATATATTGCCACAATCATGTTTAAAAAGGACTGTCCAATATTCATTTTTTCAATAACTTGCAGCATAAACTCCCAATTTAAATTATCAAAAGCTTTTTCCGCATCTAAGAAGAGGAATCCAACTTCTTTTTCAGGATGCTTGTCATAATATTCAATTGCATCTATCACCACTCTTAGATTATCTCTAATTTGTCTATTTGGTAAAAATCCCGCTTGTTCTTCCGCTATCGTATCTTTCAAATATTTTTTCAATCTCTCTGAAATTATTTTTGCAAATAATTTGTAGTCATTATTTAATAGCGATATTGGTCTATAGTTCTTTACTTGAGTCAAATCCAAACCTTCTTTAGGTATCAATGAAATGTTTGCTTCCTTCCATGAATCTGGGATCCGCTTGGTCTGTCTTATCTCATTTGACAGAAGTACTAAAATAGGGGTTAGCTCCTCTTTAAATTTCTTATAAAATTTTGCTGTAAAGCCATCTGGTCCTGGAGCTTTGCCCAACTTTGCGTCTTCTATCGCCATTGTCACTTCTTCTTTCGTTACTAAACCATTTAATAGTTCTTTAATTTGTTTTCCCAGCTCTGGAACTTCAATCGTCTCCAAATATTTCTTGATTCTCTGTTGGTCAATTCCTTTCTTTTGGAATAGTTTGGCGTAGTATTTTAAAAAAGCTCTTTTTATACCATTCAGGCTCATCACCTCCTTTCCATCTTCAACAATCTTAGATATAAAGTTCCTATCTTTTCTATTTTTCAATTGCCATGCCAAAAACTTTCCTGGTTTATTTGCACCCTCAAATGCTTTTTGCTTTAATTTTTTTAAATTCCAATATAATTCTCTGTTTAAAAGAACATTCAGCTGATCTTGCAGGAAGTGGATCTCTTTAATAATTTTCTTCTTCCCTGGTCTTTTTTTTAGTTCCTTTTCTTTTTGTCGAATTTTTTCATGAAGGTCTTTCTGTTGCTGAATCTTTTGCTTTTTATCTTTGGAGTTCAGAGAGATAAGCATGCCTCTGATTACTGCTTTGTATGTATCCCATACAACTTGTATGTCCGTGCCTTTATTCAAATTCAGTTCAAAAAAACTTTTCGTTTCCTTTTTTAAGATTTCATTAATTTGTTTTTGATCCAGTAAATCTTCATTAATTCTCCAAAATAGCTGTTTAGGTTTTGCTTTAGATATCCAAAGTAGGGGATTATGATCAGAGTTAGTTTTCGGTAGAATTTGTATTTTATAAGTTTTTTGCGCCATCTCCTCTGACATCCAAATCATGTCAATTCGAGAAAAAGAATTATGTCTATTCGAATAAAACGTGTAGTCCTTAGTCTTAGGATTCCACTTCCTCCAAACATCTTCTAATTTTTCTTGCTTCATCAATTGAAAGAAATTTTTTGGTAACTTTCCAACTGTCTCTCCACTTGCTTTGGACTTTCTATCCAATGTGTTGTTCACTGTACCATTAAAGTCTCCCGCAAGAACAATTTGGTCATAATTTAAACATTCCAACTCTTTAGTCAAATCATTGAAAAAGGTCTCTTTTGCACCATTGGGTGCATATATATTAACAAGCAATGTCTTTTTTCTATCCATACAGATTTCCACGCCAACATACCTTCCTTCTTTGTCGGAAAAAATTTGCTTAGGATCCAAATCTTTTGAAATATAAATCACTGTTCCTTTTTTCTTGTTAACTGCTGAAGAATGAAATTCTTCTCCCAATTTTTTATTAGTCAGATATTTGTCGTCTTGTTTTCTTATGTGTGTTTCTTGTAAACAAATTATATTACATTTTTGTTTTTCCAGCCAATGATTCACCAGTCTTCTTTTACCTGGTGAATTTAATCCATTTACGTTCCAAGATAAAAATTTGTAATCCATAATGGTGTTAAATTAAATATCTTTAAAATCGTCCAGATTGTTCGCTTTAAATCTATATAAATCTCCTTCAGATTTAAGAGTTGATCTCACCGAGTTGTACATGAATGTAAGTCCATATGGAATCTCCCATCTGAACCTAATATTCATTTCTTTTAGCCTGTCTGTCAATTTCTTGAATTTCTTTCTATCTTGTAGAATTGATCTCGGAATTTCTCTCAAGATTATTATTTTCTTTCCATTAATTTCCAACGGTTGTGAAAATTGTTTCTTGAAAACGTCTTCCTTCATCTTTGTTGTCACAAATTGAACAATTACATCTCTGGGTAATTGCTTTCTTTTGGCATAAGCTGAATTTACTCTGTAAATCAAGTCAAAGTCTGCATCCAAATCTCCTTCATCTTCCCCTATATAAGTTGTCAATGTCTTAATTACTAGGGCCCGTAAATCTTGATCTTCCTCCTCTTCTATCCCTCTCAATCTCAAGTGATTCTGAGTAGCCCTGTAATCCATCATGGTCTCCAACCTTGCATTTTCTGACAAGGTTTTTTTAACTTTTTGTTCCATATCTTCAGATTTTGTCACCAGACTTTTGACTTCCTTTTTAAGTTCTTCTGTATCTTTTTTAATCCCTGACACTTCTGCAAGTACCAGTTCTTTCAATTCTTCCATATTTTTTTTCTGTACTTGGATTTGCACTTGCTCTATTTGCTCCAATTGTTGTTGCAACTGTGATTCTATTTGTTTTCCAAGATTCTCCGTCATCCGTTTCTCCATCGCTTCCATAGCTGCTTGCCACTCTTTTTTTTCCTTTGCAGTCATTCTTGGACTGGGTGATGAAGCAGCTCTAGGTCTTGTTCTCAAATCCGTCTTGGAGGCCACTTCAATGTTAATCAGACTTTATATTAGCAATCTTCAAGCCAAATCGCCACCTTTAGAACTTGTTTAAGCGCTTTTTCGGCTTGAAAATAACATTTTAAATTTTAGTCCTCCCCAAAATGTCGGGCGCAATTTCTCTATGGTTTTCCGGCTAGAGTAGGCTCCTTTCAAACTTCCTGCTCACCTGTCCGTCTCTGTAATCCAACTTCCGGTAAAGGTGGTGTCACACAATAAAATGTCCCTCCGCTTCAAACACAGCAGCCTCTAAAAACCTCCACTCTAGCCCACTTCCTGTATCACAGAGTCACAGTTAGTTTCGTTTCTACTACGTAACGTTTAGACTTGGCTGACCACAGGAATGCAAAACAAAGTCTCTTTTCAGCCTTTTTCTCTAACGGAAAGCTTTCTTTTTACTTTTAATTCAAGCGAAGTGGTTCCTTAAAGGTTTCAACGCTTATCCGTACGTTTCAATATCACAGTCTCCTTTAAACAGGTAAGCGCTTAATCGTTTATTTGTTACCTTGCTTGTAGTCTCGGGGTTTCGCGGTGCTTCTTCTGTAAACGATGTTAATCAGATGATAAAGAGATCGGTAGGTGGCGAATTTATGCTGAATTCTCAGCCCGGCTGGCATCTGTAGAGTTGATTTGCAACTGCCCTCTTCACGGAGGGAGATCAAAGTGTAAACAAGCTTCCTCCGAAGCTTATCCACACCGATCTCAACCCCCCTCAGGCTTCGCTGCTTGCTTGCCACTCCCCCGCCTGGAGAGTGCTGCGCTGGGCCAAATAGAGCCCAGACTGTCGTCAGATGCCGCAGTACACTCTGCACAACTCGCAAAGTGTGTCAATTCGCCATTTTCTCCGACCGGAAGTCCCCAGTCTTGATAGGGTTGCCAACTCCAGATGGGAAATTCCTGGAGATTTGAGGGATGGAGCCTGAAGCGGGTGAGGTTTCAGGAGGGGTGGGACCTCATACAGGTACAATGCCATAGACTCCACCCATCAAACTAGCCATTCCATCCTGGGGAACCATTGTTGCCAATCTCCAGGTGGGGGCTGGAGATCAATCAGAATTACAACTGCTCTCCAGGAGGGAGGGGGGAGGAGATGGAAAGCTGAAGTCAGGGAGCAGATAACAGTAGGTTGACAATTAGCTGGGAAGGAGATACAGTTGCCAACTCCAGGTAGGGAAATTTCTGGAGATCTGTGCGGTAGAGCCTGGAGATGGTGAAGTTTGAGGAGGGGTGGGTTCTCAGACAGGTACAATGCCATAGACCCCACCCTCCAAACCAGCCAGTCCCTCATGGGGAACCATTGTTACCAATCTCCAGGTGAGAGCTGGAGACCACTCAGAATTACAACTGCTCTGCAGGAGAGAGGGCAGAAGTCAGCTGAAGTCAGAGGGGAAGATAACAGTAGGTTGATGGTTAGCTGGGAAGGAGATGGGGTTGCCAACTCCAGGTTGGCAAATTCCTGGGGATTTGAGGGGTGGAACCTGGAGAGGATGGGGTTTGAGGAGGGGTTGGACCTCAGGCAGGTAGAATGCCATAGACTCCACCCTCCAAACCAGCCATTTCCTCCTGGGTAACAATTGTTGCCAATCTCCAGGTGAGGGCTGGAGATCACTCAAAACTACAACTGCTCTTCAGGTAGCAGAGATCAGTTCCTCTGGAGAAAATGGTGGTCTCTGTCATTATAACCTGCTGAGGTCACCACAGCAAATTCACACTGTGTGCCCAAAGCCAGGGCACTCTCCCAGAGCCTCTTTCTAGAGCCCGTTGTATTTATTTCCAAAACGGGCCTTACTCCTAGTTAAATATAATAGTGCAATGATAAAGTTTAAAAGTATAAAATATAGACATTTATTTATTTATTTATTTATTTATTTATTTATTTACTTCATTTATACTATCTTTCTTCCCAATGGCACTAAGGCAGCTTATATCATTCTCCTGTCTACCATTCCCCCCACAGCAACCTTATGAGGTAGGCTAGGCTGAGAGTGTATGTGACTGGCTGCCCTGGTCACCTGGCAAGCTTCATGTCAGGGTGGAAATTTTAAACCTGGGTGTCCCAGATCCTAGTCCAAAACTATAACCACTACAATCCTCTGATAGCACAATACAACTAATTGCAACAAATTCTTTGCAGTGCAGTTTAGCAAAATGTTGTTAAAAATCTGACAAAAATTAAAAACAAGATGACAGAAAAACAGAAGAATAAGCAATATAATCCACAAAATGACATTTGAATCAGTATAGAACAGGGATCCTCAAACTACGGCCCGCGGGCCACATGCGGCCCGCCGAGGACATTTATACGGCCCGCCGGGTGTTTATGCCGCCGCTGCCTGTCTGTCATTTTTTTTTACATGAGAAGGAAGGTCATTGGTGGAAGAGGGAGAGGGGGCGGCGGCTGCCACCAATTGGCTGGCCGGCTGAAGCGCTGGATCATGGGAATTGTTGTCTGGCCGCAATCTAGCTTCAGGCGGTGAGAAAAAGAGAAAGAGAAATACTGGTAAGTTTGTTGATTTAACTTTACTTCATTTTAAATATTGTATTTGTTCCCGTTTTGTTTCTTTACTTCAAAATAAAATATATGCAGTGTGCATAGGAATTTGTTCATAGTTTTTGTTTTTACTATAGTCTGGCCCTCCAATGGTCTGAGGGACAGTGAACTGGCCCCCTGTTTAAAAAGTTTGAGGACCCCTGTTATAGAAGGTCAAATAGACCAGAAGAGGATTTCATCTGTCACTAGAAATTCAGAAAATTGTCACCAAGCAAACTTTTGAGGGAAAGTTGTTCCAGAGTTGAGGTGCCACAATACAGAATGCCCTGTCCCTTGTGGGGATACTAACAAAACATCTTGCTTCACACCAGGGCTTTTTTGTAGAAAAAGCCCAGCAGGAACTCATTAGCATAATAGGTCACACACAACAGCAGAAACTCATTTGCATATTAGGCCACACACCCCAACAGCACAGCTCCCTCCCAGGATTGGCTTCCCCAGGCGCCCCGCGGCTGCAGGGCGCCTGGGGAACCTGAGGAGGGGAGGCAGTTTAAACTGCCTTCCCTCCCTGGATCGGCTTGGCTTCCCCAGGCACCCCGTGGCTTGCAAGGTGCCTGAGGAACCTGGGGGGTGGGGGAGCCTGTAGGCATGGGCATCTTGGAAACCAGCCAGAACTCCGTTCCTGTGCATTCCTGCCCAAAAATAGCCCTGGTGTGGCCTATTATGCTAATGAGTTCCTGCTGGGTGTGGCCAACTTGGGAGCCAGCCGGAACTCCGTTCCTGTGCGTTCCTGCCCAAAAAGAGCCCTGCTTCACACACTGGCATACTCTGGACAAGTTCTGAGGATATTGATGGGCTCACTTAGAAAGCCACCAAACAACAGAGAGATTAAAAGTACCATTCTCTATTACAGTCTCTAAAGTCCAAGTATTTTCTTTTCCCAAGTCTGTAAATTATAGTGAGTGGTTACCAGTAATTTATTCTCAGCACTTTGGTGATTTATCACCTTAAGTCAGGCAAAATGCTTTTGAATCTGGATTTTTTAAAAATGTACAAGTTTATCAATTGCTGAAGTATTTTCATTTTTAAAAATTATGGCTTGCAACTTTATACAAGGTTTATTTTAAACTGCATTGTCTGGTACTCGGAAATGTGCTTATGCTATTTTTTTAGACATAAAACCTAAAATATTCCATTACTGTAGCAGTTCTAAGGAACAAATAAGACTGAATTTACAGAGGAACCAAACAAAAATAAATGGACTTTCCTTCCTCTGGAGATTAAAATTTTAATTCTGTTTATTGCTATAGTAGCTGCGTTCATAAAAACTCAGAAGCATTTTTGCTTCAAGATCAAGGACACAGAAAAATGAATCCCAGTTCATTCCCAGTTCTATTATAACATCAGTATGCTCAATGGAAAACTCCTGTGTTCAGGACACATTTTTTTGTCCATGGGGTTGTGAAGAGTCGGATTTGGCTATGCGACTGAACAACAACAAAATATTTTAACATAGCTGGCTATATTTTTAATATTGAAGCCCGTGTTTATTTTTAATGTCATATTCCTTAAGATCGGAAAGTAGTAACCCTTCAAATGCAGAGTATTCATTTTCATAGAATAAAACATGAAGTTTTTTTGGGAAAGCGGTTACTGTTAGATCCCATCCCTTATGTGGGAGTGGATTCCTTTATCCCATTAGATTGCCACATGTGTTTGTCATAGTCATGATCCAGCAGCTCCAGAGTGCTTGCTGCATGCAGTAGAAAAGAACAAGAGTTCAGTAGCACCTGAAAGACTAACAAAATATGTGGCAGGGTAGGAGCTTTCATAAGTCATGGCTCATTTCTTCAGATACAGCCACAAGTGAGCAGTGACTCACGAAAGCTCATACCCTGCTACATATTTTGTTAGTCTTTCAGGTGCTACTGGACTCTTGCTCTTTTCTACTGCTACAGACAGACCAACATGGCTACCCATCTTGGTCTATCTGTAGCATGCAGTGGTATTCACTTCAGTACTAGGGAAAGCTCACAGGCAAAATCATGATGCACGTGGAGTACTTTCTCCAAGAATAAAGTGAATTAGGTAACTTCTGCTCACATGAAACTCCATATGTATATCAAAGCTACGTTAACTGTGGATCATGACAACAGTACTGAGATTCCGTTCAGTGTCTGGCTCTGGAATCCTAAAGTAATACCGTTCTAGGTGGATTCAAATAAATGGGCTTAGAAAGGTGAAACTCTGTTTAGGATGGCACTGTTAATCATAAACTTCAGGCCCACTTCTGGATTAAACTAACACAAACTTTGTAAAATGTGGGAGAGAGCTGGAACCAGTTAAAATAGCTAAATCAATAAAAATGAAAACTAAATTAGAGTCTAAGCTCATGATAAAATTATGAGACTTTCAGGATTTCCCCCCCTAGGTCTCACACATGCTATGGTTTTTAATACTAATTTTTCCCCTTTCTTCTCCAGATAATTAGGATGCATCTTACATATACAATCAATGCATCCTTTACAAATCTTCCTGAGGCATGTGTAGGCAATATCAACCAAGGCATGATGAGTATTGAGCTATATTTATTATGAAAGAATAGCATTAGAGATATATCATTGTCAAGGATTTGTATTTCAGCATATAAATTCTTTCTTTCCCACAGTCTTGGAGCCAAACTGATTCACAGTCCCATCTCAATCACATCTAAATTAATTTTACAACCTGGATCAGATTTATCCATAGAAACCCAGTATTTATTAAGAAATTTAAAAAGCCATAATTCAGTGAGGATAAATATGGGAAACAAGTACAGATTTGTTCCAAGACAAAAACGAACTAAAATGAAATCTGACAAGAGACTTCATTTAGGTGCATTTTAGCCTTGTTACAATAAACCATAAACATTTGAAACTTGATTCAGAATTTCTTCCTACAGATTTGTATTAATTCTTTTGTTTATGAATATTTCAACCCAATCACATTGTTTATCTATTAAAATCTTTACATCTCCACCTTTTCTAGGAATTCAAGGTGACTAGATAAGCAACATTCTCCATAATAGATGATAGACTTCTAGACAGTACCACCTCAGACTGTGTGGGAGGTGAGTTACACTATTCTGTGTTTCCACATGTAAAAAGATCATTCTCTGAGATCATTCTACAGAAGCCCCTTTCCAGATGCTTCTGCCTTCAGAGGTAAGATAGGGACACCTGTTTTGCCACCACAGTTTTGGAATACCTTTCCCAGAAACCCTCAATTGGTGCCAACAAAAACAATTTTCTTCTCCCAAAGTTGTTTCCTGCTCCTTCCACCAAAGCCATATGGCCTAAGGCACTGCAGCAAGGAGATATAAAGTTATCCCCATTATCCTCTGCCACCAGTCATAATTCCAAAGGGGTTAGTAGTCTTTTGCTGCAAAAATAAACATGATTCACAAGGCATTTTAAAGACTGATCTTTTTTAGATTCCAGTATAAGCTTTCATTGATCATAATCCATTTCTTTGTATTCTTTCCACTGAAGTATGTGAAGAAGTGGACTTTAGTTCTCAAAAATTTATTCTGAGATTTTAAAAGACTCTAAGGTACCACAAGATTCATTGATTTTTACCACCAGTAGTGCTTCCAGTGATGCAAGAGGCTCTGTTGACATGAGAGTAAGGAAGGGGTTATTTTGCCTGCCCCCCTTACTGCAGCACCAGGCCATGTAGCTTTTTGTCCACACATGCTCTGTGACCTCCAGCATCAGTTCTATGGTGTTCTCAGGGGTTGGTGGAAGAAGGGGGAGCTGAAAAGTTTGTATTAACAAGCACCTCCTTGTGGCACTTTTTTCTGTTAATTGGAGGTCAGTTGCAACAGTGGGAGATCTCGAGCCACCACCTGGAGGTTGGCATCCCCACACCCCATCTAAAGTGTACTCCAGGATTCTGCCATTTCATGATTTATAATATGAAGAATGACTCAAAGGCTGATGCTGCAGGAGTCACTGCAACACAGCTTCTTCTTGCACTGCTGAGTGACCTGAGACACCCCAAGCCATGAAGCAGTAGCCCACATGGAACAAGCCCATGCTGTGGCTCCTCTCTGTGCCAGTGTTATCCCTCCCAGTTGCTATAGTGGCTCTCATGTTCCCAGCTTAATGTAAAAAAGTGTCATTTGCCCCATTTATTTGTCTGGTAATTGTGTGAAAGTAATACAATATATGCCTAAAAATGGACTACCAGGATCACTACAGGCATCTGTCCCTGTTCAAGGCTGAGGTCCAGGAATCAAGGCACTGATTCCTGGATATTGTTCCAGCAAAGGTGGAGGATGAACTCAGTCCTTAAATACTACTGCAAGGAAGTAGAGATACAGGTTTCTCCCTTCCAGGGGCAGACTAGCAATAGTTACTGTGCCCAGTAACAGAGATGAGTATTGTGATGGGGCTAAGGTGGTTCAAAGCTTGAAGACCTCTAGAATGGCAGTAGGCTCTGGGGTGGAGGGGTCACTGTCCAAGTCTGAGTCAGGAGGCAGGGCTATTTCCCGGTGTGAACAGGCTGGTACAGACTCTTGGGGCTCATCCTTCACATCAAAGGGGGCTCCTGGAGGTATCCCAACTGCCTCCTTCTGTGGTAGTGCTAGGTGCCCAGCTGCCTCCTTCTTTAGGGTCTTTAGCCTTTTCATCTGATGTGGAGGAGTCCATACTCTGGTACATGACATTACCACTGCTACTGTCAAGTCAGCTAACCTTCCACTCTCCAAGGCTAGATCCCTTTTTCCTTATTATTTTTTTATTTATTACTTTCGATTTATATTCCGCCTAGCCAGGAAACTGGCTCAAGGCGGTGTACAGTGGTTAAAGTACCATAAAACAATAAATACAGTACATACAATAAAATTCAATTAAACAACAGGTTACATAAAGTGCTAGTGTGAACAGAAGGCAATTCCTATTCTATATTCCCAACATCATATGGGCGGTAAATCCAATGTTGTAACCAGGTCCATAAGATGCTCCATATTCAGTACCTCTTTCATCAGTGGCTGCCCCTAATCGAAGGCCTGGTGGAAGAGCTCTGTTTTACAGGCCCTGCAGAACTGTAGAAGGTCCTGCAGGGCCCTGAGGTCTCCTGAGAGCTCATTCCACCAGTATGGAGCCGCCACTGAGAAGGCCCTAGCTCTGGTTATTGCTAGTCTGGTGTCCCTTGGGCCTGGGACAGTCAGGCGGTTCTGTCAACCTGACCTCAGTGCTCTCTGGGGAATATGTGGGGAAAGGCGGTACCTCAGGTAGACAGGCCCCTGACCATATAGGGCTTTAAAGGTCAAAACCAGCACCTTGAAGCGAATCTGGTATGCTATTGGCAGTCAGTGCAGCGCCTTCAGCACAGGCTGGATGTGTTCTCGTGTAGAGAGACCCATCAACAGCCTGGCTGACACATTCTGCACTAGCTGCAGCTTCTGGATTTGGGACAAGGGCAGCCCCATGTAGAGAGCATTACAGTAGTCCAATCTCGAGGTGACCATAGCGTGGATCACTGTTGCCAGGTCATTGCGTTTGAGGAAGGGAACCAACTGCCTAATCAGCTGTAGGTGGTAAAAGGCTGCCTTGGCAGTGGCTGCTACCTGGGCCTCCACAGTTAAGGTGGCATCCAGGAGCACTCCCAAACTCCTGACCCTCGGCGCTGGCACCAATGGTGACCCACCGAAGGTCAGTAGTGGGATCCCTACACCCAGCCCGCTCTGACTCAGGCACAGGACCTCCATCTTCGTTGGATTCAATTTCAATCGGCTCAGCCTAAGCCAGCCCGCCACATCCTGAAGCGCCCGCTCCAGGTAATCTGGGGTAGAGTCGGAATGACTGCCCAACAACAGATATAGCTGGGTGTCATCTGTGTATTGATGACACTCTAGCCTATGCCTCCGGGCAATCTGGGCAAGGGGGTGCATATAGATATTGAATAACATTAGGGATAAATCCCCCCCTTGAGGGACCCTGCAGACCAGCAGATGCCTCTGAGACACCTGTTCCCCTAGCGCCACCCTCTGTCCCTGACCTTGGAGAAAGGAGACAAGCCATTGCAAGGCAAACCCCTGAATCCCAGAGTCGGTGAGGCAGTGGGTCAGCAACTGATGGTCAACCGTGTCGAACACCGCTGACAGGTCCAACAACAACAGTACTGCCATACCGTCTCAATCCAGATGCCTTCGGAGGTCATCTGTGAGGGCAACCAGTGCTGTCTCCGTCCCATGACCTGGCTGAAAGCCGGACTGGAACAGGTCTAGCATGGAAGTGTCATCCATAAAGCTCTGCAGCTGAATTGTCACCACTCTCTCGAGTAATTTGCCCAAATAGGGCAAGTTGGACACCAGCTGATAGTTAGCCAATTTGGCTGGGTCCAGAGATGGTTTTTTCAAGAGAGGGCGGACCATAGCTTCCTTGATTGCCTCAGGGAACAGTCCCTCCAAGAGGGACTTGTTGATAATATCCCTGAGGACACCTTGAAACCCCTCATGGCCTGCTTTTATGAGCCATGAAGGGCATGGATCAAGGCTGCACGTGGTTGGGCGTACCATTGCGAGCAATCTGTCGACTTCCTCAAGACTGAGTGGACTGAAATAATCCAGAATAGAACCAGAAGACATGCATGGAGCCTCGTGTTCACTCACTGTCTCAACTGTGGCGGGGAGATCGCGGCGGAGTGACAAGACTTTGTCTGCAAAATAGCTCACAAAAGCCTCACAGCCAATATCCAATTTCATAGCATTTGGTCTGCCCTGTGGCAGCTCTGTTAATGACCAAATAGTTCTAAACAATTGTGCCAGGCGTGAGCTAGCAGACGCAACCACAGCTTTGACTGCCATCTCATAGGATCTCATAAACGTCCTGTAAGATGCTCTTGTTGCTTCATCCTGAGCGCACTGCCACCTTCTCTCTAGCCATCTGAGCTCTCATTTCATCAGCCGCACGGAGCTGATGAAATGAGAGCTAAACCACGGAGCCCACTTAGAACGGGGGTGCAGAGGGCATCGGGGAGCAATCTTGTCGATGGCTGCTGAGAGCTGGCCATGCCAGTCCTCAACTAGCTCATCTAACAAGCTGCCAAGGGGCATAGGATCCCACAAAGACATCCGAAGCCACTGAGGGTCCATCTGACTCTGCAGGCGAGCCAAAATGGACTTGCTGCCCTTGAGATACTTCCTGCTGTATTTCTTAGTGGAAGTATCCTCCAGGAGTTTAATGTTGAAGACTGCCCAGCAACATTGAACATCATTAGAACAAAATATGATGTCTCAAACATAGAACAAGGCAGGTCTCATCCTACTGTTCACTGATGCTCAGGAAATTTTTACATCTTTAATTTTACTAGGCTGCTTACAAGTCACTTATATTTGTTTAATTTACAGTCTTTATAGTCCACCTTTCTCACTGAGACTCAAGGCAGATTACACTTACTATGAACAAACAGATTTTTCTTGAAGAAGAGGAGATTGGATTTATACCCCACCCTTCACTCGGAGTCTCAGAGTGGCTTACAAACTCCTTTCCCTTCCCCTCCCCACAACAGACACCCTGTGAGGTAGGTGGGGCTGAGAGAGCTCTTTCCAGAACTGTCCTTGAGGGAGAAGGGTCGGAGGTGGGGTGGCTCTGTATATCAGAGAGGATATACAGTCCAGTAAGACTGAGAAGGTAAGAGAATTGGATTCGCTTCTGGAAATGCTATGGGTTGAAATAGTGGGCCCAAAAGGAAGCTTAACACTGAGAGTTTGCTATTGCCCACCAGATCAAAAGATAGAGGAGGGTTATAAAATGATGAATGAATTAAAGATAGCAGCTAGCCGATATAACTGGGTAGGTGATTTTAACTACCCACACATTGATTGGGTCAATGTGTGTTCAAGTCAGGAAAAAGAGATTGAGCTTCTAGACACTCTAAAAGACTGTGCAATGGAACAGATGGTCACAGAACCTACCAGGGGAGAGGTGATCCTGGATTTGGTCCTAAGTAATGCAGAAGACCTGGTGAGAGATGTAAAAGTGATTGCACCACTTGGGAACAGTGACCAAAATTTTATTGAGTTTAACATTTGTATAAATAGAGAATTGCCCAAAAAGACCAACACAACTACTTTTAACTTTAAAAGGGGTAAATTCTCTGATATGAGGGGACATGTAAGGAGGAAACTGAAAGGAAAAGTAGAAAGGATCAAAACCATTGGGGAAGCTTGGAGATTATTTAAAACTACAATCCTAGAAGCTCAGAAAAAATATATACTGCAGGTTAGGAAAGGCACAAATAGGTATAGAAAAAAGCCTGCATGGTTAACAAACAAAGTAATGGAAGCTGTAAAAGGTAAGAAGGATTCCTTTACGTGGTGGAAAGCTAGTCTCAGTGAGGATGACAAAAAGGTACACAGGCTGTGGCAAATAAAATGCAAGTCTATGATCAGGCAGGCAAAAAGGGAATATGAGGAGCATATAGCAAAAAACATAAAGACCAACAATAAAACTTTCTTCAAATACATTAGAAGCAGGAAGCCAGCCAGGGAGGCAGTGGGGCCCTTGGATGACCAAGGGGTAAAAGGAGTAGTGAAGGATGATAGGGAAATGGCTGAGAGGCAGAATGCATTTTTTGCCTCTGTCTTCACTGTGGAAGATGAGAAGTGCTTGCCCACTCCAGAACCACTGATTTTTGGGAGGGATGTTGAAAGATCCAAGTCAGATTGAGGTGATGAGAGAGAAGGTCTTATGACAACTTAAAAACTGATAAATCTCTAGGCCAGGATGGCATACAAATGTGAACTTGTGGATCTTCTTACAAAAATATGTAATCTTTCATTAAAATCTGCCTCCATTCCTGAGGACTGGAAAGTAGCTAATGTCACTCCCATCTTTAAAAAGGGTTTCAGAGGAGATCCGGGAAACTACAGGCCTGTCAATCTGACATTGATACCGGGTAAATTGGTGGAAACTGTTATTAAGGAAAGAATTAGTAGGCACATTGATGAACAAAAACTATTGAGGCAGACTCAGCATGGGTTCTGTGAGGGAACATCTTGTCTCACTAACCTGTTAATGTTTTTTGAGGGAATGAACAAACATGTGGACAAGTCTATTCATCCCAATAGATGTTGTTTACCTTGACTTCCAGAAAGCTTTTGATACAGTTCCTCATCAAAGGCTCCTAAGTAAGCTCAACAGTCATGGGATAAAAGGACAAGTCCTCTTGTGGATCAAAAACTGGCTAATTAATAGGAAACAGAGAGTGAGTATAAATGGGCAATTTTCTCAGTGGAGATTGGTAAGCAGTGGAGTACCACAGGGATCAGTACTTGGTCCGATGCTTTTTAACTTGTTTATTAATGATTTGAAGTTGGGAATAAGCAGTGAAGTGACTAAATGTGCACATGACACAAAGTTGTTCAGGGTGGTGAAAACCAGGGAGGATTGTGAGGCTCTCCAAAGAAATCTGTCGAGAATGGGCGAATGGGCATCAACGTGGCAAATGGGTTCAATGTGGCCAAGTGCAAAGTGATGCACATTGGAGCCAAAAATCCTAAATATAAATACACATTTATGGGGTCCGAACTGGCAGAGACTGACCAAGAGAGAGAGATCTTGGAGTCGTAGTAGATATCACACTGAAAATGTCAAGACAGGGTGCAACTGCAATAAAAAAGGCCACCACTATGCTGGGGATTATTAGGAAGGGAACTGAAAACAAATCAGCCAGTATCATCATGCCCCTGTAGAAATCAATTGTGTGACCTCATTTGGAGTACTGTGTACAGTTCTGGTCACCACACCTCAAAAAGGATATTATAGCATTGGAAAAAGTGCAGAAAAGAGCAACTAGAATGACAAAAGGATTGGAACACTTTCCCTGTGAAGAAAGGTTAAAACACTTGGGGCTCTTTAGCTTGGAGAAACGACGACTGAGGGATGACATGATCCAGGTTTATAAGATTATGAATGGGATAGAGCAGGTGCAGAAAGAAGTACTTTTCTCCCTTTCTCACAATACAAGTACTCATGGGCACTCAATGAAATTGCTGAGCAGTCGGGTTAGAACAGAAAAAAGGAAGTACTTCTTCACCCAGAGAGTGATTAACATATGGAACTCACTGCCACAGGAGGTGGTAGTGGCTACAAGCATGGACAGCTTCAAGAGGGAATTAGATAAGCATATGGAGCAGAAGTCCACCAGTGGCTATTAGCCACAAGATATTGATAGGAACTCTCAGGCTGGGGCAAGTGATGCACTGTATTCTTGGTGGTTGTGGGGGGGCAACAGTGGGAGGGCTTCTAGTGTCCTGGCCCCACTGCTGGACCTCCTGATGGCACGTGGTATTTTTGGCCACTGTGTGACAGAGTGTTGGACTAGATGGGCCATTGGCCTGATCCAACATTGGCTTCCCTTATGTTCTCTTATGTTCTTATGTTCTCTTAACAGCTCTAACAGAACTATGGCTTGCCCAAGGTCATCCATCAGCTGCAAGTGGAAGAGTGAGGAATCAAATCCAGTTCTCCCAGATTAGAGTCTGTGCACTTAATCACTACACCAAACTGGCTCTTGAGCAACTTCAGTTTTAATAGTTGCCTGAAACTCCTTCTGTGATATGTGGTGACCTCTATACAACAATCATAGCTACCTACTTTGTATTCTCATAAGATTACTAAGCGGCTGCGGTGGCTCAGAGGTTAAAACGCTGAGTTGCAGACTGGAAAGTCTGTAGTTCAGCAGTTCGAGACCCGAGTGCCATGGGATGGAGTGAGCTCCCATCTTTGGCCCCAGCTCCTGCCAACTTAGCAGTCTGAAAGCAAGAAGTTGCAAGTAGATAAATAGGTACCACTTTGGTGGGAAGGTAACAGTGTTCTGTGCACCTCGGCGTCTAGTCATGCTGGCCATATGACCACGAAGAAGTCTTTGGACAGTGCTGGCTCTTTGGCTTAGAAATGGAGATGAGTACCACCCCCTAGAGTCGGATTCAACTGGTTTTCGAGCAAGGGAGACCTTTATCTTTACCTTTAAGATTACCATGGTTTTGATACCATGGAGAAGGTGTGATTATGGAAGAGATTTCCATCAGTGGAGTGGGACTTCCTCCTATCCTCGCCACTACTACAGCCCCAAATGCCCCTTTAAACATTGCTGTTGGGGGACAGAGGACTCCTAGGAACAGCATGAGGGACAGTCAGAAGTCTGCCGTTGGAGGGGAGAAAGGCTTAACCTCCAGCCCTATACATGCAAGTAACATATTCATTCCTACAGAGAACTGCCTTCCTTGTGGGAATTTTGGAACATGTGAAATGAATGGGAATTTATTGCATTGCAGCTAAGAGCATGACTAAGGCGCAAGTTGATATTTTGCTGTTTGGGGTTATGATTTCTGATGGTAGAAAACAAGTGTGAATGAAAAGAGGGGTGACACTGGAGATCGTGAATCACTGAAGGTAAGAGGGATCATCAATTAAAGTATCTATATACACTAGATGCATTGGTATTCTGGGATTTTTTTAAGGTATGAGAACAGAGTCTTGACTTAAAGTGGAGCCAGTGTGGTGTAGTGCTTAGGGTGTTGAATTAGGACCAGGTTTAAAATCTCCTGCTAGGAAGCTCCTTGGGTGATGTTCCACAAACCACTTTGTTTATGCCAAACCTTCTTACTTCACATGGTTGTTCTGTGGTAAAAATGTGGAAGAGGTAAAAGTCATGGCTGCCACTTGGAATTCCTTGCCAAATGGGTGGGATTAAAATGACAGGTAAGTTCTTTCTTGCAGAAGTAGTGTAGCTTCTGCAAAGAGTTGCTCACACTCTGTAGTCTCTGGTGCCTCTGTGCTTTCCTTCTTCCCTATCTCTAGCTTATCTAGATGGGAAGCCATGTTAGTCTGTTTGCAGCAGTACAAAAGAGCAAGAGTCCAGTAGCACCATAAAGACTAACAAAATATGTGGCAGGGTATGAGCTTTCATGAGTCACTGCTCACTTCTTCAGATAGCTGAAGAAAAGGTGCTACTGGACTCTTACTCTTTTTTAGCTATCTGTTGTTTTCTCTGTTGCTTTCCAGGTAAGTTAATCTATTATAAAAACATATTCAAGTTGAGACTCTACTTTCATTTCCTCACACTTGAGAATATCAAAATGCACATGCCAACATTTAATTTTCAGAGATGGCCTGCATTGCTTTTAAAGAACTTTACAGGATGACTCTTCTTTATAAAATAAAGTTATATATATATATATATATATATAATTATCTTTTGACACTAATAGAAAAGCCCTGTGGGCATGTACACAAAGAGTTTCCACAGTCATCTCTTCACAAAGCACTTTTTTATATGCTGAAGGACAAACATCATATTGCCAAATATAATACCGCACTCTGGATAAAGTATGAGGGCCAGGGAGACACTGGGAGATCCATGACTGGATTTTCCCAGTGTTTTTAGAAGGACAAATAGCCACATGGGGCTGTGATTCAGACTGGTCAAGTCTTCAACTTGTGTAATTAGCTAAATTCATGACTTATACATGAACAAAGCAAGCATATGCATCTGACCAATTTGTTCTCCAGAGAGCAAAAGAACTATATCCAGGAGTGCTGATGAAGCCTATAGTGCCATCCTAAATGTTGTTATTTTTCTAAGCCCATTAACTTCAATGGACTTAAAAGGGCATAACTCTGCTTAGGACTGTACTGTTAATTGCCTGCTCGTTCTTCTCAACAACCCATGTGATACAAGCAAAGGTTTGTACACTCACTTATGGCAAGAAAAAGCTTCTGAGTGTTTGCAGAGAAAGCCTCACAAAGTTTCTCCTCTCATGTCTGGTGTCCAGTCTAATAGATCAAAAACGTTTTATTGTCAAATGTGTATTGGAAGCAGATTTATGAGCTCCACAGGTAATATAAAATTATTAGGCAAACAGACAACTGAAGCTCAGTTAGAAAGAAAACATGTGGATTGAAGTCCTTTCACAGGATGGTGATTATCTGCTCCAGTCACTGGATTTGCTCTTCTCTTTTTGTCATGCAAACAAGAAAAGGCAGGCATTTTATAGGAGCTCTTTCTGTGTGATGTGTATTGGAATCTACATGGTGGATTTAAAAGGTCAGACAAGGGATTTAAAGTGTCTGCAAAGAATGAAACAGGAGGGTTTCAGTCCAAAACAGTGCTTGCAGTTTATGATAGTTGTGTCAGTAAAGGTAAGACTAGTTTTTTATTCTGCAACTGTACTGTCAGGAAAACCTGTGTCTTTGCAGGGAGATACCTGCATAATGACGGTATGCTCTTTCATCCATAAAACCTGTGTGTTAATACGTGATGTGTTAATAGGGAAAGTGTGATATCAATTAAAAAGATTTTGCCAGATAAATATGGACATTTCTGAGAGACAAGAAAGCAGGTCAGAGTATTTGCTAAGGACAAATGAAGCATCACTCGTAAGCAGAATCCGACTCTGGTCTATTCAATGGGCCTTACTCTCAGGAAAGTGTTTTTAGGATTTCACTATTTAGTGTACAGGAATGCTAGCAGAATGGCTGGAAAATTGACATTGCCTCTTTTAAAGGTCCTTCTGTGGTGTCCTAAAACTACTATTATTACTGTTAAGGTCCTAAACACCCTAAAGAAGTGAAATGCATACAAATTCTGCTTTCCAGATATCCTCCTTCCCTGAAAAAGGCAATCAACATATGGTATGCAGTTCAGGATCTCATACCCAGCCTTGGACCTTCCATGCTCAGGTACTCTAGGAGGCTGCTAGCACTCTGCTTTTCACCTCAGTATTACTTCTTGGTCTGATGTCCTACCTTGCGCCTGAATCAGACACTTGCATACAGAGAATATTCGGACTGCAGATGTTCTGCAGCTGAAACTAAATTACCATGCCCCCATAAATTAGGGTTACCAGATGTCCTGTTTTTAGAGGACTTGCTCTCTTTTCTTTTTTTTTGGTGTCTGTCCTCTTTTGAGCTCTTTTTAAAAAAACTGATGAAAATGTCCTCTTTTGGGATTGGAAAATTAGGAATATTCATAGTTAGTAGCAATTATCACAGCTCAAATAGCAGGAGTATTTAAAATGAGATTTGTCATACTGATTACTTGTTTGAAGTAGTCAGTTGGGAAATATGTCTTCTTTTTTGCTTTTCAAAATATGGCAACCCTGCCATAAATTGCCTGAATAGACACTGACTGGAAACCATATATAAACCACTCTGATGTCTTTGGGAAAAGAACATTATCATAAATGGAACAAACAGGTACATCCTCCCCTCAGGAGCTTTCCTGCATGTTCTGTTCTA
The DNA here is from genome assembly GCA_029375565.1 of Gekko gecko. Taxonomy (NCBI): domain Eukaryota; kingdom Metazoa; phylum Chordata; class Lepidosauria; order Squamata; family Gekkonidae; genus Gekko; species Gekko gecko. The sequence goes on along the minus strand of JAPDNY010000001.1, from coordinate 84,865,283 downwards.
GAAAGTTTTTTTAAAAAGTTATCTAAGATCAACAAGCCAGGGGCTTCCATTCACCCTCAAGGAAAGCTCATCTCCAGGTGTCAAAGGGAAAGGTATGCATCTCTATGTTTCTCTGAGATTTTTTCTTGTGGCGCTAACATGGATGGTAGACTTTGTTACATGTTATTTGAGAGCTGTACCAAAGTTATCTTTCTAACTTTCATGGAACTTCCCTAGCAGGTCAAACAATTGTCAGTGGCTAGGGGAAGGGGCTGAGGCTCAGTGACAGAGCATCTGTATGTCATGCAGAAGATCCCAGGTTCAATCCCTGGAATCTCCAGTTATAGGACCAAGCAGGAGGTGATACAAAAAACTTCTGCCTGTGATACTGGAGAGCTGCTGCCAGTCTGAGTAGTCAATACTGACTTTGATGGATCTGATTCAGGAGTGTGAAACTGTATTTATCAACCAGTCCTCATTTAAATGGCTTAACATCAATCCAAGGAGCTGTCGTGATTTAGATGCAGATACAAAATCAAATTCAGTAAAGGAAATTAATGGGATTATATTTTCTTACAGGTTCATAGGAAGGATCTCCTTGCTGTACTTGCTCCTCCCCACCAATACATGTCAATTAATTCAAAAGAACCCACATTTCATTTTTATGGAACTCATTACATGCCTCTGAAATGGATGAGTTCCATTCAGAATAAATTATTATTGCGTAGGTATCCTTCAGCTAATATTGCTGTGGACTGGATGTTGATTTCCCTTCAAGTAAGCAATACAAAATGGTAACTGTTATTCCAGGAAATGATTTTTTTTTAGTCATCTGCAGCAGAAGAACTTGGAGCAGCTGTTAAAAATTTTGCATTTGGCAATACTTGCAACAAGGCGGCTTCACGGAGATAATATTTTAGCATATGTGTAGTCTTCTTATGACTTTAAGAGTACACTGTAAGGTTTTGTGTTTGGCCTGTAAAGGTCTAAGTGGCATGGGGCCAGTACCATAGACTTATCCTGCCTGGTCTACCCATGCATGAAAATAGTGGAGGTTTCACATGACAGAATGCATGTGATGGATCATATTTTTCAAGTCCCTCCTTTACAAAACATTGCTGACAAGCAAAAAAAGAAAAGAAAAAGAAAAAACAAGCAACAACAAAACTGAACACCTCAGAGAGAAAGATTCTAGTTCCTGTTGTGCTAGTCCTTGGTTCACTGGTGGTTTTTGTTACAGGGTGTTTTCCATGCAGAGGAACTTTTTGCAAATGTTATTTCCAACCTGCAGTCTGAAGATGTATCTTAGAACCTACAGGAAGGGCTACAGTTTAAAAATGGCATACAACATTGCAAAAGAAACAGAAAGTTAAAAACAGGAGGTGGATTTGTTGGGTGCAGACCAGTTTCACTCTAATCAAGGAGGTTTGCTATGTGGAAGTGGATTTCTCCTATAATCTTCACTGGAATACTTGATATAGATCTTAGCTTTATCTTATATCTTGTGGCTTCAGTTTGCACAAGATAATTAAACTATGAAATAAAGGTCTTACAGTTCTATTGACTTTTAATTTCTTATTCCAATAAAGTGAAAGTGATTCTCTGTTCATTTTTTCTCCTTTAAAGGTCCTAACACAAATGAAAGCAAATGTTATGAGGTGTTACTTCAATGCATTTAATAAAAGTGTTCAAAGGATGAGCTGCCACAAACCACACATTAGAAACGACAAATGATTTGCATTTCTCAATTTCCTAGAAAGTGCCTTCTCAGTTAACCAAAGTTACATATTAAAGACCAAGGTGAGGAAGAGCTGAAGAGAATTTCTTGTGCTAAATATCTGTGAAATGGTTAGTGCAAAACAACTACAGTTCCCTGTAAAGAATGTGAATTAGGAAGGAGGTGACACTTGCACTGATATTTGCAAAATCTTGGTCAATAGCGTTTTAACAACCTGGAGTGTTAGCTGACCTCTACAGTGCAATCAATGGCTTCAGTGGACGTAGAAAAGTCCTGCTAGGTGTTGGGGGAATCTTAAAACTGTATCTCTTGACCAGAAGCCCAAATTGGAGAATGTAAAGGAAGAGATCACCTGTCAAGATGTTATGGAAGGCAGTGGTCCCCATGGAGCCCGCCAAGTGTTTTTAGAAAGTGGACAAGGCCAGATGGGGTTTTTGCCACAGGGGCCTTCTGATTGGCTATTGGAATCCTGATTGCCTATGCAAATTAAAAAAATGTTTCAGCAGCAGCTGCCATCACAAGGATCTTCACTGAATATGTTCATTTTAAAAGACATCATGTTAAACAGAGCTTCTACTGGAAATGTTGAAGTATCACCTCACTTCCTGATGTTCTGTAGTTGGCTTCACCTTCCTCATGCAGCCATTCTGTTGTCATGCCCACCACCGTTTGTCAGAATTCCAAAGGCACTTGCAGGCTCAAAAAAGTTGGGGACTCCTGATGTAAGGTGATGATGCAATTAAAATACATTGTGCTTTTCATCAGTAGAACACAAAATGGCACACATGGCATCTCAGGAGGTATCCCATCCTCAAATGAACCATACCAAAGAACCTAAGAAGAGCCATGCTGGATCAGGCCAGTGGTTCAACTGGTCTAGTATCCTATCACTGCCAGGGCTTTTTTGTAGAAAAAGCCCAGCAGGAACTCATTAGCATACTAGGCCACATGCCTGACAGCACAGCTTATTAGCATATTAGGCCACACCCCATGTTACCAGACGTGTGGTCATCCAGCCACACTCACCTTTTCCTTCTTATTCTGTTTACCTTGTTTGTTGTCAAAACCCAGGGCTTTTTGGGTAGCAGAAACTCCTTTGCATGTTAGGCCACACACTCCTAATGTAGCCAATCCTAATGAGTTTCTGCTGGGCGTGGCCAACTTGGAAGCCAGCCGGAACTCCATTCCTGTGCATTCCTGCCCAAAAATAGCCCTGATCACTGCAATCCTAAATACAGTTACACCCTTGCAAGTCTATTGAAGTCAATTGGCTAAGAAAGGTACCCACAAGTTGATCTTCCCCCACTGTTTTCTCTTTCCCACCTCTGAAAGCCCCCTCACTTTTCCCTGCTTCCTTTTCTCCTTCCCACGTACCAGCCAACCTACCTTTATCTGTCCCCATTTTCAGCTTTCCCTCCTTTCCTTCCCCAGCAGCCTCTTCCTGGAAAAAGTCTGGCTGAGTTGTGCAGTGCCAGTCCCTGGGCAGGCCCAGTTGCATAGCAGGGAACCCCCAAAGACTTGAGGTGGACAATTTACTTTCTCCTGTATCCCCTCCCCACACTATTTCCTCTATTTCTCCTCATCAGCCCCCATATCCTTGCCTTTTTCTGCTTGTTTCTTTCCTTCCCGCCTACCAACCTTTTATCTGCCCCCCATCTCCAGCTATATTTATTATTTACTTCATTTATATCCCATTTTCCTCCACAATAGGGACACATAGCAGCATACGTGTTTCTCCTCACCTCCATTTTATCCTCATAGGCTGAGAGTGTGTGTGACCGGCTCAAAGTAACTCAGTGAGGGGGGCGTGGTGGCTGAGCTTCTGGCTGGCTGCATCCCTTCCAGCTCCTGCTATCCCCACGGAAAATTAGAACTCTGCTTACAGAAAACACAGCCTTGACTGGAATAAATATCAATGCCGGGTATGGGAGGAACTAGAGCAAGGAAAGGTGCCAAAATCCTCCTTACAGACCTCCTAAAAAGAGTAATATTGACATAGAACACTCAGATGACTCAGGCTTGGAGGCTGCTCTGTTAGAGGAAATGGTGACGGGGGGGGGTAACCCCGACCAAAGCGAACAGACTGTGATACTACATGCCCTAACAGAGATAAGGAATGAAATTAAGAATGATATAAAGTCACTGAGTGGAGAGGTTGGACAATTAAAAAAGGAATTTGGATTGCTCAAACAAATGACTGAACCAATAAACAAGAAATTAGACAAGCTTACCGCAGCTTTGAAAACGACAGAGAGGAAAGCTGAATTAGCACATCAGTTGGCAAAAAAGAATGCAGAAGACCTCAAAGAATTTAAGGAGTTTGTTATGTATTGAGTCAATAAAGCATTGCATGAGCTTGAACACAGCTCCATTAGAATTTAGCTTACATGGATTGACAAATAGGCCAATCAGAGAAGCCTTCAGTGGGAAACAATCTCATTGGTTTCAAACGCCGTATTTCGATTGGTTGTTATCTGTTTATTGGGTGTGTTTTGGCCCGTTCTAATCATATATAAGTCAGCCTGGTTCTATGTATTTTTGTCCTGTGTTAAGTTATGAGCTGAATAAAGAAATCACTTGTTTAAGAGCTGCCTCGATCTTAGTTCATAATAGAGTTTGAGATATGAGCCAAGAACAAGATTATACTCCAGGAAACAAAACTGAGAGAAAAGAAAGCCAAACTTCGTGGACTATCTGTAAACTTTGGTGAAAAAGAAAATTTCACTGCAGCTTTAAACAAATGGCTGAATCAAATCCTTCTTGCAGCAGGAGAAGCAGTGTCTCCTGAAGGGATCATGAGCTCTGCCTTCCAGCTAAACATCTCCAAAAAGGCTCCTGAAAATGCTTCACCAGACATTATTGTCGAGTTTACGGACGAAAAATAACTTTTTTGCAATCATGAGACACAAGCAAAGACTGAGTCGGGAGGATACAATTGTATATCTGTTTCCTGACATTCCAGCAGAGGTAGTTATTGCAAGAAGACACTTCAGGGGAACAGTGAAAAGCCTCAGAGATAAAGGAATACGGTACAGATGGCTGCCCCTGGGACATTTAGTCGTCAATGAAGAAAATAAAATGTTTACAAATTTCAATGAGATTACAGGGAAAAATTTAGTAGATGCAGTAACTAAATTAAGGAATGGAAGTGTCTGAACTGAGATATTATGTTTGGTAGCAGAGTGGTAGAAAATAATTAATAAAGTAAGTTAGAGTTAGTATGTTAGTATGGTAGTATATAGAGTAAAGGAGCAGCGGTGGCTCAGTGGTTAAGATGCTGAACTGCAGGCTGGAAGGTCAGTAGTTCAGCAGTTCGAGACCTGAGTACCACATGATGGAGTGAGCTCCCATCTCTGGTCCCAGCTCCTGCCAACCTAGCAATTCGAAAGCAAGAAATTGCAAGTGGGTAAATAGGTACTGCTTCGGTGGGAAGGTAACAGCGTTCTGTGCACCTTGGCGTCTAGTCATGCTGGCCATATGACCACAGAAACGTCTTTGGACAGCGCTGGCTCTTTGACTTGGAAATGGAGATGAGCACCGCAACCCTAGAGTCGGATTCGACTGGCTTTTGAGCAAGGGAAACCTATATAGAGTAAGTTAGAGTTAATAGATAGGATAATTGTGAAATATAATAAAGGAAAATAGACAACATGAATGGAATTATTAAACCAATGGCATAGCAAGGAGGGGAAAGGTGTGCCCCCCCCCGACCTCTGAACAGAGGGAGGAGGGTTTCCTTCTGTTGCAGAGGTTCTTCTGCAGCACCCAGTTTCGGAGGCAATCCTGTTCAACATTACTTTCTAGGTTTGGAAGAAGTTACAGTATAAGTATAAAATAAGTGTGTATGGAGGGAATTCAGCTAAAGAAGAAAAGAAGTCTTATATAAAGTAAGGAAGAATCTAATATTGTTTAGATCAGGAACTAGAGGAAGTTGTACAGTGGTTGGGTTAAGCTGGTAAAGAAAGGGAATAACGAGGTTGGAGATTATTTATATGCTTTCAATGTTTTAATAGGATTTTTAGGAAGAGGAGAATATAAGGAAAATGGAGTGTTAAGATATGTATAAAATATATGGATATATGTACACTCAATAAAATATTAATTAAAAAAGTAACTCAGTGAGCTTCCACAGCAGAGTGGGGGTTCAAACCTGGGTCTCCAAGGCCCTAGTCTGATACTCCAGCCACTACACTGGCTTTCATGGAGGTAGCAGGCTGCTAGGCCTGCTGTTGCTGTAGGGCCTGTCCTCAATGAATCCTCCATCAACAGCCAAAACAGCCCTGGAAAGGGCCCTGCCCCTCTCCCTACCTTCTCCTGACAGAAATCAAGGCTTGGAAGCTGTGTGGCTGCCTAGCAATGGTCACTGAGGGCATTTGTTTCTTAACATTATAGGCACTCTTTTCATCATGGGGAAGAAGTAACTTCCCAACTTTTTTGTTTTGCTTTGTTTTTCGATTTCGTGGTGGGGGGGTGTCTTTCCAAATTCGGATCTTCTCTCTCGGGTTTCTAAAAAGATCACTCTTGTCTGTTAATGGCTCCAGTCTACAAATATAAGTATCCACATATTTTGCCATGTTGAGAATTAGATACATTGATCATTCTGCTTAGGGTTGCAGTATATATAATGTCATGGCCAACCAGTTGTCTTAGGGCATATAGACATATAAGCAGGGTATATAAGGACCAGATTTTCCCTTGATGTTGCCTCTGAGCACTGGTATTGAGAAGTTTACTGCCTCTGAATGGGGAGTTAGACCTCACTAGCTTTAGCAAGGTTTCTGTACTGTGTGTCTTCCAAATATACTCTAGGAGCATCCATGTGAATGTCATTTGGAGACCTTAAAAATGATAGGAGATGCAAAAGTTTGGATTTACATTTGTGCTAACAGAGATAGCTGGTACCATTTTGCATCATGCTTTTGGTAATATTTGATATTTATACGTACTGGTTATTCCTCTCAAAATCAATTGGAAACTCCATATGGTGCAGAATGCAGAAGCTTTACTATTATTGGGAGCTAAATGGAGTATGCATATTACTTCCATTCTGCAGTCACTCCATTGGGTCCCCATCAGTTACCCATCATTGGCTCCCCATCAATTTAAAATATTGGCTGTCACATACAAAGCCCTTTGTGGCCTTGGACCCTCATACCTGTGAGACTGTCTCTCCCTTTGTGCTCCACCATGACAACTTCTCATCTTAACTGGGGCTTTCTGCAGGTACCAGCCTGCAAATGGGCAAAATCAACAACTACCTGTATGTGTGTCTTTTCTGTTGTGGCCCCCACCTTATGGAATGGTCTGCCTGAGGATGTCAGGAAGGCTCCTGATCTTCTGGCTTTCCACAAACTATGCAAAACTGAATTATTCAAGAGGATTTTTTTACACAAGCAGTAGGGTAACACTATACAAAATGATTCACATAGTTACTTGGACAAATTACTAGGTACTGTGATCAATACTACCATGTATAGTTTGCTGTAAGTTGGATCCTACTATGTAATTTTGCATCATTTAATGTGCCATGTTAAAATTTATGCTTTGCTTCAGTTCTGTTTTTTAGATTTCTGGCTGGTTATACAACCCAAATCCTATTTCATTGTCTATTGAATGTTGATTGTATAGATTCACTCTGTGTAATCTGCCTTGAGTCCCATTGAGAAAGGTGGATTGCAAATACAAACTAACAATGCAGTTTTATGCAGCATTAATGCAGTCTGAGTCTATTGAAATCAATAGAATTAGACCTGGCTAACAGCACAGGACTGTCTTGTAAAAGCAAGGAAAAGATTTTTAGATGTCACAGTCTATAGACAGATGAAAGAACATCTACTGCTCAGAGAAAAAGCAGTCCACATATATTCAAGGGCATGGTTAGGCTCTCCAAATGGGACACAAATTTGCTTTGCAGCAGGGGACTCTGTACAAGCACATAGGATCAGTCTAAGGTAGAAGAATTTTGTAAACAACCTTGGTTTTTTAAGTACATATAATGGTGTATATAGTCTTAAACAGACAATCTGAATTTATCAATCCCAATGAAACAAAGGACCCTAACATTAAAGTAAACTGTAGTTGCCTAGTTATGAAAAAAGGCTGTTTTCCTGTGATCAAAAACGGAAGGTGCACTGGTGTATAGTCATGTGCCTGAGCTTGCTTGCAACATATGACATTTCTTCCTCTTCCTCTTGCTTCTGATAAGACCTTATAGTTGTTTGCTAATAGATATGACTCAACAAATAGTCTGTCCATGTGCTACAAGAATGTACAATTTCTATGTGATGACACAGGAAAAACAGAACAAGACCCAAATCACAGCAAAAAAAGAGAAGAGTTCTAAGGATGCAGAACCAATTGAGCATGAACAAGGAAATGGATAAAACGTTGGAAAGGGAGGGGAGATAACTAAGCATGTGAAAATGTAGTACTGAAAGAAGATAAAGATCCATGGAGATAGAAGTATGCCAAATGAAAGGATAATTTCTTGGCTTATTTTCATTAATAACCTACTTGGACATTTTGTGAGTTTGTTCTAACAGGCATTTTATACAGGAGAAATGAGAATGGCACTGGACTCTAGGATCATTTTGGTTCTGTTCTATTTATGCAAATTACTTTGAAAAGCTGGAATCTTTCATCAAGGTATGATGCCTTCATACCAAGTGATCCATTTCACAAGCATTTCACAAGCATTTCACTCCCCCCACATGCTCATTGCATATTGTAAATATTATCAACAAACCTTTTAAACTACCTGAAACACTACCCACAATTTTATAGTCATACTACTGGGGACGCTCTTTCAGAAACAGGGACTCCTGCCCCCATGCTGCCTTCTTTTTCTAAAGTGCAAAGGAGCTGAGAAATAAATGACTGTTGTTGAGGAAGCAACAATATTGGCTTCAGAACCACTAAAACCCAAACAGGATTAACTGAAGCTTCAACTGTATGATATGATTTCCTGATCAGATGAAACTCCAGGGTCTCCTCTGTTTAAATATATAGTTAATATAAGGAGCAAAAAGAAAAGAAAGTAGAAGCTTTTGCTGGGAAGAGATTTAGGAGGCCCACTGCTCACTGAGGAGTCAGACTTTTGCACTTTGGAAATACAGAGCAAACCTAAGTCAGCCAATCCTGTTTTATTTATTGCCCTAAAGTTTGTTTTATTGCACTAAAATAATCTGGCAACTGCACGTGAACAGCCACTGGTGTGTTCTGCTATAGTCTGCCATCCAGACCAGTCTGAGCAAGAAGTATGAGTAAAAGTCTATGGGATCTAACTTTTGTTGATTAAGTTCTGAATGAACTTGACATTCAAAGCTTACTGTACAAGATGACCTTGGTGATTTTTGCCCAGCTGTAGCCACCCTGAGCCAGCCTTGCTGGGAGGGTGGGGTAAAAATCTAATAAATAAAATAAAATAAATAAAAATGACAAACAAAACCCCTTAGGTCTTTTTGTGTGAGCATACTCATAGCCAAAGACAACAATCTATTATAGGTAGTGACATCAAGGCTTTTATATAGTTCCTTACATTTCAATTTTTGAATACTAAATTAGATCTGAGATTATATTTGGTGCCTGAGATCCAGTCCTGGCTTCCTAACAACATTTGTGTTTGCTAACTAGTGTTTGTTGCATTCACACATTATGTTACTAGGAGAACACATAAAACATCATAGATTTACAGCTAAAAACAAAATGTGTGAAGAGGCCCTCTGAGACAGAACATCTAAAGCAAGCTAGGGCTAACAAGAAAGGGAATTAGATCTTTTAATTAGGGTTTAACAAGGAGTAATTTAACAGCTAATCTGGCCCCTATTTGCACCACTCAGAAAGAAAATGTCTGTAGTGGTAATGGTGTAATCACAGAGAAGGGTTATGCAAGTAGTAACACTTCATACCATCTGCTTCCCAGAGCTCTGAGGATATGTACATCTCTCAGGGATTTGATTGTCCTGCAGGAAAGGATAAAGCTACAAATGAAAAGCTGAAGTTAATCTGAGGTGAGGGGGGCCATTGGTGGTCCAATGATCTAAACCACATAGGATGGAAATCACACATGTAAATGTAAACCCACACTAAGTTTCCTCAGGTGTTAGAGCTTATTCAAGGGAGAATGCAGAACATGCAAAATAACCTAATGACAGAAGGATGCACTGACATAATTTCCAGGATGGTCCTGATACTATACTATCCTTTCCTACCAGCAATGAAAAATAAATGAAACTGATGCTGTTCTTGCTACAAGAAACGCAAAAGGAAGTTAAACACTCCTCCTCAGCCCCCCCTCCCAAACTATTTACATGGTGGGGGACAGAGAGAAGGTAGCTCTGCTGCTGAAATTGGAGATAACATTGCTGTGGTTAGTTAAAAAGGGCTGTCTAGACTTTTGTGGAAAGAAGCAAATGAAAAAGACAGGGAAGAGGTACTTACCATTGTAATCAATGTTGTGTTTCACCTAAGCAAACAGCTGTGAATATGGAATGCAATACCGAAACAAATAAACAGAATACAGAACACAAACCATCATAAAACATTTTATATAGATATACATTCAAATATGTTATTAGGCTAATTATAAAAAGATTATTAAAATTGTCAGTGATCAGTAAATACAAAACAAATGCTGGGTTTTGTTGTTATTAGTCTAATAACATATATTTGAATTTATATCTATATAAAAATATGTATGTGATGGCTGGATTTACCAGAAATCTCCAACAGAAGGGGCTTCCATCCACAGAGTATGACTCTATTGCCTTCACCCACTCACTGCAACCCAATATGCACCCCTCCCCAAATATTGCTGCTGGAGAACAGAGAACACCAGAAACAACAACGTGATGGGGGGGGAGCTGGAGGTCTACAGCAAAAGGGGGAGAACTGGCAAAAGAACACTCCCATTTCTGCCGATAGAAATCCTCTGTGGGATCCATGCAAATACCTAGGTGGCAACTCAACAGATGAACCTGGGTTTTCTCCATTAGTACACAAATTGGAAACAAATGGTGACAAAGGGGAGCAGTAAAGCCTATTGAGCTCAACAGGGCTCACTCCCTAGAAATGTGCTTAGGACTGCAGCCTTACAAAGCAAACCTTATTTAGAAGTAAGTCCTACTATGTTCAGTAGCACTTACAGGAAAATGTACCCTATTTGTTAGTTACTATTAAATTCTTAAAATAATTTTCTCTAATCTTTCTATAGCTTAATGGCCTCACAGTTTAAGTTCATGACCTGAAAAATCTGCTTTTTCCCCTCCTCTACATTAATTTTTTTGGTAACATCTGGCCTGGCCTGATGAAGAGTTTTGAGTGAGCTCAAAAGCTTGCACAGTGCTTTGTGTCTTTTTGGTTCGCCCAAATAAAGGTACAAATAGGGTATTCAAGGAAACAGACAAAAGGGTTTGCCATTGCCTGCCTCTGTATAGCAACCCTGGGCTCCTTTGGTGGTCTCCCATCCAAGTATTAACTAGGGCCAGCCCAGCTTATTTTCCAAGATCTAAAGACATCAGGCTAGCCTTCTAAATAAAAGAAGCAGCACCTGAACCTTTAAGAAAGATTATATTTTTCTGAAAGAAAATCTTTTATTTTTATATAAAATATAAGACTTCAGCTGGAATGCATTCTAAAGCTCTTTGCCAATATAGAAGCTGCTTGCAAGAACAATACCAGACAGAGGAAATTACTAAGCTAATCGCAAGACAAGCTGTGGAAAGTACCTGTTATAAGAAAATAAGAACTAGCTGGACAACATATATCGAAACTACAATACAATACAATGCTTACGTATTGCAAGAATAATGTATAAACCATATTAGGACATAAGTGGGAGGCTTTCTAATGATGGAGGGTAGGAGATCTATGGGTAGGTGGTCAGCTAGATTGTAACTCTGGGACCAATCAGACTGAAGGAGAGGGATACTTGGCAATAGCGGATAGGGTTTTGTTTCTGCATGTAATTATGTGAATGCATTATAAAAAGGTGTGTGAACAGTGCTTGAGCGAGCTCTGAGGCAGTGCTCCCTCTTTACCAGTAAAGGAGTTAAAAACCTTCACTCTTGATTCCGTCTCGTTATTTCTTGGACAAGTTTTTGTCCCTAACACTGTGATTGGGTGTGTGTGTGGGTTACCTCCCATGGCTTTCTGGAGCAGTTTGGAAAGGCACAGAGGCATGGGTTGTTGGACCTGTCGGCGGCGTTCAACATGGTCGACCATCAGTTGCTCGCCCACCGCCTCGCTAACGTGGGGATTCGGGGCCTTGCTTTGCAATGGCTCATCTCCTTCCTCCAAGGTCGGGGACAAAGAGTGGGGCTTGGGGAGAAGCTGTCCCAAAGGCACCTACTGGTCTGTGGAGTGCCCCAAGGGGCAGTTCTCTCCCCGATGCTATTTAACATCTATATGCGACCCCTTGCCCAGATTGCCTGAAGGCAAGGGCTAGGTGTCACCAATATGCGGACGACACCCAGCTCTATCTGTTGTTGGGCAGTCAGTCTGGCTCTAACCCGGGAGATCTGGACCGAGCACTGCGGGACGTAGCAGGCTTAGGCTGAATCGGCTGAAACTGAATCCGACGAAGACGGAGGTCCTGTGCCTGAATCGGGCAGTACGGGGTTAGGGGTCCCTCTCCCAGCCTTCGGTGGGGTGCCATTAGTGCCAGAGCCGAGGGTCAGAAGTTTGGGAGTGCTCCTGGATGTTTCCTTGTCAATGGAGGCCCAGGTAGCAGCCACTGCCAAAGCAGCCTTTTACCATCTCCGGCTGATCAGGCAGTTGGTCCCCTTCCTCTAACTCAATGATCTGGCATCAGTGATCCATGCGATGGTCACCTCGAGGCTGGATTACTGCAATGTTCTCTACATGAGGCTGCCCTTGGGGCAACTCCGGAAGCTGCAGCTGGTGCAGAATGCAGCAGCCAGGCTGTTGATGGGACTTCCCATGTGGGAGCACATCCAACCTGTGCTAAAGCAGTTGCACTGCCTGCCAATAGCGTTCCGGATACGCTTCAAGGTGCTGTTTTTGACATTTAAAGCCCTAAATGGTCTGGGGCCTGTCTACCTGAGGGACCACCTTTCCCTGCATGTTCCCCCGAGGGCACTGCGTTCAGGGACTCAAAACTGTCTGGTCCCCCCTGGCCTAAGAGATGCCAGGTTGATGACAACAAGAACTAGGGTGTTCTCTTTAGCTGCACCGAAGCTATGGAATGAGCTCCCAGCTGAGATCCAAGCACTATGGGATTTTCAACAATTCCACAGAGCAGTAAAGACTGAGCTCTTCCGTCAAGCATTTTAATACGCTACCACACTGGCAGTACCGCAACAGCACTAGCATAAGCATTTTGATATGCTTGCCATACCAACACCAGCACTTTATACAGCACTTTATACGGAATGGCGCCATATTTTAATGTAATTTAGTATTTATTGTATTGTTTTTAGAGGTAGTAACACTGTGTTTTAAATTCTATACTGGTTTTAATTGCTTGTAAGTCGCCCTGTGCCGCTCCGGCAGGAGGGCGGGATAAGAGTCCAACAAATAAATAAATAAATAAAAGAGGCCATACTAGATGCCTTATTATTATTTCCCTGCTGCTGTTCAATAATGTCTGGCATGATCTACAACTCTGTCCTGTATGTTATGTGTCCTCATTGGGGAGAAAGTTGGGGTATAAACAAATAATAAATAAAGCTGAAGACTGATTGGGCAGATAAAAGAAATATTAGGTGATGGGAAGGAGAGACAGAGGCAGGGAAAAGGAAGAAGATATGGGGGCTGCCAGGAGGAGAGAAAAGTGGTAATAGTATAGGGAAGCAGATAGCTGGGAAAATGAAGTAACCCCATGGAAATCTTTGCAGGTTCCCCATTTGTTGCAAAGATTTTGTGTTTTGTTTTAGATTTTGCATGGGCCAATATGACTGGCTACAACTTCTTTCTCCTCTTTCTTCCTCAGTCATAAATCTTTCCTTTCACTCCAGTCACATCTTGTGTGTGTGTGTGTGTGAAGTGATGTCAAGTTATGGTGACCCTATGAATTAATGTCCTCGAAAATGTCTCATTATTAACAACCCTACTCATGTCTTGCAAATGGAGGGCAATGGCTTCCTTTATAGAGTCATCCATCTCATGTTGTAACATCTCTGGGTGAAGCTTTATTTGATCTATGGCTCTCTTCCAAAATCTGTTAGTCAGTTTTAAAGCCAGTGCTGTGCAGAGGTTCCCAAACTTATTTGGCCTACTACCCCCTGTTCAAAAAAAAAATTATTCAGCGCCCCCCTGGACATCTACCTTTAAAAAGTTGACAAAAAGATGCAGTTTGTGGATCTGCACCTGGATCGTTCCAGCCCACCTGAATCATTCCAGCACCCCGAGGGGGCAGTATTGCCCACTTTGGGAACCAGTGGGTTAGAGTATAGGAGTAGGATCTGGGGGAGACTCAGATTTGAATTCTCACTCTGCCATGGAAGCCTGCTGGGTGACCTTGAACCAGTCATACACATTCAAGGCCAAGTCTCACAATACCTTGTAATCGCTCTCCTCCTTTCTCCACAGTTGGGGACAGAAGGTGGCACTGGGGGAGAGGATTTCTTTATGGACTGCAGTGTCCCTCAGGGGGTGATCCTCTCTCCAATGCTCTTTAACACTTATATGCGCCTCCTTGCTCAGCTAATCTGGGGGTTTGGGCTAGGTGTCACCAATATGCAGATGGTACCCAGCTCTCTCTGTTAATGGACAGACAGCTGGACTTGGCCCCAGATATTTTGGACAGGGCCTTGGTGGCTGCGGCTAGTTGGTTGCAACAGAGCCAGCTGAAGTTGAATCCAAAGAAGACGGAGGTCCTGTATCTGAGCTGCAGAGGACTGGATGTGGAAATATGGCTTCCAGCCCTGGGAAGGGTATTATTGACGCCAGCACTGAGAATGAAGAGCCTTGGGGTGATATTCAATGCCTCATTATCTATGGAGGCTCAGTTCACCACAGTTGCCAAATCAGCTTTTTTTCCATCTATGGCAGGTGCGGCAGCTGGTTCCATACCTTTCTACCTGCGACTTGGCTATAGTGATCCATGCAATGGTCACTTCTAGATTGGACTACTGTAACTTGCTCTACGCAGGCCTACCCTTGCATCTGATCTGGAAATTGCAGTTGGTGCAGAATGTGGCAGAGTGTCTGCTGACAGTGATGTCTTCATGGGCACATATTAAGCCTGTGCTCCATGAACTGCACTGGCTGCTGATAGAATTCCGGGTCCATTTTAAGGTGTTGGTACTTACCTTCAAGCCCTTAAGTGGCCAGGGACCAACATACTTATGGGACCACCTCTCCCCATATGTGCCCTGTCGAGCCTCACGCTCATTAGATCAACATTTACTGGGTGATCCCCAGCTCTGGCCCCAACCTGGTGGAATGAGCTCCAGCTAGAAATCAGGTCCCTGCAGGACCTTTTACAGTTCCGCAGGGACTGTAAGATGGATCTCTTCCGCCAGACTTTTGGGTGAGGCAGTAGACGTCAAATATCATCTGGCCCCTCCTGTTACAATCCTGATACTTCTGTGTTACGATTTGTACCATGGTCTTCAATTTTTGAGGACACAGAATGATAACCACCTTGGTTTACCCAAGGTAGGGTATTTATAATCTGGAATCCCTTATGGGATCTAGCCCTTTCTGCCTTAATTGTCTAAAACCATTGTAATAGTCATGATGTAGTTTGATCACCATTGTTTAAGGGTTTATAGTTTTAATCTTGATTTTATAGTTTTATATTAATGTTGTAACCCACCCTGAGTTCATCATGGAGACATGGTGCTATTTCAGAAACTGTTTTGTTTACTTCTAAAATTGCCATGGGGGTCCAATCCTGCGAGGGATCATGGCACAAGGGATGAAGGACTCCTGTCTTCCTGTGCACCATTTTTAAGAGCCTGGGGTGGGGGAGACAGGCTTCACTCATCCTTCCACACTGGCAGTGTTTAGCACCTGCAGTGTTTATTTTTAAAAAGACTCTAAAATGGCATTCTGTCCCTGTGGCAGACTCCAGGATGTGGTATTTTGTAATTTGGCCCTCAGCCTAACCTACCTCATAGAGCTGTTGTGAAGATAAAATGGAGGAGAGGAAAACAGTGTAAGTTGCTTTGGGTACTCATTGGGGAAAAAGGTGGAGTGTAAATTCAGACTCAGTAAATACAGGGAATATATAAAGTATTAATGAAAAGTGTGTCTTCAAGCATACACAATGATTTTCCTTCACCACCAAGTATCCTTAACAAAACCCGTCATTAGGATTCATTGGAGAAAAAGAGATGCATATGTTCCATTAAGAGAAAGGATGTATAAACCAGAATTTGTCATGGGGTAATTTAAACCTTTGGAATAAGGCACATATAACTTACATGCACCCTGCTTGTTTTCTTAGCGGGACATGTGTGCTATATTTAAGATTATAGAGTTTAATACCCGACATATGCCACTGAAGTGGTTATCTGTTTCCTCCTCACCCATCTTCCTCACCCCAGCTAGGGGATCAGCTGTCCTGAAGGCATCCACTGGAATGTGGAGTGTCCTAAGGGGTTGTGTTGTGCTCTTCAACATCTATATACGCCCTCTTGCCCAGAGGCATGGATTGGGTTGTCACCAGTATGTGGATGACACCCAGCTCTATCTGTTGTTGGGCGGCCAGTCTGACTCCAAACCGGAAGTTCTAGACCGGGCGTTACAAGCTGTGGCTGGTTGCCTTAGGCCAAGCCGGCTGAAATTGAATCCAACTAAGACGGAGGTCCTGTGCCTGAGCTGGAGCGGTCTGGGGGTAGGGATCCCACTCCTGACCTTTGATGGGGTGCCATTGGTGCCAGCGCCAGAGGTTAGGAGTTTGGGAGTGCTCCTAGATGTCTCCTTAACAATGGAGGTTCAGGTAGCAGTCACTGCCAAGTTGGCCTTTTATCATCTCAGGCTGATTAGGCAGTTGGTTCCCTTCCTCAAACACAACAACTTGGCAACAGCGATCCACACGATGGTCACCTTGAGATTGGATTACTGTAATGCTATCTACATGGGGCTGCCCTTGTCCCAAATCTGGAAGCTGCAGCTGGTGCAAAATGCCACAGCCAGGTTGCTGCCAAGACTCCCTGTATGGGAGCACATCCAACCTGTGCTAAAGACATTGCACTGGTTGCCTATAGCATACCGGATTCAGTTCAAGGTGCTGGTTATTACCTTTAAAGCCCTTTATGGCCAGGGACCTGCATACCTGAGGGACCGCCTTTCCCCATATGTTGCCCAGAAAGCTCTGTGATCAGGGACCCAGAATCGGTTGGTCCTCCCAAATAGCAATGAGGCCAGGCTAGCGACAACTAGAGCTGACTGTATGATGAGGATTAAGTACTAGCACTTTATTATGTTGTTATATTTATGGTTTTAAGAATTTTGTGTATTCATGGATTTTATATTATATTGTTATTTAATATTGTTTTATACTGTTTGTGTAAGCCACCCTGAGCTGGTCTGCTGGGAGGGTGGGATAAAGATCAAATAAATAAATAAATAAATAAATGTGGAATTTACAGTGCAGTCCTAAACACTCATTTTGATCAGTAGGGCTTACTCCCAATAAATGTGTTCAGGTCTCTATTTTTATGTCACAAATGTTTGTATTATTGTAACACATTCTATCCCATCCTTTGTTCAAGGGTGGCAAAACACAGAGGTTTTTTCTTCTCATTTCTTCCTCAGTGCTCCGGGGGGAAGGGTAGGCTGAGAGAAATTGCCTAACCAAAAGACATCCAGTAACAGCCGAGCGGACACTTGAAAGCCAAACGGGCTTGCAACAGGGGAATGTCACGTGGGTTCCACGGTCACGGGGACACTCTCGGAGGCACCGGTCACTTATCCGCCCAGAAACGGGCCTTCGACAGAACACACTGAAGAGCACCTTTACTTTGGGTGAGGGCCGCACAACATGGGCGCATGCGCGCCTGTAGGACCCACCTGTTGCTTCGACTGTGTAGCGAGATAAGACACAAGGTGCACGGTCTCCCGTTTCCTCAGTACGATCCGCGCAGTTCGTCACTGAGCGGGTAGCTGCCTTCGTCTCAGGTAATCGGGCACTTCTGCCTAGTGGTGCGTGGCAGGCAGGGGAAGAAAAAAAAAAGATCTGGTCCGAAACCGTCAGACCTTCCCTGCCGTTTTGATTTCGGAGCGCCTGTGCTGGCAGCGGAATTTTTCCCAGAACTGAGTGAGGAAAGGGGGGCGGGGAGAGTGCGTCAGGTAGCCCCCATAACAAGTAGTTGTCCGTGCAGAACACACTTCCTTCTAGTTTACCACGTCTTTTCTCTGGGGGAAGCTGGTGGGAAGAGCTCCTCCCTGCTGTCCGCTTTGTTGTGACGCTCGGTATGTTCTTAGCCGCTTCCTGCGCTCTTTTTTAGTGGAAGGCGAAGGGTGGGGTCTGGGCTGTGGCCCGGGGGGGGGGGGCGCTATGGACCCTGGATTTTTTTTTTAAACCCTGTCCGCAAGAACTCTGTGGTTTCAGGCAAGTCCCCGTCATCTTTACGAATCTCCAGTTTTCTCTTTTGTATAAAGAAGCAGATTTCCTGGCAAAAATGCAGAAAAGTTATTCTCTGCGGTTAGCCAGCTTTACTTGTTGATGTGACATGTGGACTTGGCTTGCCTGTTTCACGACTCTTCCAAGGCTGCTAGTGTTTTTCTCTCTGATAGAGACTTTAGCAGTTGTATTAGGTTAACAGTTTTCCGGTTCAGTAATAAAGAAAACTGCACGTGTTGAAGCACAGAATCTCCATAAAGGCCCCCCCCTTTCTTGGCGAGGAGCACAATTAGGTGCTCAGTTGCTTATTGTTTGCTGTAGAGTAGGCGCCATATGTCAGCATTTCATTTAACTTATTTTATGCTTGCGCAGATTTATGTCCTAAAAAAAAAAATCTAAAAAGCAACAGTAGTGTAATTCCTCTTTCTTATGACCTCTTAAAATGGCTCAGTATCGTGAACTCGGTTTTGAGTTCTGTAGAATTTACCAGATATTCAGTAAGAGGAGGACTATAGTTCTATTTTGTGCTGCAAATTTTAGCTTCTAATCCTCTTATAAGGCAGATGTAGACATGACGAATTTTAGTGCTACGTATTGTTTCTAAGTATATTTCTTAAGTTCCTCATTATGCTTTTCTTTGAAGAAAGATTGGACAATATTGGTAATTGCCCATGATCTTGGCAAATAGTAGCAAGACTAAGGACAAATCTGACTCCCTTCTGCCCTCTGCAGGGTTTAGAATGGTTTTAGATGATTTCTCACAGCAAATCAGAATTTGGAAATGAAAGAACCATGCTCTTCTCTGCTTGTGTTGCTTCATTTGTGGGGCCAAGATATGATGGCAGAAATATACTCTATTTTTTGGGTTATAGGGTGTTTTTTAGCTCATTTCCTTGAAATAATCAACTTTAAAAAAAACAAACTGCTGTTGCATGAGGTGGTTATAGAGTAACCTTTGACAGATGGGTCCACTAATATAAAGACACGGAGAGTCAGAATTGAAATACCTAGACCTTTACCTGGTGAACATCTGAGGCAAAACAAACAGTGGGGAAAGAATGGTGCTGCGTATGTACTGTAGCATCAACCATAGTGACACTATCTCATAAGAGTATAAGCAGAACCTGCTGGATCAGGCCAATACTCTGTCTAGTCCAGCATACTGTTTCACACAGCAGCCAACCATTTGTCCTGAAGAGCCAAACAAACAAGGTATAGAGGCCAAAGCTTCCCTGATGTTGCCTACTAACACTTGTTTGCTTCCTGTAGATGTGGAAGCTCCCTTCAATCACCATGGCTAGCAGCTATTAATGGACCTCTCCTCCCCCATAAATCTGTCTAACCCCCTTTTAAAGCCACCTGGGTTCATGGCGGTCGCTACATCCACTGGATACAAATTCCACAGTTTACTTATTTGTACTCTGGACTTAAGGCATATTTGCCAAATAGGGTCTATTACTGCTGTAGGGTGTTCAGTTGTGATGTCCAGATCACTGGTATATTTAACTGATCCTGCTACCAAGAATTAGGTATTTTTAAAATATCAAATCAGGTTTTATTTGTTTAAGATATTTTAGATAGGAATCTTGTGCCAAAGAGTATTTTGTTCTCCTTTCTTTCTTCGATTTGTATTACGCTCTCCCCCACTAATGTGAGGCTCAGAGTGGGTTCCAACACATAATATAAGACTGAGACATATCAGTTAAAACAGTTCCAACATTTACAATTAACAAGATGGCACATACAATACTATACTCCTGCCCCAGGGAAAAAGAGGGGGAGGGAGAGTTGAGGTGTATGTTTTGATCAATCAGACTGTTGCAAAACTTCATAATGAGAAGTGATAGTGATGGCAAAATATTGCTTTCTTTTCTAGGCTGTGTTATCCTTCTGAATGAACTGCTTCTCATGCTCATCTCTATGCAAAGTATTGTAACTTCCCTATCCTATTTATTTTAGGAGAGACAGCATGAGTCCATTCCTGTTTCCAGATGTTGGACATTCACGCCTAGTTTATTTCTTAAATAGAACTAACAGCACCATTGGCTCTCCAAATGGGACATACTGCTACAACACTGCACGTGGAAGTACTGTGCTTCAAGGTGTAACCTTCGGTGGTGTGCCTACTGTATTGCTGCTCGATGTAATTTGCTTTTTGGTATGTTTGTTTATGTAAACACTCACGGATGATAGATTTCTCTGTTACTCGGAATCCTCTAGTCACTAGGTGAACAAGAGCAGAGTCAGCATGCACTGTACTGTGCTGAAATGGCAGCTGGAAAGGGGGTCACCAGCATCACACTTTCTTTTCCCAGTAGATTGATCATTCTGCAGTGTCTAGTGTCTGTTGGCCAAAAGTGATGATAGGGTTGTCCAAAGTCTTTGGATAACAAGATTGCAAGACTGAAGGCAGACATTTCAGTTATTTCTGAAGCTGAGTTAAAAGGACCAGGTTGCAGGTGATATGAAAGATCTTGCCACAAACCCGGGAAACTACTGCTGGTCAAAGTAGATAGTGCTGACCCTGATAAACCAGTGGTCTGACTCTGTATAAGACAGCTTCATGTGAGTATATCAACTTGAGGTCTGCCACACTAAAGTTAATGAGTACACTGACAAAGAGGTTATTTGTCTGAAATTAGCTTTTAGAGAATTTAATACTGGAATATTGAAGAATCTTTTCTTTTTGTTCAAGGCACATGTCTTATCAATTTAGCAGTGAGAAATAGCATTCAGTGTGTTGAATACCAAAAGCCCAGACTTTCTGGTGGTGGGGTAAGGAAATCTACTGGTTTATGCCAAGTGCTATTCCTGGATCCACTGTCAAATCTTGAAGAGCTAGAAACCAGTTTAACTTGAAATGATGAATACTTATGATGTTACATCATCATTAAAGTGATTGCTCCTTTTTAAAAAATTCTTTCCTAGATTTTAATCTTGGTGTTCTCTATTATAAGGAAAAGATTCTGGGATTATGGTCGTATTGCACTTGTGTCGGAAACAGAAAGGTAAAGATATATAAAACAGGAATTAAATTTCAATGCTCAAAGCTGTAAGAGGCTCTGTATAGCATAGATAGGTACAAAGGTGACAACGTCATGCTGTGTGCTGACCATACAACAAGTATCCATATGTCTATGATCCACAAGGGAAAAAAAGATAAGAAACACAACAAGAAGCAATCAGAGAAAGAAATCACACAGTAAATGCTAGGTCAATTGAGAAGTGAGGCTTTCTGGCACCGATTGCTTTATGCAGGATGCCACTACCTATGTTGTACCATAGCATCTCTATTCAAGCAGCCACAGTACAGTTGCCCATGTAATTTATTTAGCAATATGTTTTTTCTGTCACACAAAGTCAGGGAAGTATGATGTAAATTAGTTGGTGATCACTATTTTTAAAGAAACAAACTCAGCAATATTTGACTCTAGAGGGTAGGGCATGTTTACTAGAATTGGTCCAGTAAATATATTGATATATATGTATAATTGTCGTGGGCTAGGGGCTTAGGAATGGACAGGAATCATCCAGATACAATGCGGAAAACACGACAGGAAATGAACACAGCATTTTTAATTAGTGTAAAGCTTCCTTAAGCTATGATATTTTTAGAGAGGATCTTAGGCAGATCATGACAGGGAGGGCAGGAAGGGCTGCATCAGTGCTTAGTTGTGATGGTGCTTTATTACACACCCAGGGAAATGCTGATCACCACTTTGGGGTCAGGTAGCAATTTTTTTCCAGGCCAGTTTGGCTTGAGATCCTGGAGGGTTTTTTTTGTCATCTTCTGGGTGTGGAACAGTGGTCACTGAGGGCTGGGGGGAGGTATTTGTGAATTTCCTGCATTGTGCAGAGGGTTGGACTAGATAACCCTGGAGGTCCCTTCCAACTCTATGATTCTATGAAAAAGCTTATAGTGTCATTAGTGCTGATTATAGTGATCCTTTGTAATATTTGGAGGTTATAACTTGTATGTTTGAAATCATGAGTAAGCTTTAAAATTATGGGATTTAGAAAAATATTGCTTTGAGACTTCTTTCTAGTTTTCTTTGGAACCTCACTTCTATCTGTATAAAGTTTGTTCTTGGTTCTTTATTTTCTAGAATGCTTACATGCCACCTATCTGCTTTTCCTTCCATCTGAAATTTTGAAACAAGCTCTTATTACATTATTAGATATGTTACTTTATCGGAAATCATTCTCTGCCCTCCAAAGATTCTGATCATTTTTAGCCGCTTTTATACCCCCAAAACTCTTAAATGTGTTTTTGAGAGGTTTTAACAATTATAATTTGTATAGAAATGCTGATTCTGAATCCTGCCTTTGTATTCTAGTGAAACAAGGTTTCACAAATTATCTTCTTCCTCATCACTGTCTGATGACCTGGACCCTGACACGGTCAGTATTTTTGGGTGGGTTTGTGATGTATGTCGGAGTATATATGTAAAATGTGCTATGAATGCTTAGAATTGGCTTCACTGTTTGAAGAGATTAGGAGAATAGCTGCACTGTTTGAAGGTTTAGGAGCCCTTGGATGGAATCTTTTTGCTTATTGTTTCTGTTTGCACTACTTCTGTAAATAATAATCAGTGATAGTTAACAAGGACAAAGCACATTTCTTCAAAATGTTTTTTGGAGGTTCTCTGATTTCCATAGACTATTACTGAGAGACTTAAAAGCAAACTAAGATGACAGAGCAGACTTCTTCCAAACAGTTTGGTTATTCAGGTTCAGAGTTGGCTCCTTAATACCTCTAGTCACTGTCATCTGTTTTTTTTAAAATGATCTCTCTCTTAATTCTGTGTGTAGTTGTACTGCAGGATGCTAATCTCATTTAAGAATTGCGTCCTTAAAGAGGACAACACTGCTCTGTCAACTCTGTATTTATAGATATGTAGAATTACCCATAATGTCATTTAGTCTATACCTTGTTGTATAATCAGTCTGCTTGTTTCACCTGTGGTGAGAGTGTCATTAGGATAATCTTTTACCTCTTCCCAGTTCCCCCTCCCCAAGTCCAAGGAACTAAAGTGCTGATAGAGTTCAAGTTCAGCATAATTCTGAGTAGAGATATATCTATACTTTTTTTTTAACGTGCTCTTTCAGGGAGCTCAGGGTACTTCTGACAATATAATCAATACTAGGGATGTGCATTTGGACTTACCCAACCCAAAAACATACTCAAAAATACCTTATTGGTACTTTTCAGGTAGATTTCAGCATCCCAAAAGTATTTGGGATTTCTTGGGAGAACTGGGGGGAAAAATCTCAAAAAAATCCTGGATATATTTGGGAATTACCGACAGCCCCCCAAAAACAGCTGAGTGACTGGAGGAGATTGTTCCCACTGCTCAGCTGTTTTTCAGGATTTCTTCTGTAGTCCTTTTAAATGGGGCGCTTAAAGGAAATACAGAAGACAGCCCCTCAGAACAACTGGGGGGGAGCACTCTCCCTGTGGCTCAGCTTGGCCTCTTTTGGGCAGTGTGATTTAAAGGGACTGTCCAAAAGAACCTAAGCTGAGCTGGCAGGGAGTCTCTCTCCACAGGCTCAGCTGCTTTTCAGGCTCTCTTGGGCAGTCCCTTTAAACCAGACTGCCCTAGCTGAGCTTGCTGTCACCTGTTTTTTGTGGTTTTGCCACTGCTCCCCCCCCTTTCTTGGGTCTATTGGATCTGAAAAAATCCAGGATTTTCAAAAAATCCCAGATCTGAATACCTTACCAGTATTGGAATCCAGGTTTTGGGGGAATCCCATAATTTTCTTGGCTCCAGTAGACCTAAACCAAAAAACACAGAGGAAAAAAATAGTTGCACACCTCTAATCATTATCTCGCACTGGCTGTCTTCATAAGCCAGTGTCAGGCATGATAGATCCAGGAATATCATAGGGTTGTGCAACCTGGGTGACTGTAGAGGACTGAATCTCTTGAGCCTTGAGAATCCTTAACATACCAGGTCACAAGGCTTACTTACTACCTGAGGGACCGCCTTTCCCTGTATGTTGCCCCAAAGGCACTACGGTCACGGGGGCAACACCTACTGGTCATTCTAGCCCCCAAGACAGCTAAGTACACTGCAACCAGGGCCAGGGCTTTTTCGGTGGCAGCCCCTACCCAGTGGAATGAGCTCCCGGAGGAGATCAGGGCCCTGCGGGATCTTATGCAGTTCCACAGGGCCTGCAAGACAGAGCTCTTCCACCAGGCTTTCGAGTAGGGGCTGCCACTGCTATCGTATTACCATCATCTAGGCCGTATGAAATGCCCTGGCCCTGGCATGGGACTACAGCTATGTCAGGACACTACTGGAGCAGCGATAAATGTGCTATGAGAGTGTAGAATTGTGGGGTTTTATCTTGTAAACTTTCTTTTGTTGACCGCTGTTTTAACTGTTTTCCATGTGGAAGGGCGGGATATAAATCGAACAAAAAAATAAATAAATACTTGCAATAACTCTTCCTCCATTGTGTTTGGGTTCAGTTTACCTGAAGACTGAGGAATTGAAATGAAACACACACACCCCTCCCTGCAGTACAAGCATAAATGTTACTTCATCTCATTTAATATTTCTGGTAACATAAACGATTGCCAAGTTTTCTTTTTCCACCTCTTTAAAACACAGAAATTTTAAACTGCATTAAATATTCTCTGTGGGCGCGTTCAGACGTGCCGTTTGAGCCGCTTTCGGCACGCCTCAGAAACGGCTTTTACGTGTGCGTTCACACACCCAACATCTGCCCACTGTCCCCAGCCGTTGTTTTCTGGAGCAAACTCCCCTTTAAAGTGGAGTATTTTGACACCACTTACCAAGTGGTGTTTTCCTGATTCTCTGATTCAAGCCGTACTTTCCGCTGTCTGATTGCTCCGTCAAGCCACTTCTGGGTGCTTCAACCCCCTCCCCTCTGGGAAGCTGCCTCCGGCTTCCGGTTTTAGTCCGCCATTTTTCCCCCCTTAGCGGTGTGCGCTTGAGCGGAGCTCCGCTCCTAAGTTAAATAAAGAAAAGCTTCAATGGTGCCTAGTTTAGGCATTTAGATGAGTCCGGGATCTCGGAGAGGCCAATTTCGGAGAGAAAATGTAAAAAGGAGTCTTCATTTAAACTTTAAAGGGACCGGTTGAGATCGCTCTTCTGCGCACGCGCCAAACTTTTTGTTTGGGAGAGGGCTGCCTGTGCGCATGCTCAAAGGAGAGGGGGAAAAAAAACCACCTGCAGGAGGATGGCGGGGAGCTCTGAAGGAGGAGGTGTGTGATTGCGATTCTCCAGTTTAAAAAAAAACACGCATCGTGCCGGAGCAGTTTAAACCGCTCCAACACGCTGTCTGAACGCACCCTGTAAGTGTCTGAAATTTGATGTCCTGGTATCATTACACATGTAGATCAAAGCCAAAGTGCTTGTTTCTTGAAGAATCTACTTCTGTACATTAATAGAAATTATAACCTTATTCCATTCAGGAGGGCAGGGTTAGTATTTAGATAACAGATTTTTCTTTATTCTTAGGGTTTTTGTTCTTGGATAACAGCTGCCTTTCGAATGCAGTGAGTATATAGATGAATAGTGATCTGAGTACTATCTGCCCCACATATTGCCTGCTACACTATGTTTCATAGCAGTTTTGAAAATGGAAAACTATAAGTGAAATGTAACCCAATTGGAAATATTTTTAATAATACTGTGCTGTACTGTGTATGTACATGTACACACACCAGTTTATTTATTCAAGCTGTCCAATTTTATATATATAGCTCTGTAAAATAAGTCTTGCATTTTTATTTGGCATCTTAGTTCTATTATTTTAACATTACTCTTAGTTCTGTGGTTTCATTTAAATTTGCTGTTAGATTAAGACAGCCTGCAGACTTCTTTGGTTACTACACATTGAATGAACAGACTTGCTGTGATGAGCCCTCAAATAAAAATTCACTATGGAAAAATCATAACATAAGCTCTCAGATTGTTATATGAGTTTGTGGGAGGAAATGGTTCTAAAAGAGGAGTTTACAAGTGGCTGCCCTTTTTCCCCCTGAGATTTGCTATTATGCCTTGTGTCCATGTGACATTTTATGAAGTCTCCTAGATCACATTCTTTGTAGCATAATTCACTCCAGCTGCTACTGTGCAACAAAACTCATAGCTTGACTATCTAAGCAAATTCCATCTGGTGAACCTTGCTTGCTGATTTGTTACCATTCTTATTTGTGGTGCAGTGATGAAGAGATCCATGAAAAATGTGGGGAGGATGCCATTCATTATCTCACCTTTCAGCGCCACCTCATCTGCTTATTGATTGTTGTCACCATTTTGTCTTTGTGCATCATACTTCCTGTCAATTTGTCAGGTGACTTACTTGGTAAGCAAAATAGTGAGGATCAAGACTTGCTGACATTGACAATAATACATATGCTTGTGCATTGTTGTTCAGTAACTAGATTCCAAGCTATTTTGTTATGTGTTTTCTAGTTTCATATTGCTAGCTTCAAGATAACCTTTCCCTCGTATGTGAGCCTTGGGCTTTGCTGCCAATTTTCATGCAGGCCTAAATTTCCCAGAAACCACCTAACCCTCAGAATTGGACCAGAGATAATGGAGGGAAAACCAGGATCCAATTACTGTTAAGTAGGATGAGCCTTGAGCGACAGCATATTAGACCATCTACAAGGAGGGAGGGTGTTCAGTCCTTGCTGCAGGAAGGCTACTGTTGGAGGGAGCTGATTCCTCATTCCAAAATGGAGGTGAATCTGACATGAAGGTACTGAAATAGTGGTAGGAATCCAGTGAGTTGCATCAGGGAATGTTGTTTGCTAGTAAGCTTCTTTCCTTGAAAGTTTTGCCCTTTATTAATGTGCTCTATCTGCACAACGGTTTTCTTATTTCATCTATTGTTACATTATTTGTTTAATAAATTTAGTCTTGTTCATTCTGCCTGGGTCCTTCATGCCTCAAAGTCAGCCATAGCTGGGCGTGCCTCAGCTGAACAGGGAGCTGCCCCAGTCAAGCCTAGAACCAGAGTGATGGCAGCCACTTAAGGCCCTTGCCTTCTCCAGGGCTGGAGGAAGAAGGAGGAGACTCCCCATCCACAGCAAACCCCTCACAGGCTCCACCCCTTCCCACAACAGCTGCACAGCTGTTAACGTTAAAACAGTCCAAAAACGGGTCATGAGCCCCTTATCATCATGGCCTCATCCATTACTGAATGTCTAACAACCTGTATTCAGACCCTTGATAATATAAAAAGTTTGGATAGTTAAAGTTAAAGGAAGGTTTGATTTAGTAAAATGGATAATATTGTATCATAAGGTGATTTATGTACAAAAAATATGCAGTGGATTTTAAGATGGTACACTCAAATGTATGTCTTTTCCTTGCACTGCTTGAGATGCTGGAACTCAGGTAAGAATTTAATAAAATATACAAAAGCATTCTTTTTGAATACAGTATGTCAATATTCAAAGCCTAAAGGCTCTTCTGCATTTCTGTTTTCATTTAATGGGATGACAAAATGGCAAGTGACATGTCACCTTTTATAAACACAGTGCTTAGGATAGCATTAAATGCTCTATAAAATATTAATATAATAGTATCCAGGTTAAAGGCCCATGAGAATACACGGTTAGTGAAGGAAGCTCCCTCCCCCCACTGCTGCTGCTTTTGTCCTTGGTCATCTCAAAGGGCAGTGAAGGGAATAATGGAAAATAATTTGTCCTGCTGAATCCTCACAATATTCTCAGAGTATGGGCAGAGAAAAGGAGGAAAAATCCTCCCTCTCCATGTTTTTTCCTTTACATTGCAAAAGGTACTCTGTATTTGTTTCTAGCCTATCCAGTCCAAGAACTCTTGATAGGTTCCTCCACCAGTTGGAGTAATCTGACACAAGAACAATTTAGTGGAAACTCACTTTTCTGGAATAGGAAGAAAAGTGTTAGGGGTATTAGTATTTTCATGTGTGTGCCTCTTCCAGAAAAGTGCATGCGTAGAGAGACACAGATGACAGTATCAAAATGTTAGGCAGTTTTTTTGTGGGGAAAGCATTACACTAATAGAAGAAAAAGCAGGCAACTTAATTCATTCCACCCCCTCTGTTTAGCCTGTATCTAATATATGCCCACTAGCTCTCCTGTCTACTTAGCCTGTTTTACAGAGACGTTGAGGCTAAATGGATGTGGAGCATTTATGCTGCAGGTGGGACTTCAGTCTTCCTGTATTGCCCCTGCTCCAAATAAAGTCCTCTCTGTGCCTAGATAGCTATTAGTATAAGGATACAGACCAATCCATTTGTAGAAGAGTTTTATTTTGTTCAAATGAATGAGTTCAAAGTGTAAATACTGGTGTGTGTTTCTGTTCTTCAGAAAAAGATCCTTATAGCTTTGGGAGAACTACTATAGCCAACTTACAAACTGGGTAAGTAATAATAGAAAAATTGCATTTTTATTATATATAGTATTCCTATGTTCCTCGGTGAATTTTATAACTGAATCCCACCCTCTGTTATAGTATATACATTAAGACATAGCATGGCAGGCAGGTATAGGGAAACAAGGGAGGCTACACAGCAGTTTTAAGTGAAATAAGTTGAAATAGTGGGCTCAAAAGGAAGCTTAACACTGGGAGTTTATTGCCCGCCAGATCAAAAGATAGAGGAGGATTATAAAATGATGATTGAATTAAAGATAGCGGCTAGACGAAATAACTGTGTCGTAATAGGTGATTTTAACTACCCACACATTGATTGGGTTAATATGTGTTCAAGTCGGGAAAAAGAGATTGAGTTTCTAGACACTCTAAAAGACTGTGTTATGGAACAAATGGTCACAGAACCTACCAAGGGAGAGGCGATCCTGGATTTGGTCCTAAGTAACGCCCAAGACCTGGTGAGAGATGTAAATGTGATTGCATCACTTGGGAACAGTGACCTTAATGTTATTGAGTTCATTGTTTATATAAATAGGGAGTTGCCCCAAAAGACTGACACAACCACTTTTAACATGATTCTCTGATATGGGGGGATATGTGAGGAAGAAACTGAAAGGAAAAGTAGAAAGGGTCAAAACCATTGGGGAAGCTTGGAGACTATTTAAAACTACAATCCTAGAAGCTCAGAAATATATACCACAGGTTAGGAAAGGCACAAATAGGTACAGAAAAAGGCCTGCATGGTTAACAAAGTAATGGAAGCTGTAAAAGGTAAGAATAATTCCTTATGTGGTGGAAAGCTAGTCTCAATGAGGTTGATAAAAGGGAACACAGGCCGTGACAAATAAAATCCAAGTCTGTGACCAGGCAGGCAAAAAGGGAATATGAGGAGCATATAGCAAAAAACACATAGAGGTAAAAGGAGTACTGAAGGATGATAGGGAAATGGCTGAGAAGCTGAATGCATTTTTGCCTCTGTCTTCACTGTGGAGGTTGAGAAGTGCTTGCCCACTCCAGAACCACTGATTTCGGGAGCAATATTGAAAGACCGGAGTCAGATTGAGGTGATAAGAGAGGAGGTCCTATGACTGATAAACAACTTAAAAACTAATAAATCATCAGGACTGGATGGCATATATCCGAGAGTTCTGAAAGAACTCAAATGTGAACTTATGGATCTCCTGACAAAAATATGTATTCTTTCATTAAAATCTGCCTCCATTCCTGAGGACTGGAAGGTAGCTAATGTCACTCCCATGTTTAAAAAGGGCTCCAGGGGAGATCTGGGAAATTACAGGCCAGCCAATCTGACGTCGATACCAGGTAAGTTGGTGGAAACTGTTACTAAGGAAAGAATTAGTAGGCACATTGATGAACAAAACCTATTGAGGCAGACTCAGCATGGGTTCTGTAAGGGAAGATCTTGTCTCACTAACCTGTTAGTGTTCTTTGAGGGAGTGAACAAACATGTGGACAAGGGGGACCGAATAGATGTTGTTTACCTTGACTTCCAGAAAGCTTTTGATAAAGTTCCTTATCAAAGGCTCCTAAGTAAGCTCAATAGTCACGGGATAAAAGGACAAGTCCTCTTGTGGATCAAAAACTAGCTAATTAATAGGAAACAGAGAGTGAGTATAAATGGGCAATTTTCTCAGTGGAGGGTGGTAAGCAGTGGGGTACCACAGGGATCAGTACTTGGTCCGATGCATTTTAACTTGTTTATTAATGATTTGGAATTGGGAGTAAGCAGTGAAGTGGCTAAATTTGCAGATGACATGAAGTTATTTAGGTTGGTGAGAACCAGGAAGGATTGTGAGGCACTCCAAAGGGATTTGTCGAGGATGAGCGAGTGGACATCAATGTGGCAAATGGGGTTCAATGTGGCACATTAGAGCCAAAAATCCTAACTATAAATATACATTGATGGGGTCCAAACTGGCAGAGACTGACCAAAAGAGAGAGATCTTGGAGTCGTAGTAGATAACTCACTGATTATGTTGCGACAGTGTTCGACTGCAATAAAAAAAGGCCACCGCTATGCTGGGGATTATTAGGAAGGGAATTGAAAACAAATCAGCCAGAATCATAATGCCCCTGTATAAATCGATGGTGCAACCTCATTTGGAGTACTGTGTATAGTTCTGGTCACCACACCTCAAAAAGGATATTACAGCATTGGAAAAAGTGCAGAAAAGGGCAACGAGAATGATAAAAGGGTTGGAACACTTTCCCTATGAAGAAAGGTTAAAACGCTTGGGGTTCTTTAGCTTGGAGAAACAATGGCTGAGAGGTGACATGACTGAGATGTATAAGATTATGCATGGGATAGAGCAGGTAGAGAAAGAAGTACTTTTCTCCCTTTCTCACAATACAAGAACTCGTGGGCACTCCATGAAATTGCTGAGCAGTCAGCTTAGAACAGAAAAAAGGAAGTACTTCTTCACCCAAAGAGTAATTAACACATAGAATTCATTGCCACAGGACGTGGTGGCAGCTACAAGCACGGACGGTTTCAAGAGGGAATTGGATAAACATATGGAGCTGAAGTCCATTAGTGGCTATTAGCTATGAGGTATAGATAGGATCTCTCAGTCTGGGGCAAGTGATGCACTGTATTCTTGGTGGTTGGGGGGGGCAATAGTGGGAGGGCTTCTAGTGTCTTGGCCCCACTGCTGGACCTCCTGATGGCACCTGGTATTTTTGGCCACTGTGTGACAGAGTGTTGGACTAGATGGGCCATTGGCCTGATCCAACATTGGCTTCTCTTATGATCTTATGTGAACCTCCCACTGGCTAAATTTGGAATGGGGTCATATAAAATGAGCCTGCTCCATTGTTTGTTCTGCTGGTCTTTCAATGATGATAGTGGAAGTGTGACAGGTCCTGGCTATAATCCTCTTCCCTTTCTTCAAAACTTCTAATCCTGGGCTGCTTTAAATTTTAAAAAGATTTCCTGTCCACGTAAAGGGCCATCCAATTGACAGTGTAGTCAAGAATTTGCTCCATAGTAGTACTACCATGTGGATAGTTTGTTATCTCTTCTCTCTATATAATAATTCTGTTTTGGAGTGGCAGCATTCCATGCACTCTCTCAGCCATTGGCCCGTCAGCCACCACTCGAGTACTCGCGTGCCATTGGCCGGATGCTGGGTCTGCTCCTCTTTCCTGCCCACTCCCCCTTCAGCCACTGTGCTCTGTCAGAATTATGGGCAAATGGCTTTCTCTCTTGACAAAGACGCTTCTCCTGCTTGCCTCCCATGTGGGACTAACTGTTCATTCAGTGGCTGTTGGTAGGTGTCACGAAATGGCAGTTATCTGTGTTTGTAAGATGGCTGTGATTCTTTGTTTAAAATGTTCCCCCATAAGGTTTAATTGAGCTGTAGTTCCAGAGAGGAGCCTGCAGGGGTATCACTCACTGAGTTGAATGGGGCTTCCTCATCTGCTGGCCTACAGTTCCCAGCTGCTCCAAGGCCAAAAATTGAGGGATAACAGGGACTGTCCCAAGGCAGTCTTTGTCCCTGGGAGGCAGCAGAAATTCAGCCACTCCACAGTTGGCTGGACTGGAAAATGAATGGAAGTTTCCCTGCCCACAACCTCCAGAGGTAGAGAGTACTGTGTGTAGGGAAAGAGGATTGCGTTTAACCCTTGTTGGTTTATGCCTTGTTGATTCATAATGTGTGCTTACTCCTACAGTGTTTGTGTGCTCCATAACTGTATAAATAGTTACATTCTTTAATTTGGGCTAATAATCTGTGTTGTGCTCTGACCATATAGTCTCCGCTGCTCTGCACAATACCAAAGGGAGGGGGCAGCCCAGGGAAGCAAGGACAGGCCAGACACTTGGGTTGCCAACTTTCCAGGGATCCCCCAAAGATTGGGGATTCCATCTCCAAATAGGAAGATTCGGCCAGAGAAGTCTCACTGTCCCTCTAAAAAGGCAGTGATGATTCCGTGAGTAGTGGCAGTGAATTTAAGGAGTGAGACACGTCCACGGGATGAGGGTGGGAGGCAAACAGCTGAGTTGTAAACTGGAGCCTGTTTTGCCATGGTAGGCAACCAAGCTTGGATCGGACAAAGGAAGGAAACCATTTGTAGGCTTTTGTGAGGAACTCATTGGGGCCAGTCCAGACTAGGGTTGCCAGCTCGAGGTAGGGAGATTCCTGGAGATTTTCTGGTAGACTCCATGGAAGCCAGGGTTTGGGGAGGGGAGAGGCCTCAGCTGAACAGAATGCCATACATCCCACCTTCCAAAGCAGTTATTTTCTCAGGGGGGATCTGTTGTCTGGAGTTCAGTTTTGATACCTGGTGATCTTCAGCCTCCACCTGGAGGTTGGCTGCCCAAGGCATAGCAGTCAGTGCTTCAGAGCAGGGTCTGCTAGATCCAGGTTCTTGCTGTAGAAGCTGAGTGGGTGATTTTGGACCAGTCACAGACTTTCAGCCTAACTTACCCCTCAGGTTTGTGGTGCAAGTTAAAAGGGGGGGGAGAGAGGAGAATGATGTCAGCTGCAGAGAAAGACTACTTTTCCTCCTGGGAAACCATTGTTGCCTATCTCCAGGTGAGGGCTGGAGATCACTCAGAATTACAACTGCTCTCCAGATGGCAGAGATCAGTTCCCCTGGAGAAAATGGTGGACTCTGTGGCAGTCAGGGCTTCAGAGCACGGAAGAGGCTGCAGGTGTGTGTGGGGGGGAAAATGGAAAACTGAAGAGAGAGGGGGAAATAAAGGTAGGTTGATGATTGGCTGGGAAGGAGATAGGGTTGCCAACTCCAGGTGGGATATTTGTGGAGATTTGAGGGATGGAACCTGGAGAGGGTGAGGTTTGAGGGGGGTGGGACCTCAGACAGGTACAATGCTACAGGCTCCACCCTCCCAACCAGTCATTCCCTTTTGGGGAACCACTGTTGCCAATCTCAGGAGAGGGGTGAAAATCACTCAGAATTACAACTGATCTCCAGGAGGGAGGGGGGAGGAGATGGAAAGCTGAAATCAGAGGGGCAAATAATGGCAGATTGATGTTTGGCTGGGAAGGCAATAGGGTCACCACCTCTAGGTTGGGAAATTCTTGGAGATTTGAAGGGTGGAGCCTGGAGAGGGTGAGGTTTGAGGAGGGGTGGGACCTCAAGACAGGTACAATGCCATAGACTGCACCCTCCAAACCAGCCATTTCCTCCTGGGTAACAACTGTTGCCAATCTCCAGGTGAGGGCTGGAGATCACTGAAAAGTACAACTGCTCTTCAGGTAGCAGAGATCAGTTCCTCTGGAGAAAATGACGGACTCTGTGTCATTATATCCTGCTGAGATCACCACAGCACATTGACGCTGAGTGACCAAGGCCTTGGCACTCTCCCAGAGCCTCTTTCTAGAGCTCATTGTATTTATTTCCACAACGGGCCTTATTCCTAGTAATTATATAAAAGCAGATGTGAGCTACTCATGCTATTGTGAAATAATGCGAAACGTTACTGTGTTAGAAATAAATCTTGTGATCTGGTGAAACCCAATGAGATCACTGGAAGATTTGGACCAAATGGGAAAGATTGTTGGGAGGCACTGATCAAGAAGAGCAAGTCCAAAGCTCACATTGACTTTCAGAACCAGATTTCAGGACCTTTAGCTTATCACTCTTGTAAGTAACTTGAAAGACCCATAAAAATGTGCCTGAAAGGAAAGATTACATGCTGAAGATAGCAGAAACCTATTGGCTACCAAAAAGCTATGAGGCCATACCAACTCTGAAGTGTAAATACATTTCTTAAGATTGGCAGTGGCTTGGTTTCCCCCCACACCAGATACCATTTTGCAGTTGTTAAACTGGAACCTGTAAAGGGAGATGCATCCAGTCTGACATTTGTTTTTCTGCTTGTTCACTGAACAGATGTAAATTGAATAGTAGTCTAGGCAAGTGTTAGAAACAGACATCTCACTTATATTGAAACGTTACATCCCACAGAACCAATCTTCTCTGGCTTCACACAATATTTGCTGTTATCTACTTGATTTTGACAGTCCTGTTCATGAAACATCACACAAACTCCATCACGTATAAAGAAGAAGACCTAGTAAGTTTCTAATTCTTTTTCTGAAGTATTTCTGTTTATCCTACGATACAAGACTGCTGGGGTGAGGGAATAAAATACTGTCTTCAGTAAAATACTGTCTTCATTGTCTTTTCAGTGAAGTCTGTAAAACAGGTGAAAATGTTCTCCCACTTAAAATGAGGTCAGAAAACATTGGTCCTTATGATAACACTGCACAGTCAAATGTAGCTATATAGCTTCAACTGGAAGCCTGTTCAGTGCAAGGGTAATGATAATCAGTGAGCGACAAATATAAGTGTGACTGTGTTAAACTTCTTCCCTGTAATCACAGCCGGGGTGTGTGTGTGTGTGTTTCACCCTGACGTTTTTTCTTGGATAAAATTCAGTGTAGCTGTAATCCTGTGTTTTTGAGGGAGGAAAGTCAGTGACAATATGATGATGAAACCAACTGAGAGACAGACTTTGGCCACTTGTACACAGGCTGTTTGCTAGAGCTTGGATGCTGTTGGGAAGCAGG
This sequence comes from Gekko gecko, assembly GCA_029375565.1. Classification (NCBI taxonomy): domain Eukaryota; kingdom Metazoa; phylum Chordata; class Lepidosauria; order Squamata; family Gekkonidae; genus Gekko; species Gekko gecko. The sequence continues at coordinate 84,830,075 of JAPDNY010000001.1, read as the reverse complement.
TTTTACTCTAGTTCCCCACAGCCCTTTGATGCTTTGGTGCACCTCCTGTTTTCCACAACTTTTCTCTGAACTTTCCCAAACCTGTTTTGCTGTGATATGGTGATATGTCAATTGGTGATTAAAAAAAAAAAAGCGCCCAGTGGTGGCAGGGAGGCAGTGACTGCTATGTGGGGACTGAGGTGTGGATCTCCCATGAGGAAGCCCCACTGCCACTGTGTTGTATTGGCAGCTGTAGTATCAGCAGAAAGAAAACATAACCCCATCCTGTGTGGGAAACACATTTAACAGACCAAGTATTAATATACTTCTTACACTGTGTGTAGTTAAAATTCAAAAGGTCTAGGAGAAAGTATCCATGTTCCTATTTATGTATTTTTTCTTTGGTTCTTTTATATGAGAAACTGATACTTTTGTTTTGTAGGTAAAACACACGCTGTTCATAAGTGGCCTTCCCAAAACTGCCACGAAAACAAACTTAGAAAATCACTTCATGTAAGTAACCCCCCCCCCCCCCAAAAAAAAAAAAAAAACTAACAACCTTGGCTGAATTAATAGTCTATATCTTAATTTTAATAAAATACCCTTTATTTAGAACATTCTTATGCTGCCTTAGGGTTCCCAAGAGGGCAACCAATCAAAACCATTAAAATAAACTTTTAAAAATACATCTTATAAAATGAATTAAAACACATAACTAGGAACAAGGGTCCATTTCGACTTTTATTGGCATAATGAATTTCTAACCAGTATTTAAAAGCCTTAGTTTTTAAAAGGTGAAGACCCAACTCCACACATATAGGTGAATAGGAACCACATTTGGGAACTCCCAAAATCTGCCGAAAGAAGGATGATTGTACATCCTCTATGCAAGAATTAAAGGCTTAATCCACAAGGGAATTCCATGTAAGAGCTGAGGGAGAATTTTGTCATTGTAGATTTTCAATTGATTACCTCCTAAAAAGTAGAACGTTTTAATTTGCGCCAGAGAGCATTTCACTAAGTTATAGTTCTGTTACAGTGCTTTGGCCATCTAAGGTTGTAATTAAAAGTAATGCCAAGGTGCTTGAAGGCCTTCACTTTTTCAGTTTCCATGGTACCAATGCACCACTTAAATAAGCACCAGCTCTTTGAAAAAATTAAAATCTTTGATTTTTCATAATTATTAACCTGTTCAGTTTGCAATATAGGTAGAAGGCTTCCAGATATCTTAGAAGGTGAATTCTAGTACAGGAAAGGAGGACAGTATCATCAGCGTATAATAATAATAAATGTACAGCTGATTGTTCTAAAAAGGGGTGGTGACCATTCACATCAGACATATGTTGGCTCAGATTGTTCAGGAACAATAAGGGGCAAGAACACAACCTTGCTTAACTCCTTTAGTAATTGGAAAACTAGTTGAAAGTTGACCTTCGGGAGATACCTTAACAACGCCCGAGGTAGCATCATGTAGTTTCTTCGTTAGAAAAAACAAACAAGACTCTATCCCCAGAGTCTTGCGTTTTCACGATAACAAATCCCTATGGACTGAGTCAAATGCACCCAAGGGTCAATGAGGGAACTCCAAATTAAATGGATAAGTCTTTGCCTGCTTTCAGAAGTCAGTGATTGAGAGGGACAGATGACTCCCACTGGAGAGGGAAATCCATAATTTTAGTGTTGCAACTGAAAAGGCACTTTCTGAGGTTGCTACCTATCTAGCCTCAGATGGTGAGAGCACCCAAAGAAGAGTCCCTGAAGATGACTGCAGTGGTAAGGTAGGTTCATATGTCCTTAAGATATGTTGGTCCCAAGCTGTATAGGTTAATACCACCACCTTGAATTGGGCCTGGAAGCTGATCAGGAGCCAATATAGCTGGGAAAAGAATGGACTGATATGGTACCTACATCCCATTCCAGCTGGCATTCTGACTATGGTATTCTGTACCAGCTGTAGCTTCCAAACACTCTTCATGTGCAGACCCCATGTAGAGCACATTGCAGTAGTCTAATGTAGTCTCACTGCAATTTCAGCAAGATTTAACATTGTTTATTTAGGACCTAGTCTGTTCAGAATTCCTATTTTTATTTGATCTGTAGACTTTTTTTCCTTTAAAAATTGATTTGCTGGGCTTGTCACTTAGGAGTTTAGTGTTTGTCTGAATCAGTGTAGTTGTTAGTGTGTTCCACTAGCATTAGGGAGGACAGAGTTGAAATTCCTGCTCTGTCATGAACAGCACTGGGTGACTTTGGGCCACTCAACATCTGTCAGTCTAATCTACCTCCACAGGGTTGTTGTGATGATGAATAGGGTGAGGAGAGCCCTAAACGTTGAGGAAGGGTCAGTATGTAATCCTACTTGTTCTATGTAATGGCAGCAGAGGGTAAGTAAATCTCTGGATTACCCATTGAAGGAGAGATCATATCCTGTTGTTTGGTACTGGCAGCTAGTCTGGCCAATTTGTTCATTCACTAAAGTACCATAAAGAAAGCCTGTGGGGGTCGATGGGAGAGGGGGATTTCCATAGTCCTTACCAAGGCTCTTTTTGTAGCAGGAACTCCTTTGCATATTAGGTGACACACCCGCTAATGTAGCCAATCCTCCAAGAGCTTACAGAATTCTTCTTACAGGGGCTACTGTAAGCTCTTGGAGGACTGGCTACATTAGGGGTGTGTTGCCTAATATGCAAAGGAGTTCCTGCTACAAAAAGAGCCCTGGTCCTTACTGAACATTCAAGGACCCTGGAAACTGCATTTTCAAGGATCCTTGGTCCTGGAAGCTGTTGTGGTGACATTCTATGGCATTGCGGAGGCCCCATGCCTTCCTTCCCCAACATTGTAGCTAACGGGTAAATTTATGTGGAAGTGTGGAGGGTAGGCAACAAGGTAAGCTCACTCTATCAATCTTGACCTTTGAAGGTGTCTGAACCAGTTTAGAATGGAATCTGGCATCACAATGTGCAAATTCATGTTCTGAATCCCCAGCCCTAAGTCCTGTGTCACCCCAATCTCTTATGATCTTCTCTTCTGTCTCTTTTGTCATTTTTCAGTGAAGCATATCCAACCTGCACTGTGAAAGAGGTCAACTTGTGTTACGATGTATCCAGACTTACCTGTTTGTATAGAGAGAGGTACCTGTATGAATAATGTCCTGGTGAAAACATATTAACTTCATATAAACATCAAAAAATTTCTGTTAGTGTAATGTTATATTAAAGTGATTTCTAGCATCATTTAGGAAATGCTAGCATGTGTTGCATATGGAAACATAATTCTGAGTAGAGAAATTTATGATGAAAAATCATGAAAAATGGATGCTTAAATGTTTCATTGTAGGCATCACTTTACTTGTTGTTACATGCCTGTATGCTGTGTGTATCTATGGCTACATAATGCATGACAGCTCTCGTTGACCACAATACAGACAGTGTTAGATAGTGGATGGGTTTAGACCAGGGAGACCCTGCTTCAGGTTCCCTGTAAGTCATTAAGCTTACAGATATACCAACTGCTGTCTGTTCTGAGGGTAAAGTAAGAGACCCTTATAAGACTGAGCTCTTTGTAGGAAGGGCCAGAAATATTTATTTATTTTTAAAACTATACATTGTTTTTCAGTCCAGATTGCTCATGAAGGGGCTTTTAATTAATAATAAGAGTATGTGTATTATGTCCTGCCAAATCTCTGACTTATGATGACCCTATGAGTTAATGAACTCCAAAACATCCTATCAATGACAGCCTTGCCAGGTCCTGTAAACTGAAGGCCATGGCTTCCTTTATCAAGTCAATCCATCTCACGTTGGGTTTTCCTCTTTTCATACTGCATTCAACTTTTCCTAGCGTTATTGTGTTTTCCAGTGAGTCTTGTCTTCATGTGATATGACCAAAGTAGGAATAGCCTCAGTTTAATCATTTTAGCTTCTAGGGAGAGTTCAGGCTTGATTTGATCTAGGACACATTTATTTGTCTTTTGACAGTCCATGGTATCTGTAAAACTCTCCCTCAACACCACATTGCAAATTAATAATTTTTCTTCCTGTCAGCTTTCTTCATTGTCTAGCTTTCACATCCTCATATACTAATGTGACTGGCCCAAGTTCACCTAGCAAGCTTTCATGGCTGAGTAGGGTTTAAATCTTGGTCTCCTAGATCCTAGTTTTAGCACACTACACCACACAATGCATGTACACAGATTTATGTAGATTTCACCTGTATGATTCAGAAGGTTACATGCATGGAAAATTGAGTTTATGAAATATTCAATTTTGGGTATATCTACTTTTGCATCATTTTTTTTTACTTTTTTTACCCAGAAAAAAGGCAGAGAAAAGTGTGGTTTATTATACACACCTTCATGACAGATATGGAAAACGGTTTCTCATAAACCCCAAACCACTTGGCCATTTGTGCTGTTGTGAAATCAAAGGCTGTGAAAAGGTAAGAAATTATTGTTACTTCCTAATTGGCTAAATTTGTGGAAGATTGTAACGGAAAACATCAAAATTTCTGATGTTCTGCTATTTACTTCATAGGAAAATCTTAATATATGAAAAATGATAATGTGTATGTTATTGTAAGACGTAATTTTACAATAATTTCTCCAGTTGTTCTTGAATATTGTTTGAGACCTTTGAAATATTATCTGTTTTGACCTGGTTATGTGCCTCACATCTCATATAGTAGTAGGACCTCAAAGAATCCTTGTTACAAATTCTCTTTACTTCCAATTCACTTGGAAGTCTACAGTATCTATTGAACATGATATTTGCTGATAAATGAGATGTTTGTGGATACATTCTTGTACATAATGATTATCTGATGTTTATTGTATTAATCAGAAGCTTTTAGCTTGACAATACTTACTGCATGACTCAGGAAGGCGGTAACTGAAATGTGTTTGGTGCTTGTTTTATGGTACAACTGAATATGTGTTACTTGGTGACTGCCATGTACGAATTAGTTTAATGGGTTATCTGCCATATTGGTAAAGGGATTTATGTACAACTGAGCAATTTTTAATGGTTTGTGTGATCTACTGGTTATTATTGTAATTAATGGATGATTAAAACTTATTGTTAGTTTTGTTTTTCATTTGTATATATATTTTGAGGACTTTTTGGTTATCTGATCTGGTTTGTTTTTAATCCAATACTAATTTGTAACAGAAGCTTGCTTTCCACAGGAGGATGCTATAGATTACTACACCAGAATTTCCAATAAATATTTGGGAGAATATTTGAAAGAGGAACAGGTAGTTTATGATAAGCCATTGGGAATGGCTTTTGTAACATTCCAGGAAAAATCCATGGCAACATAGTAAGTATATTATTGAATTCAGTATATGAGAAATAAAAAGACTTATTCTGATTTGAACTTCAAAAAAGTTCACGAGTAAGGTTATATCTAGGCAAGTATCCATTAAATGCTGTAACAAGTGACAAGACACAACCCAGAATCCACTAGTTTTGCCCGTCTCAAGCTTTTAAAAATCACTTTCTACATTGAAACACTTTCTAATTTTTGTCCATAATGTATTGTTTTATATTAGACAGCCTTCTGTCTGAACTACATCTGATATAATTCAATAATTGGGCTTTGCTGCTCACCATACATGCAGTGTGAATCTTTGTAAGCAACCATTCAATTTCTTAAATTTGTCTTAAGTTTAGTTCTGTGAACATCTTAGGTGATAGTTCAGATAAATCAAGGTGTACAGTAATCTGTGTACATATCATCACGATATTTTAAAATGTTTCATGCCCACAATTGAGCATTATATAAGCAGCATTCTGTGGTCAGTTTCTTTCTGTCTGTCTTTTTGTCATGGTGGAGGATATATACTGATCTGTAATCTGACCCAGAACTTGGCATAGAATTGGGCAGTGTGAAGTAGAATGCCTTTATCCCAGCAGTTTAGCTTAATTTCATTCAAGAATCTCAACATTAGAAGTATATTATGATAGCATTTTCTCAGGGCATTAAACACTGTTTATGGGTTTATCCTGGGTCCTGTTGACCAGACTATACTTGGAAATGTATGTTTACTAATGTGCTGCATGAGTACTGATAGGCTACCTATAAGGTTATTTATTTATTTCATTAGATATCTTGACTGTCCTTCCCTGCTTACGCGAGGCTCAGGGCAGTTTATAACAACATAGCTCAATACAATTAAAAAAAAGAATTCAATATTAAGACATTCAACATAAATATTTAAACATTTTAAAAACAAGATGGCATATCGAGTATACAGATTTTTATGAGTGGGGAGGGTAAGGTGCTGGGCAGATGTAGGGAAGCTGTTGCTGGCCTCAACCAAAGGTCTGGCAGAACATCTCTGCCTTACATACCCTGTGGAACTTTAATAGCTCAGACAGGTCACGGCTGTCATTTGGCAGAGAGTTCCACCAGGCTTCAGTCCAAGGCTGAGCAATCCCTGGCCCTGGTTGAGGCCAGCCAGATATCTTTGGGGCCGGGAACCACCAGGAAATTCTTATCTGCTGATCTTTGGGGAAAATATTGGGAGAGGCAGTCCTGAAGGTATGTAGGTCCCTGCCCATTAAGGGCTTTAAAGGTGAGCACTAAAATCTTAAATATGATCTGGTGCTCCACTGGCAGCCTGTGCAGCTTGCGCAGCACTGTGGATATGTGCCCTCTGTGGTGTCCCCAAGAGGACCTGCACAGCTGCATTTTGTGCCAGTTTCCCCAATGTGGCAGGAAAACAGCACAAGAGGAAAGGCTTATCTCTTTCCCAATATTACACAGTCTTGATTGAAACTGAGCCACCATCTGCTTGAATTCAGAAAAATGGGATGAGGGGAAGTATTAAATCCCCAGTCCTGATTAAATTGGGGCAGGGTAGCCATGACAGCTCTTTCTTAAAACAAACAAACAAAAACTACAGATGTGTTGAAGTCTCAAGCAATTTTATCCTCAAATGTTGAAGATGGATTGGAAATTTTAATTAATTTCCTGCCTTTTTGGTACTGTTTCCAAATTAGAAGTGAGGTAGGCTTGGCTTGACTTGGAAAGTTATGGATACATTTGTACAGTCCTTCGCAGATCTATATTACAGAGAACCCATATTTACTGAATTAATGTCAACACAGAGTTATCTATAATGTGTATGTAGTTTTTGCTGGTAGTATAAACACGGTATTAATATTATACTCTTACCAAGTGACATTGAAGAGATGTTCAGGCACCTTTTATAGTTATCTTTTCTGAACTGTCTTTATGTATATTGGCCATTTCCAAGCATAAAAGCTAAACTATTTTCTTTTACTGCAGTATTCTAAAAGATTTCAATGCCTGTAAATGTCAAGGTTGTAAATGTAAAGAACCACCCCAGCCATCAGCCTTCAGCAAAGAACTATGCATTTCAAATTGGCATGTTGCATATGCTACCTATCCACAGAATATTTGCTGGTAACTTTTCTGCTTTTCTCCATTTCTTTGTATATGGATATTTTTAATTTGGAAGGAAAGTGGGAGGCAAGGTTAGTTAGGTAGGATATAACCATAAGTTGAGTTCTGTTCATAGGATGTGCTGCCTCATCTGCCCTTCCTGATTCAGTCCTCTGCCCCCCCCAACCCCCCACTCTTCTTGAAGCAGGGTGGAGAGTGATGTGAGATATGGCAGAAACTGTTGCAGCTAGTGGGAGGAAGGAAATGAGCAGAAACTGCAGATTCCTCTTGCTCAAGCAGAAACACTACCTTGGCACACAAGCAGGCTTTTAGAATTAGCTGCCTTCCTTTCTGGAACATCCATTATTTTTTTGATAGCTATTGTGTATATTGGAATAGAAGACTGAAAGTTCTTAAGCCTCCACCTATACTATCCAGCCAACCAGTTGAGATCATCCTCATAAGCTGTACTTTCTATGCTGTTGCCTGAAGAAGTGAGGCAGGTGGCTACCAGAGATGGGGCTTTTTCAGTAGTGGCAGCTGCATTTCCTCTTAAGGTTTGATTGGTGCCTCCCCTGCTCCTATTTTAGATACCTGGCCAAAGTATTTCCAAAGTATTTATTTTTTCACCAGGGTTTTAACTAGGAGTTTGATATCTTTATTTTTACAACCTTGATATCTATATTTTTACAATTTTATTTGTTTAGCGTGAGGATTTTTAGGTTGCTAGATGTTTTATGCTTTTAGGTTTTCATTAGCTGGACTTTTCATATTTTTAGTTTGTGTTTTTATGGTTTTATTTAGTGAGCTACCTTGAGCAGGACTGTGAAGAGGTGGCATATAAATGTTCTAAATAAATAAAACTGAGATCTGTTGATAGTACAGTCTTAAAACAACTACAGTCATGATAATGCTAAAAATATAAATTGGTTTCAAGACAGTTAAAATATCGTGGCTTTTTCTAGAGAGCTCTGACTCTCCAGTCCAATGATGTGTGTCCTCAGCAGAGAGGGTTGTATAGCCAGAACCTTCTCCAAACCAGTAAGTTTACCAATGGCTGTTCAGGAGTGAGTGGGTAATAGTATATCCAGCTCAACAAAATGGAAAAATCCAAAATACCACAGTACTACGATATGGATCTGACCGCCCTCCAACTTAAGTGGCTCTGCTATTGCAGGAAGAACCACTTAAACTGGGGGAAGGCTTCAGACTTTGGTATAGTGGTAGGATCCATCTCTGCATTTATTAGGGAACCCCAACATGCTTCAGAAATATTGGCTAAGGGAGTAACATTAACAAAGAACCAGCCTTGCTCTTTAGGCATGTAAATTCTGATGAGGATTTGTTTCTTGATTGAAAATCACTCTGCTGAATAAGAGCTTGCTGCTTGAAATGTGTTTGAGATTCTCTAATATTACTTCTCCCACCCAGGGAGAATGTATGTTTGCTACTTTGGCCACTGTTCTCTGCTTCAGCGGTCCCATAGGTTTATTATATCTGATCAGTCAGCTTCCAGTTTTGTTTAATATATCACTGATACGGTCTGTTATTCATTAGTATTATTATTGGTTAATCTAAAGTCTTACTGATCTACTGTTGTCTTGACAGGACTAACCTCTCAATTCAAGGGCTGAATTGGTGGTTTCGGTGGCTTTGTATAAATTTGTTGCTTTTTCTTGTACTCTTTTTCTTGACCACACCTTCCATCATTATTTCAACTATGGATAAGTTCAATGTAACAAAGCCTATTCATTATCTGCATGTGAGTAGAGCATTAGTTCCATATTTTAGCATCTGTTCTTTCTGTATGTGCATATGGAAGAACTATCTCTGCAGTCTTGTTTGTGGTTTTACAGTCTTGAACTGCCTTTTTGTGTGTGTGTGTGTGTGTGCATGCTTAATTTTCACTCTGGATGCAACCAAACAGGAAAGGTCTAAGAACTGAAAATTGCTGGACAACCTTGGACCAGTGACATGCTCTCAGCCAAACCTACTTTACAAGGTTCTTGTGAAGATAAAACGGAGGAGAACAGAATTTTGTAAGCCACTTTATATCCCTGTTAGGGAGAAAGGTGGGATACAAGTGAAGTAAATAAATAAAACTAGTGTGATGTAATGGTTAGAATGTTTCATCAGGACTTAGGAGACATGTGGTCAGACCCATACTTAACCATGAAGTTCACTGGATGACCTTGGGCCAGTCATTCTCATTCTGTTTTAGCCTAGTCTACTTAACAGTGTTGTTATGATAATTATTTATTTATCATATGGCAGTTACACACATTGGGAAGTATATAATAATATAAAATTATATTATATACAGTCAGTAACCAAGAAATGGATGAATACTACCCAAGCTTCTTGGGAGGGATAAAATTATGATAGTTTAGATCTCTCTGATAAATCATAATAATTCCATTTTGGTGTAGTGAGCCAATTTGGTGTTGTGGTTAAGAATGGTAGAATCATAGAGTTGGAAGGGACCACCACGATCATCTAGTCCAATGCCCTGCACAAGGCAGGAAATCCACAAATACCTCCTCCTCCACACCCGCAGTGACCACTGTTCCACTCTCAGAAGATGACAAAAAACCTCCAGGATCCCTGGCCAAACCAGCCTGGAGAAAAATAGCCTCCTGACCCAAAGTGGCAATCAGCATTTCCCTGGACATGTAAGAAAGGGCCACAAGAACTAAGCACTGAGGCAACCCTTCCTGCCCTCTTTCTCATGATCTTCCTGAGAGTGGCAGACTCTAATCTGGATAACTGGGTTTGATTCCCCATTCCCCCACATGCAGCCAGCTGGGTGACCTTGGGTCAGTTACAGTTCTCTCAGAGGTGTTCTCTCAAGAACAGTTCTCTCAGAGCTCTCTCAGCCCCACTTACCTCACAGAGTGTCTGTGGTGGGGAGAGGAAGGGGAGGAGATTGTAAGCTGTTCTGAGACTCTGAGCAAAGGGCTGGGTATAAATCCAACTCTTCTTCTTTTCGTCATTAATCCCTGGCCTTGACTTGCAGTGCAGAATTTGATCTCTGATCAGATCCTAGCCAATATCTTAAAATTGCTTCCATAACCTAAGCTGTGATTCAGTGAACTGATTCAGTGAATTGTGTATCTTTAAAAGCTAGTGTAATAATTTTCATCACAGTTGCATTTCAAGTGCTGGCCTACATCTCTCATTCTTCACAATTTCTTTTTCCCCACAGAACCCTGTTATTAGCCAGTTCTTCCCTACAGTCCTCCTGTGGTCCTTTTCAGCTTTGCTACCAACAATGGTCTATTTTTCAACACTGTTTGAAGCACACTGGACAAAGTAAAGAACTCATCTTCTTACTTTTTTAGTTGGTTAAAGGTTTCAGAAACTGTTGGGGGTAAGGATAGGACAGAGGAAAAATGTTCAGACAGAAAATAGAACTGACAACTCCTGGTAGTCCCATTCCTCTGAATTCATTTTTCGTGTATTAGTAAATGACAGACCTTATATGTACCAAGAGGCAATGGTTATATTATTTCTTTAAAAATTACTGTCTCTTTTTAATTAATGAGTCTTCTTGTTTTTAGTGTTAGCCTGTTTCCTATGTCCAGTCTGTGGGATTTCTTTGGGAAAGATTTTGATCAAGTTCTGTGCTTTACTTATAGAAGCATATATTCAAAGACTACATGCCTTTCATGGAGACTTGCTGTAATAATGGCCTGAATTGCTTGTGGAATTTGTTATGTGTTTTGGAAGCCATGTGGCATGCTTAATATCAATGGTGTTGGTGTCAGTTGGATGAATTGTAGTTCCATAATTGATTTTGAGTATTTTTTAAAGTAAAGTAATTAAAGCAACAAAGAATATATAGCAAAAACAAAAGTAAGTGTTTTTCAAATTTATTCTAGTCAAAATAGCTGTGTCTGTGAACGTGTAGCAATGGCTGCTTAATCATGTTCTTTTTGGTAGGTCTGGTGAAAACAGAATAATGATGCATAAAATCTACACTTTTGTGATCTTCATGGTGTTAATTCTGCCTTCACTTGGTTTAACCAGGTAAAGACCATATTACATTCCCATTGCTTTTCAGGGGGTCACTTCATGTAGTAAAAAACTCAACTCTTCCCCCCCACTGAAATTTATTTATTTATTTCTAGCCCACTGTACCCTGCACAGCAAGGCTCATGGCAGGTACAATGATAAAAATAAAACAATAAATTTAAAACAATAAAACAGATTCAATTACACTGTCACTAAAAGCTATACAAACATCAAATAGGTAGCACGTTAAATGGTGATCAGGCACAAGTTAACAACTGTTCCCATAAACTCTATAAATGTGTACTTTTAGATGACAATTAATACTAGGGCAAGTGGGCTGCAAGAAACAGCAAAGCAGATGGCACAAGGCACGTAGCACAGTACAAATAACATGCAGAGCAGAGCAAAGCAGTGTAGAGTAGAGGAGGCCAATATTGATGAACTTCTGCCGCTTCAGCCATAGGCCTGGTGGAATATCTCCATTTTACAGGCCCTGTGGAACTGCAATAAGTTCCACAGGGCCCTGATCTCACAAGGCCGGCGCCAGAGCTGAAAAAGGCCAGGCTCTGGTTGAGGCTAAGCAGATATCTTTTGGGCCAGGGATCAACAGAAGATGTTGGTCCATAGAGTGCAAGGCTCTTTGAGGGATGTACTGTGAAAGATGGTCTTGCAGCTGTGTAGGTCCCAGGCCGCATAAGGCTTTGAAAATTAGCACCATAATCTTGAATGTGAATGTGATCCGGTATTCAATTGGGAGCCAATGCAGCTGACAAAGCACCGGTTGTATGTGAGCTCTTAATGATGTCCCAGTGAGGACGTGTGCTACTGCATTTTGGACCAGTTGAAGTTTCAGAGCCAGTCTCAAGGGAAGCCCTGCATACAGCGAGTTAACAGTAATCCAGTCTGGAAGTGACAATTGCATGGATCACTGTGGCTAGGTCATGGGGAGAGAGATAGGAAGCCAGTTGCTTGGTGTGCCAAAGATGGTAAAATGCAGATCTAGCAACATTTGTAATTTGGGCCTCCATTGAGAGTGAGGCATCCAAAATCACACCCAAACTCTTCACTGTTGGTGTTGTCAGTAATGCCCTGTCAAGAGTTGGGAGTTGGATTCCTGCCCTTATCATCCCACAGCCCAGGACCAGGACCTCCATTTTGATGGATTTAATTTCATTTGAATCTGCTTTAACCAACCAGACCAGTCACAGCCTCTAAATCCTTGGCCAAAGTATCTGGGGCAGTATCTGGCCAGCCGTCCATCAACAGGTACAACTGGGTGACCCAAAGAGTGATTAACACATGGAATTCACTGCCACAGGAGGTGGCGGCAGCTACAAGCATGGACGGCTTCAAGAGGGAATTAGATAAGCATATGGAGCAGAAGTCCATCAGTGGCTATTAGCTAAAAGGTATTGATAGGAACTCTCAGGCTGGGGCAAGTGATGCTCTGTATTCTTGGTGCTTGGGGGGAGGCAACAGTGGAAGGGCTTCTAGTGTCCTGGCCCCACTGCTGGGCCTCCTGATGGCACTTGGTGTTTTTGGCCACTGTGTGACAGAGTGTTGGACTAAATGGGCCATTGGCCTGATCCAACATTGGCTTCTCTTATTTCAACCCAAACTCCCAGACCACTGGGCAAGGGGGCGTATAAAGATGTTGAATAACGTAGGAGAGAGAATCACCCCTTGAGGGACACTGCATACCAAGGCATAACGTGGTGAAACCCTCTCTCCAAGCACCATCCTCTGTCCCCAACCATGGAGAAAGGAGACAAGCCACTGCAGGGCTGTTGCCCGTATTCCCATATCAGTGAGGTGGTGGGTCATGAGATCATAATCGACCGTGCCAAACGCTGTTGTCAGATCAAGTAGTAACAGCAACGCTGACCCACCTTGGTCCAGGTATCTTTGGAGGTCATCTGTGAGGGCAACCAATGCCATCTCTGTCCTATAGCATGAGATGGAAGAACAGTCCAGAGTAGATTTTTAAGTTAAATTATAGACTCCATCTGGAGATTGTGTAATTAAGATAAATTGATTGCTGATTTTAATCTGTATTTTCATATGTTTTAACGTGTTGTAAATCGCCCAGAGCACTGTGTACTCAGGGACAGGGTGATTCAGAAATGTAATGAATAATAATAATAATAGCTAGAGCAGAAGCCAGACTAGAATGGATCCAAGATCTTACCTTTGTAGGTGGTTAACTAAAATATATCCTATTCATTTGTTAAATATTTAAATGCTTTCACTTTCTTGATGCTAGAATTTTTAAAACAGTGGAAAGGAACACTAGTGTTTTGTAGTTCAAGTTTTTACCCTGTACTGAGTTGGCAAACCTAATATCAAGCATGTCTTTTTTCTAGTCTGGATTTCTTCTTTCGGTGGTTGTTTGACAGAGCATCTGCAGAATCTAGAATCAGATTAGAGTAAGTACTTTCCACGACCCCCCTACCCTCTTGGTTTTGTGTTAGCAGGAGAAATAAATTTGTCTTTCTCTGTAATCACAGTACAATTACCCAATAGTGTGTTTAACCTGGGAAAATAGAAGTGTATCTCTAATTATGCTATAAATCCAGGAGATGCTGCTGCACTTTATATTCTTAGTAACATTGCCCCAGAATAAGCTATTATGGCAATCTCTGCCAGGCAGTGCCCCAAGGCTGAGTTGTACACAGGAGAGAAGAAACTGTGTTCTAAGCTGTATATGAAAACAGATATCTAGAGTTGGCAGACAGGAGCAGGAAAATGAGGGAGACCCTCATTTCCAGGTATCACTTGAGAGATATAAAATGTTCCAGTAAATTGGCGACAAAGTGTGAAACAGAGTTTCACAAACTTTGGATTGATTTACTGACCAATTATTTGTGATCCCCTTCCTTCCTTTACGTGTCCTTTATGTAGAACTCTGGAAGAAATTAGAGGTCGTGCTCATCTTCTTGCTATCCTTCTGCAGCTTTCCACAAAAGCTCCCAGGGAGGAGGAGAGAATGCCTTTTCTCCTAAGAGGAAGATGGAATTGAGGTGGCGAAAGGGATAGAATTTTTTTCTTTCATTTTTTGGTCATAAGAACATAAGAGAAGCCAATGTTGGATCAGGCCAATGGCCCATCCAGTCCAACACTCTTGTCACACAGTGGCCAAAAATACCAGGTGCCATCAGGAGGTCCAGCAGTGGGTCTTAACATTGCAGAAGGAACAGGCAGGTCAAGGAGTAATTATTCTCCCTTTCTCTCAAAAGGTAGGGAGAAAAATATTTGAAACTTGGCATTGCTGCTCTTTCTCTACATATTCTTATAGCTTCTTGGCTGTCTTTATTGACCAGATTTCACTGCCAGGACTCAGACCAAGAATGATATTGAACAACAAGAGGATCTCTGAGCATATAGATGCAAAGTATCTTTCATCAGATATCTGTTTACATTATTTATAGTATGACTTTCTCACGCCAGCTCAAGGCAGATTACACATGAGACAGTACAATCAACAGGATGGGACATTCAGTAACTAACACATTAGGATATTAGAAGTATGGAACAACCAGAAAGAAATAGAAACATAGCATAAGTATTAACATGACATATTAAGCAGAACAGAAATCCTACTTGCAAGATCCTACTTGCAATACAAAACAGGATCCTACTTGCAATACAATATATATAGCAGTAAAGATCACAAGTTCCAAATATTTATCTAAGTAAGTTTGTGAAACTATTTTGTACCGTGCAACTTTATTACCTGTGCAGAAAAGCACTCTCAAATAGTTCAGTTTTACATAGTCTTGTAGAAAATCAGGAGAGTGGGAGGTTTTCTGACCTCCCCCGGCAGGCCATTCCACAAGGTGGGAGCCACAACAGAGAAAGCACATGTGCAGGCAGTTGTTGATTTTTCACATTTGCAGGCTGGCACCTGCAGAAACCCCTGCTGACATGAGCAGAGTTTTCATGGTAGAGCACAGGGAGAGAGATAGTCCTATAAAGTGCCAAGATCATTAAGGGCTTTAAACCCTTCCTTAAAAATACCAATAGCTTAAACTGAGCTCGGTAACAAGTGGGAAACCAGTGGAGGGTATGCAGAATGGGAATATTATGCATGCTCCGTCTACCTCACACTAATAGTTGAACTGTGGCATTGAGGACCAGTTGGAGTTTCTGAATTGATTTTGAGGGAAGACCAGTGTATTACAGTAGCCTAATCTTGATTAAGGATGGTCATAAACCTGAAAAGGGCAGCTTGGGGTTCAGGGCAGCCCATGAACCAAACCATGGACTGACCCAAATGGGCCCTGCCTGAACCGGTCTGGCAAGTTTAGTTCCCCTTTTCTCCAAGCTGCAGCTTTCTGGGGCCAGGAAAAAAGGGGGGAGATTGCTCAGGAAAGGACTTCCTTCCCTCTTTCTCCTGGCCACTGCTGTGGCCAGAAGAAAGGGGGTGGGGTTTGCCCAGGAATGGTTAATTGGCTGCCAGCCACATAAACCGAATAGCTGAGCGGTGGACTCCGCACCACTTAGCTGTTAGGTTTAAGTGGCTGGCAGCCATTTAACCATTTGGCATTGCTCCCTGCTGCTTTGAAGGGGAAAGTGATGGACTTGCTGAGCTGTTAGGTTTAAATTGCTGGCCCCAAACCACTGAACTGGCCAAAAGTCTGGTACATGTTCAGGGAAGGTGCCTTCCTGGAACATCGGTTCCCAAACTCCGAACCAGCCCAAGTTTTTGCAGAATTTTGGCTTGTGAGCCAGTTCGTGCCCATTCCTAGTCTCGATGTTCCTGTGGCATGGATGCAGGTGGCTAGGTCAGGTGAATCAAGGTATGGGGCCATTTTACAGATTAAGTTGAATTGGAAGATAGCTTTTTTTTGCAATTGCATTAACTTGCTTCTCCAGTAATAAAGCTGGATCCAGGATGACCCCCAAGGCTCTTAACTGAGTCAACAAGGGTCAGTTGAACTCCATCAAAAGTGGGGAGCACAATGTCCTTCAAGGCCTCTGTCTTCCCAGCCAGCATTACCTCTGTCTTTTCAGGGTTTAGTTTCAATTTGTTCACTTTCAGCCAGTTAACCACAGCAGCCAGGCAGCAATTCAGGATGTCTATCACATCACCAGGAGATTTGGATAAGCATATATAGAGCTGAGTATCATCAACATATTGATGACAAGCAACCCCAAAACTGTGAATGATTTGTCCTAAGAGCTATTTGTTGTTGTTGTTCAGTCACACAGTCGAGTCCGACTCTTCGCGACCCCATGGACCAGATTACGCCAGGCCCTCCTGTCTTCCGCTGTCCGCTGAAGTTTGCTCAATTTCATGTTCGTTGCATCAATGACACTGTCTAACCTAAGAGCTATACATAGAGATTAAAAAGCATGGGGGATAGGACTCTTAGAGGAGCTGAAAGGACTTTCAGAGAAGAAGGTTCGGTAAGTTGATAGAACTGTTAGAGGACGCTTGGAGGAGATGGTTTGGAGCCTGGAGGCCAGGATTACTACTCTCCATGAAATCAAGGTAGGGGAGGAGTTCATTAACAGAAGCCTTGATGTCCTGCATAGAAAAGGAGAGACCAGTCAAAGGGACGACAGTGTAGGCATCGAGTGAGACAGCACTCAGTGCCATTAGAACTAAGGAATTGATTCCAGGCCCGTGTGGTGGAGGCAGAGATGGGAAATGCTGCCAGCCGAAGTATCACAGACACTGGAAAAACCGAGGGAGGTGGACAGGGAGATATGAAGAAATGACACGGGAAGGAAAAGGAAGGTGTTAGTCATAGTTGACTTCCTGCTGAGGGGTATGGAACATCATGTGTCCTTGGCCTGACCCCCTGGCTTGAGAGGTGTGTTGCTTGTCAGGGGTGAAAATTAAAGATATTATAGACTGAATCCCAAAACTCATCAAACCTACCCATTGGCTGTGAACACCATCAAAAATATTAAGGCTGACTATGAAGCTCTCAGGAGGAAGCTGAAGGGAACGGGGGCACAGGTGGTATTCTCTTCGATCCTTCCTGTCATAGGAAGGGGAATTTGACCAGGAGCAGACAATAATGGAGGTGAACCACTTGACTGCATTGGTAGTGCCAGCAGAGCTGGATTCTGGGACCACAGGCTAGGTTTTCTGGATGACAGCCTACTAGCATGCAATGGATTTCCCCTGTCAAAGTCAGGGAAGAATGTGTTTGGCAGAAACCTGGAGAGCCTCATCAAGAGGGCTTTAAACTGGTTTGAGTGGCTCCACACCCTCGGAGATGGACGAAGACTTGGCTGCGGAAGAAGGTGCTGCTGCCCACAAACCAACCTATGACTTTAGAGATAGAAAGCCTAAGTAAAGGCAGAAGGACTCTGAAAATTGCCTTTATGAAGCGAGTCTGGGAAATGCTCTGGAACTCTCCCATAACAAGTAACTAGCTGACTTCTGATCAGGGATAGATCTCACTCACAGCATGCATTGTTTACTAACAACATGGTACTAACATAGATTTTAATGGGGTTAATAATCTCCTACTCTTGGGTTTTTAGTTTAGTGTGGATTTACTTTCCTTTCTCCCTAGTTGTTAGTCCCTTTCCCTCTTTTTCGTTGTAGTTTTAGTGTGTATTACAAAAGCGTAATAAAAAATCCCCTTCAGGGGGCCAAAAAAAAAAAAAAAAAGAGGGCTTTAAACTGACACCATGAGGGGAAGGAGACAATCAACATAGTGATTTAAATGAAGGAGGGCAAAAAACAGAGGCCCACCTGGGAGAGCCGGGTCTAATGGAGCCAAAAGTTGCGGAGCTCCAGGTGTCTATGTACCAATGCCAAAGCTTGGGCAATAAGAACATAAGAACATAAGAGAAGCCAATGTTGAATCAGGCCAATGGCCCATCTAGTCCAACACTCTGTCACACAGCAGCCAAAATATACCAGGTGCCATCAGGAGGTCCAGCAGTGGGGCCAGGGCACCAGAAGCCCTCCCACTGCTGCCCCCTCCAGCACCAAGAATAGAGTGCATCACCTGCCCCAGACTGAGAGTTCCCATCTATACCCTGTGGCTAATAGCCACTGATGGACTTCTGCTCCATATGTTTATCTAATTCCCTCTTGAAACTGTCCATGCTTGCAGCTGCCACCATCTCTCTCTTGGTCTGTCTCTGCCAGTTCAGACCCCATCAACGTGTATTTATATTTAGGATTTTTGGCTCCAGTGTGCATCACTTTGCACTTGACCACATTGAACCCCATTTGCCACATTGACGCCCACTCACCCATCCTCAACAGATCCCTTTGGAGTGCCTCACACTCCTCCCTGCTTTTCACCACCCGGAACAACTTCGTGTCATCTGTAAATTTAGCCACTTCACTGCTTACTCCCAATTCCAAATCATTAATAAACAAGTTAAAAAGCATCGGACCGAGTACTGATCCCTGTGGTACCCCACTGCTTACCACCCTCCACTGAGAAAGTTTCCCATTTATACTCACTCTCTGTTTTCTATTTATAAGCCAGTTTTTGATCCACAAGAGGACTTGTCCTTTTATCCCATGACTATTGAGCTTACTTAGGAGCCTTTGATGAGGAACTGTATCAAAAGCTTTCCGGAAGTCAAGGTAAATAATATCTATTGGGTCCCCCTTGTCCACATGTTTGTTCACTCCCTCAAAAAACACTTAACAGGTTAGTGAGACAAGATCTTCCCTTACAGAACCCATGCTGAGTCTGCCTCAATAGTTTTTGTTCATCAATGTGCCTACTAATTCTCTCCTTAATAACAGTTTCCACCAACTTACCCGGTATCGATGTCAGACTGACTGGCCTGTAATTTCCCGGATCTCCCCTGGAGCCCTTTTTAAAGATGGGAGTGACATTAGCTACCTTCCAGTCCTCAGGAATGGAGGCAGATTTTAAAGAAAGATTACATATTTTTGTCAGGAGATCCACAAGTTCACATTTGAGTTCTTTCAGAACTCTCGGATGAATGCCATCCGGGCCTGGTGATTTATTAGTTTTTAAATTGTCCATCAGTCGGAGGACTTCCTCTCTTGTCACCGCAATCTGATTCAGGTCTTTCAAACCCCCTCCCGAAATCGGTGCTTCTGGAGTGGGCAAACACTTCTCCTCTTCCACAGTGAAGACAGAGGCAAAAAATGCATTCAGCTTCTCAGCCATTTCCCTATCATCCTTCACTACTCCTTTTACCCCTTGGTCATCCAAGGGCCCCACTGCCTCCCTGGCTGGCTTCCTACTTCTAATGCATTTGAAGAAAGTTTTATTGTTGGTCTTTATGTTTTTTGCGATATGCTCCTCATATTCCCTTTTTGCTTGCCTGATCACAGACTTGCATTTTATTTGCCATAGTCTGTGTTCCCTTTTATCAACCTCACTGAGACTAGCTTTCCACCGCTTAAAGGAATCCTTCTTACCTTTTACAGCTTCCATTACTTTATTTGTTAACCATGCAGGCTTTTTTCTATACCTATTTGTACCTTTCCTAACCTGCGGTATATATTTTTTCTGAGCTTCTAGGATTGTCTTTTTAAATAGTCTCCAAGCTTCCCCAATGGTTTTGACCTTCTCCACTCTTCCTTTCAATTTCATCCTCACATGTCCCCTCATACCAGAGAAGTTACCCATTTTAAAGTTAAAAGTGGTTGCGTCAGTCTTTTTTGGCAACTCCCTATCTGTACAAATGTTAAACTCAATGACATTATGGTCACTGTTCCCAAGTGGTGCAATCACTTTTACATCTCTCACCAGGTCTTGGGTGTTACTTAGGACCAAATCCAGGATCGCTTCTCCCCTGGTAGGATCTGTGACCATCTGTTCCACAGCACAGTCATTGAGAGTGTCTAAAAACTCAATCTCTTTTTCCCGACTAGAACTCATATTGACCCAATCAATGTGTGGGTAGTTAAAGTCGCCTATTAGAACACAGTTATTTCGTCTAGCCTCTATCTTTAATTCATTCATCATTTTATAATCCTCCTCTATCTTTTGATCTGGTGGGCGATAACAAACTCCCACTGTTAAGCTTCCTTTTGGACCCACTATTTCAACCCATAGCATTTCCAGAAGCGAATCCAATTCTCTTACCCTCTCAATCTTACTGGACGGCATACCCTCTCTGACATACAGAGCCACCCCACCTCCAACCCTTCCCCCTATCCTTCCGATATAATTTATAACCAGGAATCACCGTATCCCACTGATTTTCGTCATCCCACCAAGTTTCTGAAATACCCACGTCTATTTCCCCCCCCAACACCAAGCATTCCAACTCCCCGATTTTACCTCGGAGACATCTAGCATTTGTGTATAAACACTTTTAGTTTCCCACATTTGTTAAGCCCACAGCCTTCCTCCTGCTGCCTCGAGACCTTGCCAGGCAGTTCCTATCATTAGCCACAGTCTCAGTGGACAATTGTAATCCATTTCCTTGTACAAAAGTAATAGCTACCCCTTCATCTCTTTGAGATGAGCCATCCCGAACCAGAAACTTTTCATCTCCTGTCGGCTTTCCCCCATTATTCAGTTTAAAAACTGCTCTGCCACCTTTTTGATTTTGAGCGCCAGCAGCCTGGTTCCATCTTGGGACAAGTGGAGACTGTCCCTTTTGTACAGCTCCCTCTTGTCCCAAAAAGCATCCCAGTGCCTAACAAACTTGAACCCTTCCCCCCTACACCACCGTCTCATCCACGCATTCAGACTCCTGATCTGTGCCTGTCTCTCCGGCCCTGCGCGTGGAACAGGTAGCACTTCTGAGAAGGCTACCTTGGAGGTCCTGGCCTTGAGTTTCCTGCCCAGCAACCTAAATTTCTCCTCCAGGACCTCACGACTGCAATAAGAAGGAAGAGCTTGAGCTTCTATTGCAGACAGTGGGATATGATTTAGTAGGCATTACAGAGACTTGGTAGGATGATTCCCATGACTGGAATGCAGTAGTAGATGGATATGAGTTGTTCAAGAAAAACTGAAAGGGTTGAAGAGGAGGCAGAGTGGCACTGTATGTGAGGAGAGGATTTGTTTGTCAGAAAATACTGGAGGAGGAGGGTGACAGCCCAGTGGAAAGTATCTGGGTAAGGATAGGGGAAGGAAGGACAAACAGTATTGTGGTTGGAGTCTTCTACAGACCTCCTGACCAGGATGAGGAGGTAGATGCTGTCCTCTGTGAACAGCTTGACAGGGGATCCAAACAACATGACCTGGTAGTTATGGGTGACTTCAACTTCCCTGATGTGTGCTGGGAGACAAACTCTGCAAAGCATCCACAGTTATGTACGTTCCTGACTTGTCTGGCCAACAATTTCATCAAATGATGGAGGAAGCTATGAGGGGCTCCGCCATACTTGACTTAATATTGACCAAAAAGCAAGAAATGGTAGATGGGGTGAAGGTGGGTGGAGACCTTAGGGGAAAGTGACCATGTCCTTCTAGAATTCCTTTTGCTGTGGGTGACCAAGAAGGTTTGTTGCCACATGTGTTAGATTTCAGTAAGGTAGACTTTAATAAACTCAGAGGCATGATGAGAATCATTCTATGGGCGAGACTGCTGGAAGGGAAAGGAACAAGGTGGGCTCTCCTAAAACAAGAGCTGTTGCAAGCTCAAGCCATCACTATTCCAACAAGAAGGAAACATGGTAGGGAATCTAAGAAGCCAATGTGGATGAACAGAGAACTTCATGATGTGCTAAGGGAGAAAAAGGAAATGTTCACGAAATAGAGGCAAGGACATACTTCTAAAGAAGAGTATCTGTGGGTTGCTAGGCACTGTAGGTCAGCCATCATAGAGGCCAAATCTCACATTCAGATGAAGCTGGCCAAGGAGGCTTGCTACAACAAGAAAATCTTCAGATATGTGAGGAACAGATGTGAGATAAAAGAGGCGTTGGGGGCCCATTATTGTGTGAAAATGGAGACGCTCTGACAGAGGACAGAGAAAGCAGAAAAGCTTAAAGCCTATGTTGCCTCGGTTTCCCCCCCAAAAAAGAGAACAGGCTCACCTAGAGATGGTAATAGGCAAGTCACAGCATCTGGGCTGCTGGACGGAGATGTAGTTGAGAAATACCTGGCTGCATTGAATGAGCTTGCAGAGCCTTTGTCCATCATTTTCCAGATTTCTTGGAGAACGGGGGAAGTGCTACAAGACTGAAGGAGGGCAGATGTTATCCCAGTTTTCAAAAAGGGAGAAAGGATGACCCAGGCAAGTCAGTCTGAGCTCTGTCTGACCTCTGTCCCAGGGAAGATACTGGAGCAGATTTTAAAGGGATCAGTCTGTGAGCATCTAAAGGACAACTTGGTGATCCAAGGAAGTCAGCATGGATTTGTCCTCAATAGGTCCTGCCAGACCAACCTCATTTCCTTCTTGGATCAAGGGGATGCTGTTGATGTTGTTTAACTGAATTTCAGTAAAGCTTTTGACAGGGTTCCCCATGAGGTTCTGATGGGTACACTAGAGGACTGTGAACTGGACTGTAGGATAGTTAGATGGACAGGGAACTGGTTCAAGAACTGCACTCAAAGAGTAGTTGTCAGTGGCATTTCATCTGAAAGAGGGACGTGTCCCATGGGATGCCACAGGGCTCAGTTCTGGGCCTGGTACATTTCGATATTTTTATAAGTGATTTGGATGAAGGAGTGAAGCGTCTACTCATTAAATTTGCAGATGACCCCAAATTGGGAGCAGCAGCAAACATACCTGAATATAGAGATAGAATTCGATGAGATCTGAACATGCTGGAAAACTGTGAACAAGTTGCAATTTAACAAGGATAAGTACTGAGTTCTACATCTGGGTAACAGATCTGGCGTCCTCACTTCAAAAAAGATGTGAACAGAATGGATCGGGTACAGAGGAGAGCAACGAGGATGATCAGAGGCCTGGAAACCAAGCCCTATGAGGAAAGGCTGAGGGACTTGGGAGTGTTCAGTCTGGAGAGGAGGAGGTTGAGGGACATACTTGCTCTCTTTAAGTATTTGAATGACTATCACTTAGAAGAGGGCAGGGAGCTGTTCCTGTTGGCAGCAGAGGATAGGTCTCACAATAATGGGTTTAAATTAAGGGCAGGAAGAAAATGGATGGATATCAGGGGAAACTTTTTTACAGTAAGAATTGTGGAACAATAGAATTGGCTGCCTAGGGAGGTGGAGAGCCAGTTTGGTGTAGTGGTTAAGTGCGCGGACTCTAATCTGGGAGAACCGGGTTTGATTCCCCACTTCTCCACTTGCACCTGCTGGATGACCTTGGGCAAGTCATAGTTCTGGCACAGCTGTTCTTGAAAAAGAGTGATTTCTGTCATAGCTCTCTCAGCCCCACCTACCTCACAGGGTGTCTGTTGTAGGGAGGGGAAGGGAAAGGAGTTTGTAAGCTGCTCTGAGACTCCCTTGGGTAGTGAAGGGTGGGGTATAAATCCAATCTCCTCTTCCTCCTCTTTCTTTGGCAGTCTTTAAGCAGCAGCTGGACAAACACTTTCAGGGATGCTCCTAGGCTGATCCTGAATTGAGCAGGGGGTTGGACTAGATGGCTTGTATGGCTCCTTCCAACTCTTGTGATTCTGTGATTCTATAGAACTGCACCCTCTGGAACTCCACAAGGCAGGTTCCACACTAATGACAGCTGGTTATCAATAGCAACCCTTTGAGTCCAGTCCATGAGGAATGATTTGCATCACTTCAAAGCACATTCCCAATATCCTACTTCTATCTCCACAGGCACCTCAACAAGATGGCATGATCTGTTGTATCACAGTCTGCAGATAAATCCAATAAAAGAAACACAGAGGGGCTTGGCCTTTGTCTGCACTTAGACAGAGGTCATCAACTGAAGCTAGAAGAGTTGTCTGTTCTGTAGCCTGGCCTGGAACCAGAATGGAAAGGGTCTAGAGCAGATGAATTATCCACAAAGACTTAAAGTTGGTTTGCTACTGCTCTCTCAATCATAATCATAACCATCTGGCAATTAAAAGACTCTGCTGTAAACTAAACTAGAAAAGCCACTCCAGGCAGTTACTTTTTTCAGATATAATCACACTGTTTTGTATTGAGCCTAAGCCTTTCCTCTAGCTGTACCTAGAACAGGCTGAGCTTGCTTCTCTAGAACAGTAGCTCACCTGGATCTGGAAACTAACCAGTAGATAAGCTGTGTAATGTAAATAGCCTATCACTGGGAGTGGGTATGCATTGGGTATGTTGTTTTGCATGCATATCAGCAGGGCTCCAGCCGTGCTAGCTCGTCCTTGTAGTGTGCTGAAATCACTGAATAAACTAGAGTCGATTGCTGCAATGGATCCAGAACCCAGTATTTAATACTGGCAATGAGGATGGGATCCTGTTGAGCCAGCCCAGTGCCCACCAGCACTGCACTGCGCACCAAGCTCCAGTGCCACTCGCATCACTCCCAGGACCATGGCTGCTGCTCCAGGACACTTCGACACATTCGACACCACCACGGAAGATTAGGAGTCTTACCTTTCCCAGTTTGAGTTCTTTCTTGAGTCCTCCAGGATCGAGGCAGCAGCAAAGAAGCTCGCCACCTTCTTCTGAGTCTGCGGCTGCTCAACCTTCGAGATCTCCCGTTCACATCGCTCCCATGGAGCTAAAGGACACTGAGTAAAAAATGATTTTGGATTGGCTAAAAGAGCACTTCTCTCCAAAACCATCTCTCATCACCGCCTGCCATGCATTCCACACAAGGAACCAGGCCACAAACAAATCAATCGCAGCCTTCGTTACAGCTCTCTGACTGATCACCCAGCACTTCAACTTCCACGACCTCAAGGGCACTCTTCGACCGGCTGGTCTGTGGCCTGAGGGATGAGCGAATTCAATGGAAGCTCCTCGCCAAGGGCAATCCCAAATTCAAGGAGGCCATGGAAGTGGCCCTCAGTGTAGAGGCTGCTGATCAGTTCACCACTGAGGTCCATCAAGCGAAAAGCCCACCATCATCGTGGAGGCCTACTACTGAAGCCCACCACGTGGAGACATCCGAGGAGGAAAACAAAGAGGTCCTGCAACTCCAGTGTCTCACATGCCACAACACTCACCTGTCTGCACCGCCATGTGCCATCGACACCACCACGTTGACAACATGCGCCACCTGCAGGGAGCCCCACAAGTGGAGGACCTGCCGGTTCCAGGATGCCACATGCAGGAACTACGGGAAGGTTGGCCACATCGCCTTAGCCTGCTGTGCCTATGGAAACCGGAGGTGACCTACAGCAAACCCGGCATCCACGCACGCTGCGGAATTGCACACCACCTCTGTCCAGCAGCAGCAGGTACCGGGACACCCCCGATAAAATTACAGTGACTGTCCTAATCGAGGGAAACTCCTTCACGATGGAGTGCGACACAGGGTCCTCCATCTCCATAATTTCAGAGGACAGTTTTAAGAGACTCTGTCCAAAGGGGGGCCGTCACCTTAGGCCTGTGGGTTTCACCCTGTGGGACTTCCAAAAGAATGAAGTGTCCTTAATAGGGGAGGGCAGCTCAATCCGGAGGTGTGGCCCATATGGCTGAAGGCTAGGCGTGTCCTGTTCGCGTTGAAGCCTAAGATAGGCATGAAGCTTGATTGGCTAGTGACCCAAGGGGGTTTCGAGCCAGTTCCACATGCCCTCTGGGAAAACCCTTTTGTGACACTGGTGAAGCCCAACGGGGACGTCTGCATCTTTGTAGACTACAAGTGCACTATAAACAAGGCACTGCAGGACCACTCCTACCCGGTTCCAGTAGTCAGCCACATCCTAGCCTCTCTGGTGGGAGCCAAGATCTTCGGAAAGCTGGACTTAGCTCAGGCCTACCAACAGCTCCCCGTAAATGATGTGACCCCGGAGGCCCAGACTATAGTGACACACAGGGGCACATCCCAGGTGCAGCAGCTGCAGTTCAGGGTCAATGTAGCCCCAGGATTTTTCCAGAACCTATTGGACTCTCTCCTTAAAGGAATTCCCGGTGTACAGGTCTTCTTCGACGACGTTTTAATTGCAGCCCTCATGGACGAGGACTTCACCAGAAGGCTGCACACTGTGCTGCAGCAGTTCCAATTGACTGGCCTCAAAGTGAAGTGGGAGAAATGCTTCCTGGGGGTGCTGTGGGTCAAGTTCCTGGGATTCTCTGTTGACGCCCCTGTGCCAACCTCCAGTAGGAATTTACCATTTTTACTGTGATCAGGGCTACAGCTCAATCTGTAACACTCAGTGCTGACATGCCTATTTCCTCTCTGTCAGAATGAAATACTAATGGTAGACTCTATCAGTTCTGACACTGCCTTCTTATTTTCTTTATAACCAAGGTCACTTTCTTCATGTTTACATTTTACGTGGAAATAGAAATGAAACGAGAAATCCTTTTACAGCAGTTTTATGCTGATAATGCCTTATTACAATGATTGCTAGTGTAGGACTGCAGTGTGATAGGAGATTTTGTTGGAATGCAGGAAACCTTTGTTGCTTTCTTTTTATTTTTCTAATGTATCTACAAAGTCAGACTGACTTTATTTTCTTTGCACTTATCTTTACTATATCAGTATTTAAAACACCTGAAAGGTTATAAAGTATTATCATTTATCTCCTTTAAAAACACTTATTCTTATAAATGATTTTGGGAAAAGAAAGATACTATAATTTTTCTTAAACCTAGAAAATTCAGAATTTCACACACAAGGAAATTCCAAACCTTGGCTGTTCAGTCATAATGGTCATTAATGTTTGATTGCGTCTTGGTTTCTTATTTGGACCTTAGGTAAGTTTGTTTGAGCTTCCACTTGTTAAGGAACAGTACCACATTTTCCCTCCATTTTGTTGTTGTTCAGTTGCACAGTCGAGTCCAACTCTTTGTGACTCCATAGACCACATCACGCCAGGACCTCCTGTCTTCCGCCATCCTCTGGAGTTTGCTCAATTTTATGTTTGTTGGATTGGTAACACTGTCTAACTATCTCATTTTTTGCTGTCTCCTTCTTCTGTTACGTTTCCCAGCATCAGGATCTTCTCCAGTGAGTGCTCCCTTCTCTTTTGGTGGCCAAAGTATTTCAGCTTCAGTATCTGGCCTTCCAGGGAACAGTTAGAGTTGATTTCTTTTAGGATTGACTGGTTTGATCTCCTTGCAGTTCAAGGGATTCTCAAGAGTCTTCTCCAGCACCATAATTCAAAAGGATCTATTCTTTGGCACTTGGCCTTCCTTATAGTCCAACTCCTGCAGCCATACTTTACTGCTGGGAAAACCATCGCTTTGACTATGTGGAATTTGTTGGCAGGGTAATGTCTTTACTTTTTATTATGCTGTCTAGGTTTGCTATCACTTTCCTCCCAGGGAGCAGGCGTCTTCTAATTTCATGGCTTGCAGTCACCATCTGCAGTGATCTTGGATCCCAGGAACGTGAATTCTATCACTGCTTCCATGACTTCCCCTTCTATTTGCCAAGGAGTGGATGGGGCTGGATGCCATGATCTTAGTTTTTTTGATGTTGAGTTTCAAGCCCACTTTTGCGCTCTCCTCTTTCAGTCTTGACAAGAGGCTCTTTAGGTCCTCTTCACTTTCTGCCATTAGAGTACATCATCCCTCCATGTACCCAAGTATATTGCCTAGAATGCACCCAAACACTGTACAGTCACTTCAGCCCTAATTTTCAGTGTCTCCCTTAAGGGCCTGGGGAGAAGTTACTTAGTGTGTTTGCTAGCTCAGCCAAATTATATTTGGAAAATGTTTGATAGGGATTTTGTTTCCTTGAACAACATTCAGGAAGTGGAATCTTCATTTCCCTCTATATTTCATAGCATAATTCTTATGAAATGTTTTAAAATGGGTAGTTCCATGATGTTCCTTTGTTCAAGTGAATAAAATGCAGGAGATTAAACCATAGATTAAATGCTAAATGTTTATGTTGAACTGTTGGGATTGGATCTTTCATCCCTTCTGTCTTGGCTTCTTCATTGTCTCTTTTTAACACATGCCATATGTACTCCCACTCAGACAGGTTCACTATGCCACTCCCTCTACTTCCAAATTCCTTCCTTCCTACCTCCTTTTTATTGCCTTCTTTTCAACAACTGGCTATTTCACACTTCAGATGTTTTATCTCATCCATTGGTAAAAACCCAAAATCTGTTTGCCAATGATGTCAGTACATACCATCCACACTCTCGTTGCAGTTTGTCACTGGACATATTGTACCTATTTGCAGCTAGTGTGGTGCAATGGGTAGATTGTTGGACTAGGGTCTGGGAGATTCCAGTTTAAATCCTTACTCTGCCATGGAAACTTGCTGAGTGACTTTGGGCCAGCCACACTCTCCCAACCTCACCTACATCACAGGGTTGCTGTGAAGGTATGTAAGCTGCTTTTGGTTCCCATTGGGGAGAAAGGTGGAGAAAGTAGGTAAGATAATAAATAAGCCAATATCTGTATTGTATCTGAAACATCTGGATAGATGTGTGAATTTTCTTGTATGTTCTGGAAACACCAGAAGATCCTGTAAAATGGAACTTTTCCACCAGGCTTTTGGGAGCCTCCACCACCACCAATGAAGAACATTGGAGAGGGCCCTGGAGTCTGAAAACTGCCACCAGCACCCTAAAGCTGGAACAACTGAAACGCATACTGTGAGCTGAGGGGGAGCTGAGAACTGTGAATGGTGGCTGCTACCGTTTAAGGATAACAACAATCACAATCACTTTATTATGGTTTTAGAATTGTTTTAATCATAAATTATGTTTTTAATTTAATTATCTGTTTATAAGCCGCCCTGAGCCGGCCTTGGCTGGGAGGGCGGAGTAAAAGTTCAAATAAATAAATAAATAAACTCTTGGGGCTTTTGAACTTCTATCACTCCTTCCTGCCCCACAAAGTTGCGATCGCAGAACCACTTCACTGCCTCCTCAACAAGAAGGCCCCTTGGGTCTGGGGCCAGAAACAAGCCACTGTATTCCAGGCCATCAAGGAGCTGCTCACCTCCAACGCTGTCCTGCCCACTTTGATGAAGTGATGCCTGTCATCATCGCCTGCGACACTTCCCCATACGGAGTAGGAACCATCCTTGGACATTAGCTACCGGATGGCTGGGAGGTCCCTGTGGCGTATTACTACCGCACCTTTGGCCGAGCACAACTACGCGCAAATTGACAAGTAGGCACTGGCTATTGTGGTAGGAGTTAAAAAAATTCCATGACTGCCTCCACGGGCGGCCGTTCACCATCGTGACTGACCACAAGCCCCTGCTGGGCCTGCTGGCTCCTGATTGCCAGACCCCCCCAGATGCTTTCACCCCATGTGCTACAATAGTCGATCTTCCTGGCAGGATACCAGTACTCTCCACCACCCGGGGAAGGCGGTGGGACAAGCCAACGCCCTCAGCCGCCTACCCCTTCCCTCCTGCAATCCCAACTCTACTCCTGTGCACCAAATCCTGTTCATGGAGGAACTTCCCGACTGCCTTCTACAGGTAACCAATGTGTCCTGCCACACTGCAAAGGACTGTGTCCTCTCCCATGTTTTGCACTGGGTGGGGACGGGCTGGCCCACCAGCCAGATGGGCCCAGAATTTGCAGCTTTCTCCTCCCACCAGGATGAGTTATCAGCCCACAAGGGTTGCCTGCTGTGGGGGAGCCAGGTGGTGGTGCCCGCTCCTTTGCGCCAGCAAGAGCTATTTATTGGCTCTGCACAAGATGCATCCTGGATCATGTGGAAGAAAGCCCTAACCACCCGACTGGACAGGCTGCACACAGACCAAGCCCCGGAGCACTGCCCATCTCCAGAGATCCAAGAGGCTCCCCAAGGATTCTTTCCCGGTGACCCCGTCTACATGTGGAACTTCTCCAGCAATCCTGCCTGGATTTCCACCAAGGTTATCAGAGTTATAGGGCCCCTGTCCTATGAGGTGTTTACCAACAATGGCCAGATCCTTCGGAGGCACATAGACCAGCTCCGACACCGTCTCCTCCCAGCTAAGCCAGGTTTTCCGTCAGCAGTCTCGGAAGATTGCGAAGCGGAGCTGCCATGCTTGCAGGAACCAGAACCAATGAGGGAGCTCCCAGCGGGCAGTGAACAGCCAGGCAGACAAGGGGGCGAAGCACCGGAGCAAGCGGCCATAGACTACTTTGATGTTACGCCACTACCACCTGCCAGCACCACGCCAGCAACATCAGACCCGAGACCCCTCTGCTAGAACTGTGATGTTCAACCTGGGAACGACGCAAATTTAAGAGACTTTGTCTGTTAAGAAGCTTTTGAACTTAGGGGGGAGGGCTGTTATGTATTGAGCCTAAGCCTTTCCTCTAGCTGTACCTAGAATGGTCTGAGCTTGCTTCTCTAGACCAATGGCTCACCTGGATCCAGAAATTAACCAATAGATAAGCAGTGTAATGTAAATAGCCTATCACTGGGAGTGTGTGTGTGTTGGATATGGTGTTTTGCATGCATATAAGCAGGGCTCCAGCCCTGCTAGCTCGTCCTTGTAGTGTGCTGAAATCACTGAATAAAGTAGACCTGATCACTGCAATGCGTCCAGAACCCAGTATTTAATAACACATATTGGTGCAGATCTTGGTACTTAAACTAGCTGAGAGAAATGCTGTACTTGCTTTGATGAATGAAATATAAAATTAGCAACATTGTTTCATTTCATTTCATTTATTACGGGTCTATATGACCGAAGTCTTGACCAGAAGAAAAGGGGTAAAATTAGTACATAAAATATAACATAAAATATGACAAGAGCATAGTCACAATCAGTAAACATCAATAAAACCCAGGCAGTGGCCAAGAAGTTAAAAATAGCCTACACTTGGAGCAGAGCCAACTAACTAAAATCATCCGAAGGTTGAAGATCAATATATTATCAGGGTTGATAAATTTTTCAATGTTTCTTGAAAGCAGCAACCTTTGCCGGGAACCGCGCCACATTGGCTGTTATCAATCCATCAGCATTTGAGTCAGATAACAACACTGAGAGCACCCAAGGCTGCGAGGGAAGATTCATCTTCATAAGAATGGGAGTAATATATGTCCCTCTGTCTTGAGTCCAGTGGGGGCAGCGAAACATCAGATGGTCTAAAGTTTCATTTTCGCCAGAATTGCAAAGGCAGAGGCGACCTGAATAAGGTAAGCCTTCAAATCTGCCCAGTGTTACCATTGTTGGAAATGCATTTAGGCGGGCCAACAAGAGGGCACGACGGTGGGATGGAATTGGAAGCGTTGAATGAAACTCAGGAAGTCTCTCTGGTGGGGACAGCCCCAAGGCCAAAGGAGAACAGGTGCGTCTGGCCCTGGCCACGGTACTGGCCCAGTCCAACTGTTTGAGTTTCATCAAAGTCTCCTTAAGCTGGAAGGGCATAAGCTCTTCAGTGGGTGAGGAAATCGAAACTCCCAATGCCCTGAGTTTACCAGCAAGAAGGGACAACCAAGAGTTAGATGTCGTGTCTCTCAAGATGAGACGAAGAAAGCCGGCCTGGGGGCGGTGACTTGGGTCGGATAGCTTAAATCTCAACTTGAATGACCTTTTCCAAGCACGTGCTTCAAGCGAAGATTGAACCAGTTCCATACGGAGGACAGTCCCAGCCACACACTATGGAGTTCCGGTAGTTCTCCTAAGAAAGGAGTTCAGCTGGGAATCCAATTTCTCGTCCATGCCAGCAATCCAGATTTCTGCCCCGTATAGAATTTGGGAGACCACCTTCGCATTGTACACCTCGATGGCAGGAGGAATCCGCTTAGCCCCCTTTGTACGGAAAAATCTTTCAATCAATGCCGTGGCCAATCTGGATGACTTTTTAACGTACGTCAGGTGAGCGGACCAGGATAGATTTTAGCTAAAAACAATACCAAGGTATCGGAAAGAAGAAAACCATTCTAGTTGACCATCTCCAACTTTAAAATAATGAGGACCTCTTCTTCTAGTAGAAGAGAAGCGAAGAACCTTGGACTTTGCATAATTCACGGTGAGCTCTTCTTGTTTACAATAATCCAGAAAAGCGTTGACAATAGACCTCAGTCCAACTTCAGATGAGCAACATTGTTTCCATAACAAATCAGGAGGCTTCTGTCATGTTTATAGCTGAGGCACATGGACAGAAAACTTCTTCAGAATTCTATAAAATGCATGATAGAGGAGAGGTACTCACTGAAGTATGACCTAGTGAATAGAATTATGGAATTCTGATGTGGAAAGTTTGGTGCATTATGGGATACAACCAAAATCTGACTAGGCTTCTTTGTGCTTGTGATCACTGACTGGCTTGTTGTTGTTTTTTTAAAATCTGCTGTAGGTGTGTCTTCCTGCCAGATCAGGGAGCCTTCTTTGTGAATTACGTGATAGCATCAGCTTTCATTGGTAATGGAATGGAGCTACTGCGTTTACCAGGCCTCATCCTTTATACTTTTCGCATGATGTTGGCCAAATCTACTGCTGAGAGGAAAAATATCAAGCAGGTATGAAGGCTTTCTGTAGCGCAAGAATATGTTGTTATATGTCAACCAGACTTAAGCATTAACAGTTTGAATCTCTGCTAATTTTGGTTTTGGGCCTTTATCCCAGAATTCTTTGGACTCCTCAGTTTTAATCTTCATAATGGATTGCCAGTTTTCTGTTGACCTTCTGTGTGTTTGTGTTGTGTGTGTGTGCATGCTGTCAAATCACAGCTGACTTAGGACACCCCAGTAGTGTTTTCAAGGCAAGAAACATTCAGAGGTGGTTTACCATCGTCCTGCACCACAACCCTGGTGTTCCTTGAAGGTCTTCCATCCAAATATTAGCCAGAGCCAACCCTGCTTAGCTTCTGAGATCTGACTGGCCTGGGCTATCCAGGTCTCCTATTCTGGGCCTCCTCTGCAGAGGAGACATAAGTAAATAAGGCCTCATACCAATGTGCAAGGTAAAGGTAAAGGTTTCCCTTGTTCAAAAGCCAGTCGAATCTGACTCTAGGGATGCGGTGCTCATTTCTGTTTCTAAGCCAAAGAGCCAGCGCTGTCCAAAGATGTTTCCGTGGTCATGTGGCTGGCATGACTAGACGCTGAGGTACATGGAATGCTCTTACCTTCCCACTGAAGCGGTACCTATTTATCTACTTGCAGTTTCTTGCTTTTGAACTGTTAGGTTGGCAGAAGCTGGGACCAGAGACAAGAACTCACTCCGTCATGTGGCACTTGGGTCTCGAACTGCTGAACTACCGACCTTCCAGTCTGCAGCTTAGCGTCTTAAGCACTTGAGCCACCACAGCCCACTAATGTGCAAAGACAATAGCAATTGCACTGAAGTCCAAAACAACCCTGCCACAGCTCTCCAGTCATGGCACAGTGTGTCAGTGATGCCCTGTAACAGGCAGATAGGTGATCAGGCAACTGGAATATGCTATCAGGGCCATGTGCCACTATTGGGGTCATGTGCCACTTGCTGCAGCCCACACACAGAATGCAACAAGGAAGGGAAAAGGGGAACACTGCCTCTCTCTCCACTGTAAGGAGGATTGTGGTGTGATCAGTAGGAATGCTGCAACAAACACACATAGGGAAGCCCGGAAGAAGCAGGTTTGAGCCCCTTCCTGGACCCATGGTTCCTTTTGTCACACACTCACAGGGAAGGAAATAGAGCCACTCTAGACACTGTAATGCTCCCTGCAGTTGGGCAATTATGGTTCTCAGTGATTAATAGTTTCTAAATACTGTTATTATTGGCTAAAAGTT
Organism: Gekko gecko; assembly: GCA_029375565.1. Lineage (NCBI taxonomy): Eukaryota > Metazoa > Chordata > Lepidosauria > Squamata > Gekkonidae > Gekko > Gekko gecko. Next base: position 84,796,050 of record JAPDNY010000001.1, on the reverse strand, counting down.
AATGCTACCAATTGCCTTGGAGGATCAGAGCTCCATGGAGCTGAGCAGTGTTAGGCATATGCTACAACAAAATTTGTTTTCTCCTGTGCTCTCTTGTTACGCAAAGTACCCTTTCTCTAGATTTCCCATCACCAAAAGGACCTGGTGCATATTGTAAGCATGTATGATTTGAGGACAGATGCTGTATGCCTTATTCAAGCTAGGGATGCCCTGGCTGGCATTTATAAAGTGCTTTGGAGAGACATAAGTGGCTGCAGACTTCATCAGTATTTTGCAGTATTTCAGGCTTGGAGGCGGGATGGGTGGCAGAATTTGTATTTTTGTTCTGCATGTGTTATATAGCACTTTTAAAAAATACAGCAGGGCTGTTGCTAGCATCTCTTAAACCTTCTCAGCCTGAAGTTATGCCAATTAAGTCCTGTTCCATTCCCACAACATTCCTGACAGTGTTCCCTCTAAGCTGAGTTAATGTGAGGTAGCTCACAGTTTTTTGGCCTCCAGCTCACACATTTTTGTCTTAGTTCAGGAAGGATGACTCCAGAGCAAACTAATTCATGCAGTAGCCAAATCGCTCACTCACAACTTTAATGCCAGTCGCTCACAAAGTAGAATTTTTGCTCACAAGACTCCACAGCTTAGAGGGAGCATTCTTATCTGTGCCAACAGTTGGGGGCACAATGGCTTGGCACTGTTGTAGAATTGAGGATATAGAAATAGGGGTTAGGATGGCATTTTTACCTTGTTAATTAACACAGACATGTAAGTACCCACAAAAGTCTACAATGTGACTTGATTGTGAAGAAGCATACTAACATGTTGCTAGCAGGGGGGCTGGGGATGGAAAAGAAAGCAGTGAGGAAGAAGAGATGGAGGCAGTAGTGGGCAAGTGAAGAAAGAGTGAGGGGCAGTGGGTCCCTCCTTTGACAGAAACAATCAGTGAAGCTTTGGGTTCTATGAATGTTTCCCCCTCTTGTAGCCTAACATTTTGTTTCTTTATAGCAACAAGCATTTCAATATGAATTTGGAGCAATGTACGCCTGGATGCTATGTGTGTTCACAGTCATTATGGCCTACAGCATCACATGTCCCATTATTGTCCCATTTGGTAAGTTGGTTGGTGAGCTGGGATTATAGGGGGACAAGCAGAGGACCATAGTGGAAGGTTTGTCTGAGTAATAGTACAAAGAATCACAAGGACTTACTTAAGACATGACAGTGGGAGTTCTATGAATGGACCTTTCGAGATTTTTAAAACCATGATTAGTATTTGCAGGGGCCTCCAAAAAGGGGAGGCAGGTATTAATCACCTCCCCTGTGATCTTATAACCTTAGTTGTGTCCTGTGGGGGTAGGCCACTGTTTGCCCCATTGAAGAAAATATGCAGGATCCCATATGGTGTCTACGTGTTTTCATCTGTGGGGCAGTTGCCTGCTCTTGGCAGCAGGGGAAGGGCATGACTTGAATTAAAATAAGTGTGGAAGGGGGAGGGGTAAAATTTCTTCATAGTACTGTAGCATCTATAAAAATCATCCCTGCAGTTGCATCTATTGTAGAAGAACCTAATTCTGGATCTTCCAGATCCTGTCCCAGAGCAGGTGGGGCCCAAAGCAGAGTTGCAGAGCCAAGGTGCAAGCTAGCCAACGTGCAGGCACAATTCAACGTGGTGTGGTCAAAGTCCAGTACCTAGGTCATACACAGAGTTAGTGACAAAAGCAGGTTCAGGGCAAATCCAAGAGTCAAGGTCCAGTCACAGTCCAGGAGTCAGGATCATGGTCTGAAGGCAGAGTCAGTGGCGGCAAGATCAGGGGTAATTAGACATGTTGCTTCCACAGCCTGTCTTCTCTCTCTCTCTCTCTCCACCCTTTATAGAGAGATGCCCGTCTCGCAGCTGGGTTGCATTATGCGGATGTGTGCGCTCTCCTCCTTACTATTCAGACCCAAATGTCTCTGGGCTGCTAATTGTACACTCCATCTCCTTTCCTGCATCTTATGACAGACCTTCTTTCATCTATGCTGTAACAGCTCTGAGGATGAGGCAGGCAAGGTAGAAAGTGGGGCACTCTCTGATTCTAGGCTATGGGCTTGAACAGCTGGGGAGCTACTGTCAGACTGTGAGTCGCTGCTTGACAGTGTTGCAGTAGGTTTTTGCAGCAGGTCGTCCTCAGCTAACGGCAAGCTGGAAACTTGTTCAACTGTCTGTTCTTCCTCTGAGACCTCTGCCTCTTCGGGGCTCGCTGCGCTGGCTGATCCATGACATTAGCCCTACATTTATTTAAAACATTTATAATCTCACTTTTCTCTCAGGTAACTGGGAGAATTATAATAATAATTACTAAATAATTAAGGGGTTGAAACTTTAGTTTTCAAAGACTGTCTCTGTTCTAGCTTTCACTTCTGGTATCTGTGCTTTCAGTGATGTTACAAGAGCTCTCTACTGTAGAAAATGCAGTGTTAACAGCCAAACATTTACTACAACATTGAAAGATCCAGGTGGTGTAGCCATGTTGGTCTGAAGCAGCAGAACAAAGTTTGAATCCAGTGGCACCTTTAAGATCAACAAAGTTTTATTCAAGGTATACCTTGTTCTTAAAGGTGCCAGTGGTCTCAAAAATATCTTGAATAACAGTTTGCTGGTCTTAAAGGTGCCACTGGACTCAAACTTCGTTGAACAACATTGAAGTCAACCTAATTCAGTCTTTTAGTTACTAGACTGTTGATTTGAGGCATCCTTGAGGAAGGATTTCAAAGCAGAGGTGGTTATTCTCACAAGAAACATCATGATAGAATGAATTGTCTGTGGCACCATGGTGAAAAGAATAAAAATGCAAGGAACTGAAGTTGTCTGAGTATAGATTGTACTATCCATAGTGTTACATGGCCATACAGCACTAGTGGCCAGCCTTTCTAATAAGTATGCTAGAAATAAGTATAAGGTAGTATACTTATTTCTAGTACCTACTGTAATGCATATTCACACACCCTGGTGTATATATTCCATAGCCAAGCCAATGGGCATTTCTGATCCTGTTCAGGAGTGCCACACACCCATCTTGCTTGTGACACTTCCACGTATAGGAGTGTGGAAATAAGGCCTTCATTAAAAGTACAGTATTTATGTAGGAAATTTTTTACCACCTCACAAATAAATTATTAATTTAAAACAACAAGCCATTAAAAACGATCTAGTAAAAGCTCTGTGACCTGGCACTCATGCTGAATAGAAGTTGCCCTTTAATCAAATATGCCACATACTCAAGCTTATTACTCTTTACTACTCCCTACCTAAGGGAATTTGCAATACATACATACATACATACAGATAGATAGATCTCCATATTCATACAGCAGCTGCAGGGCATTAGGAAAGCTATCTGATCTGTGTTTTAATTTCTTATATTCTTCTCTTCCTGTTCTCATTTAAAGCTTCAGAGTAGTTAAAAGGCTTAACTCAATTTCCATATTGGATTCCATATTTGGATTCTGAGAAGAATTGCTGTGTGAATATGCTTTTTCTTGCAATATTTTGTTTTCCAGAAAACAATTAATTTATCAGAATATTATTATAAATTTCAAGAATTACATATTTGTTGATCTAAAGCCCTGCTTTCCCATACATAATATGCGCTTCTCACTGGTTAGAACAAGTCCCATTATGTTTGATGGGATGCTGGTTTATGTGGCGAACTCTCCCTGATAAATCTATGTTTATCTAACAAATGATGCGAAGCACTGGTCACCAGAAAAGAATAATCACAGTGAAGCATATTGTTTTCAGGTTTAGTTGAATTAATAACCCAAGGTGTAGTTGTTTAATATTTGCAAAATAATAAACATTGGAAACCTGTATGAAATTCTGAAGCAGTCACATGAATAGAATGCTTATAGGAAAAGAACTAATTACTGGTGAACATACTTGCTTTTTTTGCAATGACAACAAGTAAACTTTTTGAGAGCAGTATTATGTAAGAAAAATGTACTGCCTTATATCTGTTAAAGGAAGGAAAAGAGCACACAAAAATAGTTTTCATTTCTATATCTTGCCCTACTACGAACAGAAGAAATTGGCCTAAACCATATATGGTGCTGGGACCCATTGGGTCCAAATGACTAGAAGGGGCTGAGGGTGGTGATGACAACCAGGGGCCTTTTGGGCTGAGGGATGCTGGACTTCCACAAGGCTACAGGGAACCAACAAGGCCAGAGTGCCCAGGGCCATCCTCTGGTAGGGAGGATGTGGCCAGATACCCAGTGGGCCAAGGTTGGCACCTGGCACTGGCTGCTGCTGGAGGGGAAAGTGGGTCACTAGGACTTGAGGTGCAGGTTGGGTGTGAAAACCAAGTGGGTGTAGGCCAGTGAGGCAGAGTTGCTTATTAGGTAACACGTTAAAAACAGTAGTCATGTATGGGGGTAGCTGATGATGGAGAGCTGGGTCAACACAATATAACATGGAGCCAGCTGCAGTTAACCATGTTTCTAGAGCTGTGAGACAGTAAAGGAAGATGACTGACAGTTGGAGCTCTTGAAGTGCGTATTTACCCAGATGGGGAGGGATGGACTCCTGCCCACTATGCAGCCTGCTCAGGCTTCCTGTGCTACAGGACTCCCAGGAGGCCACCAGCCTGACAACCCTGTACAAAATCAGAGCATATATCTTTTAATCAGAGTCAGTGGCAGAAGTGTGAAATAGGATCATTTTGTGTCTCATGCGTGTTGTAATTCTTTGCTAGCATAGAAAGCCTGAACATTTTTGATGCCTGGGCCTGTGCTGAATTTAAAAAACAAAACTAGGTCTTGGTCGGTCTATTTTTTAACTAGGAAATGGGGGTAAATATGTATGTTACTGACCAGGTTTTTAACAACTTGGGTCTTGTTTGCTATTTTCAGGATTAATATACATGCTGATGAAGCATACAGTTGACCGCCACAATCTGTACTATGCATATCTCCCTGCTAAACTAGAGAGGCAGATCCACTTTGCAGCTGTGAGTCAGGCCAATGCAGCTCCAATTCTCTGTCTGTTTTGGCTGCATTTTTTCTCTTTTTTGAGACTGGGTAAGTAATGGATGGTCTTTTGAGTGAACATACTGAGGAGGTTAAAAATGTCTTACCTAGCAGAGTGACAGGAGAGAAGGTGACATAGTATAGCAGATCTCTGAAGTTAAGGAGGTTGATATTTAGATAAGAACATAAAGAGACCTGCTGGATCAGACCAGAAGTCCATCTAGTCCAGCATCCTTTTTGGGAAAGGGAGATAAATTTCTCTTTGTCAGCTCTTTCCACTCCAAGCATAATTTTATAAACCTCTATCATGTCCCCCCCCCCCCCCAGTCATCTCTTTTCTAAACTGAAAAGTCCCAGGCTCTTCAGCCTTTCCTCATAGGGAAGGTGCTCCAACCCCCTAATCATCTTGGTTGCCCTCCTCTGTGCTTTTTCCAGCTCTGCTATGTCCTTTTTGAGATACAGTGACCAGAACTTTTTGAGATACAGTGACCGCACCATAGATCTCTACAGGGGCATTACAATATTAGCCATTTTATTCTCAGTCCCTTTCGCAATAATCTCCAACATAGTTTGCCTTTTTCACTGCTTTAGCACACTGGGTTGACACTTTGACTGAGCTATCCACTACCACCCCAAGATCTTATCCCCTGTCAGTTTCAGCAAGTTCAGACCCCATTAGCCTATACTTGAAGATGGGATTATTTGTCCCAATGTGTGTCACTTTACATGGAGACCACTAAGGAAGACTCTGCAGAGGAGGGCAATGGCACCTGTGCTTCTCATTTGCTTTGAAAGCCTGTTGCTGGAGTTGCTGTAAGTCAGTAACAACTCGATGGCCTTTTTTATGCACACACAGACACACACCCACGCCCCAGAGTGACATTTGTGTGGATATCTCCAAGGAGGAGTACTTTTTCCTCCAAGGCCTCATACATTTTAAGGTTGTGTGTCTGTCATCTGCCTTCTTCTGTACATTTTGTAATCAGTATTATTCCCACTCACCACAAACCACATCTCCTATTTTATATTTATTTGTAGATCTTTTCTGTATTTTTTCCTTAGGTTTTAGAGCACCTACAACTGTATTTACATTCCTTGTTGTCAGTGCAGCAATTGTTATTTGCTTAGTTTCTGCTTGTTATGCCTGCCTGAAATACCTGAGCCCCCTCAATTACAAGGTAAATTCACACTGGTTATATTGGGAAGTTGCACATTATTATAGGTCTGGTTTGCTGCTTTACATTAGTGCTGGGGTGGTCAAGCTATTTTTTTCTTTTTCAGTAAAAACAAGTTCTGACTGTGATGGCTCAATTCAGGCCACACACAAGGAAGCTTAACTGGAGAGCTGGTGTGGTATAGTGGTTAGTGTGTTGGACTAGGGCCTGGGAGACACCAGCTCAAATCCTGTCACATACTCTCAGCCGAATCTACCATACAGGGATGTTGTGAGGATAAAATGGGAAAGGAAGAAATGTGTACATTGCTTTGAGCTCTCTGGCCAGATGGGATAGAGGTTTGTGAATGGCTGGAAAACCAGACTTGCATAGTAGAATTTAAAGTAAATATGCAAAGCAGACAATAGACACAACTGTTACACTGTCTTCTAATGGGGAATTTATGAAGTTGAGTGCTAAGAGGACGGAAGACAAACACAAACAAGTTGTTCTGGAGTTTGTTTATTTATTGATTTGATTTATATACCACCCTCCCCATAAATGGGCTCAGGGTGGTTTACATCAGTTAGTATAATACAGATTATAACAAAGTTAAAATAAGTTTACACAGGGTAAAATCATAGAATACCATGTAAAACCAGAAAGATCAGATGTCAAATCAATGGTGGGTGCCCTGATGTCTAATCAGATCGAGGCTACTGGTGGGAGATTGGCCAAAAGATGGGGAAGGTGGGGGGGGAGTCTGCTGCCCAAATCAAAAGCTCAGTGGAAGAGCTCTGTCTTGTAGGCCCTGTGGAAGTGTAAGAAGTCCTGCATGGCCCTGATCTTGTATAGGAGCTCATTCTGCCAGGTAGGGGCCAGGGCTGAAAAAGCCCTGGCCGAGGCTAATCAGACGTCCTTGGGGCTGGGGACCACCAAGAGGTGTTAACTTGTGGACCTCAGTGCCCTATGGGGCTCATATGGAGAGAGATATGCTGGCCCCAAATTGTACATTAGGAAGTTCAGTCAGTAGTTAAGGATCTCAGCTGTGGTTAGTACAAGTCACGGTTTGGTGTGATGTTTAAATTGAGCATAAGCACTGTCCCAAGTCTTTAAGTGTATTTAAACAAGGGCTTTAAAGAGGGAGGAAGCACCTTGTATTAATTAACTATTTGAATAGAAAAATACAATACAGAACTAAAGTGGGAGATTGAGAGTTCTGAGGACTGTAACTGAGAGCTGTGTATTTTAAACATCGCTGTTTATGTAAGACTGCATACATTTTTGAATTTTGTTTTATTGGTTGGTCTCTTCTCCATTGATTCCATAGCTAGAAGACTCAGCCATTGAAAAAGGAAGTGAAACTGATTTAGCAACTGGAAACGTTTCTGTAAGCATTTTTCAAAAAGTATATTTAACATCCCTTCTGTGAAACGCTTTCTTGCCCTCAAAGGGTTAGCACGCATTAGCAAGTCCTGTGTTAATGACAGAATACTCTCATTTGCTGTCTTCTCGGCCAACTGACAGAAAGTACTGGTCTGCTAGCAAAATTCGGCAAAGATATGTTTAGAATATCTTTGCTTAACTAAAGAATGTGTGAATTGATCCAATTTGGCAATAGCTGAATTTTTAGATACTGTTTTTGAGCTCTCAAGGTCATGAATGTTTTATCTGAGAGTAGTGACAGCAGTTAAAAGTTCTTTGCTTCTAGTCTTGAAAAGCATATCATCTGGTGTGGATACTAGTTTGTTGGGTGGCATACCTGGGAGTTGGATGCATTTAAATGAATGATAGGAAGGGAAGGAGGAGACACTCTGGGGCAAATGTTTGAGGAGATATTTTGAAATAATTATGCAACATCTTTTTGTTTTTCATTATTCAAGATGTTAATTACCTGTCATTTCAGATATATCTCCCCCATGTTCTGGTTCCCAGTTCTACTGAGAGGGCAAATCTGTTGCATCTGGGGAGGCTGAACTATGGTGCCATGGGAAATACCACCCCAAAGGTAGAAGAAGGCCAAGTTCCTTTATGTGAGGAAACAGTCATTGGATAATGCAGTTCAAAGGCAGAAGAAGACCATCATCCCTCTTATTCTGAGGAAAAGGTCATTGGAGAAACATAGAAGTGTGCATTTCAGTGTCATGGACTAACACAAGATGGCACCCTTGGCCCTGATTCAGAAGAAAAGATTCCATTGAAAGGTTAATTTCCCAGTCTTTTCTCTCAGGAGTAGCTGTAATAAGAATGTTGAAGAAGGACTCAGTAGCAGTGCTGGTTTTACAAAGTTGCCACACAAGACTGTTTGCTTTTTAAGTCTCCACAAAAATTGTGGCATAGGCATATTGAACAAAAGTGCTCACAGAAGCTACTTTGGGGTTTTTGTCTGTTTGCCTTTGCGAAGAGATTTGGCTAAATGCTCTGATCTTAGATCACTGGAGCCAAGAGTTATCAAAACACAGCACTTGTCTTGTTTATTTTGAAATTATGCCCCCTGACTTTTAACCAGCCCTTGGTTGCCTGCCATACACTTGATTAAGCCCAAAGGCAACATCTTCTGTGTATAAATAAGCATAGGGAAAACTAAGAAAAAATAGTCTGGAGAATATAGTCCAGTGTTCTGCGAGCTCCTCATATTAGCAAGGTAGGTAGGAGCATTTGTCTGTCTTTAAAAAGGGGAGTGGTTCCTGTAAGGATATGCCATAACTTGAGCACTTAGTGCAAGGAAGTATTTATCTGTGAACTTTTAAGTATGGATTGCATTTGTTAATTTTCTGGTCACTATTTTAAGGACCTCACACACAGGGAAGTTTACTTAACAAGCAATAAATAATGTAAATTTTTATATCATTTTTAATCTCTCTGGTTATAAAAATAAATGTCTGTGTTAAATGCCAAGAGTATCACAAATATATGAAGTGTTAGAATGTTTTTAAATTATGAAGTAGGTATAAATTTCTGCAAGAGCTGTGTTGAATCCACGCATAAATTAAGTAATCACATTCAATAAAACACTGTATTCAGATATACCTCTGTGATTGACTTTCTTAACATAACACTCTTTACCACAATATTGCCAAGTTCTAGTTTTATAATGAGACTCTAATGTAGAGCTGCATAGGAATAGGTATGTAAAAATTATGTCCCCAGGGCACTCACATTTCTCCCTACAAAAAGATAATGAAAATACACATTTCCAGAATGGTATGTTCTACATCCAGTATCCCTGGATTGTTGAAATTTGCAAAAAAAAAAAAAAAAATTGGCTACTTTCTCTGAAGCACTGAAGTAATGGGAGAGCACTGGCAATATGTGGGGGTCTCTAAAAAAACTTACATGAACTTTATGTAGTGGTTAAAGTGGCAGGTTTGAGTCCCTGCTCTGCCATGGAATAGCTTGTTGGGTGACCTTGGGGTATTCACTCTCAGCCCTAATCTGTTTTACAGGATAAAATGTGAGGATTAAATGGAGAAGAAGAAAAGGAGTTGTTGTTGTTGTTGTTCTCCAGGCCCCACCTGAATGTTAGCAACCTAAAGTATGGTGATATGATTGCGAACATTTGTGAATGGGCAGAGATGCTTGTCCACCTCTGTTGCAGGAGGAGATTGGATTTATACTCACCCTTCACTTGGAGTCTCAGAGCAGTTTAAAATCTCCTTCCCCTCCCCACAACAGACACCCTGTGAGGTATGTGGGGCTGAGAGAGCTCTCTTGAGGACTGCTCTTGAGAGAACAGCTCTGAGAGAACTGTGACTGACCCAAGGTCACCCAGCTGACTGCATGTGGAGGAGTGGGAAATCAAACCCGGTTCTCCCAGATTAGAGTCCACTGCTCTTAACCACTACACCAAACTGGAGAATGCTGTAAGCTGCTTTAGATCCTCCTTGGGGAGAAAACTGAGGTATAAATAAAGTAGTGATAATTTAGGAGCAAGTGTAGGGTGGTGGTTGAAGTGTCACATGAGAATTTGGGAGAACCAGATTCGAATCCCCGCTTTACCATGAAGCTTGCTGGGTGACTTTGAGTTGTGAGGATAAACTGTATATGCTGCTCTGAGCTGCTTGAAGGAAAGATGGGATAAAAAGTACTATGCAAAGACTAGCAGAATTATTGGTGGCTCTTCAATTTACTTAGGCTGCTGGATGAATGCCAAGTAGCAAAGTCAAGTCAGCTGTTTTTACACAGAAACTGCAAACACAGTTGTGCCAGACCAGGATGGGGATTCAAACATGGTGTCAGGGAAAGTCAGTAGTTAGCTATTAAAAAACTGGAAGCACAAAGCTCGCTGCCAGGATACTTTGGCCATGGTCTGAGCTGCATCAATTTTGATTTGCAAGTATGATAGTATTGCCAGTTCTGGGTTGGGAAATTCCTGAAGATTTGGGGGTGGAACTTGTTATGTATGTGGACTGCCACCAGGGGTCCGCGGATAAAGTAAGGAGCTTGGCTCCCAAACATAAAGGGACCGCGGATCCTAGACTGCCTAGTGTCCACCAGTGGGCCATCTGGCTGCCCTGAGCCTGCTATGCGGGGAGGGCGAGGTATAAGTTTGATAAATAAATAAATAAATATAAATAAATTCAAATCCTCCAATGGGACCGTGGGTGTACTGGGTGGGGTGTATATAGTTGGCCCTTGTGGGGCTGGTTTTTAGTCTTGTGTGTGAAGTACAATAAACGCATTTGAACACATGTCGTAGTCCAAGTGTCCATGTGGCGAACCCAGTACTTTACAGTGACGATGAAGGTGGGATCTGATGAGCAGGCGTGACTCTCCATCCAGCGCAGCACTGAGCACCAATCCAGAGGAAGCTGACCCAGCTGAGCTCTGAGAAGGAGCAAGGTGTTAGAGCTGCTAGAGGGGTGAGTGGTTTTTTTAATTATTTATTTACTTTCAGCTGAGGTGCTTTAGCTGAGAAGGTACTGTGTGGGAGACTGTATTTGGGAGTGTGTGGGTGAGTTGTAGCAGACTCCTGGCTGCTGGAGTTAGGGTGTGAAAGGGTCATTGTTTGCCTGTAATTAAGTGCCTGGGTGAATTTGACACCTTCTCCTGGGGGACGCTTCTATTTAAGGCAGGAAGCTTGCAAGAGGCACGAGCCTCTGGCACGAGCTGAAGGGTGAGAGCCAAAGGGTGAGGCTTTTTGCCTAGGGACTCTTAGCCTACAGGCTCTGTAAGAAGCCCAGGAAGAGCCAGAAAGCCAGGGACCTTGGCTCCTTGGGTTCTCAGTAAGGTAAGTAGACTTCTACAAAAGTAACCATACAAATACTAAGGGTTTTAAATGGGGGTTATATAAAAGTATTTGTTCAAAAACAATTATGAAGCCAGAATGTCAGCATGGGGTTGGGGGCTATCCAGTGTTTTGCATGGAGTGTCACATGTATGACTATCTGCCCACTGGTCAGAAGTCTTGGGTGTGTGCTCGGTGCGAGGAGCTCCTGGTTCTCAGGGAACAAGTTTGCTCCCTTGAGTCCAAGGTGGCTGACCTGGAGAAGCAGAAACAGTCAGTTAGGTGCATGGAGAAGACTCTCGGGGACTTGTTAGATATGTCCCACTCTGGATCTGGCAGCCCAGCTACTGCCAGGGAGCATGAGGGTCAAGGAGAAATGGGCACCATGCTGAGGATAAGGGGAATGTGCCCTCAGAAAGGACCTCTTCTTCAGCTGGTGAACGGGTATCCTTCCGTACCAAGGAACCGTCCCTGGGAAGGGTGGGAAGGGGGCACTTGGTAGTTGGTGATTCGATCCTTAGGCAGGTAGACAGCTGGGTGGCGAACGCACATACTGACCATATGGTGACTTGCCTGCCTGGTGCGAAGGTAGCAGACATTACACGTGTTTTAGATAGGTTGGTAGATAGTGCTGGGGAGGGGCCAGTGGTCATAGTGCACGTCAGCACCAACGATGTGGGGAAATGCAGTTGTGAGGTCCTGAAGGAGAAATTTAGGCTGCTGGGCAGGAAACTCAAGGCCAGGACCTCCAAGGTAGCCTTCTCAGAAGTGCTACCTGTTTCACGCACAGGGCCGGAGAGACAGGCACAGATCAGGAGTCTCTATGCATGGATGAGATGATGGTGTAGGGGGGAAGGGTTCAAGTTTGTTAGGCACTGGGATGCTTTTTGGGATAAGAGGGAGCTGTACAAAAGGACGGTCTCCACTTGTCCCGAGAAGGAACCAGGCTGCTGGCACTCAATATCAAAAAGGTGGCAGAGCAGTTTTTAAACTGAATAATGGGGGAAAGCCGACAGGAGATGAAAAGTCTCTGGTTCGGGATGGCTCATCTCAAAGAGATGAAGGGGTAACTATTACTTTTGTACAAGGAAATGGATTACAATTGTCCACTGAGACTGTGGCTAATGATAGGAACTGCCTGGCAAGGTCTCGAGGCAGCAAGAGGAAGGTTGTGGACTTAACAAGCGTGGGAAACTATAAGTGTTTATACACAAATGCTAGAAGTCTCCGAGGTAAAATCGGGGAGTTGGAATACTTGGTGTTGGGGGGAGGAATAGACATTGTGGGTATTTCAGAAACTTGGTGGGATGAGGAAAATCACTGGGATATGGTGAATCTTCGTTGTGGTCTCTGTGCAGTCCCACACATGGGTTGGGTGCCTGTGCACGACCTCGTTCGGAGAAACTTCTAGAGCTTTACCTCAGAAGAGCTTTTGGCGGGCTCTCTTCCCGCCCTGGGGAGGAGACATGCACTGCGCATGCCCAGAGCGGGAGAGAGAGCCGCCTCCCACTCAGTTCTTCTTCGACCGCCTTCGCGTTCACACCTTGTTCCTGTTGTTCCTCCATATCGTTGCCTCAGCTGAGTATATCTCTTTCCTTTCTTTTGTTTCTGTTTCCTGCTTCTCTTCTGCCTTCTTCTGTCTTAAAACAAAACAAAACAAAATCTTTTGTCTATCTCTTTTTCTCCCCCCTTTCTTTGGAGGGTGGGTGGGGACTTTGTATGGGAAAAACTAGGTTTTTCAAGGTCTGTTGTCGTTGCCCCGCCAAGATTCCATCTAATGACGGGCACGACCTTTGTCTAACTTGTTTGGGATTGGCCTATAGAGTCGATACTTGTCCTCACTGTGCGAGTTTCACTCGTCAGGCTCGCCGTAATCAAGAGGCTAGACTCCGGGCTCTTCTTTTGGAATTGGCTCTACATCCTACAATGTCCTCAGGGGCTTCCCAGGCCTCGGTAGGCAAAAAATCGGACACCTCCTCGAAGGCACCGAAACAGAAACCTAAGCGGGCTGAAGATAAGACCCCTTCGAAGTCGAAGGCCCCGCCGTCTGCTTCGGTTTCAAGGGTGGACCCCATCGTCGTGACTGGTCTATCGACGTCGATGCCGGCTCTAGCCTCGACATCTCAGAAGTCTGCGGCTTGACAACAGACTCCGCAGCATTTACACTCGTCGCCTTCGGGTTTGATCCCTTTGGGCCAGTCGATGAGATCGCCTCCACAGTTGTCTCCTCGAAGATGTTCCCGGTCTCCAGCGAGGCGTTCTGCTACCCTGGTCCACACTTTGGACGAGGGCCCTGTTGTCGTGCACCGCCATTCGCGGTCCCGATCCTGGTACGATCGCCAACACCTGATCCGTAGGCAATCTCCATCGTCGTCCGGTTCCCCTTCTGACGACCAAAGTTGGTCTTGCGAAGACCGTCGGGAGCGTCCAGATGCGGCCTATTATTGCTCCAGGTCCCCGACACCAGAGAGACACCATTATGATCGGATCCGGCATTCGGAATGTGTGGATCGGACCCATGTCCCTGACCGCCCTCGGCGCTCCACGTCTGTTGCCTCAGCCCGTTCCCCTCCTCGGGAACAGCCTTCTGATCCTCCTAGAAATCGAGATGCCCCGAAGAGTTCCCCAATGGAACCTCGGCACTGTCCTTCTGTCGATCACCCAGTCATTGATCTCGTCCAACCACGATCCTCCTCTCCCATGTCGATCTCGGACAGGTCGAATTCAGCGGAGTTCGATCCCGAGGGATCGAGGACGAGCCTCGACGCTCGGGGTCGATTTCACCTACTGAGGGCCCTAAAGCATTTTTAGAGCTCGTTACTAGGATGGCGACTGCCCTTCAAGTCCAGAGCTTTACAGAATCCCCAGCTGTGACTGACGTCGTTCACAGGTTGGTCCAGGCTGACCTTCCTCCGTCTCCCGTCCTGCCTTTGCTTCCTGTCCACCTTTCCATCCTGAAAGAGTCCTGGGAGCACCCGGCTTCGATCCCCCCGGTTTCGAGGCGCTATGACGGGTTGTACAAGATCCAGCACACTCCTGGCAAGTTCCTTGTTTGTCAGCCACCACCTAACTCGATGGTTGTCCACTCCTCCTCCAGGTCCAAGCAGCCCGTTCACCAGTCTGCACCTCCGGACCGCGAGGGGCGTAAGCTAGACCTTCTGGCCAAGAAGATGTACTCTTTGGCCTCCATGAATCTTCGTGTCGATACTTATCTTTCTTATTTGTCGGCGTATGCCTTCAACGTTGCGAATGCAGGGCTTCCGGTCGGAGTTAAAATGGCGAATTGACACACTTTGCGATTTGTGCAGGGTGAACAGCGGTATCTGATGACAGTCTGGGCTCTACCTGGCCCAGCGCAGCACTCCCCAGGCGGGGGGGTGGCAAGCAAGCAGCCAAGCCTGAGAGGGAGTCAAGATCGGTGTGGATAAGCTTCGGAGGAAGCTTGTTTACACTTTGATCTCCTTCCGCGAAGAGGGCAGTTGCAAATCAGCACTACAGATACCAGCTAGGCTGAGAATTCAGCATAAATTCGTCATCTACCGACCTCTTTAACATCAAGATTAACATCGTTTGCAGAAGAAGCACTGCGAAACCCCAAGATTACAAGCAAGGTAACAAGTGAACAATTGCTTACCGATTTGAAGAAGATCGTAAAATTTAAATGTACGGATAAGCGTAAAAAGTTTCAATGAACTAATCCACTTGATTTAAAAGTAAAAAGAAAGCTTTCCTTTAGAGAAAACGGCTGAAAAGTGACTTTGTTTTGCATTCCTGTGGTCAGCTAAGACTAAACTTTGCGTAGCAGAAACGAAACTGACTGTGATTCTATGATACAGGAAGTAGGCTAGAGTGGATGTTTTCGATGTTGCTGTGCCGGAAGTAGACGGTCGTTTTAGAGTGTGACACCGAAAGTTGGATTACAGTGACGGACAGATAAACAGGAAGTTCTGAAGAAGCCTACTCTAGCCAGAAAATCATAGAGAAATTGCGCCCGCCATTTTGAGGAGGACTAAATTTTAAAAAGTTATTTTTAAGCCGAAAAAGCACTGGAAGAAGCTATAAAGGTGGCGATTCGGCCTGAGGATTGATAATATAAAGATTGATTAGTCCTGAACTCGCCTCCAAGACGGATTTGAGGTCAAGACCAAGGGCTGCCTCATCACCTAGTCCAAGAATGACTGCAAAGGAAAAAAAAGAGTGGCAGGCTGCCATGGAAGCGGATGACTGAAGTGGTGCAGAGCTTGGGAAAGCAAATAGAATCACAGCTGCAACAACAGCTGCAAATACAACTGGAGCAAATAGAACAAGTGCAAGTCCAAGTACAGAAAAAAAATATGGAAGAGTTGAAAGAATTGGTACTAACAGAAGTGGCAGGGATAAAAAAAGATACAGAAGAAGTTAAAAAAGAGGTTAAAAGTCTGGTGACAAAATCAGAAGAAATGGAACAGAAAGTCAAAAGAACCCTATCAGAAAATACAAGACTGGAGTCCATGATGGAATATAGGGCCACTCAGAATCACTTGAGACTGAGGGGAATTGAAGAGGAGGAAGATCAGGATTTACGGGCCTTAGTAATTAACATGTTGACAACTTACATAGGGGAAGATGTTGGAGACTTGGATCCAGACTTTGACCTGATTTACAGAGTAAATTCAGCTTATGCCAAGAGAAAGCAATTACCTAGAGATGTGATTGTTCAATTTGTGACTACAAAAATGAAGGAAGACGTTTTCAAGAAGCAATTTACACAACCGTTGGAAATTAATGGAAAAAAAATAATAATTTTGAGAGAAATTCCGAGATCGATCCTACAAGACAGAAAGAAATTTAAGAAACTAACAGATAGGTTAAAAGAAATGAGTATCAGGTTTAGATGGGAGATTCCATATGGATTATCATTTGTATACAATTCGGTGAGATTTACCCTTAAAACGGAAGGAGACATGTACAGATTCAAAGAGAACAACTTTGATGATTTTAAAGATATTTAATTCAAAACAACTATGGATTACAAATTTTTATCTTGGAACGTAAATGGACTAAATTCACCAAATAAAAGAAGATTAGTGAATCATTGGCTAGAGAAACAAAAATGTAACATAATTTGTTTGCAAGAAACACATATCAGAAAACAAGATAATAAATATTTGATTAATAAAAAATTGGGAGAAGAATTTCATTCATCAGCAGTTAATAAGAAAAAAAGGAACAGTGATATACATTTCCAAAGAATTGGAACCTAAACAAATCTTCTCAGACAAAGATGGAAGATATGTTGGCGTGGAAATAATGATGAATAGAAAAAAGACATTGCTTGTAAATATATATGCACCCAATGGTGCAAAAGAGACTTTTTTAATGATTTGACTAAGGAGTTGGACTGTTTAAATTATGATCAAATAGTCCTTGCAGGAGACTTTAATGGCACAGTGAACAATGTATTGGACAGAAAGTCTAAAGCAAGTGGAGAGTCGGTTGGAAAGCTGCCAAAAAATTTTTTCCAGCTAATGAAACAAGAGAAACTAGAAGACGTTTGGAGGAAGTGGAACCCTAAGACAAAGGATTATACATTTTATTCTAACAGACATAATTCCTTCTCTAGAATCGATATGATTTGGATGTCAGAGGAGATGGCGCAGAAAACCTACAAAATACAAATTTTACCGAAAACCAATTCAGATCACAACCCTTTACTTTGGATATCTAAAGAAAAACCGAAACAATTATATTGGAGAATTAATGAGGACTTATTGGACCAAAAATTAATTAATGAAACTTTAAAAAAAGAAACGAAAAGTTTTTTTGAACTGAATTTAGACAAAGGTACTGATATACAAGTCGTATGGGACACGTACAAAGTGGTAATGAGAGATTTGCTTATCTCTCTGAACTCTAAAGATAAAAAACAAAGGATGCAACAACAAAATGACCTCCATGAAAAAATTCGACAAAAAGAAAAGGAATTAAAGAAAAGGCCAGGGAAGAAAAAGATTATTAAAGAGATCCACTTTCTGCAGGATCAATTGAATGTTCTATTAAATAGAGAATTATACTGGAATCTGAAGAAATTACAGCAAAAAGCATTTGAGGGTGCAAATAAACCAGGAAAATTTTTAGCGTGGCAATTGAAAAATAGAAAAGAAAGGAATTTTATAAGTAAGATTACTGAAGATGGAAAGGATGTTATGAATCTGAAAGGCATAAAAAGAGTCTTCTTCAAATACTACGCCAAACTGTTTAAAAAGAAAGGAATTGATCAACAGAAAATTAAGAAATATTTGGAGACTATTGAAGTTCCAGAGCTGGGAAAACAAATTAAAGAGTTACTAAATGGTTTAGTAACAAAGGAAGAGGTGACTATGGCGATAGAAGATGCAAAGTTGGGCAAAGCTCCAGGTCCAGATGGCTTTACAGCAAAGTTTTATAAGAAATTTAAGGAGGAGCTAACCCCTATCTTAGTACTTCTGTCGAATGAGATAAGAAAGACTAAACGGATCCCAGATTCATGGAAAGAAGCAAATATTTCATTGATACCCAAAGAAGGTTTGGACTTAACTGAAGTAAAGAATTATAGACCAATATCGCTATTAAATAATGATTACAAATTATTTGCAAAAATAATTTCGGAAAGACTGAAAAAATATTTGAAAGATACTATAGCAGAAGAACAGGCTGGTTTTTTACCAAATAGACAAATCAGAGACAATTTAAGAGTGGTGATTGATGCAATTGAATACTATGATAAACATCCAGAAAAAGAAGTTGGATTCCTCTTTTTAGATGCGGAAAAAGCTTTTGACAATTTAAATTGGGAGTTCATGCTGCAAGTTATTGAAAAAATGGATATAGGTCAGTCTTTTTTAAACATGATTGTGGCAATTTACTCAGAACAGAAAGCAGCTTTGAATATAAATAAAGAAAGAACAGATTTCTTCCAAGTTCAAAAGGGAACGCGTCAAGGCTGCCCGTTATCCCCGTTGTTGTTTATTTGGATATTGGAAATATTATTGACAGCGATAAGAAAAGATAACAGCATTGAAGGACTTACAGTGAAAGGTTTTGCATATAAATACAGGGCATTTGCAGACGATGTAATGTTCATGATTCAAGATCCAATCGAGAAAATACCACAATTGATGGAAAAATTGAAGAATTTGGATCAGTTGCGGGATTCTATGTTAATAAAAATAAAACTAAAGTGATGTGCAAAAATATGACGAAACAAAGACAAACAGAACTCCAAGAGAAAATTCAATGTGAAGTAGTTACAAAGACTAAATATTTAGGAATTGAATTGACTATGAAAAACATTGATTTGTTCAAAAATAATTATGAAAAGGTTTGGTATAGGATTCAGCAAGATATGAAGAAATGGGATACCTTGAATCTATCATTATTGGGAAGAATAGCAACTGTAAAAATGAATATTTTACCGCGTTTGATGTTCTTATTTCAGACTATTCCAATATTAAAACAAAGGAAAATACTGGATACGTGGCAGAAAGAATTATCTAAATTTGTATGGGCAGGAAGAAAGCCAAGGATTAAAATGAAAATTTTATGTGATGCAAAGGAAAGAGGAGGTCTACAACTACCAAATTTAAGACTGTATTATGATGCCGTCTGTATAACATGGTTGGAACAGTGGATTAATCTTGAGAATAAAAAGTTATTGGCTCTGGAAGGGCATGATAGCAAGTTTGGATGGCATGCATATTTATGGTATGGAAAAGTAAAAATAGACAAATTTTTCAAACACCACTTTATAAGACGATCACTGTTCGAGACTTGGATGAGATATAGAAAATTCTTCTCTGAAGAAAGACCACTTTGGATAGTACCAGCAGAAGTGATTAATCCATATTCAAGAAATCAAGGGTTAGATTGGCTACCTTATAAAAGTCTTTTAAAATTAGAAGGGAAAAACTTTGTGTTAAAAGATAGATTTGATGTGGAATTTGAATATGATTGGTTGAAGTATAGACAGATTTATGACTTATTTAAGACCGATAAAAGAGAACATGGTTTTAGAGAAAATAACACTGAAATTGAAATTGTATTGCTTGAGAAGGGTAAAAAAATGATTTCTAAACTGTACAAGGTTTTATTGAAATGGTACACTGAGGATGAAGTTGTAAAAGAGCAAATGATAAAATGGGCGGTAAATGTTAATAACGAGATATTAATGACATCTTGGGAATATCTGTGGAAGTAGTCAATGAAAATTTCAACTTGTGTAAATGTTAAAGAGAATTGTTACAAAATGATGTACAGATGGTATACGACGCCTAAAAAAATTGCTATTATAAATGAAAGTATATCTAACAAATGTTGGAAATGTAAGAAACATGAAGGGTCTTTTTACCATATGTGGTGGACATGTGATAAAGCAGTAAAGTATTGGACCGAGATCCACAATGAGATACAAAAAATTTTGAAATGTACTTTTAAGAAAGACCCACAGATGTTATTGTTAGGTCTTAAAATGGAAGAAATAAATGTAGCCAGGAGAACACTACTATGGTACTTGATTACAGCAGCTAGACTGACTTTTGCTCAATGTTGGAAACAAGATAAAGTACCTGAAACATGGGAATGGATTAAAAAGACGTTGTTTATGGCAGAAATGGACAAATTAACAAGAAAGTTAAACAACGAAGAAGACGAAACCTTTTTCGAAGATTGGAAAGACTTTCAAGAATACTTGTTGAAAAACTGGGATGTTAAGCGTGGTCTGATTTGTTTTGATAGTTATTAAGAAGAAATTGAAAGAGAATTAGACTTTTGAATTGTTACCATTAGTAAAAGAAAATATGTTTGGTAGTAAATGTAATTGCATAAGAGAAATATCAATGGGGTTGGTGCTGTGCGGGAAGCCTTGTTTGGGGGGGAGAGGGAGAAAGAAAAATGGATATGTATTGGTGTGTTTAAATTGTATGAACATGTGATATATCCAATAATAAATTGTATTTACCCAAAAAACGTTGTGAATGCAGTCCGTCCTATTTTGGAATTTGTTCCAGAGGAGCACCGTCCCACCCTCTCGGCTGCCTTGTCCGAGGTGTGTGCCATATCGAAGCAGCAGATTAATTCCGTTTGTCATGCTGTTAATTGTTCATCCAAACTTCTGGTCTCTTCCGTCGCTCTCCAGCGTCATGCTTGGCTCCGGGGCACCTCTTTACAACCTGACGTCAAATTCCGTATTGAAGATCTTCCCTTTGACGGCGATGGCCTCTTCCACTCCACCACCGACGAAGTGTTGAAAGCTGTCGATGACAGTCGAAAGCAGGCCCGAAACCTCGGAGTCTCAGCTGCACCTTACCGACCTAGAAACCGTTCTTGGAAGCTTCCCGGCTCCAGACGATACCCGTCTCCGGAACCTCACTCCCAATGGAGAAGGAAACCATATGACTCTCGTCCTCCTTCCAAACACCGTTCCCAGCCCACTAAGAAGCCGCCACAACCTAAACAGTCTGACTGTCCCCACCGTCTCCCTTCCCCGACGTCGTATACTCCTTCCATCCGGACCCGTCTCTTCCCCTTTCTACCAGTCTGGGAAGAAATTTCAACTGACTCCTGGGTCCTCACCATTCTACGGGTCGGGTACGCCATAGAGTTCGTTTCACCTCCGATCCTCCCACACTTTGTCGTCACGCCTCCAGACCCTTTCCTCGATCTCGAGGTTTCCACTCTCCTTGCCAAGGGGGCCATCGAGGTCGTCCCGGAGGCACAACGAACTCTCGGCTTTTACTTGAAGTATTTCCTGGTTCCCAAGAGAGACGGTGGGTTCAGACCAATTATGGATCTTCGGGATCTCAACCGTTACATTCGGTATCAGAAATTAAGAATGGTCACTCTACAGTCGATCCTTCCTCTGATTCCACGGGCAGCGTGGCTCGCGTCAGCTGACCTCCAAGACGCATACTTCCATGTCACGATCCGTCCCCAACCCCGGCGGTTTCTCCGGTTCGCCGTTGGAGATGCACACTACCAGTACAGGGTGCTTCCCTTCGGCCTTTCTACAGCTCTGCGGGTGTTCACCAAGCTGATGGCTGTGGTGGTGGCCGAGCTTCACCGACGGGGAGTCACTCTTTATCCTTACATCGACGACTGGCTTCTCGTAGTTCCAACGCCAAGTCAGTTGCTCCACGACACTCAGGAGACTCTCTCCCTCCTCCGTGCTCTCGGACTCTGCGTCAACGTCGCCAAGTCCTCCCTTCAGCCCCTCCAAATCCTTCAATTCCTTGGGGCTCGACTTGACACCAACCTCGAAGCGGCTTTCCTCCCGGAATCGAGGGCTTCTGACATTCGGGTGATGGTGTCCTCCTTTCAGACGTCTCCCCAACAATCCGCCCGTTCTATCATGAGGCTCCTCGGTCACTTTGCCTTGACGGTGTTCGTTGTCTGCAACGCCTGGCTGAGAATGCAGCCGCTTCAGCTCTGGCTCCTCCGCGCCTTTGATCCTCTCTGGAGGCCCCGGCACACGATTCTGTCGATCCTGCAAACCGTCCTCGACTCCCTCGAGTAGTGGGCTCAACCCGTCCACCTCCTTTCCAGGATGCCTTTTTGACCTCCTCCTCCTGAGTTGCTGTTGACCACAGACGCTTCCTCTGGGGTTGGGGAGCCCAGTGCAGAACGCTCACTGTTCTGCTCGAGGTGCAACTCGCCACATAAATTACCTGGAGTTGCAAGCAATTTATCTGGCCCTTCGGTCCTTTCTTCCGGCCCTTCAAGGCCGTGTCGTCCAAGTGGCTTCCGACAGCACCACCGCTGTTTATTATTTCAACAAACAGGGCGGCACTGCCTCTGTTCGTCTCTGCAACTTAGTGATAGACCTCTGGTCCTGGTGCCTCGATCACTCCATCACACTCTCGGCGATCCATATTCCCGGGGATCAGAATGTCGATGCAGATCGGTTGAGTCGTTCTGCTTCATCGGACAACGAATGGTCCATTCCCCTCCGGTATCTTTGGCCTCTGTTTCGAGAGTTCGGTCACCCATCTGTCGACGGCTTCGCGTCCGTCGACAATGCTCGATGTCGCCTGTTTTTCAGCAGGGATCCCCCATCTGCTCGGTCGCTCGGGGATGCCTTTCTCCACAAATGGAATGGAACCCTGTTTTACCTTTTCCCTCCGTTCCCTCTCATCTCTCGGGTCATGCAGAAGATTCGTGCAGACGGCACCTCCTGCATTCTAATCACTCCATGGTGGCCACGCCAGGTCTGGTTCCCGCACCTGCTTCAACTCTCCTGTCGTTCCTTCTGTCCCCTCCCCATCGTCCCAGATCTCCTCTCTCGGGCCCAAGCAAGAATCCTCCATCCCAATCCGGGGTTTTTCAAATTGACGGCCTGGAAGATCCAGCCCTAGACTTCCCGCCTCGGGTCTCTGAAATCCTCCTGAATGCTAGGAAGCCTTCTACTTGACGTTCCTATCAGTTCAAGTGGAACAGATTCCAATCCTATGCTGCTGATCACTCCTTCGATCCAATTCGATCATCTCTCCGTGAGATTTTCGCCTACATCGTGCACTTGAAGGATACTGACCTAGCATACCCGTCCTTGTGGGTTCATCTGGCGGCGATCTCCGCCAATCACCCCCTGATACAGGGATCCTCGGTATTCTCCCATCGTCTCACCAAGACGTTCCTCAGGGGTCTCCTTCGCATGTGCCTGCCTAGGAAACTGTTGGTGCCTTCTTGGAGCTTGTCCCTGGTCCTTTCTCAACTCATGGCTAAACCGTTTGAGCCTATGGCTACCGCTGACCTCAGGTTAGTTTCCTGGAAGACGGCCTTTCTAGTGGCCATTACCACTGCAGAGTAGGGGAGCTAGCTGCCTTTAGGGCCGATCCCCCCTATACAATTTTTCACAGGGAGAAGGTGGTCCTTAGAACAGATCCTTCCTTCCTCCCTAAAGTCATCTCTGCCTTTCACCTCTTTCAGTCGTCTGTTCTGCCTACTTTCTTTCCGAACCCGACTGATGCCTCTCAGAGAGCCCTGCACTGTCTCGATGTGCACAGCGCGCTCTCTTTCTATCTGCATAGGACACAGCCCATCCGTAAATCTCCTCGGCTGTTCCTAGCTTATGGTCCCCCGCGGCTGGGGAAACCAGTCTCCTCTCAACGTCTCTCTAAATGGGTGACTTCCACCATAGCCCTTTGCTATGGGTTGGCACGTTGACCTGTTCCTACCTGTGTCACTGCCCATTCCACACAGGCGGTATCGACGTCCACCGCTTTCCTGGCTGGTGTCCCGTTGAAAGACGTCTGTGCGGCTGCTACGTGGTCCTCGGCATTGACTTTCGTGACCCACTACACAGTCGACGTCCGAGCCCGACGGGATGCTGCCTTCGGTCAGACGGTGCTGTGATCTCCCTTCGCTTGACCCTGCTGGACCCGCAGGTAGGACCCTTGGGTGATTTCTTCTGATGATTGACACTGTGTCTTAACCGATATTTTTGTGTCTTTTTCAGCTGCCAGCTCCCTCCTCCAACTGGTTCAGCTCTTGTAATCACCCATGTGTGGGACTGCACAGAGACCACGACAAAGATAAACAGATTGCTTACCTGTAACTGATGATCTTCGAGTGGTCATCTGTGCAGTACCACAATCCCACCCAGCCTTCCCCGCTGCTGGCATCTCCAGATTTCCTTCTTTGGATTGTTTGGCCTTGACAGTGGCGGTCGAAGGAACTGAGTGGGAGGCGGCTCTCTCTCCCGCTCTGGGCATGGGCACTGCATGTCTCCTCACCAGGGCGGGAAGAGAGCCCGCCAAAAGCTCTTCTGAGGTAAAGCTCTAGAAGTTTCTCCAAACGAGGTCGTGCACAGGCGCCCAACCCATGTGTGGTACTGCACAGATGACCACTCGAAGATCATCAGTTACAGGTAAGCAACCTGTTTTTCCTGGTTATAAATCATATCGGAAGGATGGGGGGAAGGGTTGGAGGTGGGGTAGCTCTGTCTGTCAGAGAGGGTATACAGTCCAGTAAGACTGAGAGGGTAAGAGAATTGGATTCACTTCTGGAAATGCTATGAGTTGAAATAGTGGGTCCAAAAGGAGGCTTAACAATGGGAGTTTGTTATCACCCACCAGATTAAAAGGTAGAGAAGGATTATAAAATGATGAATGAATTAAAGATAGCGGCTAGACGAAATAACTGTATCGTAATAGGCGACATTAACTACCCACACATTGATTGGGTCAATATGAGTTCTAGTCGGGAAAAAGAGATTGAGTTTTTAGACACTCTCAATGACTGTGCTATGGAACAGATGGTCACAGATCCTACCAGGGGAGGGGCGATCCTGGATTTGGTCCTAAGTAACACCCAAGACCTGATGAGAGATGTAAAAGTGATTGCACCGCTTGGGAACAGTGACCATAATGTCATTGAGTTTAACATTTGTACAGATAGGGAGTTGCCCAAAAAGACTGACGCAACCACTTTTAACTTTAAATGGGGTAACTTCTCTGGTATGAGGGGACATGTGAGGATGAAATTGAAAGGAAGAGTGGAGAAGGTCAAAACCATTGGGGAAGCTTGGAGACTATTTAAAAAGACAATCCTAGAAGCTCAGAAAAAATATATTCTGCAAGTTAGGAAAGGCACAAATAGGTATAGAAAAAAGCCTGCATGGTTAACAAATAAAGTAATGGAAGCTGTAAAAGGTAAGAAGGATTCCTTTAAGCGGTGGAAAGCTAGTCTCAGTGAGGTTGATAAAAGGGAACACAGACTATGGCAAATAAAAATCAAGTCTGTGATCAGGCAAGTTAAAAGGGAATATGAGGAGCATATCGCAAAAAACATAAAGGCCAACAATAAAACTTTCTTCAAATACATTAGAAGTAGGAAGCCAGCCAGGGAGGCAGTGGGGCCCTTGGATGACCAAGGAGTAAAAGGAGTAGTGAAGGATGATAGGAAAATGGCTGAGAAGCTGAATGCATTTTTTGCCTCTGTCTTCACTGTGGAAGAGGAGAAGTGTTTGCCCACTCCAGAAGCACCGATTTCGGGAGGGGGTTTGAAAGACCTGAATCAGATTGCGGTGACAAGAGAGGAAGTCCTCCGACTGATGGACAATTTAAAAACTAATAAATCACCAGGCCCGGATGGCATTCATCCGAGAGTTCTGAAAGAACTCAAATGTGAACTTGTGGATCTCCTGACAAAAATATGTAATCTTTCTTTAAAATCTGCCTCCATTCCTGAGGACTGGAAGGTAGCTAATGTCACTCCCATCTTTAAAAAGGGCTCCAGGGGAGATCCGGGAAATTACAGGCCAGTCAGTCTGACATCGATACCGGGTAAGTTGGTGGAAACTGTTATTAAGGAGAGAATTAGTAGGCACATTGATGAACAAAAACTATTGAGGCAGACTCAGCATGGGTTCTGTAAGGGAAGATCTTGTCTCACTAACCTGTTAGTGTTTTTTGAGGGAGTGAACAAACATGTGGACAAGGGGGACCCAATAGATATTATTTACCTTGACTTCCGGAAAGCTTTTGATACAGTTCCTCATCAAAAAACACTAACAGGTTAGTGAGACAAGATCTTCCCTTACAGAACCCATGCTGAGTCTGCCTCAATAGTTTTTGTTCATCAATGTGCCTACTAATTCTCTCCTTAATAACAGTTTCCACCAACTTACCCGGTATCGATGTCAGACTGACTGGCCTGTAATTTCCCGGATCTCCCCTGGAGCCCTTTTTAAAGATGGGAGTGACATTAGCTACCTTCCAGTCCTCAGGAATGGAGGCAGATTTTAAAGAAAGATTACATATTTTTGTCAGGAGATCCACAAGTTCACATTTGAGTTCTTTCAGAACTCTCGGATGAATGCCATCCGGGCCTGGTGATTTATTAGTTTTTAAATTGTCCATCAGTCGGAGGACTTCCTCTCTTGTCACCGCAATCTGATTCAGGTCTTTCAAACCCCCTCCCGAAATCGGTGCTTCTGGAGTGGGCAAACACTTCTCCTCTTCCACAGTGAAGACAGAGGCAAAAAATGCATTCAGCTTCTCAGCCATTTCCCTATCATCCTTCACTACTCCTTTTACCCCTTGGTCATCCAAGGGCCCCACTGCCTCCCTGGCTGGCTTCCTACTTCTAATGTATTTGAAGAAAGTGTTATTGTTGGCCTTTATGTTTTTTGCGATATGATCCTCATATTCCCTTTTTGCTTGCCTGATCACAGACTTGCATTTTATTTGCCATAGTCTGTGTTCCCTTTTATCAACCTCACTGAGACTAGCTTTCCACCGCTTAAAGGAATCCTTCTTACCTTTTACAGCTTCCATTACTTTATTTGTTAACCATGCAGGCTTTTTTCTATACCTATTTGTACCTTTCGTAACCTGCGGTATATATTTTTTCTGAGCTTCTAGGATTGTCTTTTTAAATAGTCTCCAAGCTTCCCCAATGGTTTTGACCTTCTCCACTCTTCCTTTCAATTTCTTCCTCACATGTCCCCTCATACCAGAGAAGTTACCCCTTTTAAAGTTATAAGTGGTTGCGTCAGTCTTTTTGGGCAACTCCCTATCTGTACAAATGTTAAACTCAATGACATTATGGTCACTGTTCCCAAGTGGTGCAATCACTTTTACATCTCTCACCAGGTCTTGGGTGTTACTTAGGACCAGATCCAGGATCGCCTCTCCCCTGGTAGGATCTGTGACCATCTGTTCCACAGCACAGTCATTGAGAGTGTCTAAAAACTTATATTGACCCAATCAATGTGTGGGTAGTTAAGTTGCCTATTACAACACAGTTATTTTGTCTACCCGCTATCTTTAATTCATTCATCATTTTATAATCCTCCTCTATCTTTTGATCTGGTGGGCGATAACAAACTCCCACTGTTAAGCCTCCTTTTGGACCCACTATTTCAACCCATAGCATTTCCAGAAGCGAATCCAATTCTCTTACCCTCTAAATCTTACTGGACGGTATACCCTCTCTGACATACAGAGCCACCCCACCTCCAACCCTTCCCCCCATCCTTCCGATATAATTTATAACCAGGAATCACCGTATCCCACTGATTTTCCTCATCCCACCAAGTTTCTGAAATACCCACAATGTCTATTCCCCCCCCCCCAACACCAAGCATTCCAACTCCCCGATTTTACCTCGGAGACTTCTAGCATTTGTGTATAAACACTTATAATTTCCCACGTTTGTTAAGCCCACAGCCTTCCTCTTGCTGCCTCGAGACCTTGCCAGGCAGTATCTATCATTAGCCACAGTCTCAGTGGACAATTGTAATCTATTTCCTTGTACAAAAGTAATAGCTACCCCTTCATCACTTTGAGATGAGCCATCCCGAACCAGAGACTTTTCATCTCCTGTCGGCTTTCCCCCATTATTCAGTTTAAAAACTGCTCTGCCACCTTTTTGATATTGAGCGCCAGCAACCAGGTTCCTTCTCGGGACAAGTGGAGATCATCCCTTTTGTACAGCTCCCTCTTGTCCCAAAAAGCATCCCAGTGCCTAACAAACTTGAACCCTTCCCCCCCACACCACCGTCTCATCCACGCATTGAGACTCCTGATCTGTGCCTGTCTCTCCGGCCCTGCGCGTAGAACAGGTAGCACTTCCGAGAAGGCTACCTTGGAGGTCCTGGCCTTGAGTTTCCTGCCCAGCAGCCTAAATTTCTCCTCCAGGACCTCACGACTGCATTTCCCCACATCGTTGGCGCCGACGTGCACCATGACCACTGGCTTCTCCCCAGCACTATCTACCAGCCTATCTAAAACACGCGTAATGTCTGCTACCTTCGCACCAGGCAGGCAAGTTACCATACGGTCAGTACGCGGGTTCGCCACCCAGCTGTCTACCTGCCTAAGGATCGAATCACCAACTACCAAGAGCCCCCTCCAACCCTTCCCAGGGACAGTTCCTTGGTACGAAAGGATACCCGTTCACCAGCTGAAGAAGAGGTCCCTTCTGAGGGCACATTCCCCTTATCCTCAGTATGGTGCCCCGTTTCCCCTTGACCCTCATGCTCCCTGGCAGTAGCTGGGCTGCCAGATCCAGAGTGGGACATATCTAACAAGTCCCTGAGAGTCTTCTCCGTGCACCTAACTGACTGTCTCTGCTTCTCCAGGTCAGCCACCTTGGCCTCAAGGGAGCAAACTCGCTCCCTGAGAACCAGGAGCTCCTCGCACCGAGCACACACCCAAGACTTCTGACCAGTGGGCAGATGTCATACATGTGACACTCCATGCAAAACACTGGATAGCCCCCAACCCCCTGCTGGCATTCTGGCTTCATAATTGTTTTTAAACAAATACTTTTCTATAACCCCCCTCTTAAAACCCTTAGTATTTATATGGCTCCTGTTGTAGAAGTCTACTTACCTTACTGGGAACCCAAGGAGCCAAGGTCCTGGCTTTCTGGCTCTTCCTGGGCTTCTTATAGCGCCTGTAGGCTAAGAGTCCCTAGGCCAAGAGCCTCACCCTTTGGCTCTCACCCTTCGGCTCGTGCCAGAGGCTCATGCCAGAGGCTCGTGCCTCTTGCAAGCTTCCTGCCTTAAATAGAATTGTCCCCCAGGAGAGGGTGTGGCCAGCAGCTTCTCAAATTCACCCAAGGCACTTAACGACAGGCATACAATGACCCTTTCACACCCCAACTCCAGCAGCCAGGAATCTGCTATTCAATTTCACTCAGGCACTTAATTACAGGCAAACAATGACCCTTTCACACCCTAACTCCAGCAGTCAGGAGTCTGTTACAACTCACCCACACACTCCCAAATACAGTCCCTGACACAGTACCTTCTCAGCTAAAGCACCTCAGCTGAAAGTAAATAAATAAAAATACCACTCACCCCTCTGGCAGTTCAAACACTTTGCTCCTTCTCAGAGCTCAGCTGGGTCAGCTAGATGTTTAGTGCTTTGATTTTAGTGTTACCTCTGCTTATGGACAGATCATTACCTGAAAGGTGACTTAGGGCTTCTGCAGGAGTAGGTAATTTATTTATATCCTGCCCTACTCCCCAGTGGCGACCCAAAATGGCTTACATGGCTCCCACCTCCTCCATTTTATCCTCACAACAACACTGTGTGGTAGGCTAGGTTGAGTGTGTGTGACTGGCCCAAGGTCACCCAGCAAGGTTCCATGGTAAAGTGGGGATTCGAATCTGGGTCTCCCAGATCCTAGCCTGACACTCTAATCACTACGCCTGGCTGGATATGATCCCCCCCTTCCCCGGAGAAAATGGTTCCCTAATGGCTCTTGGGGATTTTCCTGCTGATGTGGCTGGAAGTTCTGTTGCCTCTCTGGAATTGGGAGGTCTGTTGAACTGTTGATGCAATTGCTCTTAAGCACCCCCTCTCTTCAGTTGGAACACATTTGGAAAGCCTGTTCTATGGTAGTGATGGCAGTGAAGAAATCATACTATTTAGCAACCATAACATCTGTTCAGAACAGACCAACGAGGCTGTTTAAGGTGGTGAGGCCTTTTACAGTCTGGCTGTTGGCCCCAGATAGTGGAACCTTCTAGAGGTGATTGTGGCCAGTTTGCTAAGCGCTTTACAGATAAAGTTACATCCCTTCTGCCTGGGACTTCATATTAACTGTTGCACTGAATGTTGTTGAGGTTTCAGCTTGTTGGGTTTGCATGGATACCTTTCAATTAATTTATCCTGGGATGTAGACGGAATACTTGGTGATAAGAGACCACCTGTCCCTGCACCCTTCATAGTGTGCAATATCTGCCAGGGGTAGGGCCTGAAGGGATAGAGGCCTGCTCATTACAGGGGGGCATAGGACTATTACTGTTAACAAAGTCAGATGCCTCTTCAAGGGCCACTTTTATGTAACATGGATCTGAACAACTGTAGACCAGTATTTAATATTCCCTTTTTGGGGAAGTCTTGGAAGAGTAGTGTCTAGAGAACACCAGACATTATGAAACTTAAGTATCTAGAGTATTTTTAACTTGGATTGAATGTGGCTATGGCACAGAAACTGCCTTGGTGTTACTTTTTTAAAAAACAACACATTTATAGTAATTTTTGCCTGCTTGCTTTTTTGTGTATACTAGTTTAATTTCCTATATGAGCACAACCATACACTTTGGTTCCCTCAGGAGACAAGTAGGTACCCTAACTTCTAAATCTAATCTATGTGTGTGTATACTTTTATCATTGCATTTGTTCTTTTTCCTTGTTCATTCTCATGAAGAATAACTTGAATTTCAATACTGTTCAACTATTTACATCAGCTGATCTTGCCTACTGTATAGCTTGCAACTGCTCCTTCAGCTGGTCTCTGAAACAGCTTAGCAAGAGTCTACATTTCATGTGTCTGCAACAGCTGCAAGGGACAGGATGGCTAGCCAGGCAGAGTTTCAACCCAAGTGCAGCTGTTTCATAAAACTAGGACAATGAATAAATTTAAAGGAAAGCAGTCCCCTAAAGAATTCACCACTATACGTGATTCCTACTTATTGTTGCCTTAATTAAAAAAACAACAACTTTCAATCTTTACACTATTTCATTCTTACAATAATATAATGCCCTATGTATTGTAGTGTTTTTATCTCTCTAATGGTATCCATATATTTGATTCATCAGTTCTCCCATTACTTTCTTCACCCCTGTTCCTCCTTGTGGTATATGTGTCGTAACTATTGCAAAACCTGATGTCATGCCTGTCAGCATAGAATGCAAAACCTTCGAATGCCAGCTATAATGAATGCAGCTTCAGTGCTGGGATTCTGACACACTGGGCCAGCTTTCTCCCTGCCAGCATGTAAGCAGTCATCTCTTGGGAAGCATGTGAATTTAAGACAGCTGTCTTTTGATTGTCTTACACAAAGGATTATTTTCTAATCTTCATGAAGGAATGCAGCAGAGGGAGCCTACAGCTGGCCAAAAAATGTGTCAGATTACTTTCCTGTTCAGTACATCTCCATTACTAATCTGTCCTAATCTAGAACTGTATCTGTTAACCCTAATCCAGAGCGATTTGATTAATCTGTTCCCTTTTGGACTATTTGGTACTTAATACATCTATTGTGTCTTGCTAATGTTCTTCTTATATACATGCATTGGCCTACATTTTGAAAGTGATGAGAAACTCTATAAATCAACCTGTTTTTCTCCCAAGCTTGGTAGGGGGGTTGTACGTTTAACAACGAATGCTCATCCTTGAACAGTGTTTTGAACATCAAATCTGCCAGTGAACACATGAATCAGATCCTTGGTTCATCAAGGTCAGTATTGGTCTCCAAGTTTTCAAGTAGAGATATTTTGTATCACCTACCACCTGATCTTTTCAGCTGGAGATGTTGGGGATTGAACCTGGGACCCTCTGTGTGCCAAAGCAGATGTTCATTGTCGTGGCTTCTGTACAGTCCCACATAGGGACTGCGCAGTTGCAGGCCAGCCACAGAAAAGATTTCCAAGCTTTCTAATAGACTAGGAGTGCCCCTCCTCCCTCTGGCGCTTTCCCACCAAAATGCTCACATGACCAGGAGGAGGGGCGCAACTCCCTCAGTTCTCTTTTTGCTGCTGCGGAGAGAAGATCTCCACTGCTGTTCTCTGGCTGCAGTGGCCCTCTTCGGAGGTCACCTGTATGGAAACAGCCGGATGAAGGCCTATTGCCACCTCTGCTGAGGTGTGGTGGACAAAGAGTCTGGCTTAAATGGCCCTCTTCGGAGGTCATCTGTGTGCCCAACAGCCTGATGAATGCAAATTCCCACCCCCCTCTGCTGAGGTGTTGTATACAGAGCCTCAGAATAACTGGCTCTTTTCAGGGGCTTTGGCTGTGTGCCTTGAAGTCACAAACCCCTCAATGTCGAAGCATTTCTGTCTAGTCATTCCCTGAGGGTCTGTGGCCTCTATGCCTTCGATGTCGACCTAGAAGCCCTTCCCTCCCCCCTCCCTCCTCTCAGTGCCAAGGGGGGGAGGCTGGGAGGCGTGGCCTGGCAGAGGCTGCTAGAATGAGGGCCCCTCCCTTCCCTTCAAATGAAGAAGCTTGGAGGTGCAGCCTGGCAGAGACTGCCTGCCTGAAAAAGTCTCTAGCCACTCCAATCGCTTCCAGTGAAGCAGCTTGGAGGCATGGCTTGGCAGAGGCTGCCTGTCTGAAGAAAACCTCCCCCTCTCTGCCTTTCTGTCAGTTCTGATCAGAAGCCTGTAAGTGTGGCCTTATTAATCTTTGCTGTGCCTGAAGGAACCTTTCCCTGGTTGTTCTCAGGTCCATGGTGGAATCTCTGGAGGCATGGGTTCACACAGCCTTTTAAATCTCTAAGCCCCTTTGTGGGAGGTATTATGTATCAGAATGCTATTGCGCCCTTTAGTTGGGGTTGTTTGGACCTCTTCAGCTTCTGTAGCTTTGAAGAGTGGCTGCAGTGGGTGGAGTTTCCCCTTCATGTTGTTAGCCATGTCCTGGGACAACAGACTATTCATGCCTAAGTCCTGCTGTGGTTTTTGACCACTCACTCTACTGGGATTGCTTGGATTCCAAGGTCAGAACCAGTCCCCTGCTGAGTTCCGCTCCAAGCCCTATTCCTAAGATCTAGTTTTAAAGGCTGACATTCTGACACAGCACCCTCAATTCACTGCCTTACTGCATTCTTTCAGCACTGATACTTAGCCATACAGGGCTTTTCAATTCAGGTGTTATTTCAAGCACAGGCAAGGCTTACTGTTTCCATCTTCATGGGGAACCCAGAATTAATCAACAAGTATGCTTTGGGAGGCAAGCCTAAGTAGTTTGCCACTCCTCTTGGTTCCGTGGTATCCTTCGGAACTGTCACTGAATTGGGGAATTCCTTAGCCTGCACAAGTCACTCTTATGTGACATCATTCACAGCAAGACCCAGTGTTATATGTAAATTCAGTGTTGGTCTGGCCCTAGGAGATGAGGTTCAAATATCAAATTGTATTACAATTTCCTGACCTTGTACTTTCACAGCTTCTCATGGTGTCCTACTTTGCAGAGTTCTAGTGAGGATAAGAAAGAAAGATGAGGTGTTATAAGACTCTTTGAGTCCAGGTTACAGAGTAGGATAAACTCCTTACTACTCTTTTTAAGAAAAGAGCATATGTTTTTTCTTTTCAAAACAGCTGCCCTAATAGACAAAGGTCCAATGGGCAAACTATAATTATTGGCTCTTGTTGCCTCCTCTGCTACAATCAATGATTGTATTCTTGATTCCATGGGTCATCTATATTATTCTTGTTGGCCTACAGGTAAAATACCACTTACTCTTTTTTTAACCTGTGCAGAGTTTTAATGATCTAAAATAAACCCAGTTGGGATGCAGTTTGTTTCTTTTTCGTTCTATACTGCACTTTCCCATTAGTTTATAAATCAACAGGTCACTATGACCTTTATACTATTCTGTTTGAACATATCCTAATGCATTGTGGCTCAAGCAGGGCCGGCTCGCTCACTAGGCAAGCTAGGCGCTCGCCTAGAGTGCCGGCCCTCAGGGGCGCCAAACTGGCGACCCCAAAAAGTCCCCCCACCGCCCTAAATGGGCGTCCCTGACTCTCCCTGCCACCCCCGCCCCCGCCAGTCTGAGCGCCCGTCCGGGTGCTTCAGAAGCCAGGGGGGGAGAGGTGGGGCGGCATGGCGGTGGCCAGCCAGCGGGGAGAGTCCCCGCTGGCCAGCCGCCGTCAGTCTGAGTGCCCGTCTGGATTATGAAACTGTGGGGGAAATCGGGCGAAGCCGCGGGTCAAAATGCAGCCCCACGGCTTCGGGTGTGAAATTGACTAATAGTATCGGGGCAAACGGCGGCGCAACCCCGAGGCAGCTTTAGTGGGAAATCACCTCTGATGTTCTGCAATGTTAAGTGTCTTGACAGTACTGTAGCTTGACATGATGGCCATATTTACTTTGTCTCTGGTTTTAGTGCAAACGCTCCACAGAGTTAAGGAGTTACTGTAATCATGTTTTAACAGATTAGCAGACACCAGTTCCCTGGTATTCTGATTGGAGGTCTGGGCTACTTAGCATGGCTCCACAGGATGACGTTCCAGGCCCTGGCCTTTATGCTTCATTCCTGACAATAACCTTGTCATTGAGGAATGCACTTCTAATCCCTGACAAAGACAACCTGTTTTTATGCCTTTTTTCTCTGCCTATATTGCTGCACAGATTGCTCTGCAGACTACAGAAGTTTTTTTCCTTGTGGCACATTGTGTCCATCCTTTCTTTAGCCACATCACACCTCTTTTCACTGCCTTCATTACCACCATGCAGATCTGCTTATTCTCACTCCTGCTGACAAATTAATACGCTGATCATCTCCTTTCCTGCATTGTAGCAGTACCCTCCCACTTGTCTGAATGGCAAACACCACTTTAGTAGTACCAGACCTTGCACCTCTAAGTGGGGAGGAGATTCTCTATAGAAACTGCAGCAAGGTTTGGACCCTGCTTCTTGTGCTGTTGAATGTTTTTGACAGCTCATTTGAAAAAAAAACCCACCCCTCTCTGATCTTTTCCTTGTTGGATTACTAAGCATGCTACAAAAGTGGGGTACTTGTTTTATTTTTGACGCTTACATGGTGCTTTATTTATGATAGGGTTCTAATTTATACCCTCTCCATGCATGAAGTTTCAAAAGGTGACGTCCTGCTGGAATCTCCTACCAAGGGTTATCTCTTACTCCTCATGTAATGCATGGTCAGTGTCCTCATACAACCCATCCTTGTGGGTCGGTTGATGCTATAACACTGTTTTGAGTACATGGCCCTTCATTACTCTTTCAAAAGAATGCTCTTTTTTCTTTGCCACAATCCCACATGTATTTTAGTGGGGACACTTGCACAGAGCTTACTGCTCTGTTATAAGAGAGTTCTGGGTGAAGGTCAATTTGTGCCACTAAACAACTGTTGATAAAGCAGTCCTCGGTCTCCCTCTGAGAGCTTCACATCAGTCTCCTTCACTCAGTGATCTTGCTAATCTTCCCATGAGGGACTGCACAGAAGCCACAACGATGAAAACAAGGTTGTACTTACCTGTAACTGTTGTTCATCAAGTGGTCTTCTGTGCAGGCACACATCCCTACCTCCTGCCCCGCTGTGAACTCTCTGGAACTTTGGTTTTCTAGGGATCTCCAGTGGCAGCATGGAGAGAACTGAGGGAGTAGTGCCCCTCCTCCTGGTCATGTGAGCGTTCGGCGGGAAAGCGCCAGAGGGAGGAGGGGCGCTCCTAGTCTATTAGAAAGCTTGGAAATCTTTTCCATGGCTGGCCTGCAACTGCGTAGTCCCCATGTGTGCCTGCACAGAAGACCACTCGATGAACAACAGATCTTCTTCATGGTCTCTGTGCATCACACCTATGGGATCTAATGTGCCTGTGCTGATCCGATCGGTGTTGTACAAAGCTCACAAAGGGATTATCATGCCTCCACCCTAAGCCTGCGTGGGAACTCCTACTGCGCATGCCCGAGTGGGTGAGGCCCGGACATCCTGCCACTTCTCTTCTGACTGCCACACTGTTAGCAGCTTTCTCGTCAGTTGGTGCTGTTCATTTTTTCTCCTCACATCAGGAATTCTTCAACTCATCTCATCTTCATTCTTTGGATTACTTCTTTAAATTACTGAACTTTTCTCCTCAAGAAATTGTCAGGGAGTCAGCGGGGTGAGATCTTTCCGTGGTCTTCAGACCTTGGCCCCCCCTCCCTTTCCTCCCCTTACTCTGAGGAACTTGTTTATGGATAGAAAGTGGGGGTGCTTCAAGAGGTGTGTTTCATGTGGGAGTAAGTTAGCTCCTCGGGACGAACATACGCTCTGTCTAATTTGTTTGGGTGAATTTCACCGTACAGAGGGTTGTGCTCTTTGTGTGATATTCTCTAATATAACGTGCAAAAATAGAGCCGCGAGACTGAAGGTAGCCTTTTGGGAATCGGCTCTTGCCCCTCCATCGTCCACCATGTCAATCGAACCTTTTCCTAAGTTGTCTTCATTGAATGAACCGCCACCTCAATCTTCCACATTGATGCCAAGGTTGACTGCTACGCTGTCGACGCCGAAAACACCTTGGCCAGTCAAGACTGCTTCTCATATGGGGCCAGCCCCTTCCAAGAAGTGTCCTTCGAAATTGACCTCCTCCGCCTCGACTCCAGTGGAAAAAAAAAAGCAGGATAAGTCGCAGAGACATAGCTCTCATAAGTTGACTGCTGGGGACCCCGCAGAAGTCTCACAAGGTGAGCAGTGTGGTAATCCCTAAGGGCTCTGCACTGCCTACGATACCGCAGTCACACTTCCTATCGGCACGTCAGTCCACACTGGAGCTGCCTATCATACAATCAGCACCCCCAATTGAGATTCTCAACTCTCCTATCAGGCAGCTGAACCCTCCAGTGTTGGAGATTAATCTGGGCCGATGTCCTCCATCTGTATCGCCTTCCGAAGCTGAAGACGATGTGATTATGGACACTCATGGTGTCAGCCACCATGAGAGAGCCAGTTTGGTGTAGTGGTTAAGTGTGTGGACTCTAATCTGGGAGAACCGGGTTTGATTCCCCACTCCTCCACTTGCACCTGCTGGTGTGACCTTTTTTCCCATTAATTTTTTATTGGTTATTTAATCTATTACATTGAGTATTTATTAGTTATATACATTTTCTCCCCTTTTCTCCCTCCCTCCCTCCCTCTCTTTTTGTCCTAGTCGTTTCACCCCAGCCATGGGCACAGAGTCTGAATCTTTCACTGAATGTCCTTCCTTCTTTCTTTCAGTATCCAGTCAAGGTAGGTATTCCATCTGGTCTTGATTTCCGTGGATTTTTCTTCCCATGATATTCCTTTGTTAATTGATGCCACAATATCTGACTGTATAAAATCAAACAAATATTTGTGCCAGATTTCTATTGTTCATTTACTTTTGTCTTTCCAACCCAGAGCGATGACCACCTTTCCCACCAGTATCATAGCCTTAACTAAATTTTGAGTAGTCTTATCCAGTAACAGGCTTCCTATTGTACTTAACAACATTAAATCAAAGTCTATAGGTAATGTTATATTGCATACTTTTCTAATGATTTCAGTAATTTCTTTCCAGAAGGTCTTTACTTATGCTGATGTGACCTTGGGTCAGTCACAAGCTCTGGCACAGCTGTTCCTGAAAGAGCAGTTTGTGTTAGGGTTCTCTCAGCCCCACCTACCTCACAGGGTGTCTGTTGTGGGGAGGGGAAGGGAAAGGAGTTTGTAAGCTGCTCTGAGACTCCCTTGGATAGTGAAGGGTGGGGTATAAATCCAATCTCCTCCTCTCCTCCTCCTCCATTCTCTTTTTTTTTTTTTTGAAACAAAATTTGTATTGGGATGCATTCAACATTGTTAAACATCGTTACCAATACAATTTCCAAAGATTCTCATCCCATCCCCCTCCCCCAATAGGCTTCCAACACTGCTAATAACAAAAAAGAAAAAGTTAAGAGGTAATCAAGTTTAGACTTATAACAATCGACAAACCAGGTAACAAAATTCAGATACATAAAAACCTGACTTTTTCCAACATAATTTCCAATAAAGGTACAGTACAATCAAATAATCATTTCATTTCACATTCCGTATCAATACAAATCAAGATTGTACATTTTCCCTTTCATTCTATATTCAGTTTCCATGTAGAATTTCAGGCCTTCCCAGTCTTTTAGATATTGTTCTGCCATTTGTCCATTTAGTTTTTTCGTCATTTTGTCCATTTCAGCTAAAAATAGCCGTTTTCTTAACCAGTCATGTATATCTGGAACCTTCTCCGCTTTCCATTGTTGAGCAAAAGCCATTCTCGCCGATGTAATCATATACCATAATAGTGTCCTTTTTTCTTGTGGAATTTTTTCCATTGTCAAACCTAAGAGAAGAAGTTCCGGACTTTTCCTGATAGGAATTTTTAATATCTTCTGCATCTCACAATGTACATTTGACCAGTATATTTTTGCTTTATCACATGACCACCACATATGGTAAAAAG
Source organism: Gekko gecko (assembly GCA_029375565.1). Classification (NCBI taxonomy): domain Eukaryota; kingdom Metazoa; phylum Chordata; class Lepidosauria; order Squamata; family Gekkonidae; genus Gekko; species Gekko gecko. Next base: position 84,757,747 of record JAPDNY010000001.1, on the reverse strand, counting down.
AACCCTCTGTTTTTTTACATTTCCAACACTTATTACTCAAGTTCTTATCCATACTAATATTGGCAATCTTTTTTGGTGTCATGTACCACCTGTACATCATCTTATAACAATTTTCTTTTACATTAACACAGGTTGATATTTTAAGAGCTTTTTTCCATAAAAATTCCCATGCTTCCATGGAAATTTCCTTGTTCATATTTATGGCCCATTTTATCATTTGCTCTTTAACAGTTTCATCCAACGTAAATATAGTCAACAGGGTTTTATACATCTTTGATATCATTTTTCGCTCTTTTTTCAACCATATATCTTCAAACTCATCGTTCTTAGCTCTAAAACCAACCTCTTTACAATCTTTTTTGTAAATATCCCGTATTTGACAATATTGTAACCATCCATACTCAAATTCTAATTCACTATTTGGTTTTAAAACATATTTTTTTCCTTCCTTTTGAAGCAACTCTTGGTACTTCAACCAATCATTACCTTTATATTCTGAAAAAGGATGAATAACTGCAGCAGGAACATACGGCTCTAGCTAGGCTGACCAGGACAAGCAAAGGAGATCGAGCGAGTTGCGACAACTGTGGCGAGGCTGCAGGCAGCCAATGATGAACGTGAGTTCAGTGCAAACGATTTTATGAAGAAACGGCAGATTCCCTGCCCCTTTGCTTTATCGGTTTGGAGGGAACTTCCCCCCCACATGAGCGGCAAGCAGAAGAAAAAGGGTGGGTGCAGGGAAAATAGAAAAGCTGTTTTGTTTTGAGAGACTTACCAGAGCAGATTTTACGCATAAGCGAATTTCAGAGGTGGTGAAGGAGCGGTCGGTTTCTGTAAACAATAATCCAAGATGTCGGGCGCCAGGAAGAGGGTGGCGAAACCAAAACCTTTGGGCGGTCAGAGTCCTAGGCCGGAAGAGGAGGGGCCAGACATCATAAGACTACTAGCGGATACACTCAAGCCAGTCATGGATCAACTCGCTGGTATTAACCAGCAGTTAGCCGTCTTAAACCAGACAATGGCAGCGCAGCAGCTCCAAGTGGCGGAAACGGTTAAACAAATGGAGCATACGATTGCAGAAGTGAAGGAGATGAACTCCAAACACAGAACGTTGAAGAAAAGAGTGGATCAAGTGGTGAATAAGCAAAATCATCAAGAACACAGGCTTTTGTCCTTGCAAATGGAGAAAGCTAATATGATCCTCAGATTTCAAGGGATGCCAGAGTCTTCGAAGGAAGATTTAAAGAAGCTCCTTAGTGATCTTCTCGCACCAGTTGTAGGCTTAAAAGCAGAAGAAATTATGCACGACATTGAAGCAGCGTATAGGGTGTATTCAAATTACACCAAAAAGAATAGCCTACCTGGTGAAATATCAGTCAGATTTTCAAGAAGACAAACTAGGGATGCAATTTTACGAGCAACTTTGGCAGCCCCATTGAAAATGGAGAATGACAGTATTAAGGTTTTAAAGGACATACCATTCGAGATCCGTCAAAAGCGGAAAAGCTACAAGGACTTGATACTCTTTCTCCAAACCAACCAAATCGGATACAGATGGGTGGTTCCAGAAGGAGTGGCCTTTAAGATGAATGATAAGAGAGAGAAGATTGACTCCATGTTTAAAGCCAAGAAATTTCTCAAACGTCACCTGGGGACAAAAGATGATGGTGAAACTGGTTCGAGTGGCTCTGCTCCCTCCGAGATGGACAAGGACCTGGCGGCAGAAGAAGGCGCTGGTGCCCGAAGACCAACTTATGCACTTAGGGACAGAAAACCTAAGTAAAGGCAAAAGGACTCTGAAATTGGCCTTTATGAAGCGAACTTGAGGGATGCTCTGGAATACTCTCGTAACAACTAATTAGCTAATTTTTAAGTAGGGAGAGTTAGACAGGAACTCGTGGTACTCATGATATTCCAACCATGAAATACTAACATAGATACTAACGGGACAGAAGATCTCCTACTCTTGGGTTTTTAGTTTAGTGTGGGTTTGCTTTCCTTTTTCCCTTAGTGTTAGTTCCCCCTCCTTTTTTCTTTAGTTTCTAGTTTGTAGTTTAAAAAAATGAAAATAAAAAATCCCCTATGGGGGGCCAAAAAAAAATTTTTTTTTTTCAGTGAGTTATCAACTACGACTCCAAGATCTCTCTGTCTTGGTCAGTCTCTGCCAGTTTGGACCCCATCAACGTGTATTTATATTTAAGATTTTTGGCTCCAATGTGCATCACTTTGCACTTGGCCACATTGAACCCCATTTGCCACATTGATGCCCACTCGCCCATCCTCGACAGATCCTTTTGGAGTGCCTCACAATCCTCCCTGGTTCTCACCACCCTGAACAACTGCATGTCATCTGCGCATTTAGCCACTTCACCGCTTACTCCCAACTCAAAATCATTAATAAACAAGTTAAAAAGCATTGGACCAAGTACTGATCCCTGTGGTACCCCACTGCTTACCACCCTCCACTGAGAAAATTGCCCATTTATACTCACTCTCTGTTTCCTATTAATTAGCCAGTTTTTGATCCACAAGAGGACTTGTCCTTTTATCTGCTGATTTTTCAGTTTACCTAGGAGCCTTTGATCAGGGCCGGCTCGCCCACTAGGCGAGCTAGGCGCTCGCCTAGGGCGCCAGCCCTGCAGGGGCGCCAAAATGCCCCCCCCATAAAAAGCCCCCCGGGCAGCCCAATGCTGGCAGCCCCGGCTTTCTTGGGCGCCTCGCGGCTGCGAGGCACCCAGGAAAGCCATGCGCGCCACCCCTGGGAGGGAGGGGGGGTGTTCTAAGCCCTTCCCAGGCTGTCCCGGGTGCCTCATGGCTGTGAGACACCCGGGAGAGCTGCGCGCACCGCCCCTGGGAGGGACAGGGGGGGCTTCTAAGCCTGCCCCTTCCCCAGCTGTCCAGGGTGCCTCGCAGCTGTGAGACACGTGGGAGAGCCGCGCGTGCTGCCGCTGGGAGGGAAGGGGGGCTTCTAAGCCCACCCCTTCCTCGGCTCTCCCCAGGCGCTGGGCCATCTCCAGGCCCCACTGGGAGGTTGACATCCCCGGTGGGGTGGGCGCCCCAGGCTGTCCTGCCTAGGGCGCCCAGACACCTGGGGCCAGCCCTGCCTTTGATGAGGAACTTTATCAAAAGCTTTCTGGAAGTTAAGGTAAACAATATCTATTGGGTCCCCCTTGTCTACATGTTAGTTCACGCCCTCAAAAAACACTAACAGGCTAGTGAGACAAGATCTTCCCTTACAGAATCCATGCTGAGTCTGCCTCAATAGTTTTTGTTCATCAATGTGCCTACTAATTCTTTCCTTAATAACAGTTTCCACCAACTTACCCGATATCACTGTCAGACTGACTGGCCTGTAATTTCCCGGATCTCCTCTTGAACCCTTTTTAAAGATGGGAGTGACATTAGCTGCCTTCCAGTCCTCAGGAATGGAGGCAGATTTTAAAGAAAGATTACATATTTTTGTCAGGAGATCCACAAGTTCACATTTGAGTTCTTTCAGAACTCTCGGATTTATGCCATCGGGCCTGGTGATTTATCAGTTTTTAAGTTGTCTATCAGTCATAGGACCTCGTCTCTTGTAACCTCAATCTGATTCAGGTCTTTCAACATCTCTCCCAAAATCAGTGGTTCTGGAGTGGGCAAGCACTTCTCATCTTCCACAGAGAAGACAAAGGCATAAGTCCTCTTTTCTACCTAGCTAAAAGCCCTCTTTTTAATTAGGCTGACAAATGCTCTCCATCTCTCAAGTTGGAACTCAGACTATTATGATTAAATCCATGCAGCTACATGTTGAATATCCACAGCTGAACATACTGAAACAGGCCCAGTCCAAATGCATTTTAATAACTTATGTGTCAATAGCATATGTTTCAGTATAATTTGAGGAAATTAAAAAGAAATTAAGCTGCAATTATTTTGAGAAGAAGAAAAAAGAAATTAAGCGGTAACTATTTGAAGGAAGCAAAAAAAGAAGTTAGCTTATATCAAGAGGCTGACACCTTCCAACATAATAGGATTACTCATGAGGAAGATTGGTGAAATGAGTGTATAACCGGGTGCTCATTGAGGATGTTGGACTTTTCTTTGAAAACGTTAGAATTTCCTTAGCAATATTGTAAAAGTTTTAATTGATATGCAAATTGATGGCCATAGGAATTATTAAATGTTGTCATTTCTATCACAGTGTTTCTCTGTTTGATACAATTTCCTGTAACTGTGATCCCTTTTTTGCTTTACTCAACTTCCAAGTGGGGACTGGAGATCTCCTGAAATTATATCTCATCTCCAGGTGATACAGATCAGTTCCCTTGGAAAAAACAGTGGCTTTGGAGGGCAGGCTGTATGGCATTATACCCCACAGAGGTCCCTCCCCAAATCCCACCCTTTCCAGGGCCAGCCCCAAATTTCCAGGTAGCTCCCAAGCAGCAGTTGGCAACCTTAACCTGTAACATGTCGGGGATCCCAGTGCTGATGGGGCGGGGGAGGTATGGCAGTGGGACGAGGTGGAATAAGGGAAGGGGGCAGAGATATGGATATGCTCAGTCCCCCTCGAACCTTTGTCCCATCTTGAGAGATACAGGCTGTAGTGATAGGATGGTATACCCTTCTCTGACACTGGTGTTGTGCAATGCCAGATCTATTAACAATAAGATCTCGGTTCTACAGAGTTATCTGATGGAACAGACAATAGACCTGACTTGTGTGACTGAGACCTGGGTGAGGGAGGGTGAAATGGTCACTCTAAGTCAGCTGGCCCTCCCAGGTTTCTCAGTCCTTCACCAGTCTCGGACTGATGGGCGGGGGTGTGGCATTACTCATCTGGGAGGCTTTCTCCTTTGGGCCACTCCCTGAGGCAAAGATTGCTGGCCTTGAATGTGTCAGCCTAGTATAGGAGTCCGAAGAGAGTTTGGCCATTTGGCTGGTGTACTATCCACCTAATGCACCAGCAAACGCCCTGCCAGACCTTGTTGGAGGCTGCATCTAGCTGAGCCTTGGGGCACCCCAGGCTTCTAGTATTGGGAGACTTTAATGTCCATGCAGATGATGCAGCCTCCTCCCAAGCCATGGACCTAGTGTCATCCATGGCGCCACTGGGACTCTCCCAGTTTGTTTTGACCCCCACACATATCAAGCGGGCCATACGCTGGCTCTTATCTTTGTGTCAGGGATTATGGTGGACCGGATTACTGCTGATTCAGTTCCATAGTCGGACCACCTTGCTCTGAAGGCTTGGCTGGGTTTCCCTAACCATCCCTGTTTAGGCGGCAAGTGAATTTATGCTCACCCGCAGAGCCAAATGGACCCCAGTAGGTTCCAGGAAGCTCTGCGGGATCCGATTCCCTCTGGCAGCTCATTAGATGTGCTGGTGGAATATTGGTACTCCTGTCTTTCTGAAGCCATCAGTGAGGTTGCTCCCTGGCATCCTCTTTGCCCTCGTGCCAAGCTAGCTCTGTGGTATACCCCAGAGCTGCAGCAGATGAAATGAGAGCTAAGACGATTAGAGAGAGAGTGGTGGTGAACTCGTGACAAAACTACAAGAACAACTTATAGGTTGTTAATGAGAACCTATAAGATGGAAGTGAAGGCCACAAAGAGAAATTTCTATGTGTCCTCCATTGTGTCTGCTAGCTTTCACCCAGCCCAATTATTTAGAATCATTCAGTCATTGACTACCTTGCCTCAGGGCATACCAAATGCTAGGGAATTGGCTATTGGCTGAGATGCATTTGTGGGCCATTTTGCAGACAAAGGCTTGTTGCTCCGCTGCGACTTCCCATCCACAGTTGACACAGTAAGAGAACTGAAAGGCCATTGGCCATCTTCAGGTCCAGTCTTGGACCACTTGAGTCTGATCTCTCAGGGTGAAGTTGACAAGATCCTGATAGCTGTTAAGCCTACTACCTGCCTCCTAGATCCCTGCCCATCATGGTTGGTTAAGGCCTGTGGCAATGAGGTGCGGACCCCTCTGAGGGAGATTATTAACTTGTCCCTTTCAATGGGGACCTTCCCAGTGGGATTGAAGGAGGCGGTAGTTCACCCTTTCCTTAAAAAACCTTCTCTGGACCCAACAGACTTTAATAACTAATGCCCAGTGTCTATCTACCATTCTTGGGTAAGGTGTTAGAGAGGGCAGTGGCAGCACAACTTCAGGCTTTCTTGGATGACGCTAAAGTCCTGGATCCCTTCCAGTATGGCTATCCATGGGAAGGAGATGGTGCTGGTCGCCCTGGTGGATGATCTCCAGAGACACCTGGATTGAGGCGAATTGGCGCTGCTGATTCTTCTTGATCTATCGGCAATGTTCTGTATGGTTGACCATGAGGTGTTAACCCACCACCTCGCCAATGCTGGGATATGGAGGCTTGCCTTGTGGTGGCTGGCCTCCTTTCTTCAGGGTCGGGACAGAGGATGGCACTTGGGGGGGAGTTATCCCAACGGCATCCACTGAAATGTGTTGTTCCTCAGGGAGCAGTTCTCTCCCCCATGCTGTTCAATATCTATATGTGTCCCCTCACCCAGATTATCTGGAAATATGCAGATGACACCCAGCTCTATCTACTGATGGACGGCCACCCAGACACAGCCCCTGGACACTGGATGAGGTGCTACAGGCTGTGGCTGGATGGTGACAACAGAGCCGACTGAAGTTAAACCCATCTAAGATGGAGGTCCTGTACCTGAGTCATGGGGGATTGGGTCAGAGGATTAGGCTCCCAACCTTCAGTGGGGTTCCATTGATGCCTACTTTGGACGTGAAAAGTCTGGGGGTGTTCCTGGATGCTCCCTCTCCATGGAGACCCAGGTCACTGCCACTGCCAGGTCTGCCTTTTTCTACCTGAGGCAGATCAGGCAGTAAGCCCCATATCTCACTCCCCAAGACCTAGCTACAGTGACCCATGCAATGGTCATTTCCAGACTGGATTATTGTAACTCTCTCTACGTGGGGCTGCCCTTGACTCTGCTCCGGAAGTTGCAGCTGGTACAGAATGCAGCAGTACAGGTGTTGACAGCAATGCCTATGCGGGCTCGCATCCACCCAATGCTTTATGAACTCCACTGGCTGCCTATTGAATTGCAGATCTGCTTCAAGGTACTGGTGCTTACCTTTAAAGCCCTATATGGCCAGGGGTCAGCATACCTACAAGACCCATATGAGCCCCAGAGGGCACTGAGGTCCACAAATTGACATCTCTTGGTGGTCCCCAGCCCCAGGGAGTCTGATTAGCCTTGACCAGGGCCAGGGCCTTTTTGGCCCTGGCCCCTGCCTGGTGGAACGAGCTCCCCTATGAGAGTTAGGGCCCTGTGGGACTTATTGCAGTTCTGCAGGGCCTGCAAGATGGAACTCTTCCACTGGGCATTCGGTTGAGGCAGCGAATGTCCCCCCCCCCAGCTTTTGGCCAATCATCCATCACTGGTCTGGATCTAACTGGACATCTGATTAGACATTGTATTTGATTTAACATCTGATCTCTCTGCTTTTATATGGTGTTTTATGACATTATTCTATGTAAATTAGTTATTTTAATGTTATTTTTATTGTATTATTTAATCGTTGTACACTGCCCTGAGCCCATAAACATCTCTCTAACTTTGCCCTGATTGATCAAGGAAGATTCATGTGCAAAAGATGCTTTTGTAGACTGCTTCATTTGCTAACTTGAGCACTGGTACACATGGCTGATCTGCATTACAAACTTAGACTGATTCAGAATTTCATTCGTTTCTGAGACTCTGCAAATCATATTTATTGGCATAAAATATTTATAAACAAATATTGCCAGTTTTGTTTTCTGCCTTGACTCTAATGAGTTCCAGGAGCAAAGGGGACACTGAGACACTTAATGCCACAGGGCCATGTTTAGATAATAACAAATGTTGCCCTTGCAATTGTAAGTATTGCCATTGTACAGAAAGTGACAGATCATATAGACCTCAGCTGAAGAAGAAGAAAAATTCAGTTCAGTTTATACCTGCTCTCTCCATAGATCTTAAGCTAAGACTTACTAAAAAAAAAAAATGTGTTTCGGATACATTGGACACCACAACAGCTCTTTAGCAAAAGACTGAGTAAAGTGTCTAATTGTTGACATTGTAACTCACAGGGGGTAAAGGTAAAGGTTTCCCTTGCTCGAAAGCCAGTCGAATCCGACTCTAGGGTTGCGGTGCTCATCTCCGTTTCAAAGCCGAAGAGCCAGCGCTGTCCAAAGACGTTTCCGTGGTCATGTGGCCAGCATGACTAAACACCAAGGCGCATGGAACGCTGTTACCTTCCCACCGAAGTGGTACCTATTTATTTACTTGCAATTTCTTGCTTTCGAACTGCTAGGTTGGCAGGAGCTGGAACCAGAGACGGGAGCTCACTCCGTCATGTGGCACTCTCGGGTCTCGAACTGCTGAACTACTGACCTTCCACAGCCTGCAGTTCAGCGTCTTAACCACTTGAGCCACCGCAGCTCACAGGATGCATCCCTTAAAACATATTTTGGGCATGTCTGATTCGGCTTTTCTGGGAAGAAGTTGTTACTCGTATCAATTTTGTATTAGAATGTTCTCTGATTTTTGAGGATTCTTATATACTTTTAAACTATTTGCCCATCTCTTGGAGGCTAACTGATGGTCAGTGAAAATGGACCCTCCATGCTGTTACTACAGCTAAAAGATTCCCATTACAACATTGGAAAGATAAAGACCCATCTACAGTAGATCAGTGGATTGGAGACCTTATATTTGAACACATGGCATATAGACAGCATATGGACTTTTAGATATTTGGAAACCATTTATAGAAACTTATGCATAGATCTGCCATCATTATTATATTTTTGTCTTGTTTTAGATCTTCTTTTCTTTAAATCTTATTTAGTTGTTGGATTTGAAGTGTTTGGGGAGTGTTTTGGGAATGGATGCATATCAACATTACAATGCCAGTTTGAATACATTTAATATGCCTGCCATTTGCATTGGATAAAGGCTTGTGTATTTGTCCTCATTGACATATTAAGATCCTCATCCACTGTCTTGTTTGTTTGTATGTGAGACCGACCTTCCTTTGCACGCTATCAGAAAAACTGGGCCAGTAACCATATTTGGCCTACAGATCCAGTTCAGGTTCAGCTGTATGAATCTATATAGTTTTCAGTGGCATTACTATGAACAGGCTGCTGGGCGGGGCCTAAGGGAATAGGAGCGCTGAAGAGCCAGGTTAAATATTCTTTTGTTTATTCATATAAGTGGATTAAAGAGCACAACAAAAAAAGTTACCATGCACATTTTTAGAGAAAATAAACTCGCCGTGTGGGCTGGTTTGCAAATCCTTGTTGCATTAGCTCAGGGGAAAGAGCTATAGGCCTCATCCATTATCTGGAAGGTGAGGGGTTAACATCCTGTTTCTGTAGCAGCTGCTGTCAAATGTCTTGCTCAGGCCCAGCAGGGAAGTGTAGCTGGGCCTAGTTGGAGTGGAACTGACATAATTCAAAGATTGGGTCCCTGGTCTGACTAGCCTCATAAAAAACCAAAACCCATTGTCTGAACAGTGTATTGCCTTTATGCTGGATCAGAATTAGTTTGACTAAGGTGATTTCCATTGTAGTTGTTATGTGTAAAGACCAGGAGTTAGCTGTAGAATCGTTTAGTTATCCTGCTTCTTGTCACACTGAACCTGACCTCTGAGACAACAAGCATGTTTTTGTGATCAAGAATAGGAAAGGTACACGGTGTTTGTGAATCATACAAGTGGGGAAGTTAGGATTCTAAAATAGGGGGATCTATCGTTGTCCTCTTTCAAACAGCTCTTAAACAGGGATAGAATGTTAATGAGAAGCTGGCAGAAAAGCTAAAGCATAAAGCAGACTAATTGATTCAGCTTTCCAAAGGCAAGGTGAAGTTGTAGTTAATTAAGTATGAAAGGACTATGGGGAAAAAACTCTCAGTGATTAATATAAAGAATAGAAAGACAGCAATCTTCCCCCCCCCCCCCCCAGATTTTCCCCCTGCGTCACAGTTTTCAAGACACCATGGCCTATTATGCATGGGTGTTTTCCCTCACTTTCACTGTGCATATCCTTCGGGTTTTCTTTGTCGTTCTGCATTGATTTCCCTCCTTTTGGTGCTTAGTTCACTTTCTGGTTGCTGTTTCCCTGGCTTTTCTGATAGTGCTTTTGTGCCAATTTCCCCCTTGTTTCGTTTTCAAGCCGAATTTAAAAGCATACAGCTTTTCTTGGATTCCCCCCAACCTTTTTACTGCCCCTCAAAGTTCACTCCCTGCCCATATGGAGGTCATTCTGACCACTCTGTATCTTCTACCATCCTCCCATCTTCATTGGTGTAACAAGCTCCATTTCTCCATTTTTAAATTTTTGTTTTTTTACAAGCAGCACAAGTCAAGCAATATAAGACTATCGCTAGTCTCGGGTTGCTGAATTAAAAAGCATTAAAATAACCGGGGGGGGGTTAAAAGGAGCTGTGTGAGGTTTAGTTCCCTGCTGGTATTGATTTGAAAGGGGGATCAGAGAGGAGGCAAACAGCAGCATCCCCAGTGCAAAAAAAAAAAAAAGGATTTCAGTGCTGCATGCAAAAAAGGGGGGGGATTGTCAGCTGACAGTGAAATTGACATGAGATGTAGAGAAAGAGAGAGAGATTGGGATTGGAAGCCTAAACCTTTGAAAACATTTTTGGCAATCTCTGGAAGCCTAACATTAAAATGGTAGCTGAGCCACATGGACCTTCTGTGAACCGCCATACTTAAGAATCACTTGGGATCAATCCATCTGAAGGAAGAGTGCAATCTGCACAAGACAGGCTTTAAAAAACTGCCAAGATCACGACCAGTGTGTAGGATCAAATTAGAGAATCACAAAGAGAAAACCATGTAAATTTGCAAGGAAGGGCATGCAATTAGTGTTACTGTGCAGCTGGGCTAGGCATTGGTGAAAATACCCCTCCATTTTTTTTCCAATTCAGTGGCACAAGACTAAAAAAGCTCTCTAGAGCTTCTGCCAGATGACTCCTTCCCCATACAAATTGCAGCCCTATGCAAAGCATGGTAGAGTTACAGCTGCCATTACACAGGTGTGCACGCACACACGTTGCCAATGATCACGGCTTGCAGTATCAGTGGGTTCTACCATGCATTCTGTACCTCAACATGTTTCCCCATATTATGATGAGATCGTGTGACTCTCACTTTTCGCAGTAGCTGAGAACACAGCAGAGAATCCCCTAGTGCTCAGCAGTATGGAAAATGGGGCTTCCCAGCTGCTTGTCATTTTCAGAAAAAGTCTGGTCAGTTTCAACAGTGGGGTTCCCCCTTTGCCTGCCTTAGTTTCTGTTCCCTTTCATTCAATAAGCTAAAGCTGAAATGTGTGTGCAAAATCTGAACCATGAGGATTTAAATGGAAGGTGCTTGTTGGACACTACTGCACAGCTGCGATAGAGCAATTGCCTTCCTTTTTGCTTAAGCACAATTCTGTTGAGGACATTTCGGCTGCACAATCATAGGAAGGCAATTTCTGGACCAGAAATTTATACCAGAGAAACACCACTGGGCATGTGATTGGAGGCACTGTTGGAGGCCTCATTTGTACTTTTATTCTGTGCCTAGTGGTTTAATTTTGGAACAACTTTTTTCTGGTCCCTATTGATTTTATATCTTGTATCTGTATGATTGTAATGTATTTTTATAGCCAATATGTGCCTCACTGTGTTTGACCTCTGGAGAAGGCCTATGCAGGCCGAAGCACGTCAGGTCATCAGTCCTTGTGTGTTATAATTGGATATTTGTGCATGAGGTATGATTGGGCCCTTATATATAATTTTAAAACCTTTGTTTAATAAATACATGTATCTTTTTATAAATTTCATATATTAAGCTTTTATTGCTGGCCCTCTTTTGCATTTGACTAACCTTTTTTAGGTTCCGATAAATAATATGGAGCCAGAACATATAAAAAGGGTCATACAAAGGCTGTTTTAAACTAGTCCCTGTCTCTGTAAATCCAGCTATGAATGCTGAGCTGGGCCTGTGAAGAGTAGGTGATTTTCTACATACTAGCACAGTTCTGGTCTTTGCTGTTGATTATTTTATCCACAAAATTTACATCCTGCCTTTCTGTCCAATTGGCCACCAAGGTGCCTTAAATTAAGAATGGTGCAATATGGTTCTTCAGACCCACTCCAGTCATCATCATAGCTGCAGAACTCCATACCAATTGAAGTTTCTAAACACTGTTCAAGGGCAGCCCCCACACAGAGCACATGGCATTCTCCTAATCTAGATGTCAAAAAGGCTTGCACCACAAGGGAAAGGCAGAAAGCTACTACTTCACAAAGTACCTAAATTACTTATGAGAATTGCTCTCAAAAGAAGTGATTGAAACATCATAACTTAGGCTAGTTCATTAATGCTGCTGGGCTCAGACTCCTGGGTTGTATTGCTGCTGCCACCATGCCCACTGCAGCTCCCAGTGGCCTCTGCAGAATCATGGTAAGTGTGTTATCTATGCATGTCCTGATAATACTTATCGACTTTTAGAGGAATTTTAGAGACACCCCCCCCCCCATTTTTTTAACATTTCATTTTTTCCCCTGCAAACCTTGGGAGTCCCCCAAGTTTGCAGGGAAATCTGTTTTAATGTCACTGTGGCCCCAATTTGCAGATCTAGATATTTGCAGATAGGCCCCAACTTCACTGATAGATAGATGAGTAAATGAAACATGCATGTTTAGTGACTGTGATGGCAACATGAGGAACAGGTTCTTTGTAGGGATTCCAAGCACATCCAGTTCACCATTGTGAGAAAGAGGATCTTGGACTAGATGGTTTTATCAAGCTATGCTTTTCTTGTATTTCTAATGCAAAGGGCATCCATCAAATATAACTGCTACTGCAGATCAGCTTCTGGCTAGCTGCAGAGTCTTCAGCTGTCAACTAACACAAAGTATCTTCAAATCCAGAAAATATTTACAGGGGAGAACAAGACGAATTCATCCCAGCACTTCTGTATGTTGACCAATAGATACAGAAATACATGGGATTTGGGCAGGACGATATTCCCCTAAACTGTGACATGTACTTAATTAATGTAGGAGAAACATAAATTCAAAGTAACTTCTTTGCTTGCCTGCATGGTGAAATATGAATTCAATTGTTACATGACTTTTCTTGTACTGGTTGCTACCTTTTTCTTTTCTTTGCTCTCTCCAGTTATACAGCCTAACAGTTGCCAAGCCATCAAATGGCCAGAAATGAAAAGGAAGCTTTCTCCCAAGGTAGCAGTAGTGTTTTCCCTCACCTTCACCTCCTGCAGTGTCTTTCTTAAGAGGCTCAGCCTGGCAGAGTTTTTATTTTACTGAAGAACTTAGCAAAGAGTGTGCAATAGCTACTCCCGCTTCTCTCACTGTCTGGCCTCTGAAACAGGAATGAAAATACCTCTTTACTTGCATTTGAGAACTGGTCTGGCAAACACTACCTAATGAACTTTGTTCCCACTTATTTTGTCTATATTGTGACAGATCAGTCTACAGGGGAACATGAATTTAAATTATGGTGCAGCTATGCTCCCTGGCTATGACTAATGATTGTGTGCACACATGAAACATTCTGTTGGATGACCCTGTGGCCTGAAACAGGAGACTGCACATAGAAGGCAGAAGCAAAGAAGGTCAACTTTTATGTTTCCTGAGATGAGGGAAAGAACAAAGATGTGTTACATAACTAAACAATGAAAGACTCTTGAAAGCCCAAAATACACCCAACAGAAGCGTGTAAAGAAACTCCCCTGAGTTTCTGCATGAGTCCCTGTTCTGGCTTTGCCTCATCACAGTCAGCTTCTTCTGGAAGTGATAGGTTTTGTTATGTGTCGGCACTGGTGTGATAGAAACATCTTGTCATTTCTAGTGTACTGATACAACAGAAATATTCACCCTCAGGAGGCTGTCTGATATTTCTCTGTATCAGTACCCTAGAAGCATGCCCTGTGTAACAAATTTCCTTGCACTATCAAAGAAGCTACCAAACATGAGGCAGCTCATCATTCAGTTTTTTTATACAGTTGACTAATGGTCAGCTCAGTAAGCCATAAGGTAAATGTTGCCTAGGTGGGAAATGCAGGAGGATAGCCTAATACTTACCTCCATAATATAGTTGTTCCAAAATAATGTGTGTCTGGCTTGTGTATAAGCATACACTTTATACTAAGAGGAATGATCTAACAACCCTTGGAGATATAGACTCCTATGGCCAGGCCAGGAGCAAGCCAATGTGATCCACTCCTTGCTTTGCCCCACTGTAACCCATTCCATCCATCCTAGTTGGCTTCCTCTTAGAAAAAGAGAGCACTGGCCTACAGTCTGAGATATTCTCATGCCCATGGGACTTGTTTTCTCTGCAGGCCCATGGCCGTTTCACGATGCAAAAATGGCAGCAACCTGGGGAGAGGAGCTCCCTGTAGCTGCCATCTGGCTATGGGGAAAGTGAATTGTGTTGGGACATTCCAACCTCACATGATATAGGCATCATAGGGATATTTGTTTTCATGTAACATATTTGCAACTTGGATTTGGCAAGTAAATTTGTTAGCATGCTACCACAGGAGCTGCAATTCTGAGCATGTCCCGTCCCAGACTGCCAAAGAGTCTATTTGAATTGAAAGGTGCATTTATCTCTCTTTATGTAATGTCAGATACTATGCGTTGGCTCTGACAGTCAGCAGAAAGCGCTGACAGCTGCAGAATCTCTCCCTTCCCTTCCCCCAGCATTTCATTCTGACCCTGAGAAAGTTTATTCATGGGGTTGCAGGACTGATGTGGACTAATAGCCAGCAGTATTGGAGGCTGCAGCAGGGAAGGGGAATGAGACAAAATTTCTACCTTATCTGTCAGCAGAACTCTACCCTTTCCCAGGGCTGGAAAAAGACTGCTGACAGGTGGGGAACGTGGAAAGATCTGGGATCCAACCCAATGGTTTTCTCCAAAGGTGGGATAGCATTTCTGAGGTGTAAGGATAAACTCTGTAGATAGTTTGCAGAATTCATAAAAGTTCCAATTCTCTCTGAAGGTCTGCTGCTTTAATTTAACACCTGTTTTGCAAGTAGTAGTAAAGCAAAAGGCATTGTCTGAGACCAGACATTTCCTTCTCTTAAAAGCCTTCCACCGATACATGCTCCATAAGACACTTACTATTGAGTGCCTCCTGGAGGACACCCCATTCCTGCGCCTCAGTGCCATTAACTGTCACTGCTTCCTGAGTGGTTGGTTGCCTTGCCTGTTGCAGTCTATTATGCCCACCAGAGGGCTCCCTTCCCCCTCTTCTTTAGCTCCTTTTAAGCTATGAGTTAGTGGGAGAATCTATTCTTTCTGAAAAGAGAATTTTTTTAAAAGGCACGGGTTTGTTAAATAAGGATTATTTACAGGACGTGTAGTCCCAGAGCAACTAGGAAGTGACAAGGCATTGTTATGATATCACAGCCTTCCAGACAGGTATATTAAAAACACTTTGAGATTGAGAGACCAAATGTAGACAAGTAGCATTTAGTATGTGAATTGTAATAGCATTTCAAGTTTAAAATGTTGCTAAAAATCATCTCTTGAAAGTAACCAGAAGTATGGGGTAAACATGGTGAGAAAAACCCTCACTGATTAACCTGAGGTCAGCTTGAATAAGTGAACTAATTTTCTAGCTGCCCTAGCCTGGCTGACTCAAGCTAGCCTGATTTCATCAGAAGATAATCAGGGGCCCTTTATGCACTGACAGTTTACAGCAGAGAATCCAAGCAGTCATGCCTTTAAGCTTGACTTCAGATTTATGTGCCTGCCTTATGTATTTACTGTTGGAAATGTATGAGTTGCAAGGTCTAGATTCCAGCCATTATAGGGTTAACCTGTGTACCTCCTGTGCTATTGTTTAGACTGACCTGGAAGGGAAACCTGGCAGACAGCCAATGCAAGCAAAGCCCGCGAAAGGTAATAGTATTGATTGGTTAATGTATTCAGGTGATTTCCATCTAGGGGCCAAGAAGAAGGTAATTCTCCATTGTTATGTGACCATGTGTTTGTAGCTGTAAGCATGTAACGATGTAGGTCTAGATAGCTCTTTTGTTTGTAGGTTTCCTGTGTACCTTTTACCCATTGAAATAAAGCTTTTTACAAAGAAAGAAAGATCCATTGTTACAACTTGACAGCACTCACCACTACCAATTTTCTAGCCACATGGAATATATGAATCTGAGCTACAAATGAACAAACAAACACAAAGCACGTACCTATTTCTAATCTGGATAATTTCTACATTGGAAAACATTTGGGCTGTGATCACACCCACTCAATAATCCACTTTTAATGCATTTTCCAACTGGATTTTTACCGTGTGAACTAGCAAAATCCAGTTTGAAAGTGCATTGAAAATTGATTATTGAGTGGGTGTGATCACAACCATAAACCTCTTATTGTGGTTATTACAACATCCCACAACCAATGCTCCCTCTAAGCTGTGGTGTCTTGTGAGCAAAAACTCTACTTTGTGAGCCACTGGCATTAAAGTTGTGAGTGAGCGATTTGGCTCTGGAGCCATCCTTCCTGGGCTAAGACAAAAATGTGTGAGCAAGAGGCTAAAAAACGGTGGGCTAGCTCACACTAACTCAGCTTAGAGGGAACACTGCCCACAACTGAAACCAATTACTTCATTTGGTAGGGCTTTCTTTTTCTGTTTTCTCCACAAACTGCCAAATGTCTACTGCCAGAATTTCCAGTTCTTCAAAGGCTACAAAATGGTCACCTCATGGCATGCAGTTGTATGAGACAATACTGACATACTTTGTTTGTAGCCATGATTGAGGAAAGTGTAAGAAATCATTGGGAAAAGAAGTGATTCCTGTGGGAACAAGTAGAGGGAGCTTGCAAGGCAATCAGGAGATAGTCCGTTGTTATAAGGCTACCTTCTAATACTTCTAAATATATGCCCCAGAGAGCCTTGTGCTCCATGGATTGCCACTTGCTGGTTAGCCCCAGCCTGAGGGATGTTCACTTAGCCTCAACCAGAGCCAGGGCTTTTTCTGTCCTGGTCCTGATCTGGTGAAACATGCTCCCGATTGAGATCAGGGCCCTGCAAGACCTAGTACAGTTATGCAGGGCCTGCAAAACGGAGCTGTTTCACCAGGCCTTTGGGTGAGGCAGTGGGCATCCATTTATTGGCTATTGATAGACTGCTACTGATCTCTATGGTTCTGCTGCAGCCCAATTATTCCCAGTTTAGGATTACTGAATATGTAATTGCTACTGTGCCCATCTTTTAACTGTTTTAAGTGTTTTTATTGGTTGATATTTATTTTTAATCACTTATTGATTGTAAATTATTGTTGTAACCTGCCCTGAGCCCATTTGTGGGCAGGGTGGGATGTAAATCTAAATAAATAAATCCTATTCAAGTGTATTCAGTGGGGCTTTCTCCCAGGAGAGAGTTCTTAAGATGGCACTTTAAGAGTGGATTCAACTGCACTACAGATTCATTAGACTTCTAGTAGAAGCACTGAGTATATACAGAAGAAGAAGGAAAGAAACTATTAATATTTCAGGTATTGGCTGCTGTAAATTAGTCTTCGCCACCCAATAAATAAAGGCCATCTAAAATGGGTTACAGGACTGTCTCCTAATAAGACTTGCTTATTGCAACACTTTCAGAAAGACATTTACATTTTCTGAATCACCAGGGTTTTTGAAATATTGACTCTTTCACCAATCAAGTGAGGGCTTGTGGCTACTCCACCCAGCCCCAGAGCTCGTTCTAATCTTTGCTTCTATCAATAGTTGGGTTTTTTTAAAAAAAAAAAATGTTAGAATACTAGGTGTCTTTGCAGAGGTTGTTTGGGGCTGGAGTGTGCCGGAGCACCCTGCCCCCAGCTCCCTGCCCCATGCTCCTGCCTTCCCCCCTGAGCCTCTCCGCTTTTGCGGAGTGACAGATTTTTTTTAAATCCCTGGCTTCCCTGCCCAAGCTCCTTCAGTTGCCCTGCAGCCTAGAGAAGCTGGGACCTTGGCACCCTCCCCGTTTCCAGCCAGCCTGGCGTGGCAGGTTGGCTGGAGACAGGGAGTGAATGGAGGCAGACATGCCTGCCTTCCCCCTGAGCCTCTCTGCTTTTGTGGAGAGACTGGGGGGGTTAAATTCCTGGCTTCCCTGCTGGAGCTCCTCCAGGTGCCCTGTGGCTGCGGGGCACCTGGAGGAGATCGAGCAGGCAAGGCAGGCACGAATCCCCACCTCCTCTTCTCCAGAGAGCTTGCTGCAGTGCGGGGGAGGGGATTTAAATCCCTGGCTTCCCTGCCTGAGCTCCTCCAGGTGCCCTGCAGCTGTGGGGCACCTGGAGGAGACCAAGCAGCCAAGCCAGGCATGTCTCCCCACCACCTCTTCAATCCATGATTCAAGCCCCTTTCAGGCTTGTCTCTCTCCCTCCCCCTGCCCACGGGAGCCCAGGGCAAGGCTGAAAGAGGCTTGAATATAAGAGATCCAAGTCCCTTTTAGCCTTCTGTCTCCCTCCAAGCCCATGGGAGCTGATGGCAAAGCTGAAAGGGGCTTGAATCTAAGAGATCCAAGCCCCTTTCAGCCTTTTCCTTCCCCCTCCAAGCCCACAGGAGCCCAGGACAAGGCTGAAAGGGGCTTGAATCTAAGTGATCCAAGCCCCTTTCAGCCTTCTCCCCCCAAGCCACAGCAGAGCTAAGTGTAATGGAACAGTCTGCTCTTCCCTTAATATCTGTGTGATTTAGTTTGGTCCTCTTGGAGCTCTTGCTTCACTTTCGTTTTTATATGCTGAATGGACCTGAGAACGAGTGGCTGAGTGAGTACTCTAGCCTGGGAACTCACAGCCGAAGGGGACGTTTCAAATGTAAGCCTTCAAGTTCCTTTTTAACTGCTGGTGGGGGAATTTAGAACTTGGGGAAAGCAAACATACACAGAGGCTTTCATTTTCTTTCCATTTCCATTTTTTTCTTCCCCTTTCTTTCCAGTTCTTTGCTCCCTTTCTTTTCCTTTCCCCCATTTCTTTCCCTTTCCTTCCTTCCTTCCCTTTCTTTCTGTCCCTTTCTTTACATTTTTTTCTTTTCCCTTCCTTCCTTCTCTCTCTATCTCTCTGTCTCTCTTTCAGCTAATGAGTTAGGCTATAACCAGCTGAAATAAAGGTTAACAGTCAATAAACACAAAATGTGCCAAACAAAGCTTGAGTCCAGTGGCACCTTTAAGACCAACAGAGTTTAATTCTGGGTCTAAGCTTTCATGTGAATAAACTTTGTTGGTCTTAAAGGTGCCACTGAACTCAAACTTTGTTCTGTTGCACTGGAACAGATATTCTTAAGTATCACTGCTAATGAAACATTGAGCTACTACCCTACCTTAAGCATGTGTGGACAGGAGGTGTTGGGTGTACCCAAATAATTTGTTCAAGTAACTTTGTGAAGTCTTTTGTACAGTGTAACCCTATTGCCTGTGTAAAAGAGCCCTCTTGAAAAATTCTAGTTTGCATAGATTCAGGTGGGTAGCCGTATTGGTCTGAAGCAATAGAAGTTTGTGTCCAGTGGCACCTTTAAGACCAACAAAGTTTAATTCTGGGTATAAGCTTTCATGTTCATGCACTCATTTTCAGATACATTGAAACAGAGTCAACCATTACATGTAGGTAGCAAGTGAGGAGGATGTTGCCCATATCTGTAGACTTCTGCAAACGTGGTAACTGTAGCCTCTGTTCATAATTGGGTCACTGGTCACTTCTTCAGCTATGAAGTATCTGTAGAAGAGAGCAGTGGCTCACAAAAGCTGATCCCCGCTACAAATTTTCTTTGTGCTTTTGTGGTTTTGAAGCAGTTTTTCTCCAGGTAGGCTCACCAGTTCTGAGTTGGGAAATACCTGGAGATTTTTGGGGTGGAGCCTGGGCTGTGGGTGTTGCCTTCTGACACACTTCTGGTGATGTCAGGGGGTGTGGCATATGCAAATAAGTTATGCTAAAGAGTTATGTTAATGAGATCCTGCACCTCTATTTCTACAAAATGACCCATGTCTTTGTATTTTCAAGTTCCTATGCTATTGTTCAAATATCTCTTCTCATAATTTATTATACTTCATACTGTGCATTATGTTTCATTCCATCTACACTGGCTTCAAATTTGCTTCCAGACCCAATTCAAGATGCCGTTATTGATCTTTAAAGCCTTTATGGTTTGTGACCACGATACCTTAAGGAATGCCTACTCTCATATGAATCTACTCAGCCATTTCAGTCATCAAACACTTTAAGTGTCGTTGTAGTCTGCAGCTAGATGGATAGCAACCCAAGAAGGCCTTCCTGCTTGTGGCACAAAACTGTATAATTGCCTCCTTGGGGAGATTCGTCTGACCTTCTTAATTATTTTACATCAGCAGGTATCAATACCTTTTGTTTAATTAGCATTCTCTTATAGACCCTTCTGCCTGATTATGTTTTTAATTGTTTATATAAAGTAAAGGTTTCCCTTACTTGAAAGCTAGTCGAATCCGACTCTATGGGGCAGTGCTCATCTCCATTTCCAAGCTGAAGAGCCAGCGCCGTCCAAAGACATTTCAATAGTCATGTGGCCAGTCTGACTAAATGCCAAGGTGCATGGAATGCTGTTACCTTCCCACTGAAGCAGTACCTATTTATCCACTTGCAATTTCTTGCTTTCAAACTGCTAGGTTGGCAGGAGCTGGGGCCAGAGACGGGAGCTCACTCCATTACGTGGCACTAAGGTCTTGAACTGCTGAACTACAGTCTGCAGCTCAGCGTCTCAACCTCTGAGCCACCATGGCCCCTAATTGTTTATATAAAATGTATTAATTTGTTTTTTATTTTTAATTTTTTTGTTGCATTGAAAGCCTTAATTGAGAGAAAAGAGGGGACAAAATCTTTTAAATAAATGAAATAAATACACACTTGTTTACTTCATTTATACCTTGCTCTTCTCCCCAGTATGGACTGGAAGTGGCTTATATTGTTCTCCTCTCCTCCATTTTATCCCCACAACAATACTACAAGGTAAGTTAGGCTGAGTGTGACTGGCTCGAGGTCACCTAGCAAACTTCGATGGCAGAGGATTTGTACCTGGGTCACCCAGGTCCTATTCAGACACTCTAAACACTTCACCATGTTTGGAATATTTTTTGAAGTGTGTTAAAATTAACCAAAGTGATTGCCTGGGCTATCTAGATAAATTTGGATGGGGGCATTTAAATAAACATCTGCCATAGAGCAGGGCAAGTTATCACACATCCTTTCCACATTCCTAGTTTCTAAGCTGTTACGTGCACATGATTGACCGCCCAACAACAGATATAGCTGGGTGTCATCCACATATTGATGACAGCCAAGCCCTTGCCTCTAGATAAGGGGGCACATATAGATGTTAAATAACATTGGGGAAAGTCAAGTGATCTCTCTCAACAGTTAAAAACACCACTTAGTAGAACAAAACATCTACTTTCTTGTGACAAAATATCTAGTGTTTATAGTTACATTAAGTTTCCCTCATTCCTTTTGCCTTTTTACTGGCCAGACTAAAAACTAAAACCTCTCTGACAATCTGACTTGACCATTTCCCCTGAAAAGTGAAATAAAACAGTTTCTGTGTTGTGAATTAATATCAGCCTCTTGTATGGTGTAATCAGACATATACCAAGAAAGGTTTTCTTGGTTTGTTGGCATCCTAGGCCTATATACATTTTAAACTGGGTGAGGGGTGTTAGACAAAAGAAGAAGAAGGAAAAGTAGCCACTTGGCTAAAAAAGAAATCCTCCCACTGTGCATAAAATGGATTTGTCTGAATACTGGAGTAAATTCAACAAATACTTTCAGTGTGTTAACTCTTCACATCTGTGGGCTATGCTTATGTTGGCTGGCAACTTGAATGCATGCACTGGGGTTTCAATGAAGAACTTTTCCTTAAAAACTTTGGTGACCAAAGAAAGAAAATCAAAGAACATCAATATAAATGGAGCGGAGGGGGGGGGATTAGCTTCCCTAATGGCTAATAATGGTTTGAAGATTGTCAATAGTTGCCCCCAAATTGATAACTGTGGGGATTATACATGTGTAAACTACTGCAGAGCCAGCATTATTGATTATTTTGTTGTTTCCTTGGAATTGTTTTGCTTAATTAAAGTTTTTGGAAAAAACTGAATATCTGCAGGGTTACCATCTCCTGTTAGAAATGGTCCTTGTGCTCCCAGGTAAAGCTGATTATCCATCTCAAGAGTCCTTGTAGTTTGGACAAACTCATGGTAAACTTAGACCTTTGTCCTGGAGACAAGAAGCCTGAAGAATTAGGAACCCATTCCAAAGCAATTTACCTGAAGACCTTGATCTCTACTTGCACTAACACCTCAGAGCTTTTAGACATTTAAAAGGATTTGATAGGTTTATTTTAACCAATATATACATCTTAATATTTGGCTAAAAATTCTTTTGGTGTTATTTCGGCGATAGTCTGGTTGCTTTAGGCAGTATTGGGGAGAGCTGTCAGCACAAGCATCCTACTCCATTTGCGTGACACCCCACCCCCGTTTCTGTGTTTATTTCTGGTTTTACTGGAAAAGTTGTGGCTCCTGTATACAAAGGCTTTGCTCCCTTTAGTGCCAATTGCTAATTAGTAATCATAATTCCCCATGTCAATAACATTGAGGCCGGGGCGGGAATCACAGCATGCTAAAATGGCGGACGATAACATCACATATACGATAGAAGACGCTGACATCTTGACTCCCCTCTCAAAAATGGACCTCATAGAAATGGAGGATCAAATCCTCCTAAAACTAAGCACCCTATTAAAGCCGGTCCAGGACCAATTGGGAGATATCAAATCTAATATAACAGAAACTAAGAAAAAAGCTGAATGAGCTTTAACACTGGCTGAGACTGTCCAAGAAGAAACGCTTCAACTACAAAAAGAAAATGACTCTCTGAATAATAAAATCTTAACCCTTGGTATGGAAATACGTAAAAATAATATCAAATTTAGGGGTTTTCCGGAAAAAATAGACACAGAAGAAGACCTTAACAATTTTATGGCAGGTTGGCTGGCTGAGATTTTTCAACTAGGGGAAGACATGGTTCCAGTGATTGCTAAAGCTTACCACATAGGCTCCCCTAAGAACCCAAATAGAAAAGGTCCTAGAGACATAATCAGCTCTGGACTATAAAGGATCTCAAATGCTGCAAGAGAAGTGGGCTTTTTTGAATATAAAGAACATAAAATTGAAGTTTTTCTAGATCTACCACCGGAGGCCATCAGTAAAAGAAGGGAGTTACATCCAGTCATCTCCAAACTTCAAGACGCAAGAGTGAAATACAAATGGATGGGTGCTGCTAACTTGCATTTGATTTATAAAGGAGAAAAACTTCAAGCAAATAATCTCAAAGCTGGTCTCAAGCTTCTAGAGAAATTGGGACTGAAAACTCTTGAAGACCCAAACAAAAATCAATACAAAAGAAAGCTTCATTTTACTGCCACTCCTCCCAAAGAAAGTAAAATTCCTAGCATCCATCACAAGAAGACACATTGACTGATAGATTCTAAATATGGTAAAAGACAACCAGTAAACATTAGTTTTTTATTTCTACTTTTGTGCAAAATCTTTGTAAAACAATTGTGGTATTTTAAATATTTCTAGAAGGCATTCTAAAAATAGAAGGGGAAGGATAAAAATTATGCTTTATTACTATGTTATGTGACCAGACCATACAGAAAGAAGTAGTTTTGGGGAGAGGGGAAATGCTGTTATTCTACATTTACTAAGGTAGTACCTGGTTAGGAGATAGGAATTTTTCCTGTCACCTCATAGTTTTCTACGAGAGTTCCTAGGTTGTTGTTGTTGTTCAGTCGCACAGTCGAGTCCGACTCTTTGCGACCCCATGGACCAGATTACGCCAGGCCCTCCTGTCTTCCGCTGTCCGCTGAAGTCTGCTCAATTTCATGTTCGTTGCATCGATGACACTGTCTAACCATCTCATCCTTTGCCGTCCCCTTCTTCTTTGACCTTCAATCTTTCCCAGCATCAGGGTCTTCTCCAGTGAATGCTCCCTTCTCATTTGGTGGCCAAAGTATTTGAGCTTCAGCTTCAGGATCTGGCCTTCCAGGGAACAGTCAGGGTTGATTTCTTTTAGGATTGACTGATTTGATCTCCTCGCAGTCCAAGGGACTCTCAAGAGTCTTCTCCAGCACCATAGTTCAAAAGAATCTATTCTTCGGCGCTCGGCCTTCCTTATAGTCCAACTCTCGCAGCCATACATTACTATGGGGAATACCATTGCTTTGACCATGCGGACTTTTGTTGGCAAGGTGATGTCTCTGCTTTTTATCATGCTGTTTAGGTTTGCCATTGCTTTCCTCCCAAGGAGCAGGCGTCTTTTAATTTCATGGCTGCAGTCACCATCTGCAGTGATCTGGGATCCTAGGAACGTGAAGTCTGTCACTACTTCTACGACTTCCCCTTCTATTTTCCAAGGAGTGATGGGGCCAGATGCCATGATCTTAGTTTTTTTGATGTTGAGCTTCAAGCCCACTTTTGCGCTCTCCTCTTTCACCCTGAGCAAGAGGCTCTTTAGGTCCTCTTCACTTTCTGCCATCAGAGTGGTATCGTCTGCATATCTGAGGTTATTGATCTTTTCCCCAGCAATCTTAACTCCCGCTTGTGATTCATCCAGGCCAGCATTTCGCATGATGTACTCGGCATATAAATTAAATAAGCAAGGTGACAATATACATCCTTGTCGTACTCCTTTTCCTATGCTAAACCAATCAGTTGTTCCATATCCGGTTCTAACTGTTGCTTCTTGACCCTTATACAGGTTTCTCAGGAGACAGGTGAGGTGGTCCGGTACTCCCATCTCTTTAAGAACCTGCCATAATTTATTGTGATCCACACAATCAAAGGCTTTAGCATAGTCAATGAAGCAGAAGTAGATGTTTTTCTGGTACTCTCTTGCTTTCTCCATAGTCCAGCGAATGTTGGCAATTTGATCTCTAGTTCCTCTACCTCTTCGAAACCCAGCTTGTACTTCTGGCAGTTCTCTATCCACGTACTGTTGTAGCCTAGCTTGTAGGATTTTGAGCATGACCTTGCTAGCGTGTGAAATGAGTGCAATTGTGCGATAGTTTGAACATTCCTTGACATTGCCCTTCTTTGGGATTGGAATATACACTGACCTTTTCCAATCCTGTGGCCACTGTTGTGTTTTCCAGATTTGTTGGCAAATTGAGTGCAGCACTTTAACAGCATCTTCTTTTAAGACTTTGAATAACTCAGCTGGGATACCATCACCTCCACTAGCTTTGTTGTTAGTAATGCTTTCTAAGGCCCATTTAACTTCGCTTTCCATGATGTCTGGCTCGAGGTCAGTGATTATACCATCGTGGTTGTCAAGGACATCGAGGTCCTTCTTGTATAGTTCTTCTGTGTATTCTTGCCACCTTTTTCTAATCTCTTCTGCTTCTGTTAGGTCCCTACCATTTTTGTCCTTTATCATGGCCAGTTTTGCATGGAACGTTCCCTTGATTTCTCCAATTTTCTTGAAGAGATCTCTAGTCCTTCCTAATCTATTGTTTTCCTCTATTACTTTGCACTGTTCATTCAGGAAAGCTTCCTTATCTCTCCTTGCTGTTCTCTGGAAATCTGCATTCAGTTGGGCAAATCTTTCCTTTTCCCCGTTGCCTTTAGCTTTCCTTCTTTCCTCTGCTATGTGTAAAGCCTCATCAGACAGCCACTTTGCTTTTTTGCATTTCTTTTTCTTTGGGATGGCGGTGATTGCTGCCTCCTTTACAATGTCACGGACCTCTGTCCATAGTTCTTCGGGCACTCTGTCTATCAAATCTAGTCCCTTAAACCTATTCTTCACCTCTACTGTATATTCATCGGGGATGCGATCTAGGTCAAATCTGAATGGCCTTGTGGTTTTCCCAACTTTCTTCAATTTAAGTCTGAATTTTGCAATGAGTAGCTCATGATCTGAGCCACAGTCAGCTCCAGGTCTTGTTTTTACTGACTGGATAGAGCTTCTCCATCTTTGACTGCAAATTATATAGTCAATCTGATTTCGGTGTTGCCCATCTGGTGATGTCCATGTGTAGAGACGCCTCTTAGGTTGTTGGAAAAGGGTGTTTGCTATGACCAGCGTGTTCTCTTGACAAAACTCTGTTAGCCTTTGCCCTGCTTCATTTTGTTCTCCAAGGCCAAACTTGTCTGTTATTCTGGTTACCTTTTTATTTCCTACTTTAGCATTCCAGTCCCCTATGATGATGAGGACATCATTTTTTGGTGTTAGTTCTATGAGCTGTTGTACGTCTTCATAGAACTGGTCCACTTCAGCCTCTTCTGCAGCAGTGGTTGGGGCATAGACTTGGATTACTGTGATATTGAATGGTTTGCCTTGGATTCGGACCGAGATCATTCTGTCATTTTTGAGATTGTATCCCAATACTGCCTTTCTCACTCTCTTGTTGAGTATAAAGGCCACACCATTTTTCTACGGGATTCCTGGCCACAGTAGTAGATATAATGGTCTTCTGAGTTAAATTCGCCCATTCCTGTCCACTTTAGTTCACTGACTCCCAAGATGTCAATGTTCATTCTTGCCATCTCATTTTTGACCACGTCAAGCTTACCTTGATTCATAGACCTTACATTCCAGGTTCCTATGGAGTATTGTTCTTTGCAGCATCGAACTTTCCTTTCACCATCAGACACATCCACAACTGAGCGTCCTTTCGGCTTTGGCCCAGCCGCTTCACTCTTTCTGGGGTTACTCGTACTTGCCCTCTGCTCTTCCTCAGTAGCATATTGGACACCTTCCAACCTGAGGGGCTCATCTTCCGGCGTCATATCTTTTAGCCTTTTGTTACTGTCCATGGGGTTTTCTTGGCAAAGATACTGGAGTGGGTTGCCATTTCCTTCTCCAGAGGATCACGCTTGGTCTGAGTTCTCTGCTGTGGCCTGTCCGTCCTGGGTGGCCCTCCACGGCATAGCCCACAGCCTCATCGAACCACGCAAGCCCCCTCGCCACGACAAGGCAGTGATCCATGAGGGAGGAGTTCCTAGGTACTTCGTTATTAGTTTTAGTTTAGGTTATAAGAGTTACTTCAAATTCCAACTTTTGAGGATACAGGAAAAAGGATTATTAATATAAACACTACTTTGTTAAAATAAGTTAAGAAATACAAATATTAAAAAGCAGGCAGCTTCAATAACATTTGATTCAGGATTGGTTACAATTTATATATTAAAACTTATTTTTTATTCTCTGTGACAACAAATAACATATTCTAAACATGTCTAAGTTTAAAGTTTTAACTCTGAATGTAAGAGGAATTAAGAGAAAAAGAGTGTATAATAATCTCATGAAACTAAAACCGGACATCTTGTTTCTTCAAGAGACGCACCAAAAACACCCAGGAAAAAAAAATCTTTACTACTACCTGGTTCACCACACAACTACAAGCTTGTGGGAACTCAAAATCTAGAGGGGTAGCAATCATGCTTTCTAGAAATGTAAATTTTAAAATTTATGATGTGTTAAAAGACCCTAACAGTAGATTTATTTTTGTAAAAGGTGTTCTGAATGACAAAATGTTGACTGTTGGCTCTGTATATGCCCCAAACTGTGATCAATTTAATTTTTTATCTGAAACCTTTCAGCTACTACTTTAAAGAAGGTGATGTCTTGCTAGGGGGTGATCTAAACTACATTGTCAATCAAGATCTGGATAGGACATTTTTTAAAAAATCTTCAAAACAAGGTAAGGGTTCAAAGTCTGTTAAACATGATTTAAGTAATCTTTTACAAGAGCACGCATTAATTGATATATGGAGACACCAACATCCTCTAGAAAGGAATTTTACATATTATTCCAATACAATATCCACACCAGAACTGATTACTTGCTGGTATCACATTCTCTACAAAGTCAAATTATTTCTTTGCAGATTGGAGAAGAACTTTGGACAGATCATTCTTGGGTTGCTTGTAATTGGACAAGCTTAGAACAGAAACAACCTTCTAGACTTTGAAGCTTAGATAACAGTTTATTGGAAGATCAAAGCATTAGAGAAGACATAGAACACAAAATTAAACTTTATTTTCAAGAAAACAATGCAGAAGTTTCTTCACCCCTGATTTTGTGGGACGTGATGAAACCTGTCATCAGAGGTGAATTGATCACGAAGTCATCCTATAAATGGAAACAGAAAAAAGAAATTAGATAAGCATTATTGGAAAAAATAAATACTCTAGGAAAAAAACATAAAGCTACTTGCGGTAAAAAGACATATAAACAACTGCTAATAGAAAGATGTAAACTTGAAGTCTTAGACACTGACAAAATACAAAAAGACCTACTTTATTTAAAACAGGAATCCTGGTACTATAATGCTAAGAATTTAAATATACTGAACAAGAGGGTAAACACCAAAAAAAATGATAGGAGTATTCACTTAATAAAAGACAAAAATGGCACATTACACTCCAAAACAGATCAGATCCTTAAAACCTTTGTTGATTACTATTGTAAATTATATAGGACCCAAAATGTGTCCCAATCATCCATAAAGGAGCTTTTTAAAACCAATATGCCTAAAAAATTAAATCCTGAACATAATTCCTTCTTAGATAATGACTACTCGAAGCAAGAAATTCTAGATGCAATTAAAAAATTGAAAGTTCATAAGGCCCCTGGACCAGATGGCTTTTCATCTTTTTTCTATAAAATTTTTTCCACATCTCTTGTAGATCCCTTACAAAATGCCTGCAATTTATTCTTAAAAATGGGCACCTTCCCCCATCCTGGTCTCATGCAACAATTGTAGTCATCGCCAAACAACAAAAAGACAAATTACTACTGGCTTCTTACAGACCTATATATACAGATTTCAAAATTTTTACTTCTATATTAGCTCAACATTTAAATCAGATAATAATAGACTATATAAACCCTGATCAGGCTGGTTTTATTCCAGGAAGAGACCTAATTGATAACACTTACAAAGCTTTTAACATATTGCAATATGCCCCCCAAAATAAAAAAGAAATGATTATGCTTTCATTCAATGTGGAGAAAGCCCTTGATTCAATTGAGCTCCCATTTTTAAAATCAATATTAGAAAATATTAAGTTTGGTCACAAATTTTTAAAAGCTATACAGGCTATTTACGAACAACCCCAGGCTTCGATTAAAATAAATAATAGTTTATCCAACAGTTTTATTCTTGAACGGGGAACGAAGCAGGGATGCCCTCTATCACCTCTGCTGTTTGCCCTGGCAGTGGAACCTTTAGCCCAACAGATTAGAGGTACCAAAAAAATAACAGGAATCCAAATTAAAGATACAGAATTTAAGGTCACACTATTTGCGGACATGTTATTATTTCTATCAAATCCTAAAATATCCTTAGAGGCTCTTCAAAATATTTTGCAGGTTTATGAAAGTATTTCAGGTCTTAAAATTAATGTCTCAAAATCAATAATAATGCCAATCAATGTTCCCAAGTCTGAACAAGAAAATTTGCAAGCTAGATTTAAATATCACTGGTCAGACACTAAACTTAAAATACTTAGGTATTCAACTCCCTGCAAAATTGAACCAAATATTAAATCTCAATCATGAGGAAATGCTAAAAGAACTCAATTCCAAAATAAAGAATTGGGAAAGACATTATCTATCATTAATAGATAGATATAATTTAATACAATCATTTTTCTGAATTTTTTTTTATTTAGAGCAATTCCTATAAAAATACCCCCATCGTTAATCAAATTATGGCAAAATAGACTGCTAAAGTTTTTATGGAATAGCAAAAAAGCTAGAATTAGTGCCACAACATTATTTAGTACAGGAGGTTTCCAGCTTCCTAACTTACTAGAATATTATAATGCAACCCATTTAGATAGAATATTAAGAATGCTACAAGATGACTCTGCCACAAATTGGACTCATATCCACTCTGAAAACTCTGCACCATATGCACTTGCTGAAGTAATCTGGCAAAATAAAAAACACAGACATTCTAAGATTTACCAAGATGACTTTTTAATTGCCTCCTTAGAAGTATGGGATGAATTCAGAGCAAATCTAGTACCAGAATTCTCAAAATTCAGGACAACATTGGTATCCACCAGGTCTTGAAGGCAAAGAATATCTGAAATGGAAAACAACAAAAATTACTAAACTTAAGGATTTATTAATAAACAATAAATTTATGCAAAAAAGTGAACTAGAAGGAAAATTAGAAACTCCCATATCCTGGTATCAATACCTACAAGTAAAACACATGTTTGACTCTATTCATCTGGAAAGCACTGCTAGAGATCCTTTAACAGACTTTGAATCACTGATAAATAAAATAAATCATTCAAAAACCTTATCAAAAATCATTCAAATTTTAGCCGGACTAAAAGAAAATTCCACCTTGTCTTACCAATCAAGGTGGGAGAAATTACTATCTGTTAATATGTCTGATGATGACTGGAAACGTATATGGAATTCAACAGAAAACACCTCACCTATCATTCCAATTCGCTTACAATCTTTAAAAATTCTTTCTTTTTGGTATCTTACCCCAGTACAGATCGCTCACATTAAGCAATTGAGTCCTATGTGCTGGAGAGATTGCAATGAAAGGGGTTCATATTTACACTGTTGCTTATATTGCCTGAAGAGCTCTATCTTCTGGAAAAAAGTTTTAGATCATGTTAATCTTATTACACAAATTTCTATACCTTTTACACTGGAAATAATTTTGTTAAATGATAAAGTAGCTTTAAAGACGTACGACATAAACAATACATAAATCACTTTACTTTTGCATGCCGCAAAACTTGTTATAGCTACATTTTGGAAATCCAAGCATCCACCTTCATTAACCACTTGGCACAATAAGTTGTGGTATCTTTATTTAATGGACAAAATTACTTGGTTTATTAAATCTCCAAATATTGATAAGTGCAATTGCATTTTACAACATCGTCTCCAATTTTAGACTATTTACATCAACAAGGAGAAATTCCCGCAGATGTTAACAGAATTTAAATTGCCTAATTTTTGTTACTCACTGTATCCCTATGTATTACATTGTTCTATTTCAATATATATTTTCTGTTTGATGTTATTTAAAGTTGAAACTTAATAAAATACATTATAAAAAAAAGAAATAAACACAGAAACCAAGTCTTTAGAGAAATAGATTCTTTATTGAAGAATATCCCAAACATACAATAAAACACAATTGCACATATACTTATTCAGACCTAGGAAAATTAGAGAGAAAGGGATAGCAACATTTGCATGAGCAGGTAAAATCATTGGTGGGTGATACATACCTGATCCTGGAGAGATGAAGAGATCCACAGGAAAAATAAGGGAGATTATAAGGGATTAAGGGTCATATTCTGTACCAGCAGAACACATGGTTAGACTCAGGCAGCGCTACACCTAGAGTCAGCAAGATAGGGTAGGGTTGAGGTCTAGAGGAGAGAAAGAGAGTGAGAACATGGCAGGGTTTGCTCTTTTATACTATATTTGAACTTGGGGGTGGGCTTTTACTAGCCACTTCCCCCCTCATGTCCCCAGGAAGTTGCTAGGCAAAAACTGGCTGCAGGAGAAAGGTGGAGTTAAAGGTTGGGCAATATAGATTTCATTACTACTGACAGTGGTCACCTTTAGAGAACAATTGAGTCCAGGGTTATTGTATTTTGATGGCTCTGGCTGATGAGTTGATGGGTTTAGCTGAGCTGTGGCAGTCAGCTATCCCTATTCAGCAAGCAGTCCTTTTGTTTTGCCTAAGAGCCTACGTGCAGTCTCTGGTGAAGGGGGTGGGGTGGGATTGCCTGCGAGTTGAAGGAGAAGTTTGCTCATGAAGTCTCTTCAGGATTTTAAGTCCCTTTTGCAGAATATGGTGTTCCTCTATAGCAAATGGTTGCTGGCTTCTGTGTGCTTTCTGTGGCTAGGGAGCTGGGCTCTCTTCCTGCTGCGTTGCGGGTGAGAGAGAGGGCAGGTAACCCCAGGAACCATTGGCACGTCATCTCAGGAGAAGGTCTTCCTCTATTGGGTGCATGTCTTCAGTTGGCATCAGCTTAGGGTCACCACACTGTCCATTTCCTTTTGCACATCTAATTGCACAGTCCAGTCTATCACTAATGAACATAAGTCCATAAGCGCCTTGCAGGGCAACAATGGATGGGTTACATATAAGGCCACTAGATTTTTGGTTGCCATTGTAGAAGTACAGAAACACTCTAAAACAACTGCATAATTAAATCTTATCATAGACTATTGGTGAGATCCCATTATGTGGGTAGCTTTCCATTAGTTGTTTAAGCATAAACTCAACAGCTGTTAAGGACCACTGGGTAGAAAAGAAAGAAAGAAAAAAGGAAGAGGGGAACTGTCATAACAACATTATATTCCTGTGATTTCCATGTAGAGACAAAGCACCATTATAATAACCAGTGGAAAGAACTAGAAGAGACCAACAAAAAAAGGAAGAACAAGAGATCTGTTCTACAAGATCCAAGAAATCAACGGAAAATTTAAAGCATGATTAGGCACGCAGAATGATCAACATAGAAAAACATTAAATGAACAGGACAAAATAAAGAAAAGATGGGAACAGTACACTGAAGAACTTATACAGAAGAGATGAAAGGATGACAGATTCATTAAAATAAGAATCTTTTGAAGAACCACCTACAGTTTTAGAAAGTGAAGTGAAAACTGCACTGAGAGCACTTGGGAGAAACAAACTACTAGGAGTAGATGCCATATTAATAGAGCTATTCCAAGCCATAGAAATGGAGTCCATCAGAATCTTTAAAAGAATATGCCAACAAATATGGAAAACAAAACAAAGGCACACAGACTGGAAATGCATGATCTACATTCCAGTTCTGAAAAAGGAGACAACAAAAACTGCAGCAATCATTGGACAATCACATTAATTTCTCATGCAAGTAACATGATGCTCAAAATCTTACAGCAAAGACTGATACCATATTTATTTATTTATTATTTATTAACTTCAACTTCTAGGCTGCCCTCCCTTGGAAAACAGGGCTCAGGGCGGTGTACAACAATGGTAAAATTACAAATCTTACAAAGTTTCAGAATTAAAAATATATAAAAATACAATTATTGTTACAATACGATTGCCACAGCCTGAGCCAATCTGATGGCGATATTCCTGGAATGTCATTACCTTGTAGAGAAGAGAGGTGGGGAAAGAAGAGGAAGAGGAGCAATGTTCCCTCTAAGCTCCACAGTGTTGTGAGCAGAAATTCTACCTCGTGATCAAAAAAAGCTAGTAGCACTAATTTTAAATTATATTTAAACTATATTTTAAGAATAATTCAAACATTGTAAGAGAAAACAAAATCAAGTCAAATTTCACCCACCCCTTTCCACTATATTGGTAGATCTGTCCTTCAGAGAACAGATCTACCCACCCCCTTCCACTATATTGGTAGACTTGTCCTCCGGAGAATGGGTCTACCCACCCCTTTCCACTATATTGGTAGACCTGTCCTCCAGAGAACAGGTCTACCCACCCTCTTCCACTATATTGGTAACTTGTCCTCTGGAGAACAGGTCTACCCACCCCTTTCTACTATATTGGTAGACATGCCTTCCAGAGAACAGGTCTACCCGCCCCAGTCCACGGTATTGGTAGACCTGGCCTTGGACCACAGCCTTGTACTGAGTCTTAGAAAACATACCAGCACTTAGGGGGGGGAAACTTTTGCAGTCTATTTTTTAAGTGAAATATGACAACCAGCATTACTGGTCAAGTATAATAGAGGAGGAACAATCACTGCTAGAACCCTGCCTAACTTAACAAACAGGAAGTTGCTTAAATGTTATCAACCTGCCGAAACTACTTATTTATTCAAATATTTATATCCCACTTTTCCCTGTGACTCAAGGCAGCTTACAGATCATACTGAAAAGCATAATAGGGGTGTGCAAAAAAAAATCATTTTCTAGGGCTCCATTGCATCCTATGGGGACCATTATAGTCAATAGGCCCCATGGACCATAATGGAGAATCCATCTAGGGGTATCTGGGGCTCGGGGAGGGCTGGTTAGGTAGAGCTACCAAATTTGCTGCATAGAATCATAGAATCATAAAGTTGGAAGGGACATCCACGGTCGTCTAGTCCAACCCCCTGCACAAGGCAGGAAATTCATAAATACCTCCCCCTCCACACCTGCAGTGACTGCTGTTCCATGCCCAGAAGATGACAAAAATCCTACAGGATTCCTGGCCTGGAGAAAAATTGCTTCCTGACCCCAAAGTGATGATCAGCATTTACCTGGGCATGTAAGAAAGGGCCACAAGAACTAAGCAACCCTTCCTGCACTCCCTCTCATGATCTGCCTAGGTTCACACAATTAGCATTGCTGTCAGATGGCCATCTAGCCTCTGTTTGAAAACCTCCAAAGAAGGAGAGCCCACCACCACCCGAGGAAGCCTGTTCCACTGAGGAACCGCTCTTAACTGTCAGGAAATTCTTCCTAATGTTTATCCGAAAACTCTCCTGATTTAATTTCAACCCACTGGTTCTGGTCCAACCTTCCAGGGCAACAGAAAACAACCAAACCATCCTCTATATGGCAGCCCTTTAAGTACTTGAAGATGGTTATCATATCACCTCTCAGTCATCTCCTCTCCAGGGTAAACATACCCAGCCTTTCCTCATAGGACTTGGTCTCCAGACCCCTCATCATCTTCATTGCCCTCCTCTGGACACGTTCCAGCGTGTCTATATCCTTCTTAAATTGTGGTGCCCAATACTGAACACAATACTCTAGGTGAGGTCTAACCAGGGCAGACTAAAGTGGTACCATCAGTTTGTGTGATCTGGACACTATACTTCTGTTGATACAGCCCAAAATCGCATTTGCCTTTTTAGTAACTGCATTACACTGCTGACTCATGTTCAGTGTATGTATTAAGACCCCTATAGATCCTTTTCACACATACTACTGCCAAGACAAGTCTTCCCCAACCTATAATTAGGCATTTGATTTTTCCTACTTAAATGCAGAACTTTACATTTATCCTCATTGAAATTCATTTTATTTGTTTTAGCCCAGTTTACCAACCTGTCAAGATCATCCTGTATCCTGACTCTGTCTTGTACCATATTTGCTACCCCTCCCAATTTAGTATCATCTGCAAATTTAATAAGCACTCCCTCTATCCCTTCATCCAAATCATTGATAAAGATGTTGAACAAAACAGGTCCCAGGCCATATTCCAGTTGTCACTGTTCTCCAAGAAGATGAGGAATCACTCACAAGCACTCTTTGGGTGCGATCTGTTAACCAGTTACAGATCCACCTAACAGTCATAGGATCTAAACAACATCTTACCAGTTTGTCAACAAGAATATTATGTGGAACCTTATCAAAAGCCTTACTGAAATCAAAATAATCTATGTCTATGTCAAGCTCTGGCATCCATATTGGCTTATTCTGTCTCCGTTAAACATATTATTTTTTAGCATCTGCCTTTGCCCTGTCTGCACCTTATCGCTGTACCTCTGCCCTCACCTGCCATTTGCATTCCTTGGGTGGGGGGTGTTGTTAGAACATTAGGTAGTATTGCTTGGTAACTTTCTGAAGTGAGCTCCAAAACAGCATTCTCATGAGAATGTCCTTGGTGAAGTTTTATGCCTGGCTAGGTTAGATAGAGGAGCTGCGGTGGCTCAAGTGGTTAAGATGCTGAACTGCAGGCTCTGGAAGGTCAGTAGTTCAGCAGTTCGAGACCCGGGTGCCGCATGACAGGGTGAGCTCCTGTCTCTAGTTCCAGCTCCTGCCAACCTAGCAGTTCGAAAGCAAGAAATTGCAAGTAGATAAATAGGTACCACTTCGGTGGGAAGGTAACAGCGTTCCGTGCACCTTGGTGTTTAGTCATGCCGGCCACATGACCACGGAAACGTCTTCGGACAGCGCTGGCTCTTCGGCTTTGAAACGGAGATGAGCACCGCAACCCTAGAGTCGGATTCGACTGGCTTTCGAGCAAGGGAACCTTTACCTTTACTTTACTTTAGGTTAGATAGGGTGACCATATATCTGTCTGGGTTGCTATAGAAACACTGACATTAGTGTGAATGGAATTTTGAGGTTTCATCTATATTTTCCTTTGTCCCACCTTTGCAAATTAGTCCTGACAAAGAGTTCGAACCCATAGCATTTCACATCTCTAATAAAGCATTTCACTGCCAAAATGTGTGTGGAGAGTGTCTTGACTGGGAACCTGACAGTCTACAGCATTCCCCTGCTCCAGCAGGGTAGTAACTTTCTTAAAAAAAGAGATAAGGTTAGTCTGACATGACTTGTTTTTGAGAAACCTGTGCTGGCTCTTAGTAATCACAGCTGTCCTTTCTAAATGCTCAAAGACTGTCTGTTTGATGATTTGTTCTAAAACTTTGCCAGGTATAGACGTCAAGCTGTTGGGTTGGTAGTTACCCGGGTCCTCCTTTTTCCCCTTCTTGAAGTTGGGGGCATTTGCCTGCCTCCAATCTTTTGGCATCTCACCTGTTCTCCAAGAATTCTCAAAAATAATGGATAGAAGCTCAGAAATTACATCTGCAAGTTCTTTTAGTACCCTTGGATGCAGTTCATCTGGCCTTGAGGACTTAGTTTCATTTAAAGAAACTAGGTGCTTATGTACCCCAAGCAGGGGTCTTTTTGTAGAAAAACAGCTGCAGGAGCTCATTAGCATATGGTATGCTAATCAGCTATTAGGCTATTAGCATATGCCACGCCCCCTGACATCACTGGAAGTTATGTCAGAAGGGGAAGCAAAAGGGGCGGAGGCATCTTCAAAAACCTCCCCTTCCCTTCCCCAGCTGGTCTGAGGGAAACAGGGAAAGGAGGAAAAAAGAGAAGAGAAGAAGGTGGGAAAGAAAGAAAGAAAGAGAGAAGAGAAGAAGGAGGGAAAGAGGAAAAAGAGTGAAGGAAAGGTGGGAAAAAGAGTGAAAGAAATTCGGTGGAAATTCGGCCCCATTATATCCTATGGGCCATTGAAGACAATGGTGAAAACATAGGGTATATTCTGGGGGCTGGAGGGAGGGGTTTGAGGGAGAGGCTCCAAACTCACTGGGTAGCTGATGGAGCCTCTCCCCAAGATACTCACCAAGTAACTTATTTTCCCACCATAGAGAACAATGGAGGGAATAGGGGCAACCTGTTTGAGGGCCCATAGAATTGGACCCCCTGGTCCAATGTACTTGACACTTGGTGGGTATCTTGGGGAGAGGCTCCATCAGCTACCCAGTGAGTTTGGAGCCTCTCCCTCAAACCCCTCCCCTCCAGCCCCCATAATATACCCTATGTTTTCACCATTGACTTCAATGGCCCATAGGGTATAATGGAGCTGAAATTGACATTCGGCTGCCTGAAAGACTCCCGGGGAAGCCGGCTGGGGGCGGGGCTTGGCTCCTGAGCTCCCGGAGCTGCGCTCCGGTGGGCTCCCCCCAAAAAAGACCCCTGACCCCAAGACATTAAATTCCAAAATTACATGGTCGTTGGTGTCTCTCCTCAACCTCCATCCATTCCTTGCTGTTTAGCTGTAGAAGATTTTAAACTACTCCTGACAAGTATGTCCTTCAGGGTTTTTTATCTGCAGTAAGGGGGGGGAGACGGCATCTAGGGATTTTAGATAAGAGGGGCCAGTGTTTTGTAATACTATCATCCACTTGAACAGACC
This sequence comes from Gekko gecko, assembly GCA_029375565.1. Classification (NCBI taxonomy): domain Eukaryota; kingdom Metazoa; phylum Chordata; class Lepidosauria; order Squamata; family Gekkonidae; genus Gekko; species Gekko gecko. The sequence goes on along the minus strand of JAPDNY010000001.1, from coordinate 84,720,009 downwards.
TCCCATCATACATCAGAGGAAGGCCTCAGCCTCTATGCCCTATTGTTGACCCTCTAAAGTAACAGGATGCAGCACTAGATAGACCATTGGTCTGATCAAACAGGGCTGCTCTTATGTTCTTATGACCAGTCTTCGAAGAAGGAAAAGGGGGGGTGTATAGGAAAAGGGCCAAATGGCCTAGCTGCTAACATATCCATGTGACTTTTGTCACCTGCAACAGATGGCATGCCAGATGCCAAACCTGATATCCATATACAAGGCACTTTGACACCTTTGCTGGGAAGAGCAGACATGCAGGCCCCACTGCTGGACCTCCTGATGGGACCTGGTATATTTTGGCCGCTGTGTGGCAGAGTGTTGGACTAGATGGGCCATTGGCCTGATTCAACATTGGCTTCTCTTATGTTCTTATGTTCTTATGCAGGCGTCTTCCCAAGCTGGAGACACAGCTGTCCCAAGACATTATCACATCAAAAGCTCTGCTGACATGGTTTCTGTCATGTCGACCCAAAGATTTGGGCACACCTCTTCATCCTCTTGTGATTGGATAAATGGCCATATTCAATTATGGCAGGAAAGGGAGGGAATTGGGATCACCCTATGGGAAGAGGGAGATAGTTTTCTTGGAAAGAGAGCTCCTTTCTGAGAGACAGTTCCCCTTTGGATGTTATACCTGCAACATGGAATTTTACTAGTGGGCAGAGAAGCTGGACTTACCTACCCACAGCAATCATGTGGTTCACCCTCAAGATTCCCTGGACAATGGACTTTGAATTACCTGGTATCTCTGAATGACTGGTAATTATGAATACTTCTATGTATAGTTAGAGCTGAACAAGCTATAGATCTTATTTGCTTTCCTACCTCTGCAAGTCTTATGATATATGCATGCATCTGCACTGAATAAAGATTAAGGATAATATTTCCTCAATATTATCTGAGTTTGTGTCCTGTGTTGCAACTTGGTTCTAAGGCTTAATCCTGCACCTAGGCTGATTCTGGTGATGCAGCTACCACTATGTTAATTAATAGTCATTGGCAGCTCTGGCACAGAGCTGATAAGTCATTAATTCCCAGAGTCTAGACAGGAGGTGGGGCCTCTGCTCCTGTCTGAGTTGGGAACATTCTTTACAAGAGGTCCTGGTGGCAGACTACTGATTTAAGAGTTCCTGAAACATATGGGATTTTGGTATCTCTCATTCCTGGACTGGAGTGAGGGAGAAGTAAAATTCTGTACATGCTGGCAGTATCAGAAATTGTGCCTCCTATCTCTGGATGGACTGGGTTCAGAGGCGCAAAACCTGTACAGGGAATATGATAAATATATAGAAAGAAACCATTTTTGCTTTCTGCCTAATATTTTTTCATTTTCAATATAAAACAAACACAAACAGACACAAAGAACATATAAACACACACAAAAACATAAACTGGGGGTTACAAGTATCTTCTTATTATGTCTATTACATTACCTGCTACATTATATAGCTATGAAATAATCAGTATTTATCACCATATACTTTTCTTAGATGTTCTGCCTTATATTCAAAATTTGATCTAAAACATCTCCCAATAAAATTATGTCTATATTGTTCATTTATAGTATTCTTCAAACCATTTATAAAATCTTGACCATATACTCTGGAATCTCTTTTCTTCTTGTCCTCTCAAAATAAGAGTCAGTTTATCCATCTCAGCAGTTTCAAGAGTTTTGCTTAACAGTTCTTCTTTGGTGGGTATTTCTTGTTTTCTCCACTATTTAGCATATAATATTCTTGCAGTAGTCAGTACATGTATAATTACAGCTTTCTGATCTTATATTCAGTAAAAATAGTTCAGGTGTAAAGGGTATAGTACATTCTAACATTTTTTGTAACATTTCATGAATCCAAGACCAATATTTTTTAACTCTATCGCAAGTCCACCACATGTGAAATAATGAGCCAACAGACTTTTTACATTTCCAACAGTTGTTAGATAGATTAGGGTAAAATTTTGCAAGTTTATCTGGGGTCACATACCATCTATAAACATTTTGTAGATCTATGCAGTTGCTGTAGTAATTTTTACATTTGTTTTCCATATCTGCACCCATTGATCTAAACCAATATTTCCTCCCCCCAGTTACTTCTTTCATTATTTTAAAAATAACACATAAACGTACCAAAACACATACAAACCAAATGCCACAAAAAACATAATGAAGTGTGGATATAAGCTTACTGCTTCTCTTATATTCTATATACCTCCTTTACATACTTATTTTATACTAGAGTTGCAATTTTTTGCTATTGTAGTTTTCAGTAACCCATAATAAACTAAACAATTGTTAATCCTGCCTCATATGTCTCTTCTTTTGTATTTTCCTCTACCCTGATTTTCTATCCAACTATAAAACTTTGACCACGTCCTCTGTCTTTTAAATAGCAGGCTTTTGTTGTTGTTCAGTCGCACAGACGAGTCCGACTCTTTGCGACTCCATGGACCAGATTACGCCAGGCCCTCCTGTCTTCCGCTGTCCGCTGAAGTTTGCTCAATTTCATGTTCGTTGTATCGATGACACTGTCTAACCATCTCATCCTTTGCCGTCCCCTTCTTCTTTGACCTTCAATCTTTCCCAGCATCAGGGTCTTCTCCAGTGAATGCTCCCTTCTCATTTGGTGGCCAAAGTATTTGAGCTTCAACTTCAGGATCTGGCCTTCCAGGGAACAGTCAGGGTTGATTTCTTTTAGGATTGAATGATTTGATCTCCTTGCAGTCCAAGGGACTCTCAAGAGTCTTCTCCAGTTTAAAAGAATCTATTCTTTGGCGCTCGGCCTTCCTTATAGTCCAACTCTTGCAGCCATACATTACTACAGGGAGTACCATTGCTTTGACCATGCGGACTTTTGTTGGCAAGGTGATGTCTCTGCTTTTTATCATGCTGTTTAGGTTTGCCATTGCTTTCCTCCCAAGGAGCAGGCATCTTTTAATTTCGTGGCTGCAGTCACCATCTGCAGTGATCTGGGATCCCAGGAATGTGAAGTCTGTCACTACTTCTACGACTTCCCCTTCTATTTGCCAAGGAGTGATGGGGCCAGATGCCATGATCTTAGTTTTTTTGATGTTGAGCTTCAAGCCCACTTTTGCACTCTCCTCTTTGACCCTGAGCAAGAGGCTCTTTAGGTCCTCTTCACTTTCTGCCATCAGAGTGGCATCGTCTGCATACCTGAGGATATTGATCTTTTCCCCAGCAATCTTAACTCCAGCTTGTGATTCATCCAGGCCAGCATTTCGCATGATGTAATCTGCATATAAATTAAATAAGCAAGGTGACAATATACATCCTTGTCATACTCCTTTTCCTATGCTAAACCAATCAGTTGTTCCATATCTGGTCCTAACTGTTGCTTCTTGACCCTTATACAGGTTTCTCAGGAGACATGTGAGGTGGTCTGGTACTCCCATCTCTTTAAGAACCTGCCATAATTTATTGTGATACACACAATCAAAGGCTTTAGCATAGTCAATGAAGCAGAAGTAGATGTTTTTCTGGTACTCTCTTGCTTTCTCCATAATCCAGCGAATGTTGGCAATTTGATCTCTAGTTCCTCTACCTCTTCGAAACCCAGCTTGTACTTCTGGCAGTTCTCTATCCACATACTGTTGGAGCCTAGCTTGTAGGATCTTGAGCATGACCTTGCTAGCATGTGAAATGAGTGCAATTGTGCGATAGTTTGAACATTCCTTGACATTGCCCTTCTTTGGGATTGGAATGTAAACTGACCTTTTCCAATCCTGTGGCCACTGTTGTGTTTTCCAAATTTGTTGGCAAATTGAGTGCAGCACTTTAACAGCATCTTCTTTTAAGACTTTGAATAACTCAGCTGGGATACCATCACCTCCACTAGCTTTGTTGTTAGTAATGCTTTCTAAGGCCTATTTAACTTCGCATTCCAGGATGTCTGGCTCGAGGACAGTGATTATACCATCGTGGTTGTCAAGGACATCGAGGTCCTTCTTGTATAGTTCTTCTGTGTATTCTTGCCATCTTTTTCTAATCTCTTCTGCTTCTGTTAGGTCCCTACCGTTTTTGTCCTTTATCATGGCCAGCTTTTGATTTCCTACTTTAGCATTCCAGTTCCCTATGATGATGAGGACATCATTTTTTGGTGTTAGTTCTATGAGCTGTTGTAGGTCTTCATAGAACTGGTCTACTTCAGCCTCTTCTGCAGCAGTGGTTGGGGCATAGACTTGGATTACTGTGATGTTGAATGGTTTGCCTTGGATTTGGACCGAGATCATCCTGTCATTTTTGAGATTGTATCCCAATACTGCCTTTCTCACTCTCTTGTTGACTATAAAGGCCGCACCATTTTTTCTACGGGATTCCTGGCCACAGTAGTAGATATAATGGTCTTCTGAGTTAAATTCACCCATTCCCGTCCACTTTAGTTCACTGATTCCCAAGATGTCGATGTTCATTCTTGCCATCTCATTTTTGACCACGTCAAGCTTATCTTGATTCATAGATCTTACATTCCAGGTTCTTATAAAGTATTGTTCTTTGCAGCATCGGACTTTCCTTTCACCGTCAGACACATCCACAACTGAGCGTCCTTTCTTCTTTGGCCCAGCCGCTTCACTCTTTCTGGGGTTACTCATACTTGCCCTCTGCTCTTTCCCAGTAGCATATTGGACAACTTCCAACCTGAGGGGCTCATCTTCCGGCGTCATATCTTTTAGCCTTTTGTTACTGTCCATGGGGTTTTCTTGGCAAAGATACTGGAGTGGGTTGCCATTTCCTTCTCCAGGGGATCACACTTGGTCTGTGTTCTCTGCTGTGGCCTGTCCATCCTGGGTGGCCCTCCACGGCATAGCCAACAGCCTCATCGAACCACGCAAGCCCCCTCGCCATGACAAGGCAGTGATCCATGAGGGAGTTAAATAGCAGGTAAGTTTATCAAATTCAGCTGCTTCCAATAGTTTAGCAATAATTTCTGCTCTAGCTGATAAATCTGTTTTCCTCCAGTATTTTGCAAACAAAATTCTTGCTGAAATAATGATATTGTTATGATATTGTATACATAATGCCTGAGCTTGAGATTCACCTCTGTTTAAGCCTGGTATTGTAATTCATCCAAGCTGATTGGTTATTCTGCGCCACAGCCCAATCAGGATACAAGAAATTTCATTGGTTGTTATGTTCATATTCTGATTGGTTCTTATCTTAACAAGGGATGTGGTTTACCAAGCCTGGATAGTTTAAAAAAGAGCCTGTTGCTCTCCTGTTTTTGTGTTCATTCCTATCTTGTAAATAAAGCTGAATCTCTTGTTATGAGCTGCTGCCTTAAGTCTCATACTTAACAGATATATAATACACAATGCAAATCTTCTTTTTGACATTCTTTTGGGGAGATGATTAACAGAAAGAGTTCTGGAGTAAAAGGAATGGAAATTCTTAAGCTTTTTTGAATAATTTCGTGCACTCCTGTCCAATAAATTTTAGTTGTCGCACATTTCCATCACATGTGGTAAAAGGTTCCTGTTTTTTTCTGGCATTTCCATGTAGCTGCCAATAGTGAGGGCAGCTTCCTCCACCAGCCTTCATAACCTTTTCCAGGTCCAGACCAACTCGCACAGAGGTGACCTTAAATTGTTTGTCATAGACAACACACTCCCACAGGACAGCACAGTTTCTGCTTTTCGCCACCTCTCTTCCATGAAAGCCGAGGCATCTGTAAGTGGCAAATGAGTAAAAGTTGTCTTTCTGTGACTGTCACTGTCCTGCCCAAGCTGAAATTGAAAGAGCCAGGATATGCAATGTACCTGGTGGGGACCTTGACCCACATTGCTCTTCCTGCAAGTTCCAGGTTCAGAGAAGCAGAGTCAGATGCAAGCACGCTTCCACATCCCTGGGACTGCCTATGTCTACTGTGTTTTTCTAGTTCTACACAAACTTCTGTGTGGTGTGCGTGTGTGTGTAGGAATCCCTTTGCCTTGGACAGACTTCAGGGAATCAGTGTGGGAAGAGCTCAGGGACTGTGCTGTTTGCAAGGATCAGAGTCCTGAAGAAGGATCCTGTGTAGATGGAGGAAGAATATATCATTTTGCCTCCCTTTAGGGGACACTTCACAAGTCATGCAAGAAGTGAGGAATCAAACAGGAAAGTACTATGGGAAGAACTTACTCTCATACACTTTATTTCTGATTTATTTTTCCAAGGTCTGCAATGTTAAGTACTTTGTACAAAGGCACTGGAGGAAAACGGAGGGGGGGGGAGAAGAAAGCCATCTATAATGCCTCTGACCAGATAGAGGATACTATTTGACCATGATTGACAAAATCATTTTCAAGAGTTGGTTTTGTCTCTTCACTGAAAGGGGCAACACAAAACAGCCGTCTGTGACATTCATTATTCATGAGCTCAAATCCTGCCATGTGTTATCAATAATATATTAGCTAGGAAGACTACAGAAGCGTGACCGACTGCTGTCCATTAATATTGCATAGGAGGATGCCCTAGAACCCAAACTTTCTACCATCATCTATTGTTTAAGGAGCACTATGAGAATATTTTGTTCCTAGCTAAAAATTAGCAGATCACTAGTTCTAGAAAAATTACCGTTGCCCATGCAGACAGATCCTTTATCTGGAATTCCAGCCCTTCCTCTCCCAAGGGTTCTGGTCAGACTAGTTCACTACCACATAGGATTTCAGCCCTCCAATGGATCACTACCAGCAGTAGCATGAAGTGGTTCTGAACTGATGGTCTGGCATTTTAAGTCTTTGGGAAACCATTGAGCTATATTATTCTTTCCATTTTTCATGCACATTGGAGCCAAAAATCCTAAATATAAATACACATTGATGGGGTCCGAACTGGCAGAGATTGACAAAGAGGGAGATCTTGGAGTCATAGTACATAACTCAATGAAAATGTCTAGACAGTGTGTGACTGCAATAAAAAAAGCCAAAGCTATGCTGGGGATTATTAGGAAGGGAAACAAATCAGCCAGTATCATCATGCCCCTGTATAAATCAATGGTGCAACCTCATTTGGAGTACTGTGTACAGTTCGGGTCACCACACCTCAAAAAGGATATCATAGCACTGGGAAAAGTACAGAAAAGAGCGACTAGAATGATAAAAGGGTTGGAACACTTTCTGTATGAAGAAAGGTTAAAGCACTTGGGACTCTTTAGCTTGAAGAAATGACGGCTGAGGGGTGACATGATTGAGGTTTATAAGATTATGCATGGGAAAGAGCAGGTAGAGAAAGAGGTACTTTTCTCCCTTTCTCACAATACAAGAACTTGTGGGCACTCAATGAATGGGCAGTCAGGTTAGAATGGATAAAAGGAGTGATTGACACATGGAATTCACTGCCGCAGGAGGTGGTGGTGGCTACAAGCATGGATAGCTTCAAGAGGGAATTAGATAAACATATGGAGCAGAAGTCCATCAGTGGCTATTAGCGACAAGGTGTAGATAGGAACTCTCAGGCTGGGGCAAGTGATGCTCTGTATTTTTGGTGCTTGGGGGAAGCAACAGTGGGAGGGCTTCTAGTGTCCTGGCCCCACTGCTGGACCTCCTGATGGCACCTGGTATATTTTGGCCACTGTGTGACAGAGTGTTGGACTAGATGGGCCATTGGCTTGATCCAACATTGGCTTTTTATTTATATATATTTTTAATTTATTTATTCCATTTATAAACTACCCTCCCCCGAAGGGTTCAGGGTGGTGTACACCAAGTTAAAACATACAATAATTTAGTTAGACATCAGTCAACTAAATCATTATAGATAAAAACATTTAAATAACTGATGGCACTCAGTGTGTGTATCTCCCTCTGCGAGAGATGTAACATGGGCAAGGTGCAATGGGGGGGCATTGCTGTCTTCAATAATAAGCCTGGTGGAACATGTCTGTCTTGCATGCCCTGTGGAACTCTACTAGATCCTGCAGGCTGTGGATGTCACCAGGCAGGAGCCAGGAACCACCATTAGGTTCTAATCTTCTGACTGCAAAGCTCTTCAGCAGACATATTGGGAGAGGCAGTCCCCCAGGAACATTGGCTACTGATCATCCCATCACAGCTTCCAGTCCCTCAGCCAAATTAGATGGGGTGGAGTCTGGCCGTCCATTCATCAACAGATACAACTAGGTGTCATCAGCATACTGGTGACAGCCCAGCCCAAAGCTCCACACCAGGTAGGCAAGAGCGTGCATATAAATGTTAAACAACATAGGAGAGAGGATCACCTGTGTGGGACTCCGCACACCAGAGTGTGGCAGGATGTTACCCTCTCTCCTAGTGCCACCTTCTGTCCCCGACCCTGGAGGAATGAGTTAAGCCACTCCAAGGCTACCCCACAAACTCCTACGTTGGTGAGATCATAGTTGACAATGTTGAACACCACTGTCAGATCTAGTAACAACAGCAATGCTGACCCACCTTGATCCAGCTTCCTGTAGAGATCGTCCATGAGGGCAACCAGAGCCATCTCCATCCCATGGCCAGGGTGGATGCAGGACTGGAATGGATCAAGAACTGATGTGGCATCGAGGAAATAAAATGGCTAGTGAGCATGGATCAATTCTTTAGCTCAAGCCCTGTTTTTAAAAAGTGGGTGTGTACAGATTCCACTGTATTTCAGAGAGGGGGGAAACAAAGCACTCCAGAGGATCAGTTCAATTTAAAGGATCCTCTACCCAGCCAAAAATCTTTCAGCTGTATGGGCAATCAGTAGATGCGCAGCTGACTGTGACACAACAAAATTAGCCCTGCATGTTACAAGGAAGAATAGAAACCTGCTAGGGATGACTTTATAGACTAGTATGGGGTTTAGACCTCTATTTTCTCTCCAAATGTGATAAAATGAGGAGAGGGGCCTAAACATATATAGCCTACGGGAGCGCTCAAGAACTACGTACCATATCAAACAAGGAAGTGTTCTCTATGCAACTTTTGTTTATAGTTTTTTCAGGGGCACACTGCTTATACTTCTTTGCATCAATTCAGTTCAGTCTCTCTGCAGCCTGTTGAGGGGGGCAGATTTTACACTGTGGCCACCACAGCCAGAGGGAAAAGCAGCCACTGCAGTGGTAGCAGGAAGATTTAAGGACTCAGGCAGCTTTCTTTTGTATTGCTAACATGTACTATTGTTTTAGTGGGCCTTGAAAGTCAAATCTGGTAGAACGTAGGGTGAACATACTTGACATTAGAATAAATAAGTCTGGCAGAGGCAAAACTTTCAGTTTAGCCAGTAAGACTTTACTGCAGTAACAGAACATTTTTCATATGCCAGATAAGCAGTATAAAAACGATCAAAATAAATACAGTTTGGAGTCATTGGCTTCTCTCTGATGGAACAACTTTACATTAGTGGGAAAGGGGGAGGTGACTTCTGCTTACTTCCCCCTCCCACTGCAGAGCCTCACTTTACCCCCCTGTGCTGGTCCTGAGGGGCCATTGAGCACCAGAAACAAAATCACAGCACATTCAGTAGACAGCAGCAGGATGCCTTGGAAAGTTGCTTTATGGAGGAGAAAAAACATACAAAATCCAATATTTCAGTCGTGATGAAACAGCAGCTTCTATATCATAAACTGTCAGAGTAGCTTTGAAGATTTTTTAAAAGTTATTAAAAGGTTTGAGATTGCTATTGTGGGCTAAAGCCTTAAGGGTGACCAAGCCTGGCTAGTGTCCATTTTCATCTTTCCGTCTTCTCTCAGTGGTAACAACAGAGCATTATGGAAACCAATAGGATCCATAAGTCTCCGCTTGTTGTTGTTGTTCAGTCGCACAGTCGAGTCCGACTCTTCGCGACCCCATGGACCAGATTACGCCAGGCCCTCCTGTCTTCCGCTGTCCGCTGAAGTCTGCTCAATTTCATGTTCGTTGCATCGATGACACTGTCTAACCATCTCATCCTTTGCCGTCCCCTTCTTCTTTGACCTTCAATCTTTCCCAGCATCAGGGTCTTCTCCAGTGAATGCTCCCTTCTCATTTGGTGGCCAAAGTATTTGAGCTTCAGCTTCAGGATCTGGCCTTCAAGGGAACAGTCAGGGTTGATTTCTTTTAGGATTGACTGATTTGATCTCCTTGCAGTCCAAGGGACTCTCAAGAGTCTTCTCCAGCACCATAGTTCAAAAGAATCTATTCTTCGGCGCTCAGCCTTCCTTATAGTCCAACTCTCGCAGCCATACATTACTACGGGGAATACCATTGCTTTGACTATGCGGACTTTTGTTGGCAAGGTGATGTCTCTGCTTTTTATCATGCTGTTTAGGTTTGCCATCGCTTTCCTCCCAAGGAAAGTCTCCGCAGGTGGGCATAAATTCACTTGCTGCCCAGACAGGGTAGAGGCCAGGGGGTGGCCAAACTGTGGCTTGGGAGCCAGATGCGGCTCTTTCACACTTATTGTGTGGCTCCCGGCAGGGCAGCTAGGGAAGCGAAGGGGAGGCATGCCTCCTCAATTGGTCTTCCCTTCCCCAGCCAATGTTCCCCTTACTGGGTAGGCTTGAGATCGGAGGAGCAAAGAAAGAAAGCAACTTTAAATGCATTCACTAAGCCTCCCCCCCCCCCGCAGTTTACGAATATAATTGGACAAATATTATCAATATCTATTTTTACCCCTCATTTTATTTTGGCAGTCTCATTTAATGTTAATAAAGAGCAAATTTGCATATTGCCCAATAAAAACTGCAATATTTGTTCTTGTCATGTGGCTCTCAAATATCTCACGTTTATTCTATGTGGTTCTTACGCTAAGCAAGTTTGGCCACCCCTGGTGGAGGCAGTGCACTCAACCAGGCTTTTAGGGCAATGTGGTCTGACCATGGCACCTTCTCAGTGGTGACCAGATCCACATTTATCCCCATTCCAAAGATGATCCAGTGTGTAGCCTGCTTAGTGTGTAGGACCCAATACAATCCAGGAGAGTCCCAGCACTGCCATGGATGACACCAGGTCCAGAGCCTGTCTGGAGGCAGCTGCATCAGCATGGATATTGAAGTCCCAGAGAAACAACTGCCTCAGGAATTCCAAGGCCCAGCCAGCAACCACCTCCAGAAGGCCTGGCAGACTGTCTGTTGGTGTGCTAGGCGGTTGGTACACCAACCAGACAGCCAGACTTTTCTCTGCTTCCCACAAGAGGTCCACACAATCAATACCAGAGATCTTTAGTGTGGGGAGTGCCCTGAAAGAAGTATTGCTACCCCCCCCCAGTTGTCCAAGACTGATTGAGGACTGAGAAACCTGGAGGGACAAGTCCTTTTAAGGCAACTGTTTCACCCTCCCTAACCCAGGTGTCGGTCACACTTGCTGCTTTGCAAAGTAACTTTGCATTGTTGCAGTCTTATTATTTATGAACCTGGCATTGCACAACATTAGTGTCGGGAAGGTTGTACTTCCCGTATGTCTCCGCCAACGTCCCATGGGATGGGATGAAGATTGGAAGGAGACCAAGCATATACATATCTCCATGTCCTTCCTTTACAATATCTTCTCCCACCACCATACCTCCCTCTTCCCCCAATCACTGGGATTCTTGACCCAAAGTTGGTACCCTGACTTTCTCCCCAATGGGGACTTAAAGCAGTTTACACATTATTCTCCTCTCCACTATTTTAACCTCACAACAATCCTGTGAGTTGATCTGAGGGTGTGAGAGTAGCCCAAGGTTGCTCAGCAAGCTTCCATGGTACAGTGGGGATCTGAACCTTTAGTCTCTAACCGCTACACCAGACTGTATCCCTGGTATTACCAGCAATTGCTGAAATGATATTAACAACTTTATTAACGCAAATTTGCAGGAAATACTCCCTGCAGGTTGGTGACAACATGAGGCATATGATGCATGTCTTTGGCTTGATGCACTTCCAGTAGCTTTCTTCTCTACCATCACCTGTTACATGTATGCTAACATTATATATTTATACATTTTAAACTATTCATATGATGCCTCATAATACACTGTAATTATGAATAATTTTATTGTTTCCTTGTATTTTAGTGCTTGTGAGCTGCAAACAGATGTAAGGAGGAAATTCCACAGACTAAACAAGGCATCATAGAACAGCCCCTCTCTTCACAAGCCACTCCCCTCCTGTCAAAGGATGGATGGGGGCACACAGAGATAGGCTGTCCACCCAAGATCTTAATGGTAAGTTAGGATCCTATAAGAACTGTAAAGTACTGGGTTCGCCACATGGAGACTCAGACTACGACATGCATTCAGACACATTTATTGTACTTCACATAACACACGCTGCAAACCTGGCCCTGCAAGGGCCAACTTTATACACCCCACCCGGCACACCCATAGTCTTATTGGTGAGTTTGAATTTCCTGCCAAGGTCTAATTGGTGGACTTGAGGTGGACTAGGATCCTAGGTCCTATTGTCTTTTTGTCCCAAGCTTTAGACTTAGGTGGCAGACCCCTAGTGGCGGCCCACGTACACAACAGGAACAAAGAGTATGAATGCACAGCTCAGCTTCCCAATGTGAGCAACTCATGGCAAAGAAAATGTTTGAATAATTATGCACATTTTTTTTGCAGCATAGAAATTTCCTCTCTGTGGGCAAAAGGCAGTATATGGAGTGATGTGCTTCACTGTCAGCAGAACTTTAGTCAACAGTGAACTTCTTCCACCTTTGCCTTTAGTTAATGTTTGAAAACAGGTGCCATGTTGGGGTGGTCAACTAGCTTAAATTTCACTCACAGAAACAATTCATCAAAAACTTGTTGTTCATTCGCACAGTCGAGTCCAACTCTTCATGACCCCATGGACCACATCACACTAGGCCCTCCTGTCTTCCATCATGCTCCAGAGTTTGCTAAATTTCATGTTTGTTGCATCAATAACACTGTCTAGCCATCTCATCCATCTCACCCTTCTTTTTACTTCAGTCTTTCCCAGCATCAGGGGCTTCTCCAGTGAGTGCTCCCTTCTCATTTAGGGTCTGGTCACACTGCCGTTTTGATCGGGGTTCGCTGCTGTTCCCTTGCGCATGTCAGTTTCATGTTCACACGTGCCAATCCGCCTCCCGCCCTGAAGCAGGCTCACTTCCACAATGATGCCGGGTTTTCCTGACCCCTGGAAAATCAAGTGTTTTCCTGGCGCTTCCGCTTTGAATGCACGATTACGCCTATCTGGACAGCCCATCTTTCGCAATGATTGCGATTAGGGCCGTCTGAATGCTCTTTGTGCTTTTTTTTTAAAAAAAGCTTCCGGTTTGAGCGCTTGAGCAAACATGTGCTTAATAAATCAATTTAATGTTTAATAATGGATTTATTAAGCGCATGTTTAGTCAAGCGCTCAAACCAGAAGCTTTTTTTTAAAAAAAAAAACATGCACAAAGACGGCCCTGGAGGCGGGAATGAGAGGTGGGGGCTCCAGCAGCCTGGACGGGCCGGCAAGGAGGATGGCGGAGATGACGGAGCCTGTTTTCATGGGGCAATGGTGGCAGCAGCAGCAGGGGACCCCCCACACACAGTAGTGGCAGGAGCAGCAGCCACCCGAGCCTCCCCGTGGCCGGCAGGATCGCCTGGAGGAATGGCGCAGCAGCAGGCAAGCGGGTGCTGGAAAAGAGGGGCTGGCTGCATCTAGTGAGCCCAATGCGAAGAAAAATGTTCCCGATTAAATTACAGTGGGAACAAAGCACAATTATCTTACCATGTGGCCAGGGCCATAGTGGCCAAAGTATTTGAGCTTCAGTTTCAGTATCTGGCCTTCCAGCGAACAGTCAGGGCTGATTTCTTTTCGGATTGACTGATTTGATCTCCTTGCAGTCCAAGAGACTCTCAAGAGTCTTCTCCAGCACCATAATTCAAAAGAATTTATTCTTTGGCGCTTGGCCTTCCTCTCGCATTACATTACTACTGGGAATACCATTGCTTTCACCATATGGACTTTTGTTGGCAGGGTGATGTCTCCACTTTTTATTATGCTGTCTAGGTTTGCCATCGCTTTCCTCCTAAGGAGCAGGCCTCTTTTAATTCCATGGCTGCAGTCACCGTCTGCAGTGATCTTGGATCCCAGAAATGTGAAGTTTGTCACTGCTTCCATGACTCCCCCTTCTATTTGCCAAGGTGTGATGGAGCCAGGTACCATTATCTTAGTTTATTTGATGTTGAGTTTCAAGCCAACTTTTGCGCTCTCCTCTTTCACTCTTGAGCAAGAGGCTCTTGAGGTCCTCTTCACTTTCTGCCATTAGAGTGGTATTGTCTGCATATCTGAGGTTGTTGATGTTTTTCCCAGCAATCTTAATTCCGGTTTGTGATTCATCCAGGCTGGCATTTCATATTATATATTCTGCATATAAATTAAATAAGCAAGGTGACAATATACATCCTTGTCGTACTCCATTTCCTATGCTAAACCAATCAGTTGTTCCATATCCGGTTCTAACTGTTGCTTCTTGACCCTTATAAAGGTTTCTCAAGAGACATGTGAGTTGGTCTGGTACTCTCATCTCTTTAAGGACTTGCCATGTGTGATCGCTCTAATTTTTTCGTCTGTGGGGTGGATGCCTTGTGCATCGACTGCGAACCCCAGGAATTCGATGCGGGGCACCCCCAGGAGGCATTTCTCCTTCTTCACCTTGAGGCCAGCATCGTTGAACCTCTGCAGGACCCGACGCAGTCGTTCGGCGAAGGCAGTGGAGTCCGGTGCCGCGATGATGACATCATCTAAAAAGGGCTGGACCCCTGGAATTCCTTTCAGGAGGGAATCCATGAAAGATTGAAAAATCCCTGGCGCCACTGAAACCCCAAACTGCAGTCTATTGACCCGGAACGCCCCCTTGTGGGTGGTGATGGTTTGCGCTTCCGCAGCGGCCGTGTCTACTGGCAGCTGCTGGTAAGCCTGCGCCAAGTCCAATTTACCGAAAACATGGCTCACTACCGGGACCGGATAAGCGTGGTCCTGCAGGGCCTTATTTATGGTGCATTTGTAATCTGCACAAATGCGTATAGCCCCATTCGGTTTAATAGGTGTAACAATGGGGGTTTCCCAGCGCGCTGACGCGACCGGTTCCAGCACTCCTTGGGCGACCAGGCGGTCTAGCTCGGCCTCTATTTTTTCCCGCATGGCTATGGGAGGGGGCCGTGCCTTTATGCGGATGGGTCGTACGCTAGGGTCCAGGTCTAGCGAAATCGGGGTCCCATTGTACCTTCCCAGGGTCCCGTCGAATACTTTGGGGAACTCCTGGCAAACCGCCTCCCAGTCTGCGGTCCCGAGGTGGTTTACACCCGCTATTTGGAGTCCCAAAGGCCCAAACCACGACAGCCCCAGGAGGCTCGAGAGGCGCCCCTCCACAACCAGCAGGTCCAGCAAGCCCGAGAACCCTTTAAATCGGACTTGAAACTTGCCCCAGCCACGGACTGCCACTGGGTTCTTGTTAAAGTCCGTCAGTTTCAAACTCCGTGGCTTGTGCAGTCGGGGTCCCCCTTTGGGCATAGCGTTTTAAGTGTCTCAGCGGAGATTATAGAGAACGAGGACCCTGAGTCTATTTCCATTTGGCAGGGGGACCCCTCTATTTGGACAGTCGCATGCACCTTGTCCGGGCTCTCAGGGGGCAAGTTACATATCGTCTGCCGGCGCTGGGTCGTCACGGTGTGCAGGCTTGCGGCGTCCAGCTGGGCAATGGATCCCAGGCGCTTGCCCTTGGAGCGGCAGACTTGGGCGAGGTGTCCGGCCTTGTTGCAGGTCCTGCAGACGGCGTCCCGGAAACGGCAGGTCCGGCGCTCGTGAGCGTCGCCACAGCTGGCACAGGCAGATGCGTTGGGCTGGGTTGGTGTTGCGGGGAATCCCTTGTGGCGTTGGGTGCGTGGCTGTGATCGGCGGTTCACCTGTAGGACCTCCTCATCGTTCGAGTCATCAGAGGGGCCAGAGTCCTGGAGGCGATGGACCGTCTTTGGCCGGCGATCCGCGTGGGACTTCTCGTAGGCGGCCGCTTCTTGGATGGCGGCCTCCAGAGTGAGGTCGTCCCGGCTGATGAGCCTGCGGCGCAGCTTCGACTCCTTCAGCCCCACCAAGAACTGGTTTAGGAGGGTATCTGCGAGGTTGGGGAAGGCACACCTTGTGGCTGCGCGGCGTAGTCCGGCCAGGAATTCCGGAGACATTTCGTCGGGGCCCTGCGTTCTCGCGAAGAACTCCATTCGTTCCGCGAACTTGGTGGGCTTTGGTGCCAAGTGGTTGGTAAACGCCTTGACCAGCATGTCGTAGGTGGCGGCCGCGTCTTTCGGCAGGAGGGGGTTCACCAGGTCCTTCAGGAGGAGGTGTGCCTCGATGCCACAGTAGCGCAGGAGATAGGCCTTCTTCGTACCCGCATCCGTGATGCCATGGATCTCGAAGTGATGTTCCAGCGTCTCGATCCGGGTCTCCCAGTGTGCGGGACAAGAGATGTCGAAGGCTGGGAAGCTCTTGTTGCTAGCGGCCATGGTGCTCACCCGTGGAGGTCGCGGTTCAGGCGTAGAGTTGGCGGCGTTGGAAGCGAGGCTGCTCTCGGGGTCAGCGGTGCTAGGGAGCGGTGTGGTGCCCAGGAACCGAAGAGGCGGACACGAAGCTCGGCGGCGGTGTTCGGTGCTTTCGGCGTTGGGGCGGTCAGCGGTGCTCGTCTCGTGGTTGTTGTTCATGGAGGGAGTTGGTATCCCACCTTCGTCGCCAGTGAAAAGTACGGAGACTTACTAGTGATTTCAGCTCTCACATACTTTATTAGATGAAGAACAAGACAACTGAGCCGGCTCGCAGGCCGGCTTTTATGCCCAAGTGACCCACACCCCAAACACACACCCACCCGGTGATTCGCTATTTACATTGATTGGATTAACTCCTGCTCCTCCATTGGAGGGGAGTCAGGATCCACTAGTCCATTGTCCTTCGGGGCGAAGCTCAGGCCCTTCGCCTGGCCACATGGTGGACCGGTTAGAACCAGTCCAAGCACATGGCTGTCCAGAGCCCATGTTCTCCAATGGATACATTACAGTTGTGATCACACAATCAAAGGCTTTAGCATAGTCAATGAAGCAGAAGTACCAAATTTTAATCACGATGGAGTAAAATGTTTGTTTATAATTTTACTTGTAAGGAAAAGAAGCCATCATGAGGTTGTACATAATACTTCACACATATGTTATTGTGTGGTAATCTCATGAGTGCTCTGGAATGGCACTCTACCTCTTGAGCAGCAGCACATTTGATAATTTCATTAAGCCCCTTTCAGTTGTTACATTCCTGGCTGGCATTGTAACTCTGTATACAGAACAAACACACTATAGACAATCCTCCCGGCACACGCCATCACTATTTCTTCTGCAAGGGGCAGTGCATGTTCCAAAGCTGGGCTATGTACACATGGCCTGCTTCAGAAGAACAAGCGGTCATATGTATCAGGAGGATTGCATGCAGTGCATTTGTCCAGTACTCCCTCTCAAGCATAATTACTGAAAATGGCCACAGTACTGAGCATACCTGCTCCATATCTCTGAATCCCTTATTGAAGTCTATGCATAGAACACAACAGTCTGAAGAGGAATTTGTGTGGTTTGTTCTGGAGTGTACCGTAGCATCTGCAAAACAAAGATGACTAGTCCTGCCTTATATCATGAGAGACCTGCTTTAAATCACATTTTGGAGCATTGAATTAGATTAGAATATTCCAGTGGGGCAGTGTATCGATCTGTTGCAACAAAAACAATGACAAAACAATGATACTTTGAAGACCAACAGAGTTATAAAGCATAACTTTTTGTGGGCTTTAGCCCTGCTTAACAAATTGACACATCTGTTAGCCCAGAAGGTGCCACAAGACAGCAGTTCAGATTAACATATGCAGGGCTTTTTTATTTTTTGCTTTTGTAAAAAAGTGCTATTGTTGTCATCCCTGTAATAATATAATTTGGATGCAACTGAATGAATGATGCATTTTCTTATTCACTTTCCAATCAGTTATAAAAGATAGTTCTAAACGGAGGCATTTAAAAGTTTGCAGATTTAATCATAACAATATAGTTAAGCTAATTCACTTGCATGTCTAGATAACAGCCCATTAGTCAAATCTGACAGTTTTCCCCTAGGCATAGAAGGCACATTTGAAGTCTAGTCAGTGATCAACAAAGAAAGAGGCAAAATTTAATTTTACTAAGCTTGCTGCTAATTCTGACTTCTGGTACATAGTCCTCTGAAAGCAATTCACCATACAAGAAAATGTTAAAATAGCCATTAAGCAAATTATTAATTACAGTTTCTGCTATAATGGACCTTCATGGTGGCTCACAAATTAAAAGAAAACAACACAATCTGCAAAGCAATTATATTAAAATGCAGCAATTAAGAAGGGAAAACACAAGTGTAAATTAATCAAAGAATTATGGCACAAAAAAGAACCAAAACCCCAAAATAACCCTCAATCCTACCCTATAAAGGCTCCAAG
The DNA here is from genome assembly GCA_029375565.1 of Gekko gecko. NCBI lineage: Eukaryota > Metazoa > Chordata > Lepidosauria > Squamata > Gekkonidae > Gekko > Gekko gecko. Next base: position 84,701,586 of record JAPDNY010000001.1, on the reverse strand, counting down.
AAGACAGATTTTTCCGGGCATCTAGATGGTTCCAGGTGAACATACAGCAGGTCAAAGTTTGATAAAATAGGGTGCCACCATGAACAAGGCACTACATGGCTAGTAAACACTTCTGCAAACAATCACCACCCCTTCCAAGCAATGAGTCATAGGAGAATCTCCCCACACAAAAGCAGAGAAGCATAGGGAAGCAGTATTAATGGAAATAACATCTGGCAGCATGATATCCTGACTTACTTAAAGAAAAAACACTGAACAAAGGCAAAAATATTTTGGAAAAATGCTGTAAGGAAAACGCCACCCCCCCAAAAAAACAGCTAAAAATCTTATTAGTTAATGTTATAGTAGCCGTTCATGTTCTTAATTGTTGGTTTGTATGTTTGAAAGTAACATTAATGTGCATCTTATAAGACTGTTTAACACACACACTCAGGCACACACTTAATGAAAAGCATGCAGTCGACAACTTGCACAAGTGAGAATTGTCACGTGGTGAGACATGCCTGTACAAATCATTTGAAATTAAACCTGCTGGGCAATCATATGCCCTGTTTCACCCCAAGCAAAGGGGATGTTTCAGTTTGCACATAAAGGCAGGACCACACATTGATTCTCAGCAATTCAAGATACATGTTCATACAGGTGGTCAGCTATACGCTCAGGGGGGCACTATTCCCAACACAAGCAACTGAAATTTGCAAGAAGGAAGGAAAAGTAACTGTACATGCACAAAAGTGTATTAATGCTGGTAGGATATTTGTGTAATATTTAAAAAAACGCTTGTCAAATGATAATGCAAGATTGCTATTTGCAATAACAAGCAAAGTGTTAAGAATAAAACAATGTTTTACCAACAACATCAGACCTTGTTGCTTGTATATGAGCATAGCCAGATTCCGTTAAAAACCTGAGGACCATTTTCTTCCAGAAAGGAAATAAATGCTGGACATCCTCTTCTTGGAATCCAAATAGATTTGGGAAACACTGTCCCAGCATTGCAGACAGCAGTTGCTTAAATCCCCAGACAGAACACAATGCATCACTTAAGTGAAGGCCTTTCACATGGCTAAATTAATTTTTAAAAATTCCTTCAATTACCAACTTAAATACTATTTTTAATACATATATATTTTTGCAAAACCCCTGTTGTTATCTGAAATACAACTACCATGTGTAAAAGAAGGCAGTTCATGTTAGTCAGGCAAGAGTCCAAGACTGATGTACAGTTTCAGTACATACATCTAATGCTTCTAGTATACCTAGCAGGATGCTGTAGCTCACAGTGCCTTGCACTCCAATCTCCGTCCTGCTTGCACAGTGTCCTCTCCCATCACAGAGGCAGTCCTTTGCTGTGGAAAAACTCCTGCAAACATTAGACTCTTCTGCTCACACAAGAGCTATATCTTCTGAAGTGCCTGACAGCAGAGGAAAGTGGTCCACAGCAGAGGACTGCCTCTGCAATAGACAAAGAAGGACACAAGTGGATGCAAGCCTCAAGGTCCAACCTCGTGTTTCCTCTCCCTTTCCCTCCCTCCAAACACATGGGGCTGATGGGGCATTATCTACATGACTGACTACTCACTTTAAACACAGGCATATCACAGGAAAAAGAGGTCATTTGTTTTTCTGAGGACATTTCCAGCTATGTATGTAAAGCTGCAACTTAGTTCAATTCAACTTGCTCTTTAGTACTTACTAGGGAATAAGTCTCACTGAACTTAATAGTAATAATTTATAAGTATACACGCTTAAGATTGCACTGATAATGTTAAACTGGGAACCATATTCCATATATTTTAGAAATAACCCCCTTAATTGAAGTAGACTCATGAAATAGAAGTTTTTTGTATTCAGACAATCCCACCCGGATAGGGTATTTTAATTTTTGTGTGTTTAGTAGATTATATAGATGAAGATATTCAAACCATGGTAATAATAATTGTATATTTATTTTCCAAATCATGTTTTTGTATTAGCTGTCCTTTTGACATTACATCTATAAAATGTGTGATATTGGTCTGTTTCCAATTTCAAAATGAATGTTTGCCCAGTCCTAGTTTAAACCATTTTTGACCCATGTAATTTGTTAAAAGTGATGTTGGCAGCGCTAAATATTTAACATTTCTATTCCAAACCTTTCTAATAGGTTCCCAAAACGTATTCATGGTTATATTCATAGTTAGATTAGAACTGCATATTGTCATGTTGGTGCCACAGAGTTTCATGAAATGTGTATGGCAAAAGGCTGTATTCTTCAATAATTTTCCATTCTGCCTGATATGCATTATTGTATTGTTGTACTATATTAGAAAAAATAATTGCATCATAATATAAACTGATGTCTGGCACTGCTAATCCCTTTTTTCTATACGGTTTACACAGTGAATAAAATCCAACCTCGGTTTTTTGCTATGCCAAATGAAAGCATTGAGGTCTTTTTGCCATTTCTTCAACAATTCTGGTGGTAAAAATAGCAGTACTGCTCTAACATAGAACAATGATTTGGGTACAATGAGGGATTTAATTATGTTTACCCTTTCTATTAGTGAAAGGTAGTGATTGTCCCATTGCATTAAAAGATCTTTGATTTTTTTGGTAATTGTTACATGATTCATCTTGATTAAATCTTTTAGATTTATAGGAATATTAATTCCTAAACATTTCCAAGCTATTTTAGCCCAACAAAATTGATATCTACTTTTAATAAATGATTTACATGTATCTGTTATATTTATCGGGTATAGTATTATTTTAGAATGATTTACTGGAAGACCAGATTCTAGACTAAAGTCATTGAGCTGACAACTTACTATGGAAAGAGTTATTTCTAGGTTTGTGAGATACAGAGGTATATTGTCAGCAAACAAACTTATCTTATATTGTATATTATTTATTTCTACGCCTGGGATCTCTGGGTCCAATCTTATCACATTAGCCAAAGGCTCTACCACCATAGCAAATAGAATGGGAGAAAGCAGGCACCCTTGCTTAGTGCCCCTAGTCAGCCTAATTTCTTTGCAATTAATCCCATTAATCCTTAAAATAGCTTTAGGAGATTGATATATAGATGCAATTACTCTTTGAAATTTATTACCAAATCTCATCACCTGCAGCAAGTGATAGATATATCATGTTTCCACTGTGTCGAAAGCTTTTTACACATCTATAGATAACACACAGGCTTTAATATGTTTTTTCTGACAAAAATGAATTATATCTAGTGTCTTCCTTATGTCATCTGTCATATCACGCTGTGGTATAAAACCTGTCTGTTCTATAGATACATATTCTCCAATAATTCTATTAAGCCTTGATGTAAGTATTGAAGTAAAAACGTTATAGTCATGGTCCAGCAGTGAAATTGGGTGATATTACCTAGTATCTGTAGGATCTCTATCTTTCTTGGCAGTACAACAATTTTTGTCATATTCCATGTATCTGGAATTTCTCCTGAATTTAGAACATGGTTGTAAACCTCTATTATAATAGGGAGTAGTGCTGAGCTAAATTGTTTATAGAATTCAGAGGTAAACCCATCCACCCCTGGTGATTTGTTATTCTTTTTTTAAATAATAATTTCCTCCCATTCTTTTTCATCAATTGGTTGCTCCAACTATTGTTGGAGAGTTTCAGTTAACATCTTAAGAAGTGGGTTAGATTTTAGAAACTTTTTGATTAAATTGGGGAAGGTTCACTAGTACTGTATAATTCTGAATTTTTTTTTCAAATTGTTGTATTATGGAGTTAGTAAATGTGTATAACACATGAAGAATCCCTTATTCATTTAACCCTATTTCTGAGGATCTTTTCTGGACTTTTCAGGCCAATAAATGTGCTGATCTAGGACTTTTATACCAATAACTTTGTTTAAAATAGAGGAAATTTTGTTTTTTTTTTTTCTGTTTTGAGTGTTTCCAACTTTTTCCATTCCTCCAAGAGTTAAGAACATAAGAACATAAGAGAAGCCAATATTGGATCAGGCCAATGGCCCATCTAGTCCAACACTCTGTCACACAGCGGCCAAAAATACCAGGTGCCATTAGGAGGTCCAGCAGTGGGTCCAGGACACTAGAAGCCCTCCCACTGTTGCCCCCCCCCAAGCACCAAGAATACAGAGCATCACTTGCCCTATAGAGTTCTTGTCTATACCTTGTGGCTAATAGCCACTGATGGACTTCTGCTCCATATGCTTATCTAATTCCCTCTTCTTCTTTAGGCCCCCCAAAGGGAATTTTTTAAATTGCATTTTCTATAAATTACAACAGAAAAAAAGGCTGGGAACTACAAACTATAGGAGAAAGTAAAGAAAACCCACTAAAAACCCAAGAGATGGTGGTCATACATAATGCTTATAAAATCAGCTTTTTAGCCCAAACTTAGAAATAAAGTTCATTGAAAATGTTCATCTAGTAATTTGTTTAAACTTAAATATCTAAAAATTGAAGCCCCCCATATCTGCATCCATAAAGAATCAAATAAGGAAAGATTATACAATTTAAAAAACTTTAAGAAATTCCAGAGTGCAACAACTACTCCTTCCCCCCTATTTTTTTCCTCAAATGATAGCTTAGTTTTGGAGCTGCTGCCCCCAAAGCTGAGTCTGAAGATGCCAAAGCTCCCTCTTCCTTGCTTTCTTTGGTGCTATCCTCTCCCTCCTCTTCTTCTCCTTTTGCTGGATGACTATTAAGATGCAGAAACTCACATTCCTTTTCAACATAACTTTTCTTTTTTGTCCATAAATTTGAAGATTATGTCTTTGGGTACGATCCATCTGTAGGCAATGTTGTTTTTCTGTAAGGATAAAGCCAAGTCCTTATATTTCCTTCTTTTCCTTCTTATTTCAAACGGAATGTCCTTCAACACTTTTATTTCTTTGTCCTTGATTTTCAAGGTAGCTCCATTAGTCACTTTATGTATTTGATCCCTCATTTGTCTTCTGGAGAATCTCACCATAACTTCCCCGGGCAGATTATTTTTCCTTATAAAGTCTGAATATGACCTATAGATTGTATCAATTTCACTTTGTAATATATCCATTTTAACATCTGCAATTGGGCGCAAAACATCACACATAATCCATTTCAGGTCTTCTTCCTTCTCTTCCAGGACACCTTGGAATCTTAGGACATAGCTTGCCCTACCCATTTGCAGCTGTAACAAATGGGATTCATTAGATTGCCTCTTTTTTCTGTCGTCTGCAGTTGTTTCTGAAGTTTCTTGGAATTGGCATCCACCTCTTTGTCCATTTTTTCTGTTTTTTAACTGCCTCATTCAATTGAGTCTGCTGTGCATCGAATTTCTGATGTAATGCCGTAACTTGTTCCAGCAGAGGTTGCAGCACTTCAGTCAGCATCCTTTGAAGCTCTGTTGTTGTGTCCTGTCTAGCAACAGAATTCGCTGGGCTGGCATTTCCAGCTGGCAACTTAGGTTTCACTTGTTTGTCTTTCGCTTCCCTCCATGGAGGTACCATGTTGAGAGATAGTTTACTTTTTGTAAAAGTTATCACAGTCTCTAGAACTCTTTGCAACACCTAGTAAGTTCTTATAAGTTCTTTATTTTAGTCCATCTTGCTTCTATAGCCAACCCCCCTTAAGTCCATAACTGAAAAGCGTTTGTTTTCTTCTTATCAGGGGAGAGTTCCCTCCCGCCCCCTCATTTTTTAAGGGAAGGTTTTCTGGCTAGATTAGGTGCTTCTCACTTTCACTTAGACTCACATTTCAGTGATGAAGCCACTTGAGAAATTCACATAGTTTGGCCACCCACTGCTTGCTCCGGTGTGCAATTCTAGTTCCTATCCAGGATGCTCTGCAGCGGAATCTTCGGGTCATGGAGTAGCCCCCCTTTGCCATCAGGGTCGCCGGGGGAAGGGCTCTTTAGTGCCCCATGGCTGGGAGCCCAATCTAAGGGCTCCAGGGGTGGCGCAGACAATCGCGCTCCCTCCCAACCGCAGGTTCTGGCGCAAATCTCCCGAAGCCTCGGAAGAACATGACCGCCATGGTAAATGCCAAAACCAAAAGTCCCCTTATCTAATTCCCTCTTGAACCTGCCCATGTTTGTAACCATCACCACCTCCTGTGACAGTGAATTCCATGTGTTAATCTCTCTTTGGGTGAAGAACTACTTCCTTTTATCCGTTCCAACCCAACTGCTCAGCAATTTCATTGAGTGCCCACAAGTTCTTGTATTGTGAGAAAGGGAGAAAAGTACTTCTTTCTGCACCTGCTCTATCCCATGCATAATCTTATACACTTCAACCATGTCACCCCTCAGCCATAATTTCTCCAAGCTAAAGATCCCCAAATGTTTTAACTTTTCTTCATAGGGAAAATGTTCCAACCCTTTTATCATTTTAGTTGCCCTTTTCTGCATTTTCCCCAATGCTATAATATACTTTCTGAGGTGTGGTGAACAGAACTGTTCACAGTACTCCAAATGAAGTCGCACCATTGATTTCTACAGGGGCATTATGATAGTGGCTGATTTATTTTCAATTCCCTTCCTAATAATCCCCAGCATAGTGTTGGCCTTTTTTATTGCAGTCACACACTGTCTTGACATTTTCATTGAGTTATCTACTACGACTCCAAGATCTGTCTCTTGGTCAGTCTCTGCCAGTTCAGACACCATCAATGTGTATTTATATTTAGGATTTTGGCTCCAATGTGCATCACTTTGCACTTGGCCAAATTGAACCCCATTTGCCAGGCTGATGCCCACTCGCCCATCCTTGACAGATCCCTTTGGAGTGCCTCACACTCCTCCCTGGTTTTCACCACCCTGAATAACTTCGTGTCATCTGCACATTTAGCCACTTCACTGCTTACTCCCAATTCCAAATCATTAATAAACAAGTTAAAAAGCATCAGACCGAGTACTGATCCCTGTGGTACCCCACTGCTTACCATCCTACACTGAGAAAATTTCCCATTTGTACTCACTCTCTGTTTCCTATAAATTAGCCAGTTTTTGATCCACAAGAGGACTTGTCCTTTTATCCCATGACTATTGAGCTTACTTAGGAGCCTTTGATGAGGAACTTTATCAAAAGCTTTCTGGAAGTCAAAGTAAACAACATCTATTGGGTCCCCCTTGTCCACATGTTTGTTCACTCCCTCAAAAAACACTAACAGGTTAGTGAGACAAGATCTTCCCTTACAGAACCCATGCTGAGTCTGCCTCAATAGTTTTTGTTCATCAATGTGCCTACTAATTCTTTCCTTAATAACAGTTTCCACCAACTTACCTGGTATCGATGTCAGACTGGCCTGTAATTTCCTGGATCTCCTCTGGAACCCTTTTTAAACATGGGAGTGACATTAGCTATCTTCCAGTCCTCAGGAATGGAGGCAGATTTTAAAGAAAGATTACATATTTTTGTAAGGAGATCCACAAGTTCACATTTGAGTTCTTTCAGAACTCTCGGAAGTATGCCATCCAGGCCTGGTGATTTATCAGTTTTTGTCGTAGGACCTCATCTCTCATAACCTCAATCTGACTCAGGTCTTTCAACACCCTGCCCAAAATCAGTGGTTCTGGAGTCGGCAAGCACTTCTCATTTTCCACAGTGAAGACAGAGGCAAAAGATCCATTCAGCTTCTCAGTACTCAGTACTCAGTATCATTCTTCAGTACTCCTTTTACCTCTCGATCATCCAAGGGCCCCACTGCCTCCGTGGCTGGTTTCCTGCTTCTAATGTATTTGAAGAAAGTTTTATTGTTGGTCTTTATGTTTTTTACTATATGCTCCTACTATTTCCTTTTTGCCTGCCTGATCACAGACTTGCATTTTATTTACCACAGCCTGTGTTCCCTTTTATCAACCTCACTGAGACTAGCTTTCCACCGCTTAAAGGAATCCTTCTTACATTTAACAGCTTCCATTACCTTGTTTGTTAACCATGCAGGCTTTTTTCTATACCTATTTGTGCTTTTCCTAACCTGTGGTATATATTTTTTCTGAGCTTCCAGGATTGTAGTTTTAAATAATCTTCAAGATTCCCCAATGGTTTTGACCCTTTCTACTTTTCCTTTCAGTTTCTTCCTCACATGTCCCCTCATATCAGAGAAGTTACTCCTTTAAAGTTAAAAGTGGTTGTGTCAGTCTTTTTGGGCAACTCTCTATTCATACAAACGTTGAACTCAGTAACATTATGGTCACTGTTCCCAAGCAGTGCAATCACTTTTACATCTCTCACCAGGTCTTCTGCATTACTTAGGACCAAATCCAGGATCGCCTCTCCCCTGGTAGGTTCCGTGACCATGTGTTCCATAGCACAGTCATTAAGAGTGTCTAGAAACTCAATCTCTTTTTCCTGACTTTAACACATATTGACCCAATCAATGTGTGGGTAGTTCAAATCACCTATTATGACACAGTTCTTTCATCTAGCCGCTATCTTTAATTCATTCATCATTTTATAATCCTCCTCTATCTTTTGATCTGGTGGGCGATAACAAACTCCCAGTGTTAAGCTTCCTTTTGGGCCCACTATTTCAACCCATAGCATTTCCAGAAGCAAATCCAATTCTTTTACCCTCTCAATCTTACTGGACTGTATACCCTCTCTGACATACAGAGCCACCCCACCTCCAACCCTTCCCCCCATCCTTCCGATATAATTTATAACCAGGAATCACCGTATCCCACTGATTTTCCTCATCCTACCAAGTTTCTGAAATACCCACAATGTCTATTTCCCCCCCAACACCAAGCATTCCAATTCCCCGATTTTATCTCAGACACTTCTAGCATTTGTGCATAAACACCTATAGTTCCTCATGCATGTTAAGGCCACAACCTTCCTCTTGCTGCCTCGAGACCTTGCCAGGCAGTCTGTATAGTTAGCTACAGGTTCAGTGGACAATTCTGATCTGTGCCTGTCTCTCCAGCCCTGCACATGAAACAGGTAGCACTTCTGAGAAGGCTACCTTGGAGGTCTTGGCCTTGAGTTTCCTGCCTAGCAGCCTAAATTTTTCCTCCAGGACCTCACAATTGCATTTCCCCACATCATTGGTGCCAACATGTACCACGACCACTGGCTCCTCCCCAGCACTATCTATCAGCCTATCTACAACATATGTAATGTCCGCTACCTTCGCACTAGGTAGGGAAGTCACCATACAGTCAGTACGCGGGTTCGCCACCCAGCTGTCTACCTGCCTAAGGATCAAATCACCAACTATCAAGAGCCCCCCTCCCTTCCTGCCCAGGCATGGTTCCTTGCTGTGAAAGGATACCCGTTCACCAGCTGAAGAAGAGGTCCCTTCTGAGGGCACATTCCCCTTATCCACAGCACGGTGCCCTGTTTTCCCTTGACCCTCATGCTCCCTGACAGTGATGGGGCTGCCAGATCCAGAGTGGGACATATCTAACAATTCCCTCAGAGTCTTCTCCGTGCACCTGACTGTCTTATAGAGTTCAGGGTCACAATTTTTTTTTTACGTCTAGTCTCTAATATTCCTATCTTATCAATTAGCTCCTGTTTTAACCTTTCTTTTTTTTTCCTTGTAGGCTGTTGACATAGAAATTATTTTTCCCCTGATTACCACCTTGAAGGCATCCTTGAGGGCACTTCTTCATTTAAATTATGATCAAAATACTCCTGGATCTCTCTTTCTATCTCTTCCACTTTTTTGTCATTTAATAAACATTATTAAACCTCCATGTAAAACCTTTGTCCTTATTGTTAAGAGTGATAGATGACATAATACAGTAGTGTGGTCTGACCAGCTTTTTTGCCCAATTTTGACTGATTTGACTCTGTTGATTAGGGAGGACAATGTGAAGATATAATCCATTCTCATATGGGTCTGAAAATGGAAGAAATATGTGTAGTCTCTCTCATTGTTGTGTAAGGTCCTCCAAACATCTATTAGATCTGCACCTTCCATCATTTTTGCCAGTCCTGTACCTTGGTTGTGCCTTTTGTTTTTGTTTTTGGAACCCAAAAGTATAGGACCTTCTTGAAAATTTTTAGCTTTTGCATTACTTCAGCTATGAATTGCAATTGTCCTATGTTAGGTGCATATATAGTTGCCAATGTAGTTTTAGATCCACTTAGCAAACCTTTTAAAAATAGGAATCTACCATTTAGATCTTGTTCAACTGCATGGCATTCAAATCTAACCTTTTCTGCTATTAATATGGCTGCTCCTCTCACATGTGAGGATCCTGGAACTGCAAAGCTATTAGGAAACCAATTGGAATTAAACAAAAAAAACCTGATTTCTCAAATTAGTCACTTGCAGAAATATTATATCTGCTCTTTGTTTTTTTATAGCCAATTATGAATTCTCTTCAATTTAATATTATTGTTGAGTCCATGGCAGTTTAATGAAATTAATTTTAAGTCATTGTCCCCCTAGAGTTCATTGTTGTTTAAATAGTGAATTTACCCTAATAAAATGAAATTTCTTTTGATCAATTTTAACTCCAGTATTTAATAACCAACAGATTAACTTAATAAAATTAAAGATACAATAATTCAACCTTCTTATTTCCACTATATTTAAAATATTGTGTAACAATGGGCTATGTGTTGGATCATGGCACTTTTTAACATTAACTAATCTACTTTAAAACACACAAAGTTCTGACCTGAAATTACTAACACCTTAAATAGGCTTAGAGCCTGTGCCAAGGTTTCACAATTGTTCTCTCTATTGTAATCTTCCCAAATTATAACATAATATTCATATTTTTGACACAACACTTTAACATTTCTTAAATAGGTAGAAGCATTACTACTATACCTGGTTATTAGATTATGCAAATGTTGTTGCACAGCTCCAACTCCCAATTTATCATGTTGTATTTTATCTACTGTTACACTATTATTAAAACTTAAGCATTTACTGCTATCATTGGATTCTAAGTTACTACCTAATCCTATTTTACCTAAACTATCTACCCCCCTTCCCATCCACCCTCCAAATCCCCCCCATCCCTCCCCATAGTCATGTTCTGATGTGCTATAAGGCTTGAAATAAAACTAAAATATATTAAACTTACACTTACGTAGCCTAAGATTCTAACAACAAAAGGTAAAAGTTGTGGATGCCGGAAGCCCTGGGGTAGAGCCATCCATCTCTACTGCCTTTTCTACCTACAAGATGAGGGGGATTAAGAGACCCAGCTGCTATCTTTCCCTTCCTCCTAGTCCATGCCTTTAGACTGTTATGTTGATCCTATATAACAAACAAATTTTGCACACATATATTAAAATTAAACAAATAGAACTTAGCTGTTGTGTCCAGTATTAGTAATGCCATACAGGGATTTTGCTTCCTTTCAATGGTGAAATGAATTCCAACTTCCGTTTTTGGGATTATGTGGAAAATTCCATAGTGACATTCAAATTCAGTGACTGTAGTAAATGATAGCCACTATCCAAATCTGCTGCTGCCAAGAACTTGTCGTGATGATGCACTTGAATTTTTCCAGTTGGTAACCATTTGTAGCCTAGACCAGTCGCATTTAATTTCAAGGCGATTGACTTTAAAAAGTGATGAGTTTGGAGGACTTCTGCAGGTAAATTCAGAAAAGCAAAAATAGATGTATTCTGATGTTCTAATCCACCTTATGGCGTAGATGTAGAGAGCCAACTCTATATGCCTTGAAAAGTACTGGAGCAATGCCCTCTTCCAATGATAATGCTGTGGCTAGCCATGAGGAGAGGAATGCTGTTAAATTGATAGATCCTTCTACTTGCTCCAGGAAGCCTCTGAATTTTATATGGCATTCATGCACTTTATTTTCCAGAAGCAAGATTTTTTCTTTAGACCACTGTTCATTTTTTTTGCAAACTTTGAATCTCCGCTTGGTGAGTCATACTCACCTCCATGCTCATACTGGCAGTTTGTGTGACTTGATTTAGTGAAGCTTGTATAGCCTCTAGTTCAGGGGTCCTCAAACTACAGCCCGCGGGCCACATGCGGCCTGCCGAGGACATTTATATGGCCCGCCGGGTGTTTATGCCGCCGCTGCTTGTCTGTCATTTTTTTTAACATGAGAAGGAAGGTAATTGGTGGAAGAGGGAGAGGGGGCGGCGGCCGCCACTGATTGGCTGGCCAGCTGAAGTGCTGGATCATGGGAATTGTTGTCTGGCCGCAATCTAGCTTCAGGCGGTGAGAGGAACCGAACAGCGCAGTTGGACTACAACTCCCATCTCCCAGGATTCAGAGGAAGCCAGGGCATTTGGGAGGGCCGCCTGCGCGGTGACTTGTGGGCAGTGAAGGTCGGAAGCGGGAGCGCAGAGATCGGGAGAGAGAGTGCAGGAGACGGAGTCATCACAGCGCAGAGGCAGCTTGGAGGAAGTTGGGTGCATTATTACCCCCTGAAGAGGTGAGTCCCATGGTCACTACTTGGGCTACACTGGTGAGCACTAATTGGGCTGTGCTGGTAGGCACTAATTGGGCTGCGCTTGACTGGCTCTCCCTCCCTCAGCTCCCTCATTTGCCCCTCGCCTCCACTCCCAGTGATATAACAAAATAAGATATATGCAGTGTGCATAGGAATTTATTCATAGTTTTTGTTTTTACTATAGTCCGGCCCTCCAATGGTCTGAGGGACAGTGAACTGGCCCCCTGTTTAAAAAGTTTGAGGACCCCTGCTCTAGTTGTTCTGCCAGTGGTTTAAATACTTCATGGATACTCTCCAGTAACTCCTTTTTTATTGATTTTAGAGCGTCTTGGAGGTCTTGTTTTGTGAGGAGCCCTGCCGTTAGAGTGGCTTGATCTGACCCAGTGGCCATTTTGTGGTGCTGGTGCTGCATTTGTGAGGCAGTTTCAGTTGGAGCTCCTACCCCCAAAAAAGTCAGTTAATAACTTTGTTTCAAGTTGCTGCAATCTCCCATTCAGACCTCCTGATTTCCCCATGCTCTGAGGGCTAATTATATAGTTTGTTCATGCTGTTTTAAGGCAGGCCAGAGTGTTCAGGCATAGAGCTAAGCCTCTAAGGGTCTGCCATTTTCGAAGCCAATGCAGATGCAGCTATATCAGGATGGGAACATGTTAGGAGCTCTCCAGCCTCTTCCAACATGCAACCTTTTCCTTTCCAACAGAGGTTGTCCAATGGAGAAGAATGCTCAGAGAACAGAGAAATGGAGCTGAAGAATGTCAAGGGAATGTCCAGCTCTATCAGCCACCTACCTCCTCCTTTACCCCCTGTAGCCCTCCCTCCTTGAGGTTTTCAGAGGACAGAAACTAGTAAGGCTGCAGTGAGAGGGTCCCCATGACTAAAGATCAGTTGCTACCAAGGCATCCCAAGGTGCAAAGGGCAATAATAAACATGAAGTTGGACTGGACGTGAGGGAAAGACAAGGGCTGTGGAAGAAGTAACGTGAACTGCGCCTATACCTTCCACACCTGCCCACCCTTCAACTTTGGCCCTGGAGCTCGACCTTCTTCGGAAATCTCTGCTGCCACCAACATGGGGCTCCAGAAAAAGAATAAGAACCCGCCAGTCCTGAGCCATGAGTTCATCATCCAGAACCATGTGGATGGGGGGGCGTGGCGTCTCGCAAATGCGAATGGACACCAGACTCTTGAGCTCCTCCACAATCCTCCCCCTGAATGCATAACGCAGCCACCAGATCGAGCTAATTCACTTGCTGGACATGGGAAAACCTCCAAAAAACATCAGAGCAACACCTAAAATTAAAACAAGGTCGGTGTCTGCTTTTTTTCCGCCTCAGCACAACTCGTCATCTCTGGGGCCTAGAAATGCGTTGAAACCCAAAATGGCAGACAGGACTGGCGATCCCCCTGCCAAGGGTCTAGCAATAATGCACGAAGAGTTCTTTGACACTTTGCAAAGCCTGGAAAAAAACAGGGCTGCGATTGCAGCAGAACTTATTAAACCACTTGCTGACCAAATCTTGGACTTTCAGAAATCGTTAGACAAAGTAGCTCAAACAGCCAATTCAGCTTTAGAAGCAGGCCTTGCAGTGCAAGAAGACACTCGATTTCTATTGAAAAGGGAAGAATGGGCCACAGAAAAGTTATTAGCCCTTGACAATCAACTTCGATCTCATAACCTCAAATTTAGGGGCTTCCCTGAGAAAACGGAAGAAAACAAAGAAATAATGGTGTTTATTGCTTCCTGGCTCACCAGTATCATGCAAACTGAAACTGGAATAGCACCACTATTGGACTATGCCTATAGAATGGGGCCACTAGCACAGCGACAACCTAGACCTTGGCCACGAGACATAATAGTGAGATTTTCAAGTCTTCGCACCAAGCAAGCAGTGATGGCCCAAGCAAGACATAACGGACATCTACAGTTTCAAGACAACAAGGTATTGGTTATGCAAGACCTATCACAGGAAACCCTGCTCAAATGATGTTTGCTTAAACCCATCACTACAGCACTGTCTAAAGCTAAAATCAAGTACAAATGTGTTTCCTATTGCAGGCTACAAGTAGTGTATCAAGACCACATATTGAATGCATCAGATCTGGATTCCAGTCTCATACTGCTTAAGGCTCTGCAACTGGGCCTTCCTGACATCGACTCCCAAGAAGAAGACCAGCCAGGAAAATTGCACAATGCATTTAATTGGCACAGACCAAGAAGACATTGCATCAGATGAATTTGAGCATGCAAGATTGCCCCATCAATATACACTTTAACAAAACATTATTTCAAAAATGAAGATTTTCTTCTGATTTGTTATAGGTGGCTGTTGTTTAATTAATCTGTTTATCGTAATATAAGGGGGAGGGGAGGGGCAACATTTTGCTTTAGCCTGGTAGTTTTACACTGTATAGTACAGCTATAATTAACATTACTATCTATATTCAATTCTATTTACTTTGAATAGGTTGTTCAATCCCTATAGATAAGGGAGCGTGGAGCCAGGATGTCGGCCTCACGAAAGTTTAAGTTTTGTTTGTTTATGGTGGTTAATCTTTTTTCTTTTTGTACAGTTCCATTGGTCTGAAATACAGACAGCTTTGCTGGCTTAGAAGGTTCCGGTCGATTGTTAAGAATTTTAAAGCAGAAAAGTGGTTACAATCTCAGATGTTTATTATGGTATTTTGGTATTTTTTTCTATTGATAGGCAGACATACTGATAATATGAATTATTATAATACAATCATTAGTTACCTAAATGGAAGGTAAAATTATTAAATTTGTTTCCATTAATTGTCGAGGCTTGAATAATTTAATCAAGAAAAAGCGTATTGTCAATGCTCTTTTGAAACAAGATGTAGAAATAATATTTTTGCAGGAAACCCATTTAATAAAAAACAATACCCCCAAATTCTCCCATCAATATTTGGCATCAGGCACAACGAAATCTCAAAGGGTTGCTATTTTAATTAATAGGAAAGTTAGATATAGTTTAGAAAAGATATACAGAAATCCACTAGGTAGATTTATTTTCTTAAAGGGAAAAATGGAGAAAATCTAACTTTGGTCTCTCTTTATGCCCCTAATGTCAGCCAAATTGATTTTTTAAAGAACACTTTAACTAAACTGACAGAATTTAGCAATGATCCTTATATAATAGAAGGAAATTTCAATTTTATTGCAAATTCTTTTTTAGACAGATCCAGGTTGAAAACCAGTAGTATCCCTTTTAACAAGCCCATATCAAACTTTGACACCCAATTAGCAGCACTGTTTACAGAATTTCATTTATGCGATTTATGGAGACTTAGACATGGCAAAGAAAAAGACTACATCTATTATTCACCTAAACACAACATTCATACTAGAATTGATTTTATTTTGGTATCTACACATATTAGTACCTTTTTCCCAGCAGTAGACATAGGTGTTAAATTTTGTTCAGACCATTCTCCAATGCTCTGTCATATGCAAAAAAAATCCCACGCAGTCATGTTTGGAAACTGGATAATACACTTTTATTAATACCTACAATAACAGAAGCTATTGAAAAGGACATAAAAGAATATTTTGAGTTTAATTCTTCATGTGGCATGCCCCAAACCATAATCTGGGATGCCTTTAAAGTGGTTCTCCAAGGAAAGATTATTGTAATAACAGTTTCCTATAAAAAAAGAAAAAGACAGATTGAGACAAGAACTTACTAGCAATATAGAAAAACTGGAGAAAGAATTTAAAAAACATTGTAGGAAAAAAACATACCAAAAACTAGTTTTTTACTAGAATGTAAAAAACTAGACGCAATGGAAGTATCTGTAATACAAAAGAAACTTTTATATGTCAAATAGAAATACTGGTTTTCTGGCCTTAGAGTTTTGCGGCTGTTGGCCTGGAAAGTATGTAAGAAAAACACTGTGAACATGATACAAGCAACTAAAGATAAAACTGGCACTTTACGATTTGATACTCAAGATATTAAAGATAGTTTTGTAGATTATTATAAGTCTTTGTATTCTTCAACCAAACCTTAAACTGCCAAAATAGAACAATTTTTTGCTAGATATCGCATACAAAATATCATATCAGAACATCACAAGGAATATTTGGAGCAACCAATTACTGCTCTGGAAATCCAGAACATAATTAAGGCACTTAAAAATAATAAGACCCCGGGTACAGATGGCTTTACAGCTGAGTTTTATAAAAAATTTAGTCACCTAGTAACACCACATTTAACTGAAACTTGTAATAATACTGTTCAATTAGGAGCAATGCCACCAATGTGGGATATTGCAAAAATAATTGTTATTCCTAAGAAAGGGAGAGATCCCAACCATCCAAGTTCATACCGCCCTATATTGTTATTAAATACCGATTACAAGATTCTCACAGCAACTTTAGCTGCTAGGCTCAATAAACTGATTGGCACATATATAAACCCTGACCAAACTGGATTTATCCCAGGTAGGGACATTTCTGACAATACAAGAAAAATTATTAATATTATTCAATTTGGCAACAAAAACCATATCAAATCATCGTTTATCCTTTCAGTTGATATGGAGAAAGCCTTTGATAGTGTGGAACCCTATTATTTACAAAAGCTTTTAAATCACATGAAATTTGGTCCTTTATTTCAATCGGCAATTAAAGCAATGTATAGATCACCCACGGCATATATACATTTAAATAACTCAGACACAGAAGTGTTCACACTGGAACGAGGTACACGACAGGGGTGTCCCCTGTTGCCCTTGTTATTTGCCATTGCTACGGAACCATTTGCGCAGGCAGTGAGGGAAAACAATAATTTACATGGCATTGTTATAGGTCCTAAGCAAATAAAACTTAGTTTGTTTGTGGATGACCTGGTTTTGACACTCACACAACCTGAAAAAAGTGTACCAGGATTAGAAAGCCTTCTTTTAGAATTTAATTTAGTGTCAGACCTTAAAGCTAACCCCTCCAAGGCACTGTTATACCCCATAGACATATCAAGGACTCAGCAGGTATATATTAAATCTAATTTTAAGTTCAGTTGGGTAGAAAAAAGCTGGTTATATTTGGGTGTAAAAATCCCATTAGATATGAAAGATCTCCCTTACACAAATTTCCATCCACGTAAACACTTATTTGTGGACCCCTACTGAAAACAGACCTTAGCACTTTCATCCTGGATGGAGAAAGTTCAAATTTTTAAGACTTTTCTTCTTCCTAAATTTTTATATCTAATGCGTACAATTCCTATAGAAATCCCCCAAACATATTTTAAAGCTCGGCAAAAACTCACTTCAAACTTTCTTTGGAATTCACCCAGACCTAGGATTAGTTATAATACTTTAAAGAAACCAATTCATAAAGGAGGATTAGCCTTACCTGATCTGATGCAATATCATGAAGCAGTAACACTGGTGGGGCTCTTGAAGTTGTACAACAATGAATTTGATAGTGACTGGAAATTTATTGAACACTCATATTTAGGTAATCAACAATTCAATCTCTTTTATGGGAAAGTCCCACCAAGAGACCTTCCTCTATTTATAAGAACCAATTTTTGAGCAACATTTTCAAAAGAAGGATTGGCCCCACCACCATCCCCATTGACCACATTTGTGGATCAATCATGGTTTCTACCAGCGCAAATGTCAGGAACCTTTCTATTATGGAAGCAAAAAACCTTACTCGGTTTATAGATACCTTTCAAGGTCCACACTTAGCTAAAAAGGACTATTTAGAACAAACACATTCTTGCTCTTTACCTTGGTTAGAATATAATCAATTATCCTCATTGTACCATTCATTGTGCTTTCAAGAGGGATTGCATCGACCCCTCACAGCCTTCGAAAGGCTACTTAAAAACAAATATTTGCACCATAAAAGTATAATAGCATCTATATGCAAAATTTTAATAGAATCATCCCCTCTCCAACCAGCAAGGTATCAACTCAGTTGGGAGACAGATTGTGTTAACCCCTTGTCAGAAAAAGATTGGGATAAGATTTGGGCCGCCCCTTCTCTTACATCTAAATCTATCAATGTGAGGTTGCAGGAATATAAGTTGTTAATGAGATGGTATATTACCCCCCAATAAAATCAACCATATATCTCCCTTCTATTTGCCCTTATGTTGGAGAAACTGTGGCGAACGTGGTTCCTTCTTACATTGTTGGTGGGAGTGCCACCTTGTTAAAGATTTTTTGGGGAAAGTATTTATGTTACGAAAATAACAGGATATGAAGTTACCAAAACTCCTGAAGCAGTCTTATTGGACCTGTGGAAAGGTAGCACTCTCCCTAAAATATGACAAGAACTCATTTCTATATTGTTGACAGCAGCAAAGATTATAATTTCTGCAAGCTGGAAAGCCTCTAAAAAATATCTCTTGTGAAAAATTGTTCAACAAGTTATGGGAACTTTTGGTAATGGATAAAATTTCCGATTCCATAAAAAGGTCAGACGACCATCATTTTACTTCAAATTTACTTGAAAAATGGTTTCCATTTTTGGACTATGTATGTAGTGACTGGTCCGCCTCATCAAGACTTATTCTGACCAAGTATAAATAAATATTCACTTGTTTTAAGACCGAGATATTTTATTTCAAACCATATTGTTATATATTTGTATTTTGAACTTTTTGGACAAAACTGTATTGTCACATAAGACCTGGAATATGTCAGAAGGTACTGTGCTATTAACCACTTTGTTTTTCTTGAAAGTTATATTTTTAAATGAAGAATGTTATATTTTGTTTAATGTTATAAAATTCAAATAAAAATTATTATTAAAATAAAATAAAATAAACATGAAGTTGCATCAAGGCAGACAGAATGAAGCTTGTCTGGAGGATTGGGAAGACTGTGAGTCTCCCTCATGAGGAAATGCTTTCTTTTTGCCTCATAATTAATCTGTTTTGCATCCACGCTGAGCTTGTTTCAGTAAGTGTGTGTGTGTGTAAAGTGCTGCCAAGTTGCAGCACTTTTCAAGGCAAGAGAAGTTTAGAGGTGACTTGCCATTGTAAATACAAAGTGGAATAATTTTTTGGTTGGAAGAAATGCAAAGCTGAAAAACTGGTGAAAGAATTTGAGTCTAAAGTGGAAAGAGCTGTAAGGGATGTGCAATATTTAAAGGGCTCTATTTTGTTTTTGATAGTGGAAATTTAGCTTTGATGCTTAAAAATATATTAAAATGAATGGCTTCACAAACTTGCGCAATACTGTAATTCTTGGGTAGGGCCAATTTTTGTGAACCCTTTTGGATTAGTATAATAAATTAAATTAGAAGAATGGTCAATTCTTCAAAGAAGAATGATCTTTAAAAAAAACAAAATCATTCTCTGATTGGATCGCCCTTTTAGCTTTCTCAGTTTTGGACTAGTGTAACAACTAAAATCTCAGCTTGTGCAATTTTGTTAACAGTTAATGAGCTGGTATAACTCAATTTAATTTATATAAGTCTTGAAAAAGTACTCCTGCATTAATGAATTTTCAGCCATACTTGTCCTTTCTTGAAGGAGTTGTTAAATTAGCATTATCAGGGAAGGGCTGTGACTCAATGCTAGAGCATTTGGTTGGCATGCAGAAGGCTCCAGGTTCTATCCCCAGGAAGACTTTAGTATAAACTAAACTGAAAGAATATATCAAGACTCGTTTGAGCAGCAAGTATAAGAAATAAGGAAGTTCCAAGAAATAGGTTTAGAAGTAAATAGCCTGAAAAGCCATGTAGACTAGCTCTCAGAAAACATAATTCTGAACTGAGAATGCTCTCAGAAAGTGAATATGATTAAAATTGTTCTATACCTGGAAGAAAAAATTATTTTTCTGGTGACTGTCATGTTTTTTGTAATGTATAGCTTTGGAAGTATGTATGAAGAAGGGAGGTAGCAGTCATAGGAGCACTGTGATTGAAATCTCCAGTTTCTGTGCTGCACAGAATGCATATTCTGATCCCTTTTATGTTTCAGGACCCAGACTCTGCTATGCCACTAGATAAGGATCTCTGCTAACAAGGTTTGTTTGTGGCCCCAGGACCAAGAGGAGGGGCGAGGTGGGCGTCCATCTGAGAGTTCCCCATCATCCCTGAACTAACTGCAAACCCCTGAATACATTTCACTTGGAATAATACACGCTCACACATAAATTTCAGAAAAGTGGGAAAATAGGCCACAACTTTATTTTTTTTTAACATTGCCCCAAAGGCAGACTTTTATTTATTTTCATAACAATACTACAACAATACAATACAACACATCCAACACAATACAAAACAAACAAACTAAATCACAACATACAACATATATGGGGGGTATTCAACCAAGTTTCTACATCATGTTCCATGCGCTTTCTCTTTCAAAAATTCTATGAACTTTTACATGAGTATCTCTTATTTCAAACCATCTATATCTTTCCTCGTTTTCCCTTTTATTATATGGTATAAGTTCTTCTCCCTCCTAACCATTCGAGTTGTACCAATCATAAAAATGTAACCAAGTGTTCTGGAAAGTGGAATCTGAATGTCCTTTCATACTCAAAGTCAGTTTGTCCATCTCTGCCGCCTCTAGTATCTTCACAATATATTCTTGCTTTGATGGTATTTGGGTAGTCCTCCAGTATTTTGCATATAAAATCCTGGCTGCCGTTGTCAAATATGTTATCAGGTAACAATAATCTCTGTTTGTTTCTTTAGGTAAAATACCTAGAAGTAGCAACTCTGGTTTAAAGGGAATTGCTCTCCCTGTAATTTTCTGGATCTAAACTTCTAAACTGGCAGTATCGTTAGAGGCATTTACCTTACCTAGGTTATATGATGAAAATCTGCCAAAGAGGTATATGGACATTCTGAACTCTAGAAATGAGCTTAAACTGAAAGAAGATTTAACATGGTGGCAGAGAGCACAGATAGAATCGAGATATGCCAAGGATAAGAAGATTGGATTTAATGAGACTCTTACAGAGATGGAAAAACTATTGAGTGCACCAGAGGAGAAATTTATAAAGAAAATGTATGTGATGCTTTTAAAAGAAATGATTGCAGATGACATGGTCAAAACGAATATGGTTCAATGGGCCCAGAATCTAGGTTATGGTATAGAACTAAAACAATGGGAACAAATATGGAATAAAAATGTCAAAATAACTAAAGCGGTTGCTTATAGAGAAAATATGTATAAAATGTTTTATAGATGGTATGTTACACCAGAGAGAGTTGCGAAATATGTTAAATGCTCTAACAAGTGTTGGAAATGTGAAAATAAGACAGTTTCATTTTATCATATGTGGTGGACGTATACTGTTACTAAAAACTATTGGCTATAGGTGCATAGGCCACAACTTTATTGATTACAGCTGTAGTATGCTTTGGCACAGCATGGGTGCCGGATCTGAAACCTCGACTGGCCTCCTGCCTGTCGATAATCCGCTGTACACCCAGGGATGACAGGTATTGGATACCACAAGGGTGGACACCCAGAGGTGGTCTCCTGTCACCTGGGCTTGAAGGTAATCTCCGGCCATGCCCCCGGGCTGAGTGCTCTGCTTGCCCCTCATGCCATAATCCCTTAAGGGGATCCCCCATCTCAGGAAATGGGCACACAGGCCAGTTTTCCTGAAAATGGATATGACCCCATGCTGATACTGCCACAAGAGCTGGGCAATGCCACCCGACTCCCGCCAATGCATCTACAGCTACAGCCAATCACATAGGGCATCCCGAACACTATGCAGCCAGATATCCATACCCCACTCAGATAAATGCACCCCATCAGGGCGAAAGAGAGCATCCAGGTGTACAGCAATGTCCGCGTGGCCAATCCATTGGCCTCCCATAGCCACCACGGCAGCCTGACCCAGTCTCTGGGTCCCTTTCCACAGTGCCAACTCAACCTTGCCTGGAAAGCGGGCACCTCTCTAACAGCGCCACTGTAGCTAATTGGACCAGAAGACAGAGATGGCTGTGAGCTCATTCTTCAAGGTCCCACAGTGCCTGGTGGACCAAATCCACTCCAGGGAGGGACCCCAAATAATTCTTGCCAAGTTGTATCACCAGCATGTCCAGAGGCTGATGGAGAGCTAACTGAGACCTAATGCCGGGGAGAAGAGCCTCCCACTTCATTCCGCGCTTGCCCAACCACGAGACTCCCAGCTGATCCTGCAGACCGAGATCCCTGCCCCAACCGGAAGTTGTGGCCAGGTGTTCCCTGCAGGCTGACCTGCCTGCTGGCCCTACGAATAGAAAATCATCCAGATAATGAGTGACATACACTGTAGAGGCCCTGACCCTGACCACCCATTCCAGAAAGGTACTGAAGGTCTCGAAGGCCACACAGGCCACTGAGCATCCCATTGGCATGCTTTATCAAAATATCAGAGCCCCTGAAACTTAAAGCCAAGAAGGCAGAAGTCTCTGGGATTAATGGGCAGAAGGCGAAAAGCTGACTGGATGTCACATTTGGCAGTAAGTGCCTCCTAAGTCCCCCCTGCTCCCCCCCCCCCGTCTGCGTGAGCAACTCCAATACCCTAGAAATGCCCTGCAGGGCATCGACAGTCCCCTCCGGGCCCTGCCCCCACGCAGTCCCCACGGGGGCAGAAGCTGACAGTGCTCCTTGTGACCCAGAAGGAGCAGAAGCCGGTTGGGGGGGACAGGAGTGGGGAGTGCAGGGGCAGGCATGCCCGGGGTAGCTGGCACGGGCACAGGTACGGTGGTATACACTGGAGTCTTCTTCCTCGAGATCTGTGTGGTATAGCTGAAGCGGAGGCTGAAGCCTTCTTCTTTGAGGCCCGAGTAGCAGTAGCAGATGCTGAGGCTGCTGATGGCTGCCGCGAAGACAAAAACTCAGACAAAAAACATCCCGTGAGTGCTTCCCCCCCACCAAGGCCCAAGTGGCATCCTTAGCTGGACAGAACAGATTACTGCAAGGAAGGAGACAACCTCCTACAACTTATTACCTTGCACCAAAAACCATTTTCAATTCAATGGTGTTATGAGCCAGGGGCTGTAACCCATTTACCAAACTCTAGAAGAAATGCAGGCTATTAACAAGGTAGACACTGATACTGCCCACCCAGGCTGACCATGTCCCCCCCCATCCATTTGACCGAAGATGGCATAGTGCAGCCTGGGTCCTTCCCCCGTGCCAGTTGCCCAGCAACTGCTATGTGGGTGAGGCATCCCCCCACTCTCTGATTGGCTATAATCACCAGATCCTTCACCAGATCCAGCTGCGGGGAGGCGCACATGAGGAAAACATGCTGGTTCTGTGAGACCATGTGCCACACTTGCGGGAAAAAGGGACACCTCGCCCGCGTCTGCCAGTCCAAAGGGAGCTGGCACCAGCAGCCGCCCGCTCAACCATGACGCCAGACCGCCACCACCCATGAGACTGCCAAGGGATGCTCCAACCTCTACCTTCTCACAGACCAGCCAACTTTCCAGGTACTTCGCCTCCCCAACCAGTCGGCTACCCCGAAGATCGAAGTCCAAGTCAGAATTGAGGGGGCCCCTTGCACCATGGAAGTGGACTCAGGATCAGCAGTGTCGATCATCTCGGTGGACATGCTGAACAGGCTCTGCCCCATGGGGGGACCCACTTACGCCCCTCACCCATCAGTTTGGTGGACTTTCAGCAGAACCTGGTCCGGGGGGTGGGGACTTTCCGTGTGCAGTACCGGGGGTTCAAGGGTGCTCTGGACTTAATCGTGGTTGAGGGAGACCTTATTAGTCTTTTGGGGAGGGCCTGGTTTGCGCCACTGGGCATCTCGGTGGCAGGTGTCAATAAATGTGTAGTGCGGGACTTTGCTGGTGTGTATGGGGAGTTCCTGGGAGTTTTTAATGGGGTGTTGGGATGTTATAAAGGGCCCCCAGTTTCCCTACAACTAGACCCCAATGTGGCCCCTATCCGGATGCGGTTCCACACAGCCTCGCTAGCACTCAAGCCCAAAATCGATGCAGAGCTGGACCGTCTAGTAGCTCAAGGGGTCCTGGAACCAGTGTCTCATGCCATTTGGGAAACACCAATTGTCACCCCAGTGAAGCCAAATGGTGAAGTCTGCATCTGCGCGGACTATAAATGTAAGTTGAATAAGGCCCTCCATGACCACTCATACCCAGTCACAGTAGTGAGCCGCTTCTCTGGCGGGGGCCAAGATTTTGGAAAAACTCGACCTAGCCCAAGCCTATCAACAGTTACTGGTTGATGAGGCTACAGCCATGGCACAGACAATAGTGACGCACTGGGGGCTTTTAAGGTGAAAAGGCTACAGTTCGGCGTGAGTGTGGCCCCAGGGATTTTTCAACAATTAATGGACTCTTTGTTAAAAGGGATCCCTGGCGTGACGCCATTTTTCGATGACGTCCTCATCACTAGGGCCACCCCAGATTACTTCACTTCCCGCCTCCACACTGTCCTACACCGATTCAACTCTGCGGGCCTCAAAGTGAAACAGGAGAAATGCCTCCTTGGGGTCCCGGAAGTGGAGTTTTTAGGATTCAGAGTCAACATGTCCGGCCTCCATCCTGTAAAAGACAAAGTTAAGGCAATTGTGGAGGCCCCGGCACCCACTTGTAAAGCAGAATTACAGGTGTTCTTGGAACTAATAAATTTCTACCACGCCTTTCTACCACTTAAGGCGGCTGTTGCTGAACCCCTCCACTGCCTCCTAGACAAGTCGGCTCCTTGGTCCTGGGGCCCGAAGGAAGCGGCGGCCTTCCGGGGGGTAAAGGCACTTCTCATTTCTAACAACATGCTGGCACACTTCGACGAGTCCCTGTCAGTGGTTCTAGCGTGTGACACTTCCCCCTAAGGCATCGGCACCGTCCTGGACCACATCCTCCCAGATGGCTGTGAAGCCCCCGTAGCCTATTACTCCAGGACCTTAACAGCCGCTGAGTGCAACTACGTGCAAATAGATCAGGAGGGCTTGGGGGTCAAGAAGTTTCACAACTTCATTTACGGCCGGCCCTTCACAATCGTGATGGACCACAAGCCCCTCCTTGGCCTGCTCACCATGGACAAACAGACAACCCAAGTTCTGTCGCCCACGTCCTCCGGTGGTCCCTATTCCTGGCAGGCTACCAGTACGCTCTGAAGCACCACCCGGGCAAGGCAATGGGACATGTGGATGCACTGAGCTGGTTGTCACTGCCCTCCACAGACTCCGATCCTGCCCCTGTGCCAGGAGTGCTGCTTCTCGAAGGCCTTCCAGACCCTCCGCTACAAGCTGCCGACGTCGCCGCCTGTGACCCCATCATCTCCCAGGTCTTAGGCTGGGTGGTGAGGGGATCACCCAAGGCCTCACCAGGACCCAAATTCATGGCTTACATCACTCGCAAGGACGAATTGTCGTCCCTCAAGGGGTGCCTCCTATGGGGGGACTGAGTCATGATTCCTGGCGTCCTGAGACAACGGGTCCTCACAGTGCTACATGAAGCACAACCAGGCATTGTACTGGCCCAGAGCTACGTGTGGTGGCTGGGGATCAACGCCAAGATTGAGTCTTGGGTCTGCAAATGCCAGGCCTGCCAGGAGGTCCGGCCAAACCTGCCTAGCGCACCAACACAGCCATGGGAGTCAATCAGAAGACCATGATCCTGGCTCCACATCAATTTTGCCAGACCATTTCAGGGACTGCAATTCTTACTAATGGTTGACTCCTACTCAAAGTGGCTGGAGATAAGCCCGGTGTTGACCACCTCCATGAAGGCAGTTATCTGGTCCCTTCGTCGGATCTTTGCTACATATGGCCTGCTAGACGCGATAGTCTCCGACAATGGGATGGCCTTCATGTCGGCAGAGTTCCAGAGCTTCCTCCAGCGGAACCTGATCTGGCACATCCGATCTGCCCCATTCCACCCTGTGACCAATGGTCAGGCAGAAAGGATGGTGCACACTGCAAAGGAAGAAGAAGAGGAGATTGGATTTATACCTCGCCCTTCACTGACCAAAGGCGTCTCAGAGTGGCTTGCAAATTCCTTTCCCTTCCCCTCCCCACAACAGACACCCTGTGAGGTAGGTGGGGCTGAGAGAACTTCTGACAGAAACTGCTCTTTTTCAAGAACCGCTGTGCCAGAGCTTGTGACTAACCTAAGGTCACATCAGCAGGTGCAAGTGGAGGAGTGAGGAATCAAACCCGGTTCTCCCAGATTAGAGTCCGTGCACTTAACCACTATACCAAACTGGCTCTCACTACACCACTACACCAAAAGGAGGCCCTCAGCCGGATAACTGACGGGACCTGGGAGTTCCGACTAGCCCACTTCCTCCTAACACAGAGGACGATGCCGAACCCCATCACTGGACACAGCCCTGCGGAGCTGCTCATGGGACGGCGCCCCATGATGTTGCTGGACAGGCTGCACCCCGACCGTGCCCCGGACTCCAAGAGGACAGTCAAAGAGTGCGACGCTCCACGAGGTTTCTTCCCAGGAGATCCAGTGTTCGTCTGGAACTATGGGTCTGGGCCCCCCTGGCTAGCAGGCAAGGTCATCTGAGTAACAGGCCCAGTCTCGTACAAGGTCTCTACAGAAGATGGCCAACTATTCAAAAAACACATGGACCAACTGCGGCGGCAACAGCTTCTGGAAGTAGAAGAGCCCACCCCGATCGCAGTAGAACCAGGCACCTACACCCCAGAGGCCAGAGGCCAGCCCAAAGCCCCGAGCAAGGAAATTGCCCTGCAGAATGAACCTACACCAGCCCTAACCAAACCAGAGACACCCTTACCGCTTCAACAGATGCCCCAACCACCGGTCACCACCAGTCAACCACAGGCCACCTCCAGTCAACTGGAGGCCACCACCAGTGACCCAGTGCCAGCCCCCCGGCATTCAGTCAGGAAACCCTGCCCCCCCCCACATATCTAAAAGATCACGTCACCTAGGTGGGGTCAGAACTATGGGGGGAGGGGTGTTATGTATGTGGGCTGCCACCAGGGGCCCACGGCTACAGTGTGGAGCTTCACTCCCTAGAACAATAGAATGAAGGCTCCTAGTTCCCCCTAGCATCCACCTATAGTGAGTTGGCGGGAAATTCGAACCCCCCAGTGGGACTGCGGGTGTGCTGGGAGGGTGTGTATAAAGTTGGCAACCCCCACTGAGGAAGGCCCTTTGGGGCCGAAACGCGTTTGGTCTTCAGTTGTTTAGTGTTGACCCATCTTTTGTATGAGCATTTGTATGTTTTTATACGTATGATACTGGAAAATTTTTAATCAGAAGTTATTTTAACAAGTGTACACCTTAATAAATTTGTATGTTTATATTATATTAGTCAGCTTGGCCCCCTTGGTTCGCAGTGTTATTTTGGGTTCAGTTTCCCCTTCCCTTTCCCCCCTTTTTTCAGCTTTGACCATTGTCTTTGCCATCTCAGGCAAACAGCACAACAGAGAATCTGTCAAGCCCTTTGGGAGCTTAGGAAGTATATACAAGCAGCTGGTGGCCTGCATTCAATTTAGTGAGACAATATGGTGCACTATACAGAGTACTAGACTTGGACCACAGAGACCTGGTTTAAGATTTGCTCTTAGTAATTAAGCCCTCTGAGAAACACATGAAGCTGCCTTATACTGAATAAGACCGTATGTCCATGTAACCCAGTATCAACTACTAATAAAGAGAATCATGGTCACTTTCAGCTCATTAGAGGAAAGATGGGATAAAAAATGCAATAGATACACAGAACACCTGTCTGCTAAAGAATCCACATGATACCATGTCATGGTAACTCAAACACACTGCATGGGATTATGGGTAGGGTCATCCCCAGCTAGGTGTTCTGTAAAGGGTGTTAGCTTGCATAAACAGATGGTGTGTCCTAGTACAAACACAGTCCTACTTTTGCAGGGGAATTTCAATAGCAGTGAACCAAATGTTTTGCAAGAAAGCTTAACTGTTGTCTTTTCACTGAAGAATCTCTAATAACTTCTGTAGAATTTAGATCACAGTTTGACACCTATACAAGGTCTCTGAACTTGTTTAAAGGTGTTTTGATTCTCTAGGGCATTAAAATCAGATTTTACTTCTGCTGTTGATTTTGATGTTTTAATTATTGTTATATTGTTAAGGTACTTCTGAGCACTCAAACAGAAAAATGAGATATAGATTTTTTAAAAACAAAACCTTGCATGTGTACTCACACAGAGACTAGGTGTTTCTAATCTCTGGGATGGCTCTTGGCAGAAAAGAATCAACCAGTTCACTCAGCAAAGCCTAAAACTATAGTTACATGCATTCCAGTCATACTAATCTATCACAGCCAAAATAACGAAGAATATACTTCCCATTTCCTTCGAAACAACATACCGTTTTAATGAGGGGCCTCTGAAAGGCCGTATCCAGGCACAGAAGAGTATATTACTTCTCATCACTTAGGCTGTGACTTGCAGGATCCGTCAAGAGGGGGATAATTTGTAAAATTCATAGACTGAGTCAGGCCAGCCATGAACCAATAATAATGGCTTTGCCGTTTGGCCTTCAGGCAAGTGTGAAGGTTTTACATGAAAAGACACAAACACCTCAGGAGAAGCCAACTAAGCAGACCAGAACAGGATAAGCAACCCCCAGTGTGAGTGCCAAACAGCTGCATGCATGCCAGACCATTTTGCTTAGTACATAGGGCAAGTTCTGCAACCAAGGGACTGAGGTGAATCCCAGAGGTCCTGGCAGTGATGCTGGGATTCAGTGTGTCTTTGCCAAGTAAAACCTCCATCTCTCCACCATTCCTTTTGTTTTCCAGCATGTCGATCTCCTCATAGATAGACATTGAGAGGGAGGGATATTAACAGGCCAAAAGGACTGTTTACTCCTGGACTAGGATACAAAACAAAATTTATCTGATAGGCAGTGTAATACAATGGCTCGAGTAGTGGGCTGAATAAGAGAATTGCAGATTAAAACCCCTGTTCATCAGCAGTGAAGCTCATTGTGGCCTTGGGAAACTCACGGTCTCTCAGGCTAACTTACTCAATAGGGGTTAGCTGCACGGATAAAAATGGTGGTCTGATCTTCTTACAAGAAAGGCAGGATACAAAAAATAGAAATTTATTCATAAATAAATGATGGAATAGCACAGCCACAAGATGTAGCAGTGGTCATTAATTTGTGTTATTTTAATACTAGTAATAACGCCTATTGTAGAAAGAAATACAACAAGCTCTAGAAAGAGGGCCTGAGAGAGTGCTCTGGCCTGCAGCAATCACCCATGTCCCCCCCAGCACCATGGCCAGATCAACACCACCATGGGCGGGAGGCCAGGCCTCGCTCTGGGTGGGACAGTCAGGTCTGCTTTACTGAGTGCAACATATAGGACTATCTGCCTGCTGGACAGAAGTTGTGGGTGTGTGGTTGGTTCAAGGAGCTCCTTTATTGCCTTGAAACTCAGGCTGCCATCACAGGTGTGGTGAACTGCTATCACGATGCCCCAGTATGAGATGCCAGAGGTCACCACACACACACACACACACACACACAAATGCAACCCTCCCAATCTGCAGACATCCAAACAGTAAATGCATTAAAACAATTACAACTGGGAATACATTACTGTCTGCCCATTCTCAGGCTGCCACCAAATCTGTCTGGGAGGTAATTTCTCATGTCCGTGATGGTACAGAAATATTAGTAGACTGGAATCTTAATTAACAACCTGCACCTGCACCTGATCTGATGCATGCATACTTTAAAGTAAGTCTATATTGAGGTTCCTGGAGCCCCGATCAACGATCCGCCTGCCTACCTGGCCTCTCACTCACTTGCACCATCTCATCTCTGTGTCAGGGTGGCCCCATCATCCCAGGGACTGACTGGCTCCATCCCTCCATCCTCCCACCTCAGCACCACCACTGCGGGGGACCCCAGCAGCAGTCGCATCACTACCCCCTCCTCTTCCCTGCCTCTCTTTCTTCCCCCACGACAGTGAGCACCCCTCCCATCTCCTCCACCTCAGTGGGCTCCCCCCACTCAGACTCTGCCTACATGGCTTTTCCATCTTCCTCCCCCTGCCCTGCCTTTCAGCCATTTTAAACAGTGCAAGGTGGGCAACTGAGCTGGTGCATGAGGTGGAGTCAGTTCAAGCAGCCGGAGCATCAGCATGAGGGGGGAACTGGCTGCTGCTTGCTGGGTCTTCACTCCATTTATGGGGCACGCAAGGGATGGGGGCGGTGGGAGATGACCAAAGTGAGGCCCCCCTCCCCACCCTGCATGTGAGCTGGAGGGAAGGAGGCCCTGGCCATCCCCAGCACCGTGGAGAGTCCTGTCCATCCCTTCCATTGACTCTGAGCATACTGAGGGTGAGACGCTAGCCACTGCTTCTGTGGGCAAGACTCCGCAACACAGGCAGCCAATGCAGTCAGTGCCTTCTGAGTGGCAGCTGAGGGAGTCAACTGATTTGGGAGCGCATGGAATGTTGCCACTCAAAAACGGAATTATTATATAGGAAAGATGACAATACAAGTTCTTGGCAGGTGCGTCTAAGTCAAAGCAGCTGAAGATAGAAACTCCATATTCAGATTACTAAAGACTGCCTAACTTGCATGATTCGCAGAGACACCTGTTAGGAATCGAGTAGTGGAGAAGGCAGTCTGATCCAGCAAAGCAATATTTGTGTTCTTATTTCTGTATAGTTTTAAAGAAACTAGGTCCAATACAAGACACTGCTGCCAAGATTTTCTTTATAGCCAGTACAGGGCTGTAGCCATTCTCATTAGGGCTGCTTCCACACCAAGGATTTCCCAGGTTTCAATCACCCAACTGCCTTTTTTAATGCTTCCACATGATATCATTCTGTGCACAGCCCATTAACAGCCCATTCTTCAGGGAAGGGGGAATCTGCTTTATTTTAAACCTGTAAAAAACCCAGTATTTACTAGGCAAGCCACCAGCATTTGGAACAGTTTCTTGTGACTGCAGGGGAAATAGCACAAAGGCAGAAATTCAGTGGAACATTAATTACTCATTAATTACTCTTTTCATTTGTTGATGACCCCAAGGGGCCAGATCCTGGCAATAATTAGCATACAAGAAGAGACTTACCTGCTTTTTAGACAGAAGGAAGGGGACATAGTCAGAGGCACTGCAAATAAAAGATTTTTTTTTAAGGTTTCAGTTCCTATCCAGTGTTGCTTACTGGCAGTTTTTTTACAAAACAGAAGACAATCACTCAGAGCTCATGGGAGGAGTCTGCAAATATGTGAATTTAAATTTTTAAAAAAGATATTGTATTATTTACTAACCATGCTCCTCAAAAACTTTTAAAAAATCGAAACAGAGTGGGCAGCGTATCCTGTGGGTCATGTGAGACTATAGTGGGGGGCGGGCCTTCAAGGCACATCATGTGTGAAAGGGAAACTACCTGAAAAAATGGAAAGAGAACATTTTACACTGGGCTGTCTGGGATCTCCATTTGAATGGCAATTTCACAGAAATTGCATAGAATCATAGAATGTTAAGAGTTGGAAGGTACCTTGCAGGTCATCTAGTCCAACCCTCTGCACTCTGCAGGAGCATAGCCGAAAGATAGCCCTACAACATACCCAAAAGATGATCGTCCAACCTCCACTTGAAAATGTCCCGTGAAGGAGCATCTACCACCTCCTGAGGCAGTCTGTTCCACTGCTCAACCACTCTTATAGTTAGGAAGTTTCTCCTGATATTTAGCCAGTATCAACTCCCTTGTAATTTCCACCCATTAGACTTAGTCTTACAATCTGGAGCAAGAAAGAATAGATCTGCTCCATGTTCTACATGACAGCCCTTCAAATATTTGAAGACTGCAATCGTGTCCCCTCTAAGGCTTCTCTTTCCCAGGCTAAACATACCCAACTCTTTCAGCCTTTCCTCATCAGCAGCTAGACTACCATGGGAAATCACCCTGGTGTGGAAGCACCGTTAGAGGGGTTTGAAACTGCCTTACATTGTTGGTCTACCAAGATCAGCATTGTCTACTGTGACTGGCAATGGCTCTCCAGGATATTTCACATTACCTGATCCTTTTATAACTGTTTTTTTCCATATTATAACAAAATATAACCTTATATATACTTTAACATGATTAAACTTTAAACAGGAGCAGTAATATATTTATTTTATTATTTAAAACTAATACAATGCTATTACACTATATTTTGCTGGGATTGTCATTTTTACCTTCTTGTCTCCTTTGATAAAATCCCAAAAGGGGAACCAATGTTCTAAAAAGCAGACTGGTATATCTGGTTTTCAATCACTAATATTTGGTCAGAATTTTTCTCAATAATAAAATATTCCCATACCTTGTTTAACCATTGACTTACTATAGGAGATTCTCTAGTTTTCCATTGATATGCTATTGTCAGTTTAGTGGCCATCGGCATCACAGATTAATTCCTGTCTCATTTTGGGTATCTTTCTGTCTTCCCATAAATTTAGTAAAATGATTTCATGGCATCACAAAACTGTGTACCCTGCAATGCACTTTTATCATATCTTGTATTTTCTTCTAGAACTCTTTTTCTTCCCATTTAGATTTTATTGATTTTTCCAATTCTTACAAGTTATTTACAAATATATCACAACAAATGGCAAATTTAACATTTTGGTAGTAGTCTTCCACAAACTGCCAATCCTATTCTATTACTTCATTAATCATAAGCTTTTATTATTCCAGTAGAATTGGCACGCTTATATTAATATTACTGCCTCTCAAAATTGCTCCAGTACTTATGCCCTTGTCTACTCTATCTGCCATAATTTCCCATTGAATCTCCTTGTTTGGTGGCCATGTGATCTATATATATTTCATTTCTGAATCATTATGTTAAGATAAGTTACAGTGAGATAAAACAAGAAAAAAAATGAAGTACAAGTTAACGATATATTTCTCCATTTCTTGAGTCAGTTCTGTTAAGTCTTTACTAAATTGTATTCTTCTTCTTCTTCAAACTGGAGCTCTTCTAATCGGCATTGCCTCTCCCAGGACTCTGGAACTGTTCCAGAGAAGACTCACACTGGGAGTCTTGCCCAATGGGGAGGGATGAGAGGGTACAACCCAATCATCCTGCCTGCGTACTCCCTCCCACTTTATCTTCAAGGCTGGTTTACTTAGGGGAGAATATATAAAGCAGAGGGAGAGAGAGAGAAAAAAGAAATGAAACAGAGCAAACAAACAGGATATAAAGGACAATACAAAACAAGAAGAAAAAAAGAAACAAAATAAAAAACTCTCTGTAGCTGCAGTCTCGTCTTGCATGGGTCTTTATAATCTTCTAGTGCATTTGTCTCCTTTTACTTGTCGGCTCTTGAACTCCTAGCCTGAATTAGATTCCAACATCTTCAATAGCTCTTCTCCAGATGTTAAATCATGAGCTATTAATGTTTTCCCTTGGAACGAGACCAATAAATGTCCGAGCAGAAGCCATCGATATCTAAAGTTCTTCTCAGCAAGCTTTTGTGCTATTGGGCACATATTTTTCCTAGCGTTTGGTATTTCAAACGGGATGTCTGGATAAAGCTGAACCAGAGTGTCCTCCAGTTTCAGACCTCTGTTTTTCCTTGCGATTTCTAAGAGGTTTCTCTTAATCTTTGTGTCTTTGAGCTCTGCCACAATGTCTGGTATCAATACAGGTGAGCCCATTCGGGGAGGGTTTACACGAAAAGCATTGTTTACCACTGGCCCCTGAAGCTGTTGAATTCCTTGTAACCACTAGTTTAAAGCAGTAGTGAGGTCTTTATTTAGCTCAAAGTTCAGAGAGATTCCTCAAAATTTCACTTTAGTTTCCCTTGATTTCATTTCTAATAACATTAGCTTGCTTTTTGCCCATCCTTCAGACGTTTTAAGTTCAGTTATATCTTTAGAATTCTTTTGCATACTTGCAACTGCGACCTTTGCCTTCTCGTGTGTTTCCTGGAGCTTTTTGTTAACTTCATCCAATTTATGCATAATAGGAGTCGTGCTGTTTCTAATCTCCTCCTTTAGTTCTTTTTTCATGTCTAACAACATTCCCTGCAATTGTTTAGTTAAAGAGTGCTCTCTCTTCCTTTTGCTTTGACTTGCTTGAGCTGCTATCACTTCCATTTCAAATGGGGGAGGCGAATCCTCTTCTGAAGAATTTTGGTTATCTTGGATAGCACTAGGCATCGTTTTGGAGATATTTTTACCTCCTTTTGCTGCTCTGTTCTTCCCCATTGTTTTGATAAAGCTGTAGTGGTTAATTTGCAGCCCATTTTTTAAATTTTAATTCTTTTGTGGGAGGGTGACGCGGAGGCTGAGTTGGGTGTTACTGCACAGCTCTGCTGCCACTTTGGGGCATTCCCACCAACAATAAAAGAATGAGCCTATCTGTCCACATTTTTTCCAACAGTGTGGATTGATAGCTGGACTCATGTAATGTAACTTCAAAGGAGTAATATACAATCTGGCCACTACTTTAAAAAATGGAGTCTTTATATTTATGGCTTTGGTAGTGGAAACATTGGATGACCAAATTTTTCCCCACTGTAATCCTGTAATAATGGTATTACAATCTCTTTGCCATTTGGATTGATATGAAACTTTTCCACCCATTGGTTCTGGTTTAATAATTTGTACAATATGAATATTACTCCTTTTTCAGTGCCTCTGTTTTTGCTGATAAGTTTTTCAAATACTGTAGTATCTCTGTTCAGGTTCTTTTTGATATCTGGGTTGTTTATTAAATGTTGTATTTGAAAGTATTGAAACCAAGGTATTTCCCCCTGCCTTAGATTCAACTTCTCATAATTTGTTTCTTAGTTGTTATATCACTATTTTTTTATATTCCCCCCCCTTCATATGTATTGCCTGTTTCATCAGGTATAAACCAGTTCTGCCCTAAAAGTGATGAAATGGGGGATGCACTAGATACTAATAATTCTCTTCTCCAGTCCCTAATACACAAAATATTATCTAAAAAGGGGATTTAGTTTTATACTACTTGATTTTTCTCTTGTTTTGTTCCATATTACTTCCTCTAAAAAAGCTGGACCTGTATATGATTGTTCAATTTTTAACCAGTTTTTTTGGAGTTGTTAGAATATATTACTATGTTTTTGAGTTGTGTAGCTTCATATGTTATTAAATCAGGTAGGTAGCCACTTAACTTTGAAGGGCATTTTAAAATTTGATGACCAGTTCTCGAGTTTTTATTTTCCTGAATAAAACTGTTAAATTAATTTTGCCAAGTTCTCAGATCTTTAGTATGTTAATAGATACAGTTCAAAAAACAAATAAATATTGTGGGAGTATTATGTTTTTGACCAAGTCTAATCTTTATAGACAAGAGAGCTTCCATTTTGCCCAGTCTTTAAGGGTCAAAACTATTTTCTTAATTGTTCATGGCTGTGTTTAGATAAATCTTGTAGGTCCTTAGGCATATTAACCCCAAATGTTTCCAGACTTGCCTATCCATCTAAATTTAAATTTCTCTTTTATACAATTATGTGTGGTGGGAGCAATATAAATTGGATAAATTTCAGTTTTGGTTTGGTTAATGGTCAATCCAGAAATTGAGCTGAAATGTGTTATAGTATCTTTTAAATTAAAAAGTTATTTTAAGGGATAGCTGAGGTATAATACTATATCATCAGCAAAATGGGTGATCTTGTGTTCTGTTTTGCCAATTTCTATTCCTCTGATTTTTCTATTCTAATTGCTTCTGCAAGTTCAATCAATATAGCAATTGATGGGTACCTATAGACAAGTTAAATTATCTGGATCTAAGTCCATTAACTTTAACATGCTCCTCTGGTGAATCATATAGGGCTTCAATAGTATATAGAAATTTTTCTCCAAGCCCCACGTGTATTCATAATTTTCAATATTTTATTTTATTTCTAATCATCAAAAGCTTTCTTGGCACCCAGTGCTAATATTAATGATTCTTTGTTTCAGTTTACAAAAATGAATTATATTTAACATTTTCCTAATATCAGCCACGTTTCTACTTGGAATAAATCCCGATTTGATCAACATTTATATAATATGCAATAATTTTGTTCAGTCTAGTAGCTAAAGTTGGTGTAAAAAAATGTTTACATCCTGATTGAGCAGTGATATTCAACAATACAATTCTGGTATTGTAGAGTCTATCTTTTTTGGGAATAACTATAATTCTATATTCTGACCAAGTCTTGGGCATTCTCCTATCTGTTGATATGTAGGTACAAGTTTTATTTAGTAGTTCAGTCAACTGGTGTATAAATTTGTTCCAAAGTTGGTTCTTTAAAGGGACAGTGCATAGATAATTTGTAATGGAGCCTTCTTGTGGACAATCTGATTACTATAATTTTTTAAAGTAATTAACAGACGTCCATACTATTTCTTTTGTACTCGACGTCAATTTATTTTGTGGATCTCTAATTGAATTAACTGATCTACCTGTGACTTTTCTTGATATTCTTTGAGAAAGCATTTGAATCGCTTTAAAAAAATTTTTTAAGATAGTTTTCATTCACGAATTTCCTTTTCCTCTAGCTTTTTCCCCTTTCCATTTTAAATTTATTATATACTCCCCTCCCCATATTTGTGTTTTCTTGCAAGTTCTTTTATTTTCCCTTTTAGCTTCTGTATAATTTTTCCCTTTTTTTTTTTTGTAAGTGGAAGCCAGAGAAATAAATTTCCCATGTAAGACTGCCTTGTGTCTCATATATTCCAAATTCCAAGCAAAATAATTATTTCCATTTGTGATTTTTTTGTATTGTATGATCTAATAAAAGTAGTTTAAGTTCCAATTGGGGCCTTTGCTGTCTGTTTCCCTATGTAGTAAAAAGACATTCAATCCATGCATGGTCTGACCATATTTTTGGTCCTATTTCAGCAGAATGAATTTGATTAAACAATTTTTAGAGGCTAATAGTCTATGCGAGTATATACCTCGTGTACTGCTGAGTAGTATGATCTCTGTCATTTGGATGTAAGAGGCACCAGACATCACATAAGCCAAAATTTTCTAGGACCCCGTTAAGCTTGTTTTGCTTCCCAACTCCCTGCATGGGATGCTTGTCTTGATATGTTCTATCCATATTAGGATTCAAGGTATAATTAAGGTCACAAGTCAGCAGTATTTCCCCTTCTTTAAATGCTTCTAAATTTGTCATGGTATTATTAAAAAAAGAATCAATCTGATTAATATTTTGAGCATAGAGATAACCCAAGGTTATCATCACTCCATCCATCCCATTTTCCTTTTACAAATAAAAATCTTTGGGTCTATTTCTATTGTGGCATTTAAAAAAAAAAATTAAAATGGCCACACTCCTAGATTTAGAAGTACTAGGGGGGGCTTGAAACTATTGCGAGAACCATTGAGATTTTAGGACCTGTGTTGCTGGTATTTTACAGTGGGTCTCTGAGAGAAAGAAAATATTCAGATATTCTTTAACCAGAGCAGAATAAATTCTTTTAAAATTTAATAGTATTATTTAGTTTAGTGTTAATGCCTTATACTGGTTACTCATCAATTTTGATTCCAGAAAGGCATGGGATACCTTTTGAAAATGTCTGGTCCCCACAATATCAAGGTTCTTTTCTATCTTCCATCAACCAAGGTTTCCTCCAGGTAATGATCAATACACTGCAGCAAGATGGTCCGCCCGGATTGGCAAGATGATGGCAGCCATTCTCCCCTCTCCTGGGGGAACGGTCTGCAGACCAGCAGGTAGAGAGGGAGGGTGATCGTACGCCCTCCCCTAGGGTTCAGTATGAGCCCTGAGTCAGGGGGCGCTGAGGTTCACCCCCCCCGGCTTCTAGCCGGGGGGTGGGGGCATCCTTTTGCCCCGACCGTCTCCCTGCTGTGTTCCAGTAATGGCCGAGGCTTTGCGTACCGGGAACCAAGCGGATGGTGATTAAGCTGTAATCAAGCGACTGGCTGAATCGATTTTCTTGCTGAAGAAGTGTGAGTACAAGTTTAACGAAGCATCAGAGGAGAAAATATATCCTCCCAAGCATGGGTGGGGGAGACAACTGTAGACCCCCCCATGGAGGACTAAATAAAGAAAATTAACATCGGAGAAATGGAAAATGAAGGGACTGTGATGGAGGAGTACTGAGAGTCATGAATTGAGCAACATACAAAATATTTGGGACTTTAAAAATAGCAACTGAAAACAGTGTATCTGGTTAGCTAGAAATGGCTAGAAGGAAGAATTAGAATCTCCTTTAAAGACTGTTAATATCATAGTGAGAGATTGAGCTGGAATGCAGTTCTCCCCTTCCCTCCCAGAAAAGAAGCGGGGGAAAGGGAACTCCCTCCCCTCACATAACAATATAATAATTTAAAATAGTGAAGGGGAGAGAAGAGGAAGCATAAAAAAAAGAGAGGACTATTGAATGGAAGTGGAAACTTACACTAGCTTGGAGTGTTTTCTGAGTGACGGCTGGAAACAAGGCAGAACTCATCCTTTGGCAGGCGGAGGGGGGGGGAGATTCCCCCTCTAGAAAGATTGACTGTGCAAATATCTGAAGGTGATCTTTTGGGACATTGAGGAACCCTCTTTCTTCTTGGAGAAACTCTGAATATCTTGTAAGCGGTGACTAGGAAAGACAGAAGGTTGGGGGGGGGAAGCTCCCCTCCACCTTAAAGAAAAGGGGGGGAAAGGAAAAAAAGAAAAAGTGCAATTCGGAACGAGCTGGAAATAAGGTTGATTAATTTAGAGAACTTTTAGAGGCGGTGTAAAGACCTGATGGATTTATGGGACCTTGGCGGCTTGATGATAAGGAGAGGATGAACAGACTGT
This sequence comes from Gekko gecko, assembly GCA_029375565.1. Classification (NCBI taxonomy): domain Eukaryota; kingdom Metazoa; phylum Chordata; class Lepidosauria; order Squamata; family Gekkonidae; genus Gekko; species Gekko gecko. The sequence continues at coordinate 84,662,517 of JAPDNY010000001.1, read as the reverse complement.
GGATTTTGGAGTGCTTCCTTTGATATCGTCCTTGGATATGGCGTCTTTGTGTTGTACTTAAAATTAAAACGAAACTGAATCTCTATTAAGAACTGGAAGCTAACTGAAAGTTTGGATGAGGCAGCAATGTAGCTCTGTTTCTCCTACGATAAGCGGGGGGGAGGGGAAACTCTCCTCCTAAAAAATAAAGTTACTATATATTTTGATGGGGGGGCAAAGCTAACAGAAGGTTGGGCGAAAGCGGGATATGCTTTAATAAATAATGGACTTTGAGTCAAAGAAGATTAAGGAAGATTCTATAGTGAAGTGCCCTTTCTAGAGATGAGATTGCTGGCTAAGGGGGTATTGTTGGGAAAAGTTAAGGGAAAAGGTTTTTACAGAAATTGATAATGGTTAAATTAATTTTAAAAGGTTTTTATTAATTTAGGTTAACTCCATAAAAGGAAGAGGGAAAAGGGGTGTTCCAGTTTGTCTGTTTTCTTGTCTTTTTCCCCCCTCCCTTTTAATGAGAGGGTAAATGGAAAGGTTTTCTTTGAAGAGAATCATGTTTAAGCCTAACTTGGATGTTTCTTTTTTCTTTTAACAGCAAGAGGGGTAGAAAGTAATAAGCGGAATTTATTGCAATGAGATGATGAGACTGTCTGATGTTTGTACAAAAGAAACGTTAGCGTATTGCAGAAGTATACTCCAAACAGTCTGTAGGAGCTAGAGCTTAATAAGCGATGTACTCAAATGTCACCTTTGAGGTTAACAACTGAAAGTATTTATCTGTCAATGCCATATTTGTAAGCACTATCTAAAATCACCACGTTTGGAATTTTCTTTTCTATCTTCCCCCCCTTGTAGTTTGTTTGTTAGTACCCCTCCCTTTTTCTGTAGTTTAGAAAATGCAATAAAAAATTCCTTCGGGGGGATTAAAAAAAAAAAATACACTGCAGCAAAATGGAGGGAGACTAATCTCTCATGTATAAAAGACATCACATTGAACAATGATTTAGCACCAAAAATACTCCTTGAACAAAAACTGAAAAATAACATCCCATGGTATTTTTTCTTACAATTGAACCATATGTTTACTCTGTTCCATCTCTCAGCTTCATTAAGTTCACAACTCACTAAATTTGAAGAACTGCTATCTAACACCAAAGGTGTTATCAAGAAAATATAACTTATATTAATAAAGGCTCTTCAAAATTTTTACCATATCAAAATGCTTCGTCATGAGACTAACAAGATTTTCACTGAAGATCAATGATCGGCTATATGGTGTACCTCTCTTTCTTCCACATCTTTGGCTCACGTTAGGCTCTAATCTTACAAGATTTTAGCTAGGTGGTACATCACGCCCCCAAAATTAGCTCACATCACACCCTCTATCTCAGCACTTTGCTGGAAGGGATGTGGAGAAGTCGGAACTTTTGCCCACTGCTAGTGGGAGTGCCCTATATTAAATGGATTCTGGTCCAAAATCACTCAGCATATCACATGGATAACTGGCCATTCCATAGCATTAACGCCTGAAACCATTCTTTTGCATTATGAAAACGATCCATCAATACCAAAGATCTGATGGGAGCTGATACACAGCTTGTAGACTGCTGCCCAGACGGTAATAGCAAGACATTGGAAAAAACAATCAATACCCCATCAGAATGGTACTCAAAAGATCTGGGACCACTTAATAATGGAAAAAAATACAGACAGATTAATCCAATCAGGTATATACCTAAGGCAAATAAACTTAACTGAGAAATGGTTTCCATTCATCACACATGTTCTTGATAAAGACATTGACCTGCCAAATTAAACATACTGCCAACTAGACCTCTTTTAATCTCTTCTAATTTTTCCTCACTATATAACTTTTTTCTTTTCCATAGGCACTAGGTTCAAAACAATTACAAACACAGCACTTACCTTACCCCATTATCTCTACATAACTCTAAACTCTTTTCCCCCTTCCAAAAGCACTACACTCAAAATATACAATTATAAGCACTGCACTTTTCATGCATTTTAGTTACAAATCTCAGTCTAATTCTACTAGGTGAACTTAAAAGTAGCATTATAGCTATCATATAAACATATGCTCTGATAAACATACAGTAATGTTTGTCATGTACGATGCGTGTAAATATGTTTTTATTTGTTATTTATGATGTAATTCCCATGTTTTATCAATAAAAGATGTTAAAAAAATTGGTTCCAGTAACACTTTGATCAATTGGATATATGATTTAAGTTATATGATTTCCAGTATGGCTGACAAACTTCTGTCTGATTTTTTAGTTCCAATTCTGCTCCTATAGAAAAAGTCCCAACTCTCCCTCCCTCTATATAACACATTCCACCCCATCTTTGTTCCCTTCCCCACCTCATGTCCAGCAAAACAATAAATCTAACTGCTCAGATGCAATAGGGGTGAACTTTTCCTATTGTCTGGTCTTTCTAATCTAAGAGGACTTGGAGTAAACAGGGCTTCCGACCCTCACCCACAGCCAAGAGCTCACTAAAATGTATTAGGATCATCAGAAGTTCACAGCTTTCTTTAATTTCTGTCCAACTTTTAATTACAAAACTCAATACATTAGATCCACTTTGAGGTGTCTAATTGTTCACTGGGTCTTCAAGGACAGCCTTTGATTGGGATTCTATGAATGGCTTAATGTATAAGAATTTAATTTGAATTGCATGCAAACAAAAAAAGAAGTCAACTTTTTGGATCCTCAATAGCATTGTACAAGAAACCAACTGAAGAGAACTCTTTCCTAACTTTCAGGAGAAAAGAGCAAGAGTCCAGTAGCACCATAAAGACTAACAAAATTTGTGGCAGGCTATGAGCTTTTGAGTCACTGCTCACTTCTTCAGATATCTGAAATATCTAGTAGTGAGCAGTGACTCACAAAAGCTCATATCCTGCCACAAATTGTTAGTTTTTAAAGCAATACTGGAATATTGCTCTTTTCTACTGCTACAGATCTTGATCTACAGCTACCCATCTTGATCTAAATTTTAGGAGTCATTATGCTGCTTATATTAAAAACAATTTGCCATTCTGTCAGTTCCTGAGAATTATGAGGAACTGCACTAACATTCAGGATTTCCATGGAGCAGTTCTTCCATGGAGCAGCTCTCATCTGGCAATGAAAGGGTATCCTAAGAGGACATTGCAATCTGCATATGTCAAGGCTACTTCATGTGAGGGGAGGGACTGCATAGGGGGAAAAGAAGAAATAACTGACTCAGGGAGGGTTATATGCAGTCTCACTCATAATCACATCAATGTTGGATAGAAAAAAGCATTAAGAACTGGAATATGTTACTCTTGTGTGACAAAAAATCATTGCTTTAAAGAGAACTTCTAATCATAGCAACACATTTCAACCTGTTAACCAAAAGAAAAACTTACCAGGATCTAGTTTACCAAGTGGCCATTTTCCCTGTAAAAGCTGTATGTTTTGTAAATTCACAAGCTCCATACATAATTTATGAACCCACGTGGCATACTCTAAAGCATTTCACAATATGCAACTCTGATTGGGTGCTTTATGCAATCAATGTCCATGTGACAAATTATACGTGGGAAAAACAAAATGGAAACTTAAAGTGCTCATTGCTTAGAAAAAAACACAATATCTGACATAAAAAATAGGTGCACCATTAGTACAATGTTTTGTAGAACATAATCATGGCCACTGAGTTCTCCTTTTGGGCTATATATATATATAGATCTAATAGCCAGAACGATAAGATTCTTCAAAGGGAAGCAGAGTGGATTCTGAAGTTGACAGCCTTGGCACAATATGGGTTCCTTGATGATTTTAGCTAAAATAAAAATGAGAACAGCACATTTTTTCTCAAAGCTGGTGTAGTGGGAGCACTGCTGCATTTACATTCTACAGGTCAGTATAGATTTGTGATTTAAAAGAGTTTATTCTTTCTATGAAATAAATTTTGGACTTTATCGCTTGTCTGTACATACCTATAATAATTGATGTAACATCATTCTAAGTTCCTAGTAGTGTTCTGGGGTCTCTTGATAATTCAGAGTACTCTACAAATACTCTGTACGTGCTCAGAAGTACTACCTTTTAAAATATGTTTTTATTTGTTAATTTGGTATGTTTTTAATAAATAATGAAGAGAAATAGTGATAAATTGTTTGCTAACCTTGTTCTTTTCTCTCATTTTTTAATATATGTATAGAACCCCTGAGGAAGCTTGGAGCGAAGCATGTAGGAGTATTGTTAATTGGAATAAAGAATTCTTTTCTCAGTGCACCATTTTTTCTTTGTCTCTTTGCTCATATTGGTGCAGGCCTTCATTCTTTCCTTGTTGATTACAAGTATACAAGACACTGAATTAGCCTCAAGGAGCTCTTGAACTCCAACCCAAAAATATGGTTGAAGCTTTCAATTGATCAGAGACAGTTTTATCCAAGCCATGCCTCCACAGTCCAAGCCACAGATTTCTTTCAAATACAGTTGTCCTTCCCAAGTCTTCTCACAAAACAGTTAAGATAAAACCCTCAGTTCTGGAAAATCACAAAATATGCCTGTGTGTACTGTTTTGTATTTTTCACCCTGGAATCTGATCCCCATTATATAAAAATCTATAAAGTTTCAGATCCCAAGATTCTTCAGGTGAAAAGCCCAGCAGATATCCTTTATACAGACTGGATACAGCTCAGCAAGAATTAGGATTCTTGGCAACAAAAAGCTATTACATTACAAAGAAATACAAACTTAAGATGATAGCTGCAAGCACTACTTATTCCTATCTACTTGCCTTTTTGTGACTTGCTACTCTTTCCTTGTGCAGGTCTCGCCAACCCAAAGGGAATGACCAGCTGCAGGCTGTGCATTCTCAAGACATTTAACTGCCTTGCTTCTTCAATGAACAGACATGCCAGCACAAGCCACAAAGAATGGCTTGCACATGCATAAGATACTTCCAGGATTCCATTTGATTTTTGCCTTCACACACAGATTACCATACTGTTTGCAAAACACACACACAAAACACAACACACAGACTTTGAGAGATATGCCAGTCTTTGAATCTTGACAGATTAACTTTCAATATGACTGTTACAGCCACTTCAGAGTCTATTGCATGCCAGCTGCAAATATAGCTGAAAGTCAACTGCCACGGAATGATGGCACCAATAAATATGTACAGTACATATTCAGACTTAGAGACAGCAGAAACATTAGAAGACACAACTGTACTGCCAAATATGTTCTTCCGCTGACCTTTTAATCAGTACCCCAAGTGACATGGGGTAATAACAGTATACCAACTTGTATTAGCAGCCTGTAAAGGTTGGTTTCTCTATCACATTAGAGTAACACAAGAGGCGGGACCCGCGATACTCGCGGGGGGGAGGGAGTATTCCGGCTGCCAAGCTTCCCCCTCCCTCCCCCCCAGCAGCGGCGGTGGCAGCAGCGGTGAGGCCAGCCGGCCCGCCGAGATTCCCCCTCCCCAGCAGCAGCGGAGGGGCGGCGAGGCTGGCCGGCCCCTCAAGCCTCCCCCTCCCTCCCAAGCAACAGGGCAGCGGCGGTGGCGGCGGGGGGGAGGCCCACCGGCCGGCTGGCCCGCCAAGCCTCCCCCTCCCTCCCTTTCAAGCAGCAGAGCGGCGGCGGCGACAGCGGCGAGGGGGGGAGGCCGGCCGGCTGGCCCGCCAAGCCTCCCCCTCCCTCCCAAGCAGCAGGGCGGCGGCAGCAGGGGAGGCCGACCGGCTGGCCCGCCAAGCTTCACCCTCCCTCCCCAGCGGCGAGGCCGGCTGCCCGCTAAGCCTCCCCCTTCCTCCCTCCCCAGCAGCAGCGGCAGAGGCGAGGCCGGCTGGCCCGCCTAGCCTTCTCCCGCCCTCCCATCCCTTGACGGCGCGGTGGCAACGGCCAGTTTGTAGAGCGTTCCCTGCACATGCGCAGGGAACGCTCTTACTTTTTGGGGATTTAGATATTCCCCTTACATTTTAAAAAGCTTTTTAGATTTTTCTGCACACGTGGGGACTGCCCCACGTGCGCAGGAAAATCTCCCTGCCCCCCAGGTGCCCCCGATGTGCGGATTTAGATATCCGCACACAGGGGGCCACTTGGGAATTAGATATATAGAAGCTTCTCTGAAATGTGAGTAAGTGATATTCAGAAATACAGTATCTCTTGACTGATTTAGCACCAACACAGACCTTCTGATCTGTAGAACTCTATACTATCTATTATGGGACTATTACACTGAATATGGAATACCCCAGCATAGGCTTAAAGTTAGTATTAAGCAACAACAATGCAATAAGGAGAAATTTAAAGTTCACAAGATCGGAACTACCATATCGCTTATAGAATGGGTAGTGTAGTGGTGGTCACGCTAAAAGCTGTGCAAGTGTCTTAGCTGCAAAATAAAAGACATCCAAAATAAGTTTGGCATATGGCTTCCTTTGTGACGTTCAGCTTTTGAGGTATGTATCTATTTACCATCTTTCCTGCCAGTAAGCCCTAGAAGTATACTGAATTTATTTCTAGAAACAGATACTGAACAGACATGAGACAATCAGTAATGTTAAGGAAAACACCAGTTCTGAATGCAATAGGTCAGATGCATGAAATTATCCACAATTTGGCAAGTTTAATTTATTTTGGAAGGTGCTATTACTAATATATTAATATATAAAGCTTACTTCAGAAACTAATCATTCTTTTTGTGTTAGCAAATGAGAACAAGTAATCAGAAGTCCTTCTGTATAAATGGCATCTTATAATGCACCTTTTTGGTTTTTATAGAACTCAATATTTACACTAGAAGATGCCCAAATATGGCCTAAAATACTTTAACCTTTAGTATTTTCTGTAGAAGACATTTATTTGCTCAAATTAAAAAAAAATAAATAGAGGCTTTCTTATGAAAGCAAAACATTTCCTAGCCACTCTGAAGTGGAGCCTGGAAATCCTTACAAAACCCACTTTAGACTTTAATAATCCACTTGATGCCACACTTGTTCTGTTCCAAAATTTGCCCAAACCCAAGAGGTTTTCTTCCTCTGAAAGATGACTGAGCATTCATTTTATCTCCAGCTATTCAGTCCGTTTCCATGGCAACACTGCGGGATTCTCTGGCTACCATGAGTCGCATTAGTTGACTGTGGAATTTCTCAATCTTCTTTACATCTTGAGCCTGGTCTGTCCTATAGAGAAGACACTTTGAAAATAGAGAAGAAACTCAGGTGCATGTAGATTGACAGAAACCTAATATTAGCTTATATAAAGGCATAATCAAAGCTTCTACTAGAAATAAAGACACTGAGCTATGTCAGGCCCCATTTATTTTGTGCTCTCAAATTTTGAAGATAAAAAGACAGAATCAAAGATCTAAATTGCTGTGATTCACAGTTGCAAGGTTAAACATCTTATCTAGAAAAAAATGGTAAGAACAATTATTCAAGTCTTCAGTGCAAAACTAACTTTTAGCTGAATGCAATGCATGCTCTCCCCTGATTCCACGCAAGTAGCAAGAGTGTAGATTCATTTATTTATTAACAATGGCAGCTCAAAGCAGTTTACAAAAGTCTGACCAGCATGCTTTTGTAAAATGAAAGGTTACAGCAGGACTCTTTTAAAAAAACATATTTTCACAGGGAGCATTTTTAAAGTCTTGCCCATTAAAATATGCCTTACTAGTGATCATTAGCTCACAGTGCTAGTCTTACTAGTGATCACTAGCTCACGGTGCTAGTCTTAGAGATTTATTAACACACTTATTTTCCCTTCCCCCAGCCACTTCCAAAAAAGGGGGCTCCAAGACAAGCAGCTACTGTCCCCCCCTTTTCATTGCATTAGCTGTTGCTATACAATTTCAACCAATGCTCCAACATTAAACATGTCTGTTTCCCAATCATAATGTGAAGCATGTGGTCCTTTCTCCCAACATAAGAATATAAGAGAAGCCAATGTTGAATCAGGCCAATGGCCCATCTAGTCCAACACTCTGTCACACAGTGGCCAAAAATACCAGGTGCCATCAGGAGGTCCAGCAGTGGGGCCAGGACTCCCATTAAAAATACCTTTAAAGTTGGTTTAATTAGATTCCGAAACACTAATGACTATCTTCAGAAGATAGATTTATGAGCACCCTGCTATTAAAAAATTAGTTCATGTTTACAGACGTATAACAAGATGATCGTTGCTGAAAATGGACTGTTTCTACAGTTGTGTCCCATTTTAATGGAGGACACTGGAAGCTTTGAAGCCAGTCTAGTTTAAATTCAAGTGCAGCAAATGATTGGCACAAAGTTTTTTGTTTAAAAACAGTTAGAACTGGCAAACTCAACTACTTAAGATTCATAAGATTTGGAATGGAACCAACTTTGTTTAAACAGTGAGTATGTCTAAAAGGTTAACCATTCAGGCTGGTAAGAAATAAAGCACAACGTTCTCATTCTCCCCTTAGCTATGGATCAATGTCAGATATGAGAACAGGTATTCAGAATATGTTTCCTCATTTAAACCAGACTTATGATTCCATTTGACTTGTTCTTCTCATTTCTGTTCTATTCCATTTCTCTACAGTCTCTGCTACATTGTAAATATTTAGAGTACTGAAGGATTATGTCAAACAGCAGCTATTACGGTTCCTAAGTGGAACCACTATGTTCAGAGGCTATGTACCTTGGAGTATCAGCTATATTGGCAAACAGACAACTGTGTCCTCCATATCTTATACTTGAACTTTCAGAGAGATGTAAGCTGGTCACTGTTGGAACCACAGCTAGACTACTGATCTGTCAGACTGACATAGGCACTAATGTCCTCAGTGAATGAACCGCAATTAGATACAGTACTGTAATTAGACATCCTCCAAAGCATAATCAAACACTGACCATTCTTAGGGTTTACACAAAGATACAGTTCCTGAATACTGCAGGATCATGTTTGAACAATGCTAAAAAGAGTTTAAGAGAACAAATAAACAAAAAATGGCAGCAGTAGATGTTCTAAGGTTCACTTATGATTAATTCTGAGATTAAAGTGTAGAAAGTGTGTAATGCTTTCTTGGAAAGTACCCATCACCACCTCCCATGGAATATTTTAAAAAAATGTTATGAAGCCCATAGAAACATTTCTCCATGGAGTTTTATGGCCAAAGAATGCCGAGGAGATGTGTAAACAGTCGCAGGATCAGAAGCAATTTTCAAGGCAGCAAGGATAAGGATGGAGGAGAAGAGAAAAACTAGGTAACCATTAACACTACCATTACATTTTATCCTCAATTACATTTGCTCCTCTGCAGGAGATGGGAAAGCAGTTTGGGTGCCTTCAGCAACCAAACAGGAGGAGGGAAAGGGTTAAGGAGCCCCTCCCCCACTTTTCAGCTACAGGGCAAAAAATTCTCACATAAGGGCTAAACAAGAGGAAGTGACAAGTGTGGTACAAACAAACATTTTACTTACAACTGCATCATCTGTTACTTTGATGCAAAGATTTCCATCACAGTGCCGGTATTTGAGTACCACACGCACCTGAAATGACAGTCACCATTTTAAATAACGATAAATAACATCTGTGCAGCCATTGCTTTCACACAGCAACTTCAAAAAACTTCAGTTCCTGAACCCAGATTTGTAACAAAGTCTAAATTACCAGCCTACCCTGTGATTTTAGTTAGCCCACTTGCCCACATGTGCCTTTTCACTGTTTGGTTGTAGTGGTTAAATGTGTGGAATCTAATCTGGGAGAACCAAGTTTGATTCCCCACTCCTCCACTTGCACCTGCTGGATGACCTTGGGCAAGACATAGTTCTGTCAAAGCTGTTCTTGAAAAAGAACAGTTTCTGTCAGAGCTCTCTCAGCCCCACCTACCTCACAGGGTGTCTGTTGTGGGGAGGGGAAGGGAAAGGAGTTTGTAAGCTGCTCTGAGACTCCTTTGGGTAGTGAAGGGTGGGGTATAAATCCGATCTCCTCCTCCTCCTCCTCCTCTTCTTCTTCTTCATGAGCACTCTCTAACTTAGTATATTAGCTTACTAAAATAATACACTTCAAATATCCAGGCAAGTGCTTATTTACAAACTTACCTTAATCCAACACTACAGATTCAGGGGTTTTTTTATTTAAGGAAATAAATTAGCACTTAACAGCTACTGTAAAAAAACACCAAAGTACATTTGGATTTACACTTTAAAAGACTGTATAGGAGGATAGTGCCTTGAATACTGGATCAAACACAAGAAGCCAAAATGTTTTGGGGCAGAGGCACCAACTGCTGGCTTGTTCTTCACTGTGGTACACCACCTGGTGCTTGGACTGTGTTTCATCTCCCTACCTCTCTTGGTCTGCTGCCCTCTGCCCTGGCCTCAATACAGGTAAGATCATAATTCTTCCCCCTTCCCATCAGGTGACCAGAAGAATTCTGATTTTTCCTCTTCCTTCACGCTCGCAGCTTAGTGATTCCAATGCTGCTGCCTAGAAATTGTCAGTCCTGGATCTGGAAAGGGTGAAGACTATTCTCTTGCAGGATATGAGACTATCCAACAATTTAGTAGGATTTGGGACAGACTTTCCAGTAGTAGTAACATCCTTTTGTCATTAGAATAGCAGCAGATCATGCAAGTCTGAAAAGAGGAAAACAACTGCTGCTTCACAGTAGCAGCTTTAACAAGGATTTAATGAAGCTTAAACATACAAGAAGGCTCAGGTCTGATACCCAGATCTGTAAGAAGGGTGGTGAGACTTATCTTAAAAACTACAATCTATATTAGAATATTAAAAAGGGACAGTGCAGTGGTGATAAAGACTCTGATAATGGTTGGCAGAGCTGCCCCAATGTCACAGAAAAATAACTGGCTGAACAGCTCTGATCCCAAGATTCTCTAGCTATCATCCCCTGAGCAGATCTTTTCTTAAGGTAGCTCAGGGAATACAGAAGGAGCAGCAGTACATGGAAGCACAGAAATCAAGATAGGCAAGTGTCTAAAGGAGTGGTCAAGAGCAATGTTCTCTCTAAGCTGCGTTAGTGTGAGCTAGCTCAGTTTTTTAGCCTCCAGCTCACACATTTTTGTCCTCGCTCAGGAAGGATGGCTCCAGAGCAAACTAATTTATGCCATAGCCAAATTGCTGGCTCACAACTTTAATGCAAGTAGCTCACAAAGTAGAATTTTTGCTCACAAGACTCCACAGCTTAGAGGGAGCATTGGTTAAGAGCCAGAGTGGTGCAGTGGTTACAGTGTCAGTCTAGGATCTGGGGAGTGGCTGTGGCTCAGTGATAGAACATCTGCTTGGTATGCATAAGGTCCCAAGTTCAGTCCCCAGCATCTCCACTTAAAGGGATCAGGCAGTAGGTGATGCAAAAGACCTCTGCCTAAGACCTTGGAGACCTACTGCCAGTCTGAGTAGACAATACTGATCCTGATTGGCCAAAAGGTCTGATTGAGTATAAGGCAGCTTCATCTGTTCATGAGACCCAGATCCAAATCCCTGCTCTGTGATGGAAGCTTGCTGGGTGACCTTGGCCCAGTTGCACACTCTCAGCCTAACCTACCTCACAGTGTTGTTGTGAGAATAAAATGGAAGAGAGAGCAATGCAAGCCAGTTTGAATTCCCGCTGGAAAGAAAGACAGTGTATAAATGAAGTAAACTACAAGGAAAAGTAGGATGTGGAAGAATGAGCCAAGGAAAGTGCATATTAGAAGAAACTGCAGGAATCAAAATTCATAGATTTCATACATCTGATTTTAAATCAGCCAGCCAAACACTATTGTTTACCATCTGAAGGCTCTTTTGCCTTTGGAAGATAGGCAACAATTTGCACACAAGTCTAAGGCAAGGTGGCATCACTCCAATTACAGGTAGTTAATGCTCAGCTTAGTGGTCATTTCAGTGACTGTTTTTCTATTTCACTGCAATTTACTGCTACTAAAATAACCTAGCACCTAAGATTAAGTAAATTTCCCCAAGACTACTGTGAGACAAAGCACCATTCTTGCCTCCCCTCAAGGGTTAATGTGTAGATAACGGCCTGGCTTTCTTGCAAATGTCCTTAATTAAGGGCTTCAACCTGCCAGATGTATTAGCATTTCATGAGAATGTGTTCCTAGTGTTGGGAGGGGGTAGTTCAGCAGCAATGATGTACGGTTCTGGAGAATTCTCCTGAAGGCAAGCTAGGACTAGATATTACATCACCTGACTTGAGGGGTCAAAAATTATAATTATGATATCTCCCCAAGGGTTAGGGTTCCTTGTCTAAGACTTCATGGATAGAAGCCTGAATCTATGCTTGGCAAACTGCTGAAATCGTAGTCTATGCTAATTTTAGGCCTGCATCTGGATGTAAGTTTTGTATTACCACCTAACACAGTTCTCAAAAGTGTTAGGTAGATAAAAGTTAGCTTTATTGTTTTATGTTCTGTGTGACTTTTGTTGATCTGTTGGGTATATTCATATTAATTTGTCTATTTTTTCAATAAATTTCATAATTTTTTAAATAACATCAGTCTGGTTACTTGTGTGCTCTTGCCCTGAGAACTTAAGTGGTCAGCCTGTTCGGCTCCTTGACAATTGCCTACTTTTTAGAGTTGACGGATTTGATAAGCTGTATTCAAGACAAACACTTCTCTGCTTTTTTAACTTTTTTTTGGAAAAGCAGTATTAAGTATACTAAAATTCAATTATTACATGGCTGACATATCCAACTGCCTTACAGACCTTAAGACAATACAATTGCACTGGCAGCAGAAACGTGCTCCACCATATACCAAGAAAGCACATTTGAAAGATAGCTGAATAGTAATGACTCATCTCTCCTTATAAATAATTATCTTTTGGTTTCGCAAGATTCCATGCACTCCCATTGGCTGTAAAATGCCCTCCCTCAGCCATTGGCCCATCAGCCGCCACTCAAGAGTACTCGCGTGCCATTGGCCGGGTGCTGGGTCTGCTCCTCTTCCCCACCCACATCCCCTGGCAGACCAGCTCTCTCTCCTGAGGAAGACAGTTCTCTTGACTCCTGTGAGGGACTGTCCCCTCAGTGGCTGTTTGTAGGCAGCCAAGCTTGGTTCTGTGAGTAAAAAACAAAGGACTTTCAGCATAACCCCCTCCCCCGCCCATAAACCCCTCCCCAACAGCCACTTTCCTATCAGAATAAATGGAAAAAGGCTCTTTCTCCTGCTTAGCTTCAGCATGGCTGCCTGGCTAACGAGGTGGGCCAGCGACCATCAAACCATTTTCTTCAACTCCCCGCTGTGCAGCTGCCTTTCCCCTAGGGTTGCCAATCTCCAGGTGGGACCTGGAGATCTCCCACTGTTACAATTGACCTCCAGATGACAGAGATCAGTTCCCCAGGAGAAAATGGTTGCTGTGGAGGGTAGACTCTATGGCATTATACCCTGCTGAGTCCTTCCACACACACACTAAATGCTGCCCTCCACAGGATCCACCCCCCCAAATCTCCAGGTATTTCCCTAATCAAAGTTGGCACCTGTACTTTCTCCTCTGTCAGTAAAAGACCCTTTCCACACCTATGTTGGCCTTTGGGAGAAAACTCATTGGGCCCAGTCCTGATCAGGTTGCCAACTCCAGGTGGGCAATTCCTGGAGACTTGAGGGATGGAGCTTGGAGAGGGTGAGGTTTGAGGAGGGGTGGCACCTCAGACAGGTACGATGCCATAAACTCCACCCTCCAATCCAGCCATTCCCTGATGGGGAACCATTGTTGCCAATCTCCAGGTGGTGGCTGGAGATCACTCCAAATTACAACTGCTCTCTAGGAGGGATGGGGGAGGAGATGGAAAACTAAAGGTAGGTTGATGGTTGGCTGGGAGGGAGATAGGGTTGTCAACTCCAGGTTGGGGAATTCCTGGAGATTTGAGGGGTCGAACCTGGAGAGGGTGAGTGTTGAGGAGGGGTGGGACCTCAGACAGGTACAATGCCATAGACTCCACCCTCCAAACTAGCCACTCCGTCCTGGGGAACCACTGTTACCAATCTTGGGGGTGGGCTGGAGATCACTCAAAATTACTACTGCTCTTCAGGTAGATCAGTTCCTCTGGAGAAAATGGTGGACGCTGTCATTATACCCTGCTGAGACTGCCACAGCAAATTGTCACTGAGTGCCCAAAGCCGGGGCACTCTCCCAGAGCCTCTTTCTAGAGCCCATTGTATTTATTTCCACAATGGGCCTTATTCCTAGTAGTTCCATAAAGCTGCTTCTAATCACCTGGGTTAAAGTTTAAATTCATCTGGCTAAGAACACATTAACCATCCAAGAACATCCTCTGTATCAGTTTGTCCATCCAAGAGCAGGTTTAAAAGGGATGTACTTAAACATACCCAAGTGTAAACAAAAAGGTCAAAGTAAGGTTAGTTTACACACAGTATTACTAACTCCCCTGACCTAAACATACAAGTTTGAAAAGAAAACATAGGGAGTTACATGTGGCTCTCCAAAATGCCTTCTTTTTAAACATACGTTATTTTATTAATCCAGGGCAACAGTTTCCATAAGAACAAATGGGTTTTTATGCAAAGTAAAAAAAAAAGGCATATCCATATATCGATCACAAATAGAACCACTTTCAGACAGCAGCCTTTGATTAACTTTACATTGACAAACCATATAAGAGATTCTACCAACATTTTAGTCACTTGTTGAGTAAAAAAGAATTTCCTTTTGTCTGTCAATCTACTGTTCAACTTCATTGAATGCCCCCAAGTTCTGGTATTTTAGGAGAGGGAGAAAAGTTATCTGTCCACTCTACCCCATGCTTAGTTTTATAAACCTCTATCATGTCCCCCTTAGTTGTCTTTTTTCTAAACCAAACTGTACCAGACTCTTTAGCTGCCTGTACTTTTTCCAGCTCTGTAATCTCCTTTTTGAGACAGTGGCCAGAACAGCATAGATCGATACAGAGGTATTATAATACTGGATGTTTTGTTTTCAATCACTTTCCTAATAACCCCAGCACAGAGTTTGTCTTTTTATAGCTGCTGCACACTGGTTTTATTTTCATTAAGTTATCCACTATGACCCCAAGGTCTCTTTCTCTCTATCTCAGCAAGTTCAGAAACCACTGCATGTGTGTGTGTAAAGTACAGTCAAGCTGCAGCAACTCCATAGGGTTTTCAAGGCAAGAGACATCCAAAGGTGGATTTGCCAGTGCCTGCCTCTGTGCAGCAACCCTGGACTTCCTTGGTGGTCTCCCATTGAACTACTAACCAGGAAAGACTCTGCTTAGCTTCCGAGATCTGATGAGACTGTGGTTGTCTGAACCAATGCCATTAGTATGTATTTAAGTTGGGATTTTTTGTTCTAATGTGCATCACCTTTCACTTGGCTATATTGATCTTCATTTGCTATTTATCTGGAGGTCTTCACAGCTGATTTTCACAATCTTGAATAATTTTGTGTCATCTGCAAACCTGGCCACTACATTGCACACCCCCAGCTCCAGATCATTTATGAACAAAACACCAGTGGCCCCAATTCCTTGTGAAACTCCACTGCTTTCCCTCCACTGAGAGAACTGTCCATTTATTCCTACTCTATTTCCTTTTACTCAGCCAAATTTTAATCCATAGAAGGTCTTGTCTTCTTATCCCATATCAGCTACACATACTTAGTAGGCCTGATGAGGTGCTTTGTGAAAAGCCTCTCAAAAGTCCAAGAATATAACATCTACTTCAGCTAAGAAAATATGAAAAAAAACTTGTATCCAGAGAGTAAATGTTGGCTCCGAAGAGTGAAACTGATAAATATTTTTAGATACAATTATTTTAGCAATGTTATGTTCTTTGTGTTCAGTTGTAATGGCCTTTGGCTATATGCAATAAATGGTATTTGTACCTTTATATAATGTCTACAGGGTCACACTTATCTATGTTTGTTCACTTTCTCAAAGAACTCCAAAAGACTGGTGAAACACAATTTCCCTTTGAAAAAGCCATGCTGATTTTCCCTCAGCAGGCTTCATTCCTCTACATACCTAATAATTCTATCTTTCATCTACTAATTTGCTTGGGACCTGTAATTTCCTGGTTCCCCTTTTTAAAAACCAGTGTAACATTGCTATTCTCCAGTTTTCTGATATACTGGCTGATTTTAGTGACAAGTTATACCATCCTGGTCTATACTGGTTAATAGTTCAACAATTTCACAGTGGAGTTCCCTAGGAACTTTTGGGTGTATCTCATCAGGAGCAGGAGTCTTATTGGTTTTTAATTTCCCCAGTAGGTCGAGAATTTACTCTCTCTTCACCTCAATTTGACTCCATTCCTGACAAGAGTTGCTCTGACCTGGTACATGCCCTACATTTCTACAGTTAACACAGAGGCAAAGAATTTAGCTTCTCTGCCACCTCCCCATCTTCTTTTAACAGCCCTTTTATTCCTTGATCATCCAAAGGACCAACTGCCTTTCTGGCAGGTTTCCTGCACCAAATACAATTGTATATAAATATATAATTATATATTTTATGCAAATAGATTTATATATAAATGTTGATTACTTGTCTTGATGCTTTAGCAAACTGCTCCTCAAATTCTCTTTTTGCTTGTGTAACAGACTCTGTGTTCCGTCTGTTGGCTTTACTGGGGTAGACCTTTTTCACTTTTAAAAAGAAGCCTTTTTGTCTCTCGTGGCTTCGTTAATGAGTTGTTAACCACATTGGCATCGTTTTAGACTTAGCAGTACCTTTCCTAACCTGGGAAAAGCATTCTATCTGGGGTTCAGTTCGTGTTGTTTTAAGTAGCTTCCAAACATTTACAGAAAAGTTTTTGCTTTCCAAAAAGAAAGCCATTCTAACAGCAGGGAAATATTACAAGCCAGTTTTTCAAAATTAAATGAGGAAAAGCTTCCATAAATACCCCTCAACCATTCAATTCATTGCAGATCCGAATTTTTATTTACGGAAAGAACTTCAAGTACAAAAGGACAAATGCAATACAAGGCAAGCGCTCTCACGAGTCACATATACAGGCAGGGGAAAAGCCTCATCAGCCCCATATTTGCTCCCTCTGCTCTTTCAAGCCAAACCCCACCGACCCTTCCCAGCTTCTGTATTCGCCTCCAGTTCAACCTGCCACAGATAACCCTTCCCACTGTCGAGTACCTTCATAGGGTCAGACAAGTACAGCTTTTCGGCTGCGCGAGTGAACTCCTCCCAGGTCTGATAATGCGGCATAACTAAATCCCTTTCGGCAGGAAAAAGTACAGCTCAGCGACCAACCCAACAAGCAGCAAGATGGCGGGTTAAGGCAGGCCTAATGTAAGCTGCCAGCCATCTTATTGGGTTCAATGGGAAGACTGACCAATAACGAAGCATACTATTCAAAGCGCACCCTTCCCCCCCATTTCCTTCCGGTGCCAATGCGGGGCGGGGGGGGAAGGTAACTATAGAGAGCTCGATAGTAAAACATGGACGATTTCCGGAAGCAAGACGCATGCAGCTGCTGTCAAGTAGCGCCCCCTGATGGTACTCAAGGAAGAAAACTTCCAGCGCAGACGCATTCACTTTCTGGAACGTTTCAAATAGCTCCGCCTTAGAGTCACAAGCAGTCATTGGTCACTTCTGTCACCATTCAGAATAGGATATGATTGGCCAGTAGGCTTTCACAAACTAAGAGGTCCCTTGAGGAATCTCAGGAACGGGTTGGGAATCCCATCCGCCCTCCCTTTCCAAGATTCTGTAAACTGACTTCGCTCCTTCTGCCTTTCCTTACTGTGAACCCCAGCCTCTGCATTTCCATCTGTCTGGAGCAAGCGGGTTTAAAGGTTTTGTTTTTTAAAAAAATAATGTACAAATATATATTTTCCTGCAATAGCTGGGCGGTGGCCTCCCTGTCTCCCTTATGTAGATACTTCTGGGTAGCCTGACTTCATTGCTGTTATTATCATATCGAGACTAGCCATTTTATTTATTATCAGATAAACTTCTGCCATCTTTCACTCAGCTTCAAGGCTCTTGGGGCAGCTTACAACATAAAGCAATACAACAATAGTATAAACAAGTTAAAACCCATCTCAACAAACAACTCGAAAATAACTGTATTGATAAATGAACAAATAAAATTTGGTTCGTCTTAAACTTTGTTCTGCTGCTTCAGACCAGCATGGCTACCCACCTGGATCTTACTGATAAATAAAATACTACATGTCAGATCATTTAGAGGCAAAATGAAGCAAATTAAGGCAGCAATAAAAACAAATCAGTATAACCACAGTTAGGCACCTTCTCTGTAAAACAGCAGGATACCAGAAGAAACAATTGAGGCTATTCAACTACCATAATAACAAAATGTTGGATCAACAGAAGGCCTGAGCGAGCATACCTAATGCAAACGCTCAACAGATCCAAAGCCAGGGGAGTAGCTAAGGGGAGGAGGACATGCTGAATCTATGGTGCTACTAGTTATAGTCATACTGTTGGGGGTGGGGGAATAAGACAACTTGGAAGTTCCACTTTATCCTCCAAAAGAAACATTCTAAACTCAGGAGGGGAAGGGGCTTGAGCAGGTTACATATGAACATAAGAAAACTCATGCCAGTGGCCCATCCAGTTCAACATTTTGTGTCAGACAGTGGCCAAAGCCCAGATGCCATCAGGCGGTCCACCAGCGGGGCCAGAACCCTGAAAGTCCTCCCACTGTTGCCCCCCAAGCACCAAGAGTACAGAGCATCACTGCCTCAGACGTAGTGTTCCATCCATACCTTGTGGCTAATAGCCGCTGATGGACCTCTGCTACATATGTTTATCTAATCCCATCTCGAAGCCATCCATGCTTGTAGCCTTCATCACTTCCTGTGGTAGTGAATTCCATATGGTAATTATTCTCTGGGTGAAGAAGTACTTTTATCTTTTCTAAACCTACTCATTAATTTCATTGTGCGCCCACTTTTATTGTGAGAAAGGGAGAAAAGTACTTTCTCTACCTTCTGCACCCCATGCATAATTTTGTACAGCTGTACCCCATGCATAATTTTGTACAGCTCTATCATGTCACCCCTCAGTCGTCCTTTCTCTAAGCTAAAGAGCCATAACCTCTTTAACCTTTCTTCATAGGAAAAGTGTTCCATCCCCTTACTCATTTTAGTTGCCCTTTTCTGCACTTTTTCCAGTGCTAGAACTTTTTTGAAGTGCAGTGACCAGAACTGTACACAGTATTCCAAATGAGGCTGCACCGTTGATTTATTCAGGGGCATTATGATACTGGCTGATTTGTTTTCAATAATAATCCCCATCATAGCGTTTGCCTTTTTTATAGCTTGTTGCACACTGAGTGGACATTGTCAGTGAGTTATCTACCACGACTCCCAAGTTCCTGCTCAATCTCTGCCAGTTCAGACCCCATCAACGTGTATTTATAATTAGGATTTTTGGCTCCAATGTGCATTACTTTGCATTTGCCCATGCTGAACCTCATTTGCCACGTTGATGCTACTAATGTTTTGGGATAAATTTTTATTGTTGGTCTTTATATTTTTTGCAGTATGTTCCCCATAGTCCCTTTTTGCCTGTCTGATCACTGACTTGCATTTTATTTGCCAAAGCCTGACCCCCCCTTTTATCTACCTCACTCAGACTATCCTTCCACTGCTTAAAGGAATCCTTACCTTTCACTGCTTCCATTACTTTGTTAATTAATATTTTTCTTTAAATACCTATTTGTACCTTTTTAAATACCTATTTGTACCTTTCCTAACCCGTGGTATACATTTTATCTGAGTTTCTAAGACTGTAGTTTTAAAAAGTCTCCAAGCTTCCCGAAGGGATTTGACCCTCCTTACCTTTATTTTCAGTTTCTTCTTCACAAGCCCCCTCATTTGAGAGAAGTTATCCCTTCTAAAGTTAGAAGTAGTTGTGTTGGTCTTCTGGGGCAACTCCCTGTTTAAATAAATGTTGAACTTAATAGCATTATGGTCACTGTTCCCAACGGGTGCTATCACATTTACATATCTCAGATCTTGGGCATTACTTAGGACCAAGTCTAGGATCACCGCTCGACTGTGACCATCTGCTCCATTACACAGTCATTGAGAGTATCTAGAAACCCAGTCTCTTTCTCCTGACTTGAACACATATTGAACCAGTCAATTTGTGAGTAGTTAAAATAATCTATTATGATGCAGGTTGATTTCTGCTCCTCCTTTTATTCCTTTAACTGATGGCACTCAACTGTCCTCAACAGCTGGCCCATTCTGGAGTACTTTCAGTCTCACCAGGCCAAGTTTGGGTGGGGATGTCTTTCTTTTGATTAGTTTACAAAATACCTGAAACCTGTCCATTATCTATAGGTGGCCTAGTTGTGCATTTTTCATGATGGGCATGAGCCACCTACTTTACTTTTAGATGGAGAAGGGGTCCCCAACTTGCTGTTTTTAGAAAGTAGGTGGGGCAAGTGGAGCTTTTGCCTAGCAGAGCTTCTTATTGGCCACTGGAAATATAATAGGCTGCACAGTTTTATTTTGTTTTTTTAAGAATTATTTTGGCAGCAGCTGCCACCATGGCATAAGGATCTTCATGCATGACTGGGGGGGGAGCTGTATCTACATAACTCCTCATGGATTATAGTGTTTTTTTAAAGGAAATTCCATCAAATCCAATATCAAATCACATGTCAAAGCCAGGTCCATTGACTGAACCATAAAAATGGATCCAATACGTTGTGGTGCTTCAATTGTGGAAAAACATGAATCTGAGGCATGGATTTGCATGAATTTGTATGGTTTTTACACTGAAATGAAATAGAATCATTATCATATTGTAGATCATGTCTTAGGCAGTACCACAGAAATTATATATCTATTGCTTTGTGACACCATGATGGTGCAAAAACATAGTTCCAAACTGCGAATCCTCATGGATCTTCAAGATTTCTGCATTGGGTCACCCCAAACTTACCATCAAATCACATACAAGGTCCATAGCCACAGACTGCACCACAAAATCATGGATCCGCTGCTTTGTGGTTCCACCACAGCACAAAATCATGATTCCAAAGTATGGATCCTCAGGATCTCTACTTTTGGTCATCCCAAATTAGTTACCCAATCACATAACGTACATGGCCACAGCTTACACCACAAAAATCATGGATGCACCAGGTTGTGGTGCTGCCACGGTACAAAAACTTGGTTCCAAAGCACAGATCGTCATGGATCCTTGGGATTTTTGCATTGGATCACCCCAAACTCATCATCAAATCACATATCACGTCCATGGCCACAAATTGCAACATCATGAACGTTTCCGTTTTGACAGCATATTCTGTAACAATAACTGTTTTTCGCATACTCTGCAGTATTGATACCCTATGTAACAAATTGTCTATTGATGATGTCTTTGGTACTTTTAACAGTGTCATCCTAGGTAGAGTTACATCTTTCTAAGCTCACTGTTATTGCCTGAGCACACACACTTCTGTCTCACACTGCTGAAGGCTTTACTCCACCTGCTGTTATCATCTATAAATTTATCTTGCGCTAGTTTTTTCTCCACTGTTACAAACAGTGTGCGTTTTCTTTTGGTTGAAGTGCAGCAGAAAAACATAATTATCCTATACAATGTTTTTTCAGCAGTTCAAAATATACAGTGGATGGAGGGTATGTGGTTGCTTAGTGTTCAAGAGAATGCATTTATACTCATGTGCTCACCAGGCAAAATGCAGTTGCAACCACTGTTACTTCTACCTTTCATAGATTTATCTCTTAAGAGACTCTGAGGGGAGAACAGAGTCCTTGAGACTGACAATTATAGACAAGGACAATTTTAAAAAGGCATCCCAAAACAACAAAAGAGAGAAAATAGGAACTGTGGTTTCCATAGTGTCAGATATCAGTCAACAGGACTGTTGGAGCATATGAGATTCCTGAAGAGTAGTGCTGGTGGACAGTGCCATCAAGTCCAAGCCAATTTATGGTGATCCTATAGGGTTTTCCAGGCAAGAGACATTCAGAGTTGGTTTGCCACTGCCTGCCTCTATCTTGAACTTCCTTGGTGGTCTCCCATCCAAATACTAAACAGGGCCACCCCTGCTTAATTTCTAAAATCTACTAGCCTTAGGCCATCCAGGTCAGAGCAGTCGCTTGCTGAATGCAAGGACCCACCAGAGGTAAGGTTCAGCACCACCCTCTCAAAACTATCTGCAGAGCTTTAACATTAAGACAGACTATCCTTTTCCCAGAACAAACTTTTATGCCAGCGGCACGTTTAAGACCATTAAAGTATTATTCTGGGTATGAGCTTCCATGTGCATGCACAAATATCAAGGATAAACCTTTGTTGGTTTTAAAGGTGCCACTGGACTTAAACTTTGATCTGCCGGCTCAGACCAACATGGCTACCCAACCGGAATCTATCCTTTCCCCACTAATTGCTGATGCTGGCTGCAGGCCAGATAATAGGCACAGAGAGCATGGGGGAAGTGGAAATGTGGTGAAACCTGGGAGAGAAGGCAAGGCAATGAGAAATGAGGTCAGTTGGAGAAGGCAGACTGGGTTGGATTATGGAACTGACAGTCTGTATCTTGCAACATGCATTGTCACATGGTTAGTGGTCCTGCATACTACAGAGGTTAGGTATCTTTCCTTGTAATATCCAGACAGCCTCTGTCTTTTGATTCAACATACATAAGCCCAATCTGCATCTGCTATGTAAAGCTGTTCTGTGCTGTTATGGTGCCGGCTTCCCATTTGGCTCAGTATAAGGGCCAATCTGCATTTAGCATTTGCTCAGTTGTTTTACCAAACCCACACTGGAACAGAAAAAGATGCAGTTCAAAATCACATTCAACTATCCCAGGCCAACACTGTAGTGACTGCAAAGTCACCCACGAATGGCCATAAAACAGCCATAAATCTATGCAGACAGCCACCATTAAACCAGAGATCAAACAAAGTGAAAGCAGCAAGCAGTCTGGACACTGCCATAAAATGCGACAATCAAAGTGAAAGTGGCATGCAATGTAGATGGGAATTTCTGTTCCAGTGTGGGTTTGGTAAGACAGTGGAGCAAATGCTAGATGCAGATCGGGCCTAAAGCTCTCCTTTGTCTGCATCAGGATGCAAGTTGTTTAGGGAGAGCGTGAGAGAGAGGCGGGAGGAGCGGCCTCCCAGGGGTGCTGGCAGGGTACTGCGCTGTGCTGTGCTGCAGGGAGGAAATGGCATGTGCGACCCTCCCCACACAGAAAGTAAAAAGGGGTGACCTGGCAGAGGGGGAGGCAGGAAAGGTGGAATGAACTGGGTACAAAACACAAAATACCCAGCAGTTGCCAGGCAGGGCATTCTGGAGACTGCCCCAGGAAATAACAAATGGTTCAGGGGTGGGCATGCTTCCAACCCCCCCCCCCCCAAATATGATCGCAGAAAAATGTTCCCTGGCTGCTTTTAAATGCAGACAACTGGATTTTGATCTAACTTGTTTCCTTTGTGACAATTTGCATATCTAAACTTGTTTCCTTTGTGACAATTTGCATATCTAAAAAGATTGGGGGGGGATTCAGCTCCCCTTGTCTGCTTTTTGCTCACAGCAGCTCGACAGTGGGGAGGAGCAGTTGTACCACCTTAAAACCACATTCAGATAAGGCGAACACTGTAGTGACCTCCGAGTCACTACTAAATGGCAATAAAATTATGCTGTGATGAAACAATAGGAGAGTGGATGCAGCATGAAACGTAGACAGAAATTTGTGAGACAATGTGAGATCATTGGCACAACAGTGCAAAATACCAATGCAGATTGTACCATAGGGAGAATTGCCCAATCTGTATTGCTGTGACCATAATGGCACCTGCAGACTACAGAGATTGCTATTCTTGTTCACCTTTTTCTTGGGTAACAAGAAATGACCCTTTCACTGCAGTGTTCAGATATGTTATTTTATTTGTTTTTCAGATCAATAGAATTCAGTAACTGAGGAGGAAAAATATAGTCTTGGGGAAATTTTGAAGAAATTCTGAGCTCTGGGGGAGGAGATTGGAAGGGGGAAATGAAGGAGGCTTGGGAAGGGTGGACATTTGGAGAAGATGAAAACATAAGGAAGACATAGGAAGATTCTTTCCTGTTTTGTTCCTGAGATTATTCAAACCAGCAAGCACAGTAAAAATTACTGTGGAAGCTTGTGAGAAGGAAACGGATCCGTTTTAAAGAAATCCTGCTTCAGGGTTTCCTGTTCTCGTTGAACAGGAACATTATTATCAGCAGAAGAGAAACATTTTGTCTAAAAATAAAATTACTGTTTTTCCCCCTCTCTCCAGCAGAGAGATGCTCTAGACTCAGCCACTGCTGTTTCAAAGGCTTGACACTGTGACTTCGGCTGAAGCTGAAATGAAAGCAACTGGTTTGAGCAAGAGGCTAGACAATTACCAAGATCCTACTAGTTCTTCATTTCCCAAATTCATTTAACACTGATTAAAATTCATTTGGAGAAACAGCAGGAAAAATATTCCAGTTTTTCACATAAAAATGGATGCAGAGATGTCTTGCTGTTTATCCCTTAATTATAAATACAGCAAGGATTCTCCTCTACTTTTACCCGTGTTTTGAAAACTTATGTAATTGCCATCACATAACAAGCAAAACATAGCTGCCTTTCTTATCTGCCTTAGGGGGATGCACTTAAAACCCAGAAGTTCCTGATCTGAATCACAATAGAAGCTGCTGTTTTAGATTAGCTGGAAAGGACAAGCCTCAGTGGTGGAGATAACCAAGTAAACAAGGAGCAAAGCAACCCACAGAAGAGGTTGGCCAACAAAAAGTTGAATTATGCAGGGCAAAAGCTCTGGTCTCCTGCTGCAAAATGATAACGCGCAAGGCCACAAAAAGGTGGGGTGGGACTCAAAACAAGGGGGAATTGTGGGAGGTGGTATGTGTTTTGTGTTTTTCCAGCCAGTAAAACAAAATAATATTGTTACTTGGTGAGTCAGCCGGATGAAAATAGCTTCCAGTGCAAATAATATTTATTAATGCACTGACAGTATGGCTAAGTTTGTGTGGTACTCAGTATTGTATTAGCCAGCTAGCAGGTCTCTGTTAACATAAAGACCCCTGCTGGATTAGACCAGAAGTCTGTCAGATCCAGCAATTTGTTTAACACAGCAGTTAACCTGTTGCCCAAAGGGCTGACAACCTGGGCATAGAGGTTTGCTTCCCCTGACTATGGAGGAGAGCTCTTCCTTGCTGTTCCCCTTTTAAAGCCATCCATGCTTGTGGCCATCACTACCTCCAGTAGAAGTGATATCCGCAGTTTAATTACTCATTAAGTAAAGAAGTATTTCCTTCTTTACTCAATGAGTGACTTAATAGTAGAATTCACTGTTAATTATTAAACAACAAGTAGACATATGCCCTTATTTTAAAAGCTCCATGCCAAACCATATGTTAGACTTGTATGTAATGGGCATCCAATGGTCCCTTTATGTTTCTGCATGAAAATATACCTTGTAGAAAAATATGCTTCCACTGAGAATGAAGTGTCAGGACTCAGTGGGCATTTGACCAGACCCTTCTGATTGTCACAAAACAGCTCCCTTGCCAAACAAGAGATTTTTTGGCCCTCGCTAGTGTAGTGGCTTGACTCTAATTGGTGCCATGATATGAAAAATTTGATCAGCTGCTCAGTGGTCAGTGCATAGCCTGGCCTTTGATCTGAGGCATTGCTTATCATGCTAGCTGTTGTGAGGGCTGCCAGCTCTGGGTTGGAAAATACGTGGAGATCTGAGTGGTGAAACATGGAGTTTAGGGAGGAAACAGACTTCAGCAGGCTTTAATGCCATAGAGTCCACCCTCTAAAGCAGCTATTTTCTCCAGGGAAATTGCTCTCTCTAGTCTGAAGATCAGTTGTAATTCTGGGAGATCTTCGGGCCCCTCCTGAGGATTGGGAATCCTAGTTGTTGCTCAGGCATCCCTGTGACTTTTGCTTGGTTCTTTTTTCTATTTGCCCTCTCTTCAATCTCACAGTCATACTGTTACACAATCTCCAATTCCAGTGAGTATTTCCAAGGGTAGTACTTTGCTGGGTGGTTCCCTTTGGAGCACAGAGCACTGGAGACCTAGGCTGTTTCTGTAGTATTTGCTTTACAAGCAGAACACATGAAGGCAAAGAGAGATTTACCAGAAGCTGGTTATTGTGTTGTGGGAATCCAGATCCAGCAACTTGTGGGAATAGCAGACACAAGAAGAGACGATTCTGTGGTAATTCAGAAACTATCTGAATGATCCAAGGCACAGAGACTGGTGTAGTCATTTGATTTATCTTAGTTCAGCTTGCCTTTCAACTGTCTCCTGAGTCCATGAAATGACTAGAACAACACTGGCTACTGCCTGAAAGCACATTGCCCAATCACAGCCCCACAAAACTGCTGTGTGGCCTGCAGGCCATCCCTGTGAGGGCACTCTGACTGGCTCAGTCAGATGTAAACATGGTTGGGCTGGAGGTGACATGGGTTGCTGCCAGTGGGAGGCAAGGTCCATGCTCATGGCCCCATAGATTCAAAAGGGGAAGGAGAACCAACAGAGGGGATCTGGAAGAAGGGAAGGAGGAGAGAGATCAGCTGGAGACTGGGGTGGCTGTGCAGGAGTTGGCTAGGAGAGAGGAAAAGATAACACTCAGGAGGGCTTGCCCAGGTAGGGATGCCAGCCTCCAGTTGGGACCTGGGGATCCCCTGGAGTTACAGCTCATCTCCAAACTACAAAGATCAGTTCCCCTGGAGAAAATTGATACTTTGGAGGGTAGCCTATGTGGTATTATACCCCACTGAGGTCCCTGTCTTCCATAAGCTCCATCTCTAAATCTCCAGGAATTTCCCAACCTGGATCTGGCAACCCTACCCTTCCATCCTCCACCGGTTGCTGGGGGGACCTGGCAACCCTATTAGCGCTCAGCCTTACTTACCTGAAAGCATGGGGATAGGAAAAAGGAAGGCACACCAGTGTAATGGAGGACAGTGGTGAAGGATCCTGGGAAGCACAGAGCACCAGCAATGGCAAAACAACATGAATATGAGTACGGGGCAGAGAAAGGATTACCCAAGGAAGTCCCAAAGGGCCAACAAAGTGGCCAAGTGCCCTGGTCTGAGGCCCCTGCTACACTAAGGGTGACATGCTGTAAAGCTGCTTAAAGTCAGTAATGTTGGCATTCTGCCATAAAGCACACTACTGACAAATGCAGCAAAATACAATCATGGTCACACAATGTTGGTTGTAATGTGCACGGTTAGCGGTGACTGCATAGTTTCAGCTGAGCTGTGGACTTGAAATGGGTTCTAATGTTAAGGTCTGCTGGTAAAGTTTGGTTCAAACCCTAGTGTTTGCTCATATGGGTGAAATAATCAGTTCGTTCAATTTTGGAGAAAGAAGGGGTTTAGTTTTCAAGAAGCTGAATGAGGTTTATTTAAAAAATACAACAATGGATGCTTTCAGAAGTATGTTTTCCTTGAGGTTTTTAAAGCTGTAATGTATTGGCTGTTTCCATGATTGGCAGTGGGTGTCCCTGTGTTCTTTCCAAAATGGCTTGTATTCAAGAATGGCTTAATTTATAAACAAGAATTGCAAGGTCTCAACTTTGTCTGGACATCACATGTAAGCCATTCATTTTATCGGTATACATAACTTATGTTTCACAGGGGAGACTTTATTTAAAGGTGCTCTTTCTTTATATGTGCTGAACAGGTCCTGGTAAGCAGAAATGAGGAGATTTTAATAATGGCAGCTCTACCAATTCACAAAGTCCCCAGCTGTCATTCCCTACAGCTTGAGGGAACTTATTATTTTTGAAAACTTGATTCATGTATCTGATACTAAGCATTAAACAACAACAAAACACAGAAATACAAGAAACAACCAATAAAAGCATTCCCATCAGCACTACATATTTTGACCTGTGCCCTCATCCAGTTTGTTAACAAGCAAATAAAGACTGCATGTAGCTTAATTAGTTCCTTAAAACGACAGGATGTTTTTCCACTTGTGATTTCCATCTGCACATTGTGTGACAGTATCCCTGGTGCAGTAGTTGAGAGGCAAATTTGCTATGCCAATAACTTTGATTCACCAGTCACATTTAGAGAAGTAGCTCTATAATGTGATCTTGAAAGAAAAAAATGTTTTGAAAAGCACCACCCTGCTCATACATAACATGGTACTTTTTCATTGTTGACAATTAGGGGAAAGGGTCTTAACATATCATTCATTTCTAGGATGCCACCAATCATTCCATGGGCAAGCCTTTTGGAAAGGGGTCTTCTTCATTTCCTCAGCAATACTTTTGTGGGTGATTTACAAAGGCTGCGTTCAGACGGCCAGTCAATCGCGCCATGAACCCTCCTAAAATTTTATCCCGATTTTTTAAATCCAGCCTAGCACGACCAGACGCCCCCCCATGAAATAGCCTCACCGCGCGTTGTTCCCACCGTGATTTGTCTACACGGCATCCACCGAGGATTTTTTTAAAAAAAGTTTTGTACATTCGCATAGGCAAGGCTGCGCCTCCTTGGAGAACTGAGGCGATCACAGAGGGTTTTCAGCAAAGTCCCGGTCCTCCCCCTTGCCATTGCCATCATGATCAATGGAGGGACTATTTTGCAAGTTAGAACAGTCCTTCCCCCCTCCATCTCCCATCGCGGTAACATCTTGTCCCTAAAAGAAATAAGCATGAATATTACATTCCTCGTAGCGCTTATTGCTGAATGCGTTTCCTCGTTAAAGCGCACATGGGGTTTCAATTTTTTTAAAATCACGCCCCCGTCGGCTCGGTCTGACGTCAGACCGAGCCGACGGGAGCATCGCGCGCTAATGGAGTGACCAGACGGAAGAAAGTCTGCAGTTGTTGCGCGGGTAAGCGAAAACCCTACATTGAAACTGCTGCTTTTTAAATCAGGATTGGAGGCGCAGCAGAATGGGATGCCTATGGGACCGGAATATTTCCCAGATGTTTCTGTCTGGTCGTGCATTTTTGATCCGCAAGGGAGTCGTTCCTATGGCAGATCAAAAGATCCGTCTGAACACACCCTAAAAGTGCCATTTCTAATCAAACTTCAGATTTTTAAATTAAAATTTCCTTCTTCTGTGCAATGTGGAAGATGTGTTAAATTATTTTAATGTACTTCTGCAAAGCTATTACTAGTTTCATGCCTATTCATGAATATTCACATAGGAAATTAATTTTCTTCCATGCCTAAACCTCTGCAGACTGCTGCAAACTGTTCCCTATTTCTGTCTTCCCAAGGATTCATCTTCTGGATGTCTAGTCTTCTGGGGCTCCTTGTGGCATAGTTTAATTCTTTGATTTTTGGTATCAGGCAAGAAATAATGCTTTCTTGGAAGAGCAACTATAGGAGAAAGAAATATAGTTGGACATTAAATATTAACTATTTTTCTCTTAAACATTTATAGTACTTTCCCAAAAGTCTGTGTTATGGAGGGGGTGGCGGGAGCGCTATGAACAAAGACAGAACGCTTGCTTCTGTTAAGGAAATGAGCAGTTAGAGGGTCTGGCAGCAGTCACTTTTGGCACTACTGCAACATGCTTCAACAATTGTTACTTATTTGCATGCATTAATTCATTTACACACATTTATGTTTAAGATTACACTTTTATCAGGATTTTTGTTTGTTTTTTAACAGAATTTTTTTGGACAGGGGGATGAAATATATGCAATACTTTCTTATCAGTCCTAAACTTATTTTACCAGTTAACAACATAAATGTATTATCTATAATTTAGGTAGAATATAAAATTGTACTATGCGACATATTAATAAAATTATACAAAACTGCAAATATATCCAATAATAGAAAGAGAACAGAAAGGCTGTGATCGCACACACTAAATAATTCACTTTCAATGTACTTTCAATGCACTTTCCAACTGGACTTTACTGTGTGAACTGGCAAAATCCAGTTGGAAAGTGCATTGAAAGTGGATTGAAAGTGGATTATTTAGTATGTGTGATCGCAGCCAAAGAGCTGCAGACTGCTGCACCCTATGCTACCTTAGTGTAACCCTTTCTAATGGGGAGGGGTCAAATCAGTAAATGACAGCACCCTTATGACTTGGAAAACAAATGTGAAATTGCTTCAGAAGTATAGAGGAAAAAATATTCAAGGTGTTAAATGGCTTCAGTAACAAACATTTATCATAAATAGAGTTACCAGGTCCTACCTTCTTCCTGGTGGGGGGATCTTTGCATGCATGGCATGATGACATCACTCGGAAGTAACATTATCATGTTGCCAACATTGTGTGGAGATGCTCTAGTTTTGGGGCAAAATTCTATGGTTTTGAGGCTGGTTTCACAATAGGCCTTTGCCCAAAAACTAGAGTGTCGCCGTGCAACATGAGCAACATGATGATGTCACTTCCGGGTGATGTCATCACATTGTGTACCAGGGCATTTGCGGGCTGGCTTTCTCTCCATCTGCCAGCTGCAGGGAGGAGCCCACAAAAGCAGGGGAGCCCCTGCCCAGACTGTGGGGCTGGTAACTCTAATCATAAAACCAAGTGACTTTACAATTAAAGATAAAAGTGAATGATAATGTCTATGAACATATCAGCATCTGAAGTGACAGGATCTTCAGTGCCCTTCAGGAAGAACACTCAGAACAAAGGCAAATTTTAGCAAACAGTGTCCATTAACACAAGGAAAAAGAGAAAGTCCAAAATGGGCTTCTTCTTCCCCATATGCTCTTCAATACTGCTTGTTGCTCATGCTGCTGCTGCTGCTGTTCTGGAATCCTTTCTCTGGATTGAGCCTGCAAAAGAGGTAGGTTAAAAAAACTATAGTGACTTGGCCAAGATTACACAGGAAACCTAGATTAAGGCTGAGTGATGAATTTTTAAAACCAAGCCTTGAAGGTCCATGTCTAACACTCTGATCACACTTAGAAAGTAAAAATTAGGTTTTATGGGCCATTCTAGTTCATGAAAAAATTAAACTGAAGTAATAGGAAAATGCCCAATTTATTATGGCTAGTTTTTGCTTTTTATTTTAAAAATTAATTTCCTCAGGATTTGATCATAGATTTGCAATTTAAAATTGCCTTGGAATGTAATCTCAGGTTTTGATAATCCTCAAAAGTAAAATGTGTCAGAAAATCTCGGTCTTTTTTGTGTACAAGTCTTGGAGCTTCACCAAGTAGCACCAAGCCATTTCAGCTCTGTGTTGTTTTTTGTCCTGATAGCTGGCACACAGCAGGCACACAGAGGCAGTTTCTCAGCATCAGTGTTGGTAAAGGATTTCCAGGGTCAGGCATCAAAATGCAGTTCCAAGGTTCAGGCACAGAGTAGACAACACTCACGGCTTCAGGTCCAAAGGGAAATCTGAGAACAAGGATACAAAGGTACAGGCCAGGGTGGGAG
This sequence comes from Gekko gecko, assembly GCA_029375565.1. Taxonomy (NCBI): domain Eukaryota; kingdom Metazoa; phylum Chordata; class Lepidosauria; order Squamata; family Gekkonidae; genus Gekko; species Gekko gecko. The sequence goes on along the minus strand of JAPDNY010000001.1, from coordinate 84,631,184 downwards.
ACAACAAAGTCAATCCAGGGCAAGGACAGTAGCTAACAGACAAGTTGCTTCCACACAGCCACTTCCTTCTCTGCTGCTTTTAAGACCCATGCTGCTCAGCAGCCTGTATTACGTCATGCACATGCCGACTGCCCCAGTCCTGCTTCTGCAAGCACTCATCTGCACTGCTGGTGCTGTGCTCCGAGGCAGGCACTGCACCTTCTGTCTTGAAGGTCTCTGCTCGTCTTCCTCCTTGAGTATTCCCAAGGCTCTGGTGATGAGGGGGTTTGAACTGACCAATAGCTGGCTCTCTGTTGCCAGCCCAGGGTCTGGGAGGCTGAGGGGCCAGAGTGCTTGTTCCTGCCTGAGGATCTATGTCTGGCCCCTCGGAGACTGCCTCCTCCTGCAGCACCTTTACCATTGGCTGTGGGTTGGGGTCAGGCCTGCTGGCTGCTTCTTCCTCAGAGGAGGCTTCTGCATCTCTTTGCGCTGCTAGGCTTGGCTGGTCCACAGCTGGTCTTTACCAGCACAGACTAAACATGCTAGGTCCCAGAGTGTAATGACAACCCCTCAGTGTGGGAGAAGTGTTTTGGGCCTGGAATGACAGGTCCCATAGTGGAGTGATAGCCACCGGGAGTAGCAAAAGTGTTCTGGGACTGGAATGATGGGTCCAAGAGTGGTGTTCTGCACCTGTAATCCAATAAAACAAAAATGAAAAGAAAATAGATGAGGGCTCTCGGAAGGCCCTCTCAGGGTAAAACAAGATGGTGCTGGGACGGGTTGGAGGGTTGATTAAATTTTAATTAATTTGTTAACTAGTGATGCATGATATAATCTTATAAAACAAGATGGTGCTGGGACGTTTCTACCAACTGTGGTGGGTGGGCGCAGAGGAGCAACTTGCCCCCTTGTTGAACATAAGTTGAAACACCCTACCCATCCCCCAATCATTAGTACTTAGTTAGAGGGATTCTTTATATAATCTATTTATTGTAGTGTTTATGATAATTGGAGGGTTGATTAAATTTTAGTGCTATTGGGAGGGGGCTGGAGTTGAGGGTGGTGGGAGGTATTGTTTGGGTATAGCTATCTGGGGGCTTATGCTGATAGGTTAATATTAGGTGTTTTTTGGAATCCAGTGGTACTGTATTAATTTGTTAACTAGTGATGCATGATATAATCTTATAAAACAAGATGGTGCTGGGACGGGAGCTCTGAATAATAACTCCCATATATGATGCTTTTAACAGCAGTTTTTAGTATATTTTTGCCTTATTTTATCAGTATTTTTACCCTGGAGGGATTGTTCATCTGGAGGTATTGTTATATCTGTTGTTTCGCTGCTCCCATACTGCATGAACATCTACAACAGTGTTTACAATCAAAGTTACTGAATTGGTGACCAGCAGTCAGACTTACCGGGCGGGGTCAGTAGACTCAGCGTGGTAGATTCAGTGGCTGTGAGTTCCATGACCCTCTGGGACCCCTGTGCTGGGCCATAGGTTATGATAGTTCCTGGGCAATCAGTGCCCCTAAGAAGACCTGTGAGGGATTATCCACCCTTGGGAAGACCTGTGGGAGCTGCCAGAAGTCACCAAGAGACTTGTGAGACCCGTTCAGGTTGGGCTGTTTTGACTATCATGAGGGTTGGTGAGAGGCTTGTGTGGGTCCTGTGGAGATTGTAGGGGACTGCCACAGGTACTCCCTGAAGATCGATGATCAAGAGGCCACTGGGGGCCTGGGCCAGCAGGCACAGATCAATGCAGCCTCGGTGTAGGCTGGACAGCCTGGATGGCCTGGCTTCAGTGTGGGCCAGATACCCTTGGACTTCAGGCAGCTTTGTGCAAACTCATGCAATTACGGGCCTGATAGCCTAGGACATCGGGCAGCCTTGGAAAACTTTGGGTGGCTTTGTGTGGCCTCGGGCAACTGCAGGCGATTCAATCCACTGGGGCATTGGTCAGTACCGGACAGCCAGAGAACCCTGAGTGACCTCGGATGGCTCCGCTAGGTTCTAGTGGCCCTGTTTGCCTCTGAATTGGTGTCTGGGCATTTTCGTCTGCCCTAATGGTGGAATCCATGCTTTTTTCCTTCCTGGTTGGTGGAACATCGAAGCTGGCATGCCTGGCCTGCTCTGGCATGTGTGGCCTGGATTGCCTTGGGCAGAGAGTGGGCAGACGGCAGATTGACTGGGCAACCACCATGAGTGACCTGGCCAGGTTGAATGAGTAGGACAGAACCCCCAGGCATCATCATCTTGGAAGACGTGGAGAAAACAGAACTGAGAGACATCAGAGTTTCTACCAACTGTGGTGGGTGGGCGCAGAGGAGCAACTTGCCCCCTTGTTGAACATAAGTTGAAACACCCTACCCATCCCCCAATCATTAGTACTTAGTTAGAGGGATTCTTTATATAATCTATTTATTGTAGTGTTTATGATAATTGGAGGGTTGATTAAATTTTAGTGCTATTGGGAGGGGGCTGGAGTTGAGGGTGGTGGGAGGTATTGTTTGGGTATAGCTATCTGGGGGCTTATGCTGATAGGTTAATATTAGGTGTTTTTTGGAATCCAGTGGTACTGTATTAATTTGTTAACTAGTGATGCATGATATAATTTTTGTATTGCTGGGTTGTTGTTTGCTAGTGTCCTGAGGAAGAGAACACAATGGTCCTAGTTGACATTGGGAGTGCTAGTACTGATCTGGGGATCCCAGTGATTGGGGGTTGTGGGAGGTATGGCAGTGGGAGAAGGCATTGGAACAAATGGAGACGGAGATATTTATGCTTGGTCTCCTTCCAACCTTCGTCCCATCCTGAGATACATTAGAGTGAGGGCCAGGAATATTGACCCCTCTTTGACACTGATGTTGTGCAATGCCAGGTCCATCAATAATAAGACCATAACACTGCAGAATTATATTGCAGCCCAAAATGTGGGAGTGCCTTGCATGACTGAGACCTGGGTGCAGGAAGGCAAAACAGCCACCTTGAAAGAACTGGCCCCATTAGGTTTCTTGATCCTTCATCAGTCTCAAACAAAGGGGTGGGGGGAGGGGTGGCAATACTCATTCAGGAGGTTTCCTCCTTCAGGCCACTCCCCATTCCAAAGATCGCTGGGATTGATTGTGTTGGCCTGGTTTGGGACACTGAGGAGAGCTTGGCTGTTTGGTGTACTGTCTGCCTAGCTTATCAACTGGCAGCCTACTGAGCCTGTTGGAGACAGTAGCTGGCTGGGCCTTGGAGTTCCCAAGACTGGTAGCTCTGAAGGCCTTCGGCATCCATGCTGATGCTGCCACCTCCTTGCAGGCATCAGACCTGATGTCTTCCATGGCAGCACTAGGGCTCTCCCAGATTGTATCAGGTCCCACACATCAAGCAGGTCCCTGGACCTGATCTTTGGCATGGGGATGGAGTTAGATCTGCTTGCCTGCAGAGACTGATAGATCTAGTTGGCTTCCAGAATGCTCTGTGGCATCCAGTGCCCCCTGATGACTCCTTGGATGTGATAATAGAGGAATGGAATTCCCATCTCTCTTAAGCCATCAACGAAGTCACTCCATAATATCCTCTTTGCCCCCACTCAGAATCATCCCTCTGGTACACTATTGTAAAGTACTGAGCAGGATGTATCGATAAGTGATATCAGCTCATACTTTATTGGAAATGAAGAACAAGAGAGAGAATGCCAGCTCGCAGGCCAGCTTATATCCCTAAGGTACCCAAACACCCCCCACACCCGTGATAAGATTATTTACAGTGGCAAGAGTTCCATTGGTCCTTTCTTGGATCCTAGCCCTCTGATAGGAGCGGGCTAAGATCCGCTCTGGCTATTGTCTCTTGAAGCGAAGCTAGGGCTCTTCGCCTGACCGCATACGGACCTGACCTCACATATGGTCAAACTCAGTACACAACATCCCTTCCCCCTCAGTCCAGAGCACACTAGCAGATGTAGTCTCTGAGGTATGCCAGTATGTTCCTTTCTCGGGAGGAGTGGCGAAGTGCCAGGGCCATTCATTTGGAGGTGCAGCAGGCGGAGTCTGAGGTGATGCTGCTTCCCTTACGCACTTGCTTAGAATGGGCTTGCTGTTTGGTGCCTGATCCTCCAACGACATCGCGGTCATCCCCGGAAAGGGTCCCATCTGTGATGGCACTGCGGCTTCCAGTGTGTCGGGGTCCTCATATTTGCTGTCGTCTGAGTCAGCCGGAAGGACCCTGCAGTGCAGCTTGTCGATGTGCCACATCGAGAGTTGTCCATCTTCGCTCAAGTCCTCATAGGACAGGGGCCCTGTTACTCTTACTACTTGAGCAGGAATCCATGTCGGGCCCTGGCCATAGTTCCAGGCATACATGGGATCCTCTGAACCCCCCACCCCCAGGGCACTTCTTGCTCCTCAGGGCTTGGGTCATAAGAACATAAGAGAAGCCAATGTTGAATCAGGCCAATGGCCCATCTAGTCCAACACTCTGTCACACAGTGGCCAAAAATACCAGGTGCCATCAGGAGGTCCAGCAGTGGGGCCAGGACACTAGAAACCCTCCCACTGCTGCCCCCCAGCATCAAGAATAGAGTGCATCACCTGCTCCAGACTGAGAGTTCCTACCTATACCTTGTGGCTAATAGCCACTGATGGACTTCTGCTCCATATGTTTATCTAATTCCCTCTTACAACTGTCCATGCTTGTAGCTGCCACCACCTCCTGTAGCAGTGAATTCCATGTGTTAATCACTCTTTGGGTGAAGAAGTACTTCCTTTTATCTGTTCTAACCCGACTGCTCAGCAATTTCATTGAGTGCCCACGAGTTCTTGTATTGTGAGAAAGGGAGAAAAGTACTTCTTTCTCAACCTGCTCAATCCCATGCATAATCTTATAAACCTCGATTATGTCACCTCTCAGCCGTCGTTTCTCCAACATAAGAGCCCCAAGCGTTTTAACCTTTCTTCATAGGGAAGGTGTTCCAACCCTTTTATCATTCTAGTTGCCCTTCTCTGCACTTTTTCCAATGCTATAATATCCTTTTTGAAGTGTGGCGACCAGAACTGTACACAGTATTCCAAATGAGGTCGCACCAATGATTTATACAGGGGCATACTGGATGATTTATTTTCAATTCCCTTCCTAATAATCCCCAGCATAGCGTTGGCCTTCTTTATTGCAGTTACACACTATTGAGTTATCTACTATTACTCCAAGATCTCTCTCTTGGTCAGTCTCTGCCAGTTCAGATCCCATCAATGTGTATTTATATTTAGGATTTTGGGCTCCAATGTGCATCACTTTGCACTTGGCCACATTGAATCCCATTTGCCATGTTGACGCCCACTCACCCATCCTCGACAGATCCCTTTGGAGTGCCTCACAATCCTCCCTGGTTTTCACCCCCTGGACAACTTCGTGTCATCTGCAAATTTAGCCACTTCACTGCTTACTCCCAATTCTAAGTCATTAATAAACAAGTTAAAAAGCATCAGACCAAGTACTGATCCCTGTGGTACCCCACTGCTTACCAGCCTCCACGTTCGGGGGCCCTGTCTGGGTGGAGATCTAACCTTGTAGTCAGGTGCCTGCCCAGAATGAGCTTGGCCGGGCTGTGCCCGGTAGCAGTGTGAGGTGTTGTGTGCTGGCCGAACAGGAAAACAGCCAGTTTGTAGTCCCAGTCCCCGGTCTCCATCCGGCAGAAAGCCTCTTTGGTGGTTCTCACCATGCGTTCGGCTTGGCCATTTGTTGCCGGGTGAAACAGGGCTGAGTGGATGTGTTTTATCCCATAATAGCACATAAATTGCCTGAATTCTGCGGAATTAAAAGCCGAACCATTGTCAGTGACCAAGGAGTCGGGGATGCCTTGGGCGCTAAAGATCTGCCACATCTCTCAGATGGCGGACCGGGAGGAGTTGGAGGGCACTGGGACTACCTCGAGCCATTTACTGTAGGCATCCACTAGCATAAGGAAAAGTTGTCCCTGAAACGGCCCTGCAAAGTCCAAATGTAACCAGAGTTTGTGTGACGATTCCCATGGTCACACCAGTGCCTGGGGGGAGCCGGTTGCGACTCTTGGCATGTCTGACAATGCCTTACGGTATCCTCTATGTTCTGGTCTAACCCTGGCCACCACACGTAGCTTCTGGCCAATGCTTTCATCTGGACGATCCTGCAACGGTCACCTCCAGACTGGACTACTGCAACTCACTTTATGCTGGCCTGCCCTTGAGGCTGATCCAGAAACTCCAAGTGTTCCTGAATGCAATGGCATGGGCCTGACAGGAATCCCACAGACTGAACACATTCAACCTGTGCTGCGCCAGCTACACTGGCTCCCAGTGCAGTACCGGGTCAGGTTCAAGGTTTTGGTACTGACCTTTAATGCCATGTGCGGCCTGGATGCATGTATCTGCGGGACTGCCTCCTCTCGTATGTCCCCCAAAGAGCTTTACCAATGTCACCAGGACCTTGGTGAAAACCCGTGGTGAAGAAGAAAGACCAAAAGGCAGGGCCCTGTATTGATAATGGTGTCCCTGGAAGGCAAATCAAAGATATTTCTGGTAGACAGGATGTATTGGCACATGTAGGTAAGCTTCCTTGAGGTCCAAAGAAGCTAGATAGTTGCCCTTGTGCAGTGCCTGCAAGATGGACTTCAGTGACTCCATGCAGAACTTCTGCTGCACCACCCAAACATTGAGGTCCCTCAGATTCAGGATGGCAAACCAGTCGCCCGACTTCTTGGAAACAATGAAGATCACTGACTACGCTCCCTTGAAGTGGTATTGAGTCGGTACTGTCTCTATTGCACCAATGTCCAAGAGGTCTTGTATTGCTTCTTTCAGATATATCAGCTTTGTCAGATGTTTCGGTACTGGAGACTGAACAAAACGAAATGGGGGTAGAGAAGAAAATTGGATCTTGTAGCCGAACTTCACAATGGACAGGACCAGGCCCGTAGCCAGGATTTTTTAATTTGGGGGGGGGAGGCTTTAAATAAGTCAAGGGGCACCCCGCACACACACCCAAAGGAGTACCTGGGCTAGATGGGAAATCAGGGGGCCTTGGTGGTAAGTCAGGGGGCCGGGCCCCAAGATGCCCCACTGTAGCTACGGGCCTGGAAAGGACCCAAGGGTTTTGAATGGTCTTTTCCCACTGTTCGGCAAAATCCTGCAGTCTGCTGCCAATCCTGGCATCATGCAGTAGGCGTCTTTCCTTGGTTGTTGGATTCTCTTTTGAAACTCTGGAACTGCCTCTTTGGGAATTGTGAAGTTTGCTCAATTTCATGTTCATTGCATCGATGACACTGTCTAACCATCTCATCCTTTGCTGTCCCCTTCTTCTTTGACCTTCAATCTTTCCCAGCATCAGGGTCTTCTCCAGTGAATGCTCCCTTCTCATTTGGTGGCCAAAGTATTTGAGCTTCAGCTTCAGGATCTGGCCTTCCAGGGAACAGTCAGGGTTGATTTCTTTTAGGATTGACTGATTTGATCTCCTTGCAGTCCAAGGGACTCTCAAGAGTCTTCTCCAGGACCATAGTTCAAAAGAATCTATTCTTCGGTGCTCGACCTTCCTTATAGTCCAACTCTCGCAGCCATGCCATTGCTTTGACCATGTGGACTTTTGTTGGCAAGGTGATGTCTCCGCTTTTTATCATGCTGTTTAGGTTTGCCATCGCTTTCCTCCCAAGGAGCAGGCATCTTTTAATTTCATGGCTGCAGTCACCATCTGCAGTGATCTGGGATCCCAGGAATGTGAAGTCTGTCACTACTTCTACGACTTCCCCTTCTATTTGCCAAGGAGTGATGGGGCCAGATGCCATGATCTTAGTTTTTTTGATGTTGAGCTTCAAGCCCACTTTTGCGCTCTCCTCTTTGACCCTGAGCAAGAGGCTCTTCAGGTCCTCTTCACTTTCTGCCATCAGAGTGGTATCGTCTGCATATCTGAGGTTATTGATCTTTTCCCCAGCAATCTTAACTCCAGCTTGTGATTCATCCAGGCCAGCATTTCGCATGATGTACTCTGCATATAAATTAAATAAGCAAGGTGACAATATACATCCTTGTCGTACTCCTTTTCCTATGCTAAACCAATCAGTTGTTCCATATCTGGTTCTAACTGTTGCTTCTTGACCCTTATACAGGTTTCTCAGGAGACATGTGAGGTGGTCTGGCACTCCCATCTCTTTAAGAGCCTGCCATAATTTATTGTGATCCACACAATCAAAGGCTTTAGCATAGTCAATGAAGCAGAAGTAGATGTTTTTCTGGTACTCTCTTGATTTCTCCATAATCCAGCGAATGTTGGCAATTTGATCTCTAGTTCCTCTACCTCTTCGAAACCCAGCTTGTACTTCTGGCAGTTCTCTATCCATGTACTGTTGGAGCCTAGCTTGTAGGATTTTGAGCATGACCTTGCTAGCGTGTGAAATGAGTGCAATTGTGTGATAGTTTGAACATTCCTTGACATTGCCCTTCTTTGGGATTGGAATGTACACTGACCTTTTCCAATCCTGTGGCCACTGTTGTGTTTTCCAAATTTGTTGGCAAATTGAGTGCAGCACTTTAACAGCATCTTCTTTTAAGACTTTGAATAACTCAGCTGGGATACCATCACCTCCACCAGCTTTGTTGTTAGTAATGCTTTCTAAGGCCCATTTAACTTCGCTTTCCAGGATGTCTGGCTCGAGGTCAGTGATTATACCATCGTGGTTGTCAAGGACATGGAGGTCCTTCTTGTATAGTTCTTCTGTGTATTCTTGCCATCTTTTCCTAATCTCTTCTGCTTCTGTTAGGTCCCTACCATTTTTGTCCTTTATCATGGCCAGCTTTGCATGGAATGTTCCCTTGATTTCTCCAATTTTCTTGAAGAGATCTCTAGTCCTTCCCAATCTATCTATTAAGCACGCTTAATCTTAAACAGCAACCTCTTTAAGGTGAGGGGTTCAGGATCCTGTAGTTAGAGAAGATCATATAGCATGTGTGAAATTAGAGAGGACCGCAGAAGCTCTTATCGCCAAGGAGGCTGCCTAATAGGGTTTTTTGAGCACAGTCTCATTTTTTCTGTCCACTGTGTCTTTAAGGATGTTGTCCCTGTGCTTGGATAAAACAGCCCCAGAATGTAGGGCCACTACCGGAGTGTCCACCAATGGCACTTTCAAGTCTTCCATAGTCTCATGTGGCAGACCATAGAACTTTTTGCTATAGTATTCAGGGTAGAGCCAGTCCTAGGCAGAGCCCGTTCTGACTTGATCACTTCCTGGAAATGCTTTGGAAAGGGGCAGCCAGTCCATTTTTTGCTGTTTTTTTTAAACCTCTTGCATCCAGGCTATCTGTTGCCTCTGTTCTCCTGTGTCACTTGAATAGTTGAGGATGGAGACCACCTTCTTGAGTAATCTCTGATAGTACTCTGGTTGAAATAACCAGGTAGAACTCTCCTTGGAGTCTGAGCCCTCACCAGACCATTCACCCTCATCCTTGTCAGAGTGAATGGCTGAAACAACAGAGTGCCTGCCTTCCTCATCTGAATCCAGGCTGTGCGGGGAGTGCTTCTTCTTATGACTCAGCTTGGGTCTTTTTGAGGGGGGTAGGGAGTCAAGGATCTCCTGCTCCTTGATCTTTCTCTCCTAACTCGTCTTTTTCTGTCCCCTTTTCTTAGAAAACTCCCATTCTGAAGAACAGGAGGAAGAAGAGGAGCGTGTAGATGCAGAGACTGAAAGGCTGGAAGTCCTATGCCTTTCCTTGCTGCAGGGATCCATGGACATCTCACTGGATGAATGCTCCCAGCCCCCAGACCTCAGATCGGTAGGCTCCTGTTCCTCCTCAGGCTGCCTGCCAATCCGTCTTGGCATAGAGTTAATGGAGGCAGGAATTGATTGTGGGAACCAGGCCACCCTCCAGCTATTCACTAGCGAGTCACTAGGGGGATGTCCATAAAGCACGGGGGGAAATGTGGCGGTGGTAGCCATGTTGCAGCAGGTTTATTCATCATCTGGAGAGGAGAGGGTAAGAACGGGGCCCCATAGAAGTTGTAGCCAACCAGTCTGGGGTCTGCTCCCAACAGGGGATTGACTAGAGGGCTGGGGGTTCTAAAAATATTTCCGGACTCACCACTCCCCGCTGCAAGAGCTCCCACAGTACACTTTGATCACTGTGGCTTGTGTGCGCTGCAACTTCGCACCTCTCCTTCTCGGCAATTCTTGGTCTCCTGGAAGCCTCCAGAGTCATTTGGGCCATACCAGACCCAGGAGTCATTGCGCTGGCTGTGTGGCTTCCCAAGGCCTCAGGAGCTCCCACCCAGTCCTCTTTCTGGTGTGCCCCAGTGGTCTGTGTCGCTCCCTCCCCTCTGTCTGAGGCGTCAGACGAGTAAGGCTTGCCAGAATTTGGCTCTTTTTTGTTTAAAGCCCCAGATCCCGGAACCTTCTTCGGAGCTTTGCTATCCATAGCTTTCATACCTCTGGCAGGCTCTGCTGCTGTAAGATGCTGTGTGGGATTAATTGTCGATTCTGGTAAGTGGAGCTGGGCTGTACGACCTCCTGAGGCGGCAGGGCTACCAAAACTGGAAGGTTGCCCTCACTCTATCCAGTTAAAAAGTAAAGGTAAAGGCTCCCTTGCTCGAAAGCCAGTCGAATCCGACTCTAGGATTGCGGTGCTCATCTCAGTTTCAAAGCCGAAGAGCCAGCGCTGTCCGAAGACATTTCCATGGTCATGTGGCCAGCATGACTAAACACCAAGGCGCACGGAATGCTGTTAGGCTATCCAGTTAGGCATACACAAAAATTTGCATAGCCCAGCTTGAAGTGAGAAGGGGCATGACCTAACCAGTCTGGATGCCTTCCCCCACTGAAGGAGAACATGTGGGGAAAGGTGGTTCCTCAGGTATGTAAGTCCCTGACCATAAAGGGGTATGTAGGTCCCTGACCATAAAGGTAAGAACCAGCACCTTGAAGCGAACTTGATGTGCTATCAGTAGCCAGTGGAATGCCTTCAGCACAGGCTGCTCCCGCATTGGGAGGCCCACTAAAAGCCTGGCTGCAGCATTTTGCACTAGTTGTAGCTTCCAGATTTGCAACAAGGGCAGCCCCATGTAGAGAGCCGGACAGTAGTCCAGTTACTATCTGAGGTGACTATCTCATGGATCACTGTTGCCAAATCATTGCGTTCAAGGAAGGGAACCAACTGCCTGATTAGTCAAAGATGATAAAAGGCAGACTTGGCAGTGGCTGCTACCTGGGCCTCCATTGTTAAGGAGGCGTCCAAGAACACTCCCAAGGTCCTAACCTCCGGCGCTGGCACCAGCGGTGTCCCATCGAAGGTCGGGAGTGGGATCCCTACCCTCGGTCTGCCCCGGTTCTGGCACAGGACCTTCGTCGTCATTGGATTCAATTTCAGTCGGCTCAGCCTAAGCCATCCAGCCACGTCTTGTAACGGCCCGTACAGATTTTCCAGTTTAGTCAGACTGGCTGCCCAACAACAGATAGAGAGTGAATTAGAGAGTGAATTACAGTAGCCTAGTCTCAAGGTAACCATAGCAAGGATTGATGTGGTCAGGTCAGCCAAGTCAAGGCTGAAGGCCATCTTCTGGGCTAAATGAAGCTGAAAGAAGGCATTTTTTTAGATGCATTAACTTGCTTCTCTAGCATTAGTACTGCTGGATCCTGTATAACCCCTAGACCAGTGATGGCGAACCTTTTAGAGACCGAGTGCCCAAACTGCAACCCAAAATCCACTTATTTATCGCAAAGTGCCAGTACAGCAATTTAACCTGAATACTGAGGTTTTAGTTTAGAAAAAACAACTCATACATTAACATCTTTTGTCTTAAAAGAAAAACACAATAACAGCATTTATGATCCCAGATACAGTTGCCAGCTCTGGGTTGGGAAATACCTGGAGATTTTGGGGGTGGAGCCTGGAAAGGGTGTGGTTTGGAGAGGGGAGGGACCTCGGCGTGGTATAATTCCATGGAGTCCACCCTCCAAATTAGCCATTTTCTCCAGAGGAACTGATCTTTTAATCTTTGTAGTCTGGAGATCAGTTGTAAAAGCAGGAAGCCTCTAGGCCCCACCTGAAGATTGTCAACCCTAATCCCAGACCTGGCATACCATGTGTAAATAGCGTTTCATAAAAGTGACAAAATTTGAAAACTGGAAAGTATGTCTTTACTTGAGTTTAATCTGGTATGCAATTCCAGCAGCATTGGAGGGAGAGAGAAAGTTGGCCCCACTGACTTCTTCTCTAGAAGACTGGCCAAAAGGAATGATTGTAGCAAATGTTGATGGAGGAGGAGAAGGATGCATGCAGCTTGCACCCCCACTTCCACTGGCTGGCTGTGGCTGCCAAAGAGGAGAAGGGCACATGCAGCCTTCCTCACACATTTCCACCCCCCACCTCCATGCATCCCCCAGGGCTCACACACTTTTTGCAGATACAGGTGCACGCACGCACACACTCATGACAGCTGTGTTAATGGAGACTCCCCCTCAGAGGCTGCCAAAGGGGAGAAGCAGGACACATGCAGCCTCCCCCCCACCCTGTGCATCCCCCTGGCTCTCTCTCTCTCTCTCTCTCTCTCTCTCTCACACACACACACACACACACACACACACACACACACACACACACACGACAGAGGTGGCAGGTCTTGCGGGGGATGATGGGGGAAAGAGTCAAGTAACAGGAGCGGAGTCTCCCTGCCCGGGGCTGGCAAATGTCATCAAAGGGTAGTGGTTTGAGAAGGCTGGCACCTTGGAGACACAGTTTGGGCTACCCCTAAAAAAATCCAGTTAATTCAGCAAAGGTTAATTTTTCTCTGCACTGCATTCTTTTCTCTCTGCATGTGGCAAATCCCATTATTCCTTACTTTTGGGCAAGTGCTTATGTGTCCAATTTTTTTAAAAGAACCCTCCTGGTGGAAGAAGTGCATTTTGCTTTTTTTAAAAAAAGAACTCTTATTTTTTTGCTAAGCACTTTGAAAAAATAAAAGTGTTAGTGCTTAGTGGGGCAGGGGGGGAGACCATCCTCCCATCCCGAAATTGAAGAAAAAGACGTGGGAGTGGTGAAAAGAGGAGGGGGAGGGGAAAAAAGACAGTTTTGCGAAAATAACCCCCCTCCTGCTTTTATTATTTTTAATTGAAGGCAGAATCTCATCTTGAAAGGAGAAAAACAAACAAACCAGCAAAGAGTTTCTTTTTTTTGCAAGTTTTTTTGCAAGATTATTCAAGAACAAGAAAAAATAAAAGAGGAGGAGGAGGAGGAAGAGGAGGAAGAGGAAGAAGATCGCTCCCCCTCCTCCAACCTTACCCCCCACCCAAGTCCAGCTCTTTGGGAAATGACCAAGTAAATGCCAGGGCAATGTCCCATCGCAAGCAGGGGAATCCGCAGCACTTGTTGCAAAGAGAAATTATCCCATGTAACTTGCAACTCCCCAACAAGCTGGTTCAGAAGGGAAACTATGTGGATGGGCGGGGGGGGGGCAGCAGGAAGAAAGGACGAGGGAACCTGGGCTGTGTGTTTCTCTGTGTGGCATGAAATTGACCAGAAGAGCTTGGGGGGGGTAACTGAAATGAAGGGTCTTTCCGAGTTAGAAAAGAAGGGAGGAAAGGTGCCGGTGGGTGGGTGTGGCTGGCTGGCTGTGAGGGAGGGGGGGAGAGGAGGAGGAGAGTGGGAGAGTGAGAAGGGGGTGGCGGTGGGGGAAAATGCAAAGTTTCAAGGCAAGTTTTTGCAGGCAAGCGCTGGAGGGACTGGAGGACTCCGTGAAGCCAGTATGCAAAGGAAAGGGGCATTGGGAGAGTGAGAGAAAGAGGCAGAGGTGGTGGAAAAGGCCAGAGAGCTCAGGAGCAATGGTGGTGGTGGCAGCAGGAGCAGCAGCAGCAGTCACTGCCGGGGAAAGAAAGGTGTTTGGAGGTGCGGGCGGCCCCGGGAGAAGCAGCAGTGGAGGAGGAGGAGGCATGAGATGGGCAGCGGTGGCAGCAGGGAGGGGTGGGCGCCAAAGCCAGCCGGAATGCCATTGGCGATGGCAGCAGCTCCTGCTTGTACATCTGAGCTAAGTGCTCACCGCTAGCTCTCGCCGCCCTCCCCTGCTGCATCCATTGCTGCCACCCTCCCTCCCTGGCTCCTGCATCAAACTTCAGGAGCTGAAAAAAACCCTTGGGTGGGCAGGCAGGCAGGCAGCAAAATGCGCCCAGAAATTGCTGGGGCGATGGTCCGCATGCCCACAGAGAGGGCTCTGAGTGCCTTCTCTGGCATGCATGCTATAGGTTCGCCACCACTGCCCTAGACTTTTAATTGAGTCAGAAAGTGTCAGCTAGACTGCACCAAAAGTTGGAAGCACAGTGTCCCTCAGGACCTCAGCCTTCCCAATCAGTATTACCTCTGCGTTGTGTAGTGGGTTTCGATGCATGAAGAACCAGGACACAGCGTGATTGTTAGCTCATAGTTTACTAGTACACACAACAGAACAGAAAATACTGGCCCGATGGCCAACTATATACAGTCCCTGTGGACCACGTCCAGGTCCCATTGGTGAGTTTAAACTTCCCGCCAAGGTTCCTATTGGTGACCGCTTGAGGTTTCAGAATCCTAGTCCCAATTGTCTTTTGAGCTCCAAGCTCTGGTAAGCGTTGCTGTCACCTAGTGATGGTCAGTGAAAACACCCCTCCCCCCGTAGTTCAAACCCAGCCAAGGTGATGTAGTCCTTTAGGTAACTGGGGGCCTGGCGCTCTTGCATGGAACGCCTCGGGGTTGGCACCAGGATGATGATGGGAGGCCTGTCCTGCCCTGTGGCCGGGGTGCTTGGAGGGGGAGGCAGTGGAGCCTTGTCTGGTTCTGGGGCAGAAGTGGGCGCTCTGTCTTCAGGGCAGCCGCGGCAATGGGGGTTGGCTCCTGCAAACTCCTGTCAGGAGTTTCTTGTTCTGGGATGTCTGGCAGCTCCCTCTCGGTGTCCCTCAGGGCCGGAACCTCTGCTAGAGCTGGGGGCATGCACCTGCGCAGCTGGTCAACATGCTTCTGCAGGACCTGTCCGCAGTCTGTCAAGACCTTGTAAGACACTGGCCCTGTGGGGCGGATGACTCAGCCAGCAACCCATTCGGGGCCTTTGCCAAAGTTCTGGATGTAGACCAGGTCCTCTGGGAAGAACCCCCGTGGCGCCTCCATCTGCTCGGACAAATTGTGAGACTCTGGGGCCCTGTTCAGGTGCAGTCTGTCCAAGAGGATTGAGGGCTGCCGACCCATGAGGAGTTCTGCGGGGCAGCACCCGCTGACTGGGTTCGGGGTGGTCTGTTGTGCCAGGAGGAAGCGTGCCAGCCAGAATTCCCAGTCCCCCTCTATCAGCCGGCTGAGGGCTTCCTTGGTGGTACGCACCATCCATTCCGCCTGGCCGTTGGTGGTGGGGTGAAACGGGGCGGACCTTACGTGCTGGATCAGATTGCTGTGAAGGAACTCCTGGAATTTCTCCAAGGTGAATGCCATCCCATTGTCCGATACAATGGTGTCCGGCAACCCGTGGGTGGCGAAGATCTTACAGAGTGCCCGGATGGTGGCTTTGGAGGAGGTGGTGGAGACCGGGCTGATTTCTAACCATTTCGAATAAGAGTCCACCGTTACTAGAAACAGCAGCCCATGGAATGGCCCTGTGAAATCCACGTGGAGCCTTGACCACAGCATCCGGGTGGATTCCCAAGCTCGGGTGGGTGCACTTGGCGGATTGGGCCTGATGGCCTGGCAAGTCTGGTAGTGCTTTTCCCAAGCCTCCACCTCTGCGTCTATCCCTGGCCATCATATGTACCTGTGGGCCAGGGCCTTCATCTGGATGATGCCGGGATGGGCCTTGTGTAGAGCCTGCAGGACCCTGTGCCACAGTACACTGGGGACGACCACCCTGTCTCCCCACAGTAAACAGTCCTTATATGCAGACAACTCGTCCCAGCGGGCAGCAAAGGCTGTGAACTCTGGCCTTTCTACTGCTGCAGGCCACCCCCTCACTACCCAGCCCAGAACTCGGGAGATGATGGGGTCCCTGGCTGAGCTGTGGGCGACGTCTGCCACCTGGAGGGGGGGAATCGGGAAGATCCTTGACTTGCAGAACATGGTGGGCTGGAGCCGGGTCATCCTCCATGACTGGCAAGGGCAGGCGACTCAGGGTGTTGGCGTGGCCCATATCCTTGCCTGGGTGATGCTGCAGGGATTAAGAGTAGCCAGACAAGAAAATGGACCACAGTAGGACCCACAGGTAAAGGACCTGTGGAGTCCGCCAAACCAGCGCGGAGGCCGAGAAGGGGGTGATGGTCTGTGCTATGGTGAAGGGCCAGCCATATACAAATTCATGAATTTTTTTCACCCCAGCCACGATTGCCATGCCCTCCTGGTCAATCTGGGCATAGTTCTGCTCCGCCGCTGACAGCATCCAGGAGTAGTAGGCAATGGGCACCTCCCGGCCATCTGGAAGGCGGTGGGTCAACACAGCACCGATGCCATAGGGGGACGTGTCGCAAGCCAGCATGACCGGCAGGGACTCATTGAAATGCACCAGAACTTTATTAGAGATAAGCAGTGCTTTGACCTCCCTGAAGGCAGCCGCCTGCCGGGGGCCCCACGACCAAGAGGCATGCTTGTCCAGTAGGCAATGCAATGGCTCCGCTACCACCACCTTGTGGGGGAGGAAGCCGTGGTAGAAGTTCAATAGTCCCAGGAACGCCTGTAGTTCTGCCTTGGATTTAGGCGGTGGTGCCTCCACAATGGCTTTGATTTTGTCCCGGGCAGGATGTAAGCCATCTGCGTTGACCGTGAAGCCCAAAAAGTCCACTGACAGAACCCCCAAGAGGCACTTTTCCTGCTTCATCTTTAGGCCCACCTCGTGGAAGTGGCGGAGGACGGTGCGCAGACGGGCAGTGAACACAGCAGGCATTGCCGCAGTGATCAACACATAATCGAAAAACGGTGTGACCCCTGGGATTCCTTTCAAGAGCGAGTCCATTGGTTGTTGAAAGAGGCCCGGGACCACTCTCACCCCAAACTGCAGTCTTTTTACTTTGAAAGCCCCTCTATGAGTGACAATAGTTTGCACCACGGCAGTGGCCTCATCCACCGGGAGCTGCTGGTAGGCCTGTGCTAGGTCCAGTTTCCCAAAAATCTTTGCCCCTGCCAGGGAGGCCAGCACGTGGCTGACAACTGGGACCAGATAAGCATGGTCCTGAAGTGCCTTATTTAACGTGCACTTGTAATCCACGCAGATGCAGACGTCTCCATTTGGCTTAACCGGGGTGATTATGGGGGTCTCCCATGCAGTGTGGGAGACCGGCTCCAAGACTCCTTGGGCCACAAGGCGGTCCCACTCCACATCTATTTTTGGGTGTAGTGTGAACGTAACTGTCCTGGAGCGCATTTGAATGGGGGCCATGTTAGGGTAGAGTTGCAGCGACACCAGAGGGCCCATATAGCACCCAAGGTCCCGTCAAAAATGGACGGGAACTCTTCACAGACCTCTCAGAAGTCCTGCGATGGGCATAGCTGTACCCCTTCTATTGAGATTCCCAATGGGGTGAACCATGCATGGCCAAGGAGGCTGACCAAATCCCCCACGACTACAACAAAGTCCAAGTGACCATCAAACCCCTTATACTGGACCCAGAAACTCCCCACACCGCTTTTCGGAACGCGTTTTCTCTGAAAGTCTGTCAGGGTGAGGGTAGATGGGCACAGGCGGGGCTTCCCATGGGGACAGAGTCACTTAAGAGTCTCTTCTGAAATATTGGAGGCCATGGAGCCGGAATTGAGCTCCATAGTGCAGGCGGACCCCTCTATTTGGACCCGGACCTGAATGTTCGGGGCAGAGGACTAGCTCAGAAGCCTCAGTACCTGTTCGGCTGGATTGGCTGCGAGGAGGTAGAGCTCTTCCTTGGATTCGTCGTCCTCATAGTGGGCGTCTGCTCTCTGGTGGTGCTGTGGCAGTGCCTGCTGGGCTCTGGACCCCTGGGAATGGCAGGCACATGCAATGTGCCCCGCGCAGCCACACCCATGGCACCTGGTGTCCCGGAACCAACAGGTTTTCCAGTCGTGCTTGTCTCTGCAGCTTGCGCTCTCCTGGGCAGGCATGGAGTGGGATGCGGAACCTTGTTCCCGGCACCTGGAGGACTGTTGGGTGTGGTGGACCTTCTCTCTGTCTGGGTCAAGGTTGTTGTCCTGAGTCTGGTGCATGGTGGCCGTGGTCAAGGGACGGTTTCTCTCACATGCCATGGTAGTGGAAAAGGCGGAAGCTAGGGAGTACTTCTCGTCCTCCATGATGTGGCGTCGGAGCTTCTTGTCGCTCAGCCCAAAAACTAGTTTGTCTCGGAGGCCCACTTCAAGATGGCCCCCGAAAGTGCACTCTGAAGTGAGCCAGTGAAGCTCAGCCAGATACTCTGCTACCGATTCCCATGGTTGTTCTTGCCAGGCATAGAAAGCCATGTGCTGAGCGATCTCCAACGGCCGTGGGATGAAATGGTTCTGGAGCTTCTTGATTATATCCTTGAATAAGGCATTGGCCAGCTTTGTAGGGGAGAGCAGGTTACAAGCCAGCTGCACTGTGGCGGGGCCACGGGAGCCGATGAGGAGACTTTTCTTATGTTCGTTGGAGGTGACCTCATAGAAGATTAGGATGGACTTGAGTCCCTCGACCCATGCTTCCCAGTGATGCGGATCGACCAAGTCGAACAGAGGGACAAGTCCCGCTCCCAGAGCTACTGCCATCGTGCTGCGTGGAAGTGGAGGAGGAGGTGAAGCAGGAGGCGAAGAAGGCGCAGAGGTCGCTTGATCTTCTTCTGGATTCATTGGCTGTAGCCGCGATCGTTCTCATGTACCGGTCTTCCTCTGATCCCTCCATGGCCTGGCCAGCTCAGTGGGATCCCATCCTCGTCGCCATTGTTGTGTAGTGGGTTTGACGCATGAAGAACCAGGACACAGCATGATTATTAGCTCATAGTTTACTAGTACACACAACAGAACAGAAAATACCGGCCCGGTGGCTAACTATATACAGTCCCTGTGGACCACCCCCACGGTCCCATTGGTGGGTTTAAACTTCCCGCCAAGGTTTCTATCGGTGACCGCTTGAGGTTTCAGAATCCTAGTTCCTATTGTCTCTTGAGCTCCAAGCTCTGGTAAGATGGGCCATTGGCCTGATTCAACATTGGCTTCTCTTATGTTCTTATGTTCTTATGTTCTTATGTCGCTGTCGCCTAGTGGCAGTCAGCGGACATAATACTCTGCCTTGTCAGGATTCCATTTCAACTTGTTTCTGATTGCCATTTACCTCAGCAGTAGGGTAGCCAGCTCTGGGTTGGGAAATTCTTGGAGATTTGGGGGGTGGAGACTGTCTTCTCAGCTGTTAGTTTTGTACTTACTATGGATATTTTAAAGATTATTTTGATATTGTAATACCGTGGTTTGAGTTTACATTTCTTCGACTGACGATTTAAGGCATTTTATTGTGGGAGCTTCTCTCCGCTCCTCTCTCCTGTGTAGTTTTTACCCATAACTCAGTTTTCCTTTTTGTCTTTGTTCTCATGTGCACAAGAAGCGTTATATTTATTTCTGCACCACAACCACATTTTTTTTGCTTTTTTTGCTGTAAGTACTGTTACCACAGCACTGATCTCATGTGGTTTTCCCTCAGGCCTTCTTCCACCATCCAACCAACATGAGCATGATTAATGGTCTCTGTGCTGACTTGCTTTCACATACATGGCCATTGCAGCTTCTGCTCTGTTAATAATCACTTTTCTGCATCCAGAACCCACATGGGAGTTGCTTTTTAACAAGCAAAGCCATCCATGTTAGCAAAGGGCTGGAAAAATAGAAAGAGGCAAAACAGTTTTGCATTAATTCTTAGGATCATGTATTGAGAATTTCTTCTAGTCCCTCTGAAGTTACAAGGATAGTGCAGTTGCTGCAGGCGCTAATTTTTATGGACAACATTTCTGCACGGTCAGTTTAAGTGTGTTCCGATCATATTTTAGCATTTGCATGATAATTTCCAGCATTAATAAAGAATTACTATTTTTTAAAAAAAATAATAATTCCCAGTATTGCCCTTTCAAATTCAAAAGAAGGTTAATAATATATGTTCTGGGGGAGGTGGAGAAAGGCTAGGAAGGACGAGGGCATGCTGTTACTCCTCCATCTTCTGTTATATTTGTTCACTTGATGTCTTGCTGCACTTCTACAGGGTTATTAATGTTGTTCCTGAGCTTTTGTAGTCCTGTTCCCCTTTCCTCACTGTATTTGTGTGTGTGTGTTTGTTATATATATTTTTTACATTTGTCTCTATGGGCATGGTGTGTGTGGCCCTTGTTTTCTTTGGCACTGTCTGTGCAATGTTAATGAAGACTTAAGAATTAAGACTCTTGTTTTAGGTGTATAGTATTGTACTGAAGCAAGGATAGTGGCATAAGAGCAATCTTGAGCTTTGGAAGAAAGACAGGATGCTTTCTCTTTGTCTTTTACTTCTCTGAAGCTTTACATCTCCTTGTGAGCCTTACGTGCATGTAGAAACATGACTCCAGTTTCTTGGCCAGTACAGATATACTATACCTTCTCTGATGTAACCATGTGATGGTGCTGTGCCAATGCAGGAGCAACCATGCTTAATCCTATTCTTTTTGGCCCATTCTTGTCAGAAGGCAGGATTTCTCTTTTTAAAGGAAAGTTGTAATTGCACAAAAGACAGAAACAGTTAACTCTTGCTGAAAGCTAGTGAATGTTTTTTTCATGCTCTTTCTGAACGTTATTGCAGAGAAATTAAATATTCAAGGCCTAGGGTGGAAAACGGGAGTGAAGAGAAGTCTTCACAAAACTCATGTATTATGCATATGGGAGGGGATTCCCTCTTTCTGAATATGCATTTTATATCCAGACAAAAGTAATTTCTTTCCATGTTAGTACTTTTAGCTTCTGTTTTTTAAAAAAGTAATTCCCTAAAGATGCCAATGGAAAATGGTTCCTACTTTCATAGATATAGGCTTGGTCTTAGTGGTTTCTGTGGATATTTGCAGAAACATGTAAATTCTGGAACAAATATCCTGCCAATATTCTGTCTGAGATACTGAAGATAAAATTGGTCATTAGGAAGGAGGAAGGACTACCATGCAGGGGCCTATAGTCACGGTACAATGCCACTGGACAAGCAAAGTTTCATTCCAGACCTTTATTGGATACAGAGACCTTTAGGGAAGCATTTAACCACATGCTACAGGAAATCCCTAACTAGGACAAATGGATCTATCATTTGTCTTAAAGGAATCCAGAAAGGGAATTCTGTCCCTCAAGAACTCTGTCCCTCAACTCAAAAGACAGAAAAGCATTTAGTCTGAGTTGACAGTGTGATCCCACCTTTGGTGCATTGAAATAAATAATGAAGAATGAGGCCAGATAAAAGATTGGTTGGTGATTGGGAAATAGAGATGGACGTAGGGAAGGGGGAGGATATGAGGGTTGCCAGGGAGAGGGAAAGAGTAAATAGTGTGGGGAGTGGGAAACAGGGGAAAGTGAGATACCCCCCCCACAAGTCCTTGCCAGTTCCTCACTATGCAATTGGGCCCATTGGCCAGCACTAGTACTGGGCATAGCCCCACAGCCAGCACCATGTAACTGGGCCATAGTTTTTTTAGGTGAAGGTTGCCAGGGAGAGGGAAGGAGGCAAAACTGAAGGAGGACACTGATGAAGGTTGGTTGGCTGGTGAGTGGGGAGGAGAGCAGGAAGAGGCTGGGAGCCTTCCAGGGAAGGGAAAGAAGAAATAATGGAGGAATGGAGAATCAGATGCTACCTGCAAGTCCCCACACTTGTTTTTGGCCAAACACCTTTAGCAGCTAAACAGGAGCTTAGACTTTTCTCCTCTGTTCTACTTTAACTGCTGGGACATAAACAAAAACCACACTGAAACATTGTCTGATAGAACAGGGCAGAACTCTGATGCCCTAAATTTGGTTCTTTACAAAAATTCTTAAATGAAATCTTTTTCAAAGTCCAGGTATCCCTTGTTACAGGGGTCTGCCAGCACAAAGTTGCATTGCAACTTGGGGGATGTGGAGCTATTTTGACATTCTGTGGACTGCATAAGTATAAGCTCAAGCTGTGTAGAAAGCATTTTTAACTGCATTGTCAAAACACAGAGTCTGTGGGAATCAATTTAGCATGGAGTTAATCTAAAAATTGTACTAGAATGAACTTGCCCAACATTAATTGCAGCAGCACTGAACATTGTTTTATATAGCTTCTCTCTCTCAAACTCATTCCAGACAGGACTGACAACTTTGTCTTTATAAAATCAGTGCAGAGAAAAGGAAGAAAACCAGCCACTACATGTGTGGCACAGGAAACTGCCTGTACAGACAAAACAGGTAACAATTTCATTTCATTGTTGTCTGATATGAAATCATGTGTGCATTGTAAAATGTGGGAAGGTTGAAATGCAATGGGAAATTAACCTTTCTGCATGGCAATGAACCCATTCAGAAATGCTATTACAAGCATACTTAGCTGCCTTTCAGTTTTTTACAAGTTGGAAGCTTGATACTCACATACCCCCCCCCCCAGTTTTTCACACTTGCATGCTAACAGCAGAAGAAGGACTGAAATGTGCTCTATATGGCATATGTGAGGTTGGTTTAAGGCTCCCAGTGAGATGATCCATCACCAAATTTGCCCCACGAGACTATTGCAAAGTGAGTATCCAGTTAAAACACTCAGGGAGTTAAGTTGTAAGAGAATGCAGATGACTGGATTTTCAACTAACTTGTTTCCTTTGTGACAATTTGCATATCTCCTTAGAAAAGTTGGGGGGGAGGGAATTCAGCTCCCGCTGTCTGCTTTTGCTCACAGTGGCTTGACAGTGGAGAGGAGCAGTTGTACCACCTTAAAACCACATCGAGATAAGGTGGTGAGACGCCGTAGTGACCTTGGAGTCACCACTAAATGGCAATAAAATGATGCAGACAGCCAATGCTGAGATGAAACAATAGGAGAGTGGATGCAGCATGAAATGCAGACAGAAATTTGTGAGATCATTTGCACAACGGTGGGAAATACCAATGCAGATTGGACCTAAGTCTGGTCTGCTGATGTGAATGGAGTTGCTCTCCTACACTTTGCCCTCAAAGTCCAAGACAAAGTTATTAGCAAATGTCGGTCAATTTGTGTCTGCTAAATATGGAAACCAGAGGACTCTGAAGATAGATGAGTTCAAGGTTTTCTGAACTGGAACAGCATCATCTCAACTTTTCAGTATAACAAAGACTGTGGAATTTCTTTTTCCCCAGGAGCATGTTTAATTCAATGCCCCATAAAGCTTGTTATGCATTCTGTTCACTCCTCAGAGAAGTATCATGAGGGTTAATTATTTTCCTGCTCTGAGTCAGAATGATTTTTGTTTCAGAGGATTCTGGCAGAGAGTGTAATCCTAGTGATACCCCCAGTAAGAAGCCCATTGTTAGCAGTGCTCATGAAGAAGCTAAAAGCTTTGGCTCAAAGATGAAAAGAGAGGCAAGGGCCTGGAAACTTTAAGACAGTTGTACTGCCCCTTCATAAATAAAGTCTCCCCACAAATAGCTTTTTAGTAGCAAATGGCAGACAATATAATTCCCCTCTTGAGGATGAGCTGTTTGGGTAAAAAAACCCCACAAGTGGAAGGCTAGTGCTGAGAGCTGCAAAAAAACCAACAACAACTAGATTTTGCTCCTGCAAGTGCATCATAACTTGGTATGCTCACATCCAAATGGCAGCTTCTCTCAGTCAGGCATTGGGCATTTAACCAGGAATGGAAGGATTGTCCATTGGAAAGGCAGCCACCCTTGAGCCATTTTTCTGTCTGCTTGTGTGAAGCTTCAATAAGGGAGTAGAGGAAGAAAGGTCCATCAATGGCTATCAGCGCTGATGACTAAATGGAACCTCTGTGTTTAGAGACTGTATGAATACCAGTGTGTGTGTGGGTGTGGGTGTGTGGCAACAACAGGAGGAGACTTTGGCTTCTGTGTCCCTGATCAACCACTGTGGGAAACAGAATACTGGGCCAGATCAGTGTTTGGTCTCATGTAGCAAGGCTCTTCATCTGTTCTTATGGTGCAAGCTGCATGCCCTGCAATAGCTCCTGTCGCAATATTGGGTCAAGTGGTTAAGACGCTGAACTGCAGGCTGTGGAAGGTCAGTAGTTCAGCAGTTCGAGACCTGGGTACTGCATGATGGAGTGAGCTCCCATTTCTATTTCCAGCTCCTGCCAACCTAGCAGTTCGAAAACAAGAAATTGTAAGTAGATAAATAGGTACCACTGCGATGGGAAGGTAACAGCGTTCCGTGTGCCTTGGTGTTTAGTCATGCCAGCCACATGACCACGGAAACATCTTCAGACAGCGCTGGCTCTTCGGCTTTGAAACTGAGATGAGCACCGCAACCCTAGAGTCGGATTCGACTGGCTTTCGAGCAAGGGAACCTTTACCTTGTTATAATGAGAACTGCCTATAGTGTTGTTAGAGTATCAGAGTAGAGTCTGAAAGACTCAGGTTCAAGGCTTGCTGGGTGAACTTGGGCCAGTTGCCTACCACAAAGGATTGTTGTGATGGTAAAATGGACAAGGGGAGAATGATGTAAGCTGCTTTGGGTCCCCATTGGGGAGAAAGACAGTGTATAAATGAAAGAGACAAATGAATAAATAAATACATGTATCTTTAAAGAGCTGAAACAAACATTTGTGTCAGTATAACCAGAACCATGAACACTTTTGTTTTCCCATTCTGATCACAATGAGGCTTTTGTCAGTGCTGCAAATGTGTTCTCCTTGGCTGTATTTCCTCGCTTTTGTGGCTAAGCTCCCCCACCCCAGGTTAGAAGTGTCTGGCAGCTGTAAAACTCATCTGAAGAACTGTATCAGTATTATTCAGTGGCAGCTGCTGCTGCTGTATATTTAAAGTACAACTCTAAGCTAAATAGGAAAATTGAGAGTGTGCTGTTGGCACGGTGCTAGCTGTGGTGAGGTTGTTGATAGGTACCTTACATGTGAGATTGTGAGTGTGATTACAAAGGTGAGTATTTTATGCCAAATCATAGAGGCTCCTTTTCACATGCACCAATATATTTGCAGGTTTAGTTATAGCCACTATCAATGTGAAGTAATAGGGGCTGTAGTTCAGTAGCAGAACATATGCTTTCATTTATTGCTGTTATTATTTTCACAGTATTTATACTTTCCCTCTGTAGGAGTATCAGGTTGCTAGATGGTGGTATGTTGACAAAGTTTTCAATGAAGCAGTGCTTCGAACTGCCCCTTGTTATGTTCAGCTATTTTTTATGAGAAAATTTCCCAAAAATTCTGTGTTGGAGGTTAGCTCTGTAGCTAGTGGGGTAGATGGGGGCAGAGACAACAAAGAGGTCAGAATTGCATGGGTGGAGTCACAGGTCAGATAACATACATCCAAATGCAAGCAGAAACTCAGCTACGTTATGGAACATTAAAATTCAGCTGAGATTGCCAGTTAGACGAAATTTATATGTCTAAGAAACAGAGACATACAGCAGTGAATGCTAATCTTACCAACATTCACTTAGGATTGTCAGCAGTCTGGTGTATCATAATGGCTGAAATCAGAATGTCCCTGATCCAGATCTGGGCTCAGCCATGAACTCTGCAGGTGGCATCAGGCAGCAAGCCATTCTCTCTTAGCCACCACTATAATATGGGGAGGATGATATGGTTCTACGTTACAGGATTGCTTACAGCAAGTTAGTGTGTATGAAGTGTTCTCAATATTTGAATGCACGTACGTAAGGGCTGGAGGTCTTCAGGCAGAGGCTGAGAAGTCATCTGTTGGAGATGTTCTGGTTTTGGATTTCCTGCATCAAGCAGGTGGTTGGATTAGACAGTCTAAAAGGCCTTTAGTTGTTGTAGATTTTCCGAGCTGTATGGCCATGGTCTTGGCATTGTAAAAGGCCCTTTCGAACTCTATGATTCTCACATGTGGTGTTGCCAAGTCACTTACTTATGTCTTTATTATCAATGTTAAGATTCCTACAGAGGCCGCTTGAATCCTTTGCTTGGCTTTCAAGTAGAATTGGGTGGTCATGGCAGCAATCTTTTGATTACACATGGTTTCCTGATATTGAAGTGATAAACGTCAGCATGAACTGATTTTCTTTGACCTCCTGCGTAGAGCACAATACCCCTTGCTGTTTTCTCATATACTCTGTGAATCCCCCCACCATGTTTTCATCTACTTCCAGCTTGATATGGATTTTTCACTGACTAGTATGGCTTTCATTCATGAAGTCCATTCTGCCTCACAACAGAGCAGCACTATGAACACTGTGTAGTTGTTTTATTATTCTATGGCATTATTTAAACTGGGTCATTCAGAATGCTGCTATTCTGTGAAAAATTACCATTAATACTACTATTACTAATGCCACTGCTATTATTATTATTTGCTTCTAGGGAGGCTGTTTTGCATTTATGACTATAAATCACAAGGATGGTGTTATGTCCCGGGCTCGGCACTGACTGACCAAGCTTGAAACCTAGAACAATAGATAGCTGGGATCCTGGAAGGAACCTATAGACCAGGAGTCGCACTGTAAATAGCCTATCACGGGGAGTGGGTGTGTGTGGGTGTGGTGTTGTGCACGGATTTAAGCAGGGCTTCGGTCCAGCTAGTGTAATGTATCCATCTCTGACTGCGTGCGAGGCGAGGTCCCCACGTGGTCAGGCGAAGTGGCTGAGCTTCGCAGCCAGAGACAATGGCCAAGCGGATCCTAGGCTGAGCCACTCAGAGGGCTAGGCTCCCAGCTGTAAGCCTATAGAACTCTCCGTCACTTTTTAGAGCCTATCACAAGTATGGGATGTGTTTTGGGTGTGGGTTTATTGCACATATAAACTGGCCTGCGAGCCGGGAAGTTTGTCTCGTTCTGCAATGGAAATGAAGTATGAGAGCTGAAATCACTAAATAAACTATGAGCTGATCACTACACGTGTCTCAAACCCAGTATCTTTCAGATGGTGAAAAACCTGTTTAGAAGGGGCATACATTCTGTGGTCAGTGATTGCAGTAAGAAGTAGATGAAAAGACTTAAAGAAACATTACTCTGCGCGTAATACAGAAGAATGAATTTTTTAAAGCTATACCCATTCCCCCAATTCGAACAACATGCCTGCCCCTTCATGCAAGGCTATTTCTTCTCAGCCTGTCACAAAATCTCCTGTAGACAGACAAAATATCAAAACAGAATTCACAGTGGGACCCTCAGCTGTGATCTCAGTACACCTTCTTTCCAACTTTGGAGGGTGAATGTCAGACACATGCCCTAGCAAATTAAATGCTGGTTCAGCTAATAGTCTTTCTTCCTACTCATGCTTAAGGCAGATATCTGCCTTTGATTTTTTTTAAAGTGCTACAAGCACAAGTATTTTCCAAATTAATTTAAAAACATTTTTAAAGGGCAAAAGTTCTCTGAGTATGGGGGGGGCAGTTTTTGTGACTGCGTGGATGCTAGCCTGTCAATGCTGTCTGGAACCAGATTCTGTTGAAAAGCTGCACACTCTGGTTATCTTTCCAGCCTTGAAGAGGAAAGTTATATTTGAATTTAGCGTAATGAGAGCACTTTTCCCATGGATGCAACTGTATAATATACATCTTCATGCATAGCCTTAGTTAGCTATATTATGGCTTTCAAGGAGGAGCTCCATATCTAGTTGCATTGGCCATCAAAAGTTATCAATAGCTATTTAAGCAAACATCATCTAGCAATCAGTGTCCATTAAAGAAATATGTTTAGCTATTTACTGCATACAAAACCAGAGGGAAAACCCACCTCTCTTAATGATACCAGCATTTTCATTTATGTCTATTACAAATGTTACTTAGTGTAATTATGTGCTATGTTTGATTGACCCCTCTAAATCTTGGCTCAGCTCCCATAAATGTCAGATGAGCTGGGGAACCTGCTTCTGGACTGAACCATTTCAAACTACATGTGGGGAGCTGTATAACAGAATTCTCCTCCATAAAAAAGAAAGAACAACTCCTGACCATTGAACAATAGGTCTCAGGGAAACATATTCTAGGTTTTTCCTCTTTCTTATGAGTTTTCTGTGTGTAGGAATCTTGTTTTTATGGAGGAGCATTACCACCTGTGAGCTTCCAGGTGCAGTTTGAAGTAGATTTATCACTCTTGGTTTCTTTGACACTAAACTAGGGATTCACTACCCTTTTGAGCTTGCAGGCACCTTTGGAATTTTGAGGCAGAGTGGAGGGCACCACTACAAAATGGCTGCCACAGGAGCAGACACAGGAAGTGGAAAGAGAGAGAGAGAAGAAACTGGGGGAAATAATATTCATACAAAAGACCATGGCCCGTGGGGGAAAGGGGGGATAAAACTTTCACAGGGAAAAAAGACCAGGGGTGGGGAGGGATGCTACACTGCTCTGGTGCTCCCTAGTCTCTACCATGTCACAGCTGATCTGTGGTCCTGTTTACAGGATCCTGGATACTTGTCCCCTTTATTGATCTGATGGTAGCCAGTGTCTGGTTCTGCCTTCACGATAGACTCGCCTACTTCCTTGAAGCACATGTCCATGGCATGCAGCTGGGGAAGTTCAGGGCACCAAGTTGGGGAACTCTGAACTAGAATATAGAAGGTGTAAAAGACAAACTAAATGTTTATATCATTTTTCTGTGTTGTGGGTCATGGACCATCTCAGACTTCTCTGATGATGACCTTGAGATAGTACTGTGAACCCAAGAGGATTCACAGTTCTATCAAAAATGAGGGAATCCCCATTGACTTACTGGGGAACAGGAAGATAATTTACCAGACTCTGAACTTGGGACTGACAGGTCAGAAGTCTAAAGCAGCTCATGACTGTCCCAAGGCTGTTTGCTC
This sequence comes from Gekko gecko, assembly GCA_029375565.1. Taxonomy (NCBI): domain Eukaryota; kingdom Metazoa; phylum Chordata; class Lepidosauria; order Squamata; family Gekkonidae; genus Gekko; species Gekko gecko. The sequence goes on along the minus strand of JAPDNY010000001.1, from coordinate 84,602,334 downwards.
TCCAAAGAGTCTTTACTTGAGAAAGCAGAAGACTGAATCAAAAGCCATTTGGTAGCACCACAGGGTACAGATCCAAGTCAGAACAGAACACCATGAATTTCCCTGTAACTTTAGCTGAAGAAGTGAGGCTTTGGAAAAAGCAAGGCTTTGCTTGTGGATATAAGGGCACAGGACCAATTTATTTATCTAAAACATTTATTAGCTGCCTTTCTCCCTAGCAGAACTCAAGGCAGCTTACAAAATAAATAAAACTTTTATAAAAACACATTAAAAGATAAAATATATCTACAAATATTAAAAACGCATTAAAAGTCACAATTTTAAAACTCCAATTAGGACTGCCAATCAAATGCAGTCCTAAATAAAATTGTCCTCAGCTGTCTCCTGAAGGTCAACAGTGAGGTGGCCAGGCATACATCCCTGGAAGGTTGTTCCATAATTGTGGGGCTGCCAGTGAAGAGGCCCTCTCTTGTGCCAACCAGACAAACTTCTTTGATTGGTGGGACAGTCAGGATGGCCTCTCCCTGTGATCTTAATTCCCAGACAGGAACGCATGGGATAAAACATTCCTTTAGACACCCCAGTCCCAGCTATGTAGGGCTTTAAAGAACAAAACCAACATCTTGAATTGAGCTCGGGAATTGATTGGTAGTCAGTGTAATTGCTGTAGTATTGGGGTTATATGCTCCTGGTAGCTGGCCCTGACCAGCAGTCTAGCCACAGCATTCTATACTAGCTGAAGCTTCTGGATACTCTTCAAGGATAGCCCCAAGTAGAGCGCATTGCAACAGTCCAGTCTAAGGCATGGGTCGCTGTGACTAGATCTGACTGAACCAGGAAGGGTGCAGCTGAAACACCAGCCGAAGCTGGACAAAAGCACATGGTTGTCTAAGGTGACTGCTGTGTCAAGCGACACTCCTGAGCTGCAAATGTAGCTTTTCAGGTGGAGATATCCAAGGCAAGAGAGATCTTGAGTCCCTCATCTACCTTTCTCCTAACCCAGAGAACCTCTGTCTTGTCAGGATTAAGTTTCAGCTTGTTCACCCTCATCCAGCCCATTACTGACTCCAAGCACTGGTTCAGAACATCAATGGCATCATGAACACATGAACACATGAAGTTGCCTGATACTGAATCAGACCCATTGGTCCATCACCTACTACCTCATTCTTTAAACTGGAGATGCCAGGGATTGAACCTGGGACCTTCTGCATGCCAAGCGGATGTTCTACCCCTGAGCCATGCCCTTGGAATTAGGTGGAAAAGAGAGGAATATCTGCATATTGGTGACATCACAGCCCATACCTCCTGATGACCTTTCCCAGTGGCTTCATACAGATACTAAATAGCATGGGTGATAAGATGGAACCCTATAGTACCCCATAGGCCAACAGCCATGGGGCAGAACAGGAATCCCCAATGCCGCCTTCTGAGACTGCCCCTCCCAGCTAAAGTCAGACCACTGTAACATAGTGCCCCTTAGTCCCAGGACTGAGAGGCAGCTCAGTAGAATACTATGGTCAATAGTATTGAAGGCCATGGAGAGATCCAGCAGAACTAGTAGAGTCACATTCCCCTTGCCTAGTTCTCGATAGAGGTCATGAACCAAAGTGAACAAAGCAGTTTCTGTTCCAAATCCTGGCCTGAAGCCAGATTGAAATGGGTGCAGAAAATCAGCTTCTTCCAAGGACAACTGGAGCTGTGAAGCAACAACTCTCTCTAGCACCTTGCCCAATAATGTAAGATTGGAGACTGGCTGGAAGTTCTCTAACATAGTAGGGTTCAGGAAGGATTTTTCGAAAACAGGTCTAATCACTCCTTCCTTGAGCATGAGCTACACAACCAGTTCTCAAGGAAGCATTTATCACTCCTCTTACCATTACACCAGTCCCACCTGGCAGCTTTTTTTTTTAACAGAAGCCAAAAATTAGAGATCACGGGAGGAAGTGGAATTCCAAATACAACATCCATGACAAAATAACAAAGATTGAATAAAGATAAGGTGCAAAAACATTTACTGTAGTAATTCTGTAGAAAATTTTTTTCTATTATCGCTCACACGCTAACGAATACTTTGCAATGAAAACAATCTGTTTCACAATATTTGCTTTATCTTATCAATTACTACTTATCAACTCTTGAAGGAAACATTCCATGTTGACTCTCTAATAACAGGACCAAGGTCTTCACAGTGTGTCAGCTAGCTGCCATACTTTCTTTGTTTTCCATCATCCCCGACCTCTACGCATGCGCACATGCTTGCTTTGCTTGGCTACCGTGGGTAACACAAGGGAGGCACTCCTCTGCCCGTGCGAACTGGCTTGGTCAGACAGTGTAACCTTGAAGGGAAGGGAGAGCTTGAGTTCCATTATTGGTGTGAATGTTTCTGCTCTCAGGGGGTGGGGAGAGTCTCCCGTTTATGATGTAATGTCCCGCCTGGAGGATTCGTGCACATGTGCTTGAAGTTCATTTGCTTAGCTAGAAGAAGCATCAGGGTATATGTATTGAGTCCCTTGCAATAAGCACTATTCCTGACAATGTACCTGTAATAATTGGCAACAGAACAGTATTCCAATAAAGCATAACTTTCCTTGGGGAGTGTGTGTGGACCTGCTTGCTGTTGACCCTGACAGAATTGTCAGGAATCCTCTTTACATCCATCGGCCATGGCAAGATGAGCAGATCTGGTGGCGCTGGGGTGCTTACTATGGTCCCCACCATGGTACCAACCACAGTGCCTACGACGGTGCCCACAACGACAGCGCCTGGACCCCCCCCCCATGACTATGGGAATGGGAGTGCCAGCAATGATGGCCCCACTGATGACGGCAAGCCCAGGTGGGCCGGTGTCTACTGGTGGCAGAGCCACCCCCCGACCAGCGGTGTCATTCATCCCCGTGCATTTGGGGACAGGAGTAACCTTCTGCCGTAAGGACCGGGAATGGGGCCAGCACCTGGGGGACTCCACACAAACTACCTGGTCGGTGCCGGGGAGTTGGAGTTGACACAGTGTGTACGACCCCCGATTGAGCTTGGGGAGCTTTGGGATGACCCCAAGCAGACCCATCACGGCCCCTGCGAGGTCTCCATTGAGCCAGGGAAGGGACGTGGATGGGAGGCTGGATGGCCTGGAACAGGACTGCCACACAGTAATGCGGGACATGGGGCAATTATTTCAAAACCAACCGGGGATAGTGACCCAAGCGGTGCAGACCCAACTGGCTGCCCAGCGAGGGGGCCTGGTGGTTCCCCCCCACTGGGGCCGGCCCCAGGCCAGCTGGTTCCTCAGCCGCCGCCTCCTCCTCCACCACCACCGCCACCTCCTCCCCCCCTGGTACCACCGCAGCTACCTCCGCCGCCGCCCCCGGCTCCACAACCAGTGGTCCCTGTGGCTCCACTGGCCCAGCCACGCCTCAATGATTTACTGGATGTTACCTTCGATGGTGATCCAGAAAACCTCTCCTTTTTTATTGTGCGGGTGCTAAAGTTCCTGGAGCGATGGGCCCATTTGTTCCAGGACGAGGAGCAGCAAGTAAACTTTATTGCTTCTTGGCTGTGGGGGGTGGCAACAAGTTGGTATGTGAGTCTCCACAACTTGGATGCGGTGGAATTGGGGAGCATAGATGCATTTATGTGGGCGCTGAGGGCCCAATTCGAGGACCGCACTGCAGCCAAGAATGCAGAAGCATTCCTCCGCACGTTTAAGCAAGGCATGTTAACAGTTAAGGAGTACTCGGCGGAGTTTCAGTTGCAAGCTGCCAAAATCCGTGACTGGTCCGACCCGGTGGTAGCTCAGCAGTACCAGCTGGGGCTGACATCTGAAATCTGGAATAATGTTCTGAGTTCCATGGATCCAAGAACCCTGCAGGCCTGGATGCAGGAGGCGGAGAAGGCCGAGTGTCGGTTGTGTACTATGCACTTAGACAACGCAATAGTGGCAGGTAGGGCACCAACAACACCCCACCCCAATGCTAAGGCTACCCAGCTGAAGGTCTCAGCCCAAGAGCAACGGATGAAACAGGGATTATGCCTGAAATGTGGGGATCGGGGCCACCGCCATCAACTGCCCCTCAGGTGGAACTACTGGGTTGGCGGGGAGAGAAGGTGACAAGTACCGAGTTGACACGCCTGCAAAGAGGGGGCCAGCAAAGGTGAGAAACTCCCGTGCACTGCAAGCTGAGGTGGAAGTGTTGGAACTAGGATCAAGCGAGGACGAAGAGAAGGAACCGGCAGGAAAAGGCCAGGTCCTGCTGTAAGTGGTGCAGCACAGCGCAGCAGGACCCACCTGTGGAGACGCCAAAAGTGGTGAGCAGCTACCCATCCCTCTTTTTCATGACTGTTACAATTATGAACCCCGCAATGGGAACACACATCAAGGTCCGGGGCCTCATTGACTCGGGGTGCGGGAGGGATCTCATCAACCCCTCCTTAGTGTCAGGACTTGAGGCTGCTGTGGTTTGGCTAGCAGAGCCCTTAATCTTTACCCAAATGGATGGGTCCCTGATGAAAAAGCCCTGTAGATTCGAGACTGTGCCATTGCGTATGGGGGCTGGCGATCATTGGGAAGATCGAGCAGTCCCTTGGCGTTGGGAAGCCCTTGGCTCCACAGACATGATCCATATATCTTGTGGGGCGATGGAATTGTGTGTTTCATTTTCCCCAAATGCCAACACCATGTATGGGACCCAAAGTGGGGAACAGCACCGGATAGCGAACCAGCCCGAGCATGCCTCGCTATGAAGGAGCTCTCCAAAATCCCGAGGGAATATAGAGACCTGTCACAGGTTTTTGAAGAGGAAGAGGCTGACTAGCTCCCCCCACACACACTGCAACTCTGACTGTGCAATTGAGTTACTGCCAGGGCATAAAATGCCGAAAGGGAAACTTTATGCTATGAGCCCTGGGGAGAAAGAGGAGTTAAGAAACTTTATAGATAAAAATCTAACCAGAGGGTTCATCTGGCCGGCTGCTTCCCCATTTGCCGCCCCCATCCTCTTTAGAAAAAAAAAGGATGGGGGCTTACGACTTTGCACTGACTATCGTGGACTAAATGCAGTCTCTTCCACGAATGCCTACCCCATGCCCTTGATCAAAGATCTCTTGGCTGAAGCGGCTAAGGGAAAAGTCTTTTCTAAACTTGACCTGCGAGATGCCTATTTTCAAATACGCATGCGGGAGGGGGGTGAATACAAGACAGCTTTCAATACTCCCCTGAGTCAGTTTGAGTACCTAATGATGCCACTTGGCCTCCAGGGGGCTACTAGAGTATTTATGAATTTAATAAATGAAGTGTTGCACAAGCACCTGTTCAAGGGGGCCCTAGTGTACTTGGATGACATTTTACTGTACTCCCCTGACAAAGCCTCTCATGTGAAATTGATGAGAGAGGTGCTGAAGACATTACACAAGCACAAACTGTTTGCCAAACTATCCAAATGCGAGTTCCATAAGACTGACATTGACTTTCTCGGGTATCACATCTCTCCTCGGGGGATAGAGATGGATCCAAGGAAGGTGAGAGACATGCTGGTGTGGGAGGCTCCTAAAACCAGACGGCAACTCCAAAGTTTCTTAGGATTTGCCAATTTCTATAGAAATTTCCTGCCAAACTTATTTACAACCGAACCTGTGCTAGCACATTCCGCTGAAACAAAAAAATTTCTGGTCCAGGTCGATGCTCTGGATGTTGCTATGGGGGGGGGGGGAGAGATCTTGCAAAAAGGAGCAGACGGCAACCTCCATCCCCTAGTGTATGTGTCCCGTAAATTTAATGACACAGAACGGAACTGGCCGATTTGGGATAAGAAGGCTGGAGCAATCCGACTGGCACTATCCACGTGAAGGCACTGGTTGGAGGGGACACGAGTACCGTTTGAGGTTTGGACTGATCATAAAAACCTTGAAGTGCTCCGCACCCCTCACAACCTAAACGCTAAACAGCTTTGGTGGGCTGATTTTTTTTCAAAGTTTCAGTTCACCTTGCACCATTTCCTGGGCAAGTCAAATTCCCTGGCTGATGTTTTGTCTTGCCTCCCCTAACACGAAAGCAGGCGGGAAGAGGTCTTAGACTCCATGTTCACTCCTTCCCAATTGAGCGGAGCAGTGACGACACAAAGGCAGGCGAACAAAAACCTTCTCCAACCCACCCCCAGGAGCTGGGAAGCCTGGTTTGTCTCTGCCTTCTCTGAGTCTGACTTGAAGGAAGTAAGGGTGGTGGGGGACTTGGAACAATGGGACAATGGCTGCTGGTATAAGGAAAATAAACTATTTGTTCCAGGACTGTTAAAGGGGGAAGTATTAGCAGCGGTGTATGGCTCCAAGCCAGCTGGCCATTACGGATTTGTAAAATCACTGCACCTGCTACAACATCAGTTCTGGTGGCCACACATGCATAAGGATCTATCACTGTATGTACACTCATGTCAAACCTGCCTTATGTGTAAGCCCCGACCTGGGAAACCCCCTGGGTTATTGCAGCCGCTTCCAACTCCCAATAGACCCTGGGAGGTGATTTCTATGGATTTTATCACGGATCTGCCGCCTAGCAAGTCCATGACTGTTATTTGGGTAGTCATGGATTTGTTTTCTAAGCAAGCTCACTTCATCCCTTTACCGAGTTTGCCAACTGCCCGGTTGTTAGCAAGAGCTTTTCTCCAACACATCATTAGACTGCACACATTTCCAAGCAAGATAATTATGGATCGCGGGTCCCAATTTGTGTCAAAGATCTGGGGAGAGCTAATGGACCTTATGGGAGTAGAACATGCTCTAAGCATTGCTTACCACCTGGAGACTGACGGGCAGATGGAACGGGTGAACCAAACCCTGGAACAATAATTGCACTTGAAAATCCGGGGGAGAGGGTGTAAATCTCACACCAGGCTGTACCCATATCCACAGCAGGTCTCCAAGGTCAACATGGAATGTTTCCTTCAAGAGTTGATAAGTAGTAATTGATAAGAATTGGGATTGCTACACGCTCAGATAAAGCAAATATTGTGAAATGAATTTTTTCGTTGCACAGTATTCATTAGCGTGTGAGCGATAATAGAAGAAAATTTTCTACAGAATTACTACAGTAAACATTTTTGCAACTTATCTTTATTGACTCTTCGTTATTTTGTCACAGATGTCGTTTTTGGAATTCAGCTTTTTTTTTAACAGCCAGGAAGGGTAAGAGTCAAGAGCAGGTGGTAGGCCTCACTTCTTCAAGTATCTTGTCCACATCCTCAGGTGCCAAAAGAGGAAAGGTATCCGTATAAATCAGACAAACAGATGCCAAAGGTACATCATTTGAGCATGCGTACATGCTGGCATCTAACCCAGAGTTGATCTGGATAATTTTATCTACAAAGAAACTGACAAATTGATCACAGTGGGCTGGCATCTGGTCAGTCCAAATCCTTGGGGCTATGATGTAGAAGTCCCCAAACCACAAGAAATGGCTCCGCTGGATGATTACATGCAGATGCAATGGTAATGGAGAAATATTTGGAAGTACTGTTTTTTCCATATTTGGAAGTACTTCCACATCACTGGGTAGCTGATTCCAACCAGTTGCATGAAACCAACTCTCTTTTTAGGATCCCGCTTTTTGCTTCTTCATCTTGCTACTAGCTGCAGATTGCCATTTAGTTCAGGTCAGTTCCTGTCAGAGTTTCATCCACACCACATGGGCTGTTAGCACAGTAGGAACAGGAAATGAAGTATTCCAGATAAAATGTATTAAGATTAATGAGTTTTTGGCATCTGAACTGTGTAATATAGAATGAAACCATTAAGAAGAAGCCACCAGAGCTGTGTGGGATGAGTGGTATAAATTTAGCCCAGAATGATTGTTCAGAATTGTGTTCCTTCATGACCAAGGTTGCTCCAAACTGGAACAGCATTTTTTTGTAAAATCCATGAGACACTGTCCCCTAATTGTCCACTGTCTGGGTTTTCCATGCTTTGCCAAACCTAGTTTGAAATATTTTTTTAGAGATTGTAGTAGAAGCATGTTTTTCATGCCATGTGGATGGGAAGATGCATACTTTTTCTTTTTTTCCCCTTGCCTCAGCCCTGCAGTGCTGCAATTTTCCTGCCTGCAGTAGATAACTATAGTGTTATAATCATCTGTTGCCACAATTTACTGGCTCCTCTGATTTTTCCAGCCTCCATTTTAAAAAAGTTTCTTGCCCTTTTTGTTCTGGTGATACATCTTTCCCCTTATATCTCTGTAATGAAAAGATGCTATGGCTAGAGTTTTTAAATAAAATTAAAGATGGGAATTCAGAGGAACTAGTAGATTGTGGCAATAGATCCTTCTAAAATTATAATGATCTAGCAAATACAGTCCAAAAAAAGCCCAGCGGGGGTGGGGGTGGGAGTGTCTAAATGTGGACACTCCATTGCCAGTGTGAATGTGTCTTCATTCAGAGCAGCAGTGACAGCCAAACTGAGAATCCTCACTGTGTTGATGCATCCCAGTTCTCAAGACCAAACTGAATCAGATGCTTGGATACCTGTGATTGGATCTTTTGCATTGTTTTTATACAAAACACCTGCAAGGGAGGGAGAGGGTTCAGATTGTGGTATGAAGTGTTGGGTAGAGTGGATATTAGTTTGTAGTCAAGGGGTGGGGTAAGAAAAGTCTCAGAGTAACAGGGTGGAAGGAGGGCAGAACTTGATCTGGAGCTGCCATTTTTGTCCCATGTTTCAAATAGCAGGTTGGGATCAAAATGTATTAATGCACCTGTCTGTTTTGTCATATTTAAAACAGGGGTGGGGCATCTGTTTCCTGCTGCCCCATCTTTACCTAACTTCACTGTGTTCTAAAGCTTTCTGCACTTTTCCTCCCACTCATGTCTAACATAAGGGCAGTGCTGGAAGAAAAATGTTCAAAGCACCAAAGGGTAGCAAGGTAAGGCAAAAGTGGGGACAGGGTTTAGGTTCCCTCTCCTAACTACTCTGTTGTTTGTTTGTTTGTTTGTTTGTTTGTTTGTTTGTTTGTTTGTTTGTTTTAAGAAAGCCTCTTCTTATGCCTTATCACCTTAGATGTGAAAACATGAATAAATACACATAATTCCCACGTCTCACATCTAGTTTGGCTCTTGGAACCATCCTGCAGATAGTGGATTGCTTGTGGTCAGGAGTGAGGGAAAGGTATGTTTTGAACAGTTGCTGTCTAGCCTGCAGATGCACAAAACTGCAGTCTAGAACAGAATCTGGGTGCCTTCTTAAGTAGTCATCTCCTGATTCTCTTTCCCACTGTCTTCCATTATTAAATTCCTTGTCTCCTGCCATCTGCTCTACATGGTAAGAGTGCTCATGAGAAGGGTTTTTTTCCTGCTTAGCAAACTGCTGTGCTTTTCATTCTCTTTCCTTCAGAAAGCCTTCATTCATCCACCACTGAAAAAATATCCTCCTCTGGGACAAGGGGGGGAAAGTATCCTATCATTTATGGGTACCCAGAGACCATTGAGGACAGAAACCGAAGATCTGCTTCTCCAGATGAAACAACAGGAGGAATTTTTAGACCTGCCAGGATATAATTACCTATGTTGGAGCCAAGCCAAGATTGCACTAAGCTTAGCAACAGTAAAGTCCTAACACGCAAAGGGGATTGAGAGAAGCTAAAAAGAAAAATACAATAACCCAAGTGGGATGTCTGATTTTACCATCTGGGAAGCAGTTCCTGCCAGTTACTAAATATCTGCCTTCAAGGATGTGAAATATAAGAGAAATTATCAAAAGCAAAGGCAGGGAGGGAGGAGCCTTCTTTACTGGATAAGTAGCGGGTCAACTATGGAATTGATTTAAAATGCTGCAGAAGAGTCATGATGACTTCCTCACTGAATCTGCAAGTTATGTGGAATGCTGGGCTCGGTCCCTTGCTTAGGCTAAATTGTATGAATGAAGAAAAATTAAAAATTGGCCTTTATTAGGCCAGCATGAACTTAACAGCATATTTTATTTTCATCTCTTTTCAAAGGCTAATGGAATGGCAGTTGTGTCTATGCCCCATTAAAAACAAAACCCTGAACCTCAAAAATATGAGTAACATTAATCATTTATATGGCACTCATAAGGCTCTGTTTAGGGAAAGTGGGGGGCAGTCCCAGGCCCATACACACACCCTCCATTGCAGACCTCATGTGCTGTTTCATCCAGAGTGCTTACTCATGAATTCATTAGTCTTATACACTCAGGATGCAACTAGATGGGATGTGGGAGATCTGTGATCAAATCTCTCATGGATCAGGAGGACCACAGAGGTGGGATATTTTAAAAAATTATTTACATCACAGATCTCTCTTGGCAGAAACCAGCCTTAGGCTGTTATTAGTACTACCAGGGGTAAATGGAGGAACTTGTATTACATCGGGGGGGCTTTTTTGGGGGGTGCCAATCAGAGCTAATTACAGCTTGTGGGAACTGATTTCTGTTGGGAAAATGTGTGAGGGAGTGTTGACGGAGAACACCCTTCCTGTCCTCATTCCATCACCCTCATCCAAATCGAGGAGTCCCCTTCTGACTCCTGCCTTTTCACCTTCAAAGTACACTGTGAGACCACCGATCTCCCTGATTTGGTTTAATTGCACTTTGAGTGGCTCTTGTTATCAACAATGAAGTGGGTTTATGTAAATGGAATGCATGCTAAGGGCACAAAATCCTTTACTTAAAAAGAGGGGTGTGACCTTGCTGTAGTTTCCATATAAAAATTAACCACCAGATATTTTCTTAAAATATATTCAGGAGCAGAGGTTTGAGATCTTGCCATTCTTTCCACTGAAATTTCCCTATCAAAATCCCAAATAGAGAATGATCCTTATATCCATTCATGCCAGCCTGGTGAGGCTGATTATCCTGACTGAGGGACACTGACTTTCCCAAAGGAATAGGAAAGATTCAGAAGGGCTTTGAACCTGGTCCTCACATATCCAGACATAATACTTTCTGCCCTATAGTAGTTTATGTTACAAAGCTACAGTCCTGCTGGCAGACTATTGTGATTCCTCTGACTTCAGTGGAATTTAGGCAGTTCAACTGTGCAAAGGACCCCACACCATAAGGTTCTGTTTCCGACAAATATTAGGAATGTAAACTCATTAAACATATTCTGCAGTCTACTTTAAATCCATCTGTATATGAGCTTCACATACAGGATGTAGCTTGCAGCGGGGTGGGGTGGGGGGATGAACAGGCTTAAAGGAGACTGCATAATAAATATTGTTGAGCAAAATGTTGCCGATAGGCAATATGGGAAGAAGCAGTGAAATAAAAGAATAAAGGATCACTGAGTAAAGCAATGAAAAGAACAACAACATTGTTTATAGGACACCTCAGAATTCCAGGCACTGAAGAAAAATTGAAACTAAAGTCAGGCCCAGCCCCCAGGTTTATTATCCAGTGAGACCAAAGAAATAAGACACAAGGGGAAGGAGAGAAGGGATCAGGTGCCAAAGATGTGAGTAAACAAGTACATTTTAGCCCCTGTTTGGGGGGGGTGTGTCAAACTAGGAGTAGGCCTAATGATTGGTGCTAAGTAAAACAGTGCAGAGATGCAGCACTCAGCAAAAAAAAAAAAATGGATGATGATGTGAGATTGACAATAAAGCTCTTGCTTTTAAAAGTCCCTTGTAGAAAAAGAGGACCTGACCTTGGATAGTCCAGGTTACCCTGATCTCATCAGATCTCAGAAGCTAAGTAGGTCAGCCCTGGTAAATATTTCTATGGGAGACCACTAAGAAAGTCCAGGATTGCTATTGTTAAGTACGAGACTTAAGGCAGCAGCTCATAAGTGACTCAGCTTTATTTACAAGATAGGAACAAACACAAAACAGGAGAGCAACAGGCTATTTTTTAAACTATCAGGGCTTGGTAGACCACGCCCCTTATTGAGATAAGAATCAATCAGAATATGAACATAACAACCAATCAAATCATCTCCCCCCAAAACCTTTCTTGTATCCTGATTGGGCTGCTGCGCAGAGCATCCAATCAGCTTGCATGAATTACAATACCAGACTTAAATAGAGGTGACTCTCAAGCTCAGGCATTATGTATACCAATACATAACAGCTACACAGAGGCTCTGATCACACGCACAATTAGCTGCGTGAGAGGGATGAATGCCAGGCGGATTTAACGGGCACGATCAGACGTGAACATCTGGCCAGTGTCCCGCACCTGCTGGCAACCTGTTTCACTCCACCGCAAGAGCGGAGTTAAAAGACACTGGGGAAAATCCATTATCAAATGGGTTGCTACAAGCCACAGACGGACTTCCCCTGTGTGATTGCAGACAGCCGCGCTGTTAAAAGACACTGGGGAAAGTTCACTATCAAACGGGTTGCTACAGGCCACAGATGGACTTCCCCTGTGTGATTTAAAAACCCCCCTCTGCACATGTTCACAGGTGCATAGGTACATATGTGCATGCATATGCATGCATACAATGGTGAAAGTCGCAAAAACAAACCTACTGGAAGAAGGACGTCCAGATGACCTGACCGCAATCATTGTGAGAGATGGCTGTCCAGATAGGCAAAATCGTGGATTCAGAGCATAAATACCTGGAAAGTACTTGATTTTCCTGGTGTCAGAAAACTCGCTAGGGAACCGGGACTGTGTGCGCAAATGTGGGTCAAATTACTACGGAGGAAATAGCCTTGCTTCCCCTCCGCATTATCTGGCACATGTGACCACAGCCAGAGGCAGGCAATGGCAAATCTCTGAAGTTTCTTGCCTTGAAAACCCCATGAGGGGTTGCCATAACTGGGCTGTGACATGATGGCAAAGGAGGAGGAGGAGGAATATTCAGGAACATAAAGAGATGGGTGGGAAGATCATTCCAGAACGTGGCTATATTAGTCTGCTGCAACCAAGATAACAATATAGCTATAGCCACATATCAAAATCTGTCTATACATATGAAGAGCAGTGACTTTTTGCAGCAAACTAAGGTCCCTGTTGAATTCAAGTCTAATAGTATCAAATCTGCATATGCATTTCAACTCAACAGCTTCTCACTGGACTCTCCCTTTGAAACTCTGCAGCTGAAGTACTGCTACCTTTGATTCTGTTAAATGTTCCTTATGTACAGACTGACCCTACTTTGCAAATTCATTAGCAGGTACGACTGGTCCATTGCCACTCTGGTTGGATCATTTGCCCTTTTTTAAAAACTGGTTTTCACCTGAGCTTTACCATTTATGCCGTGGGATACAGGGCCATCTGGCCTCTCTTTTTAATAGCTCATCCTACCTCTACTGCAGACCTGCACAACTTATGGTTCACCAAACTAAACAATCCACCAGCCAAGTATTGGGGCCTGTTGTATGTGTGACAACCTGCCCAGGCTAGCAAACCAGTCAGATGTTCTATGGAAGCTGTTTTATTGAAAAATAATAAAAGGACAAAAACATTCAAACAGAATGCACTTCCAAACACCCAAACTAGCTAAGAGGAAATTAAAGGAAGGAGAGGGAGAAAGCAATTTGGGGGAAGGCTATACAATCACCAGTCTTTAAGAATCAGGTCTGTGGAAGCATCTGAGAAATGGCCAGTGTTTGATCTAAAGTATGCATCCGGGGGGGGGGAGCAGTTAGCCTGACAACTGCTTTGTCACCTTCCAAAAGCAGAAATATTTTACCAGGCCTGTCTCTGGTTTGTCGCTTGCTAGCATCCATTTTGTGTGACATTTCAGGCCAAGCAGTGTATGAATTTTGGAGGTGATATGTGTATGAAGGGTATTTTCCTTTCTCTCTGCCACTAACTACCCTTCTGCAGGTGGAGGGACCTGACTGCTAACACACTAGCAGATGGTTTATGTTCAGTTACCAAGCATGGTTTGTGAACCTTATTCAGCTTGGTGAATCACATGTGTAGGCCTACTCAACAGTTTATGGCTTTGTGTATATCTCTTTCTGGCAACTCAATGTAACACTTCATGCAACTGCTGAAGTGGGTTTAAGTTCATGAAAGCTTTTTATGATGCTACAAGACTTCTTGTTATTAAGAAAGTAATGTCGAGCAAGAGAAAATTAACATTTATAAACAAAAATGAGATGGCTAGTGAATATGAAAAAGGAAAGAGAAGCCAAGTGAGAAAAGTGACAAGCAGAAAATACAATGTGGGCCGCAGAGCTGAAAGGAGAAAAGGCTACAATTGAGAAATAAGTAGGTCAGAAAGACTAATGAAGTTTAGAAAAAATAACAAAAATAAACCAATATATTAGCTTTATCAGTGGGAAAATAGATGGAGTTTCTGAAGCAAGAACTGTCAACACTTAGCTGTAGCCTGAATGAAAGAAAGGAGGAAAAGGTCAAATATAACCCACAAATTAAAAATGTGTGACAATGAACAAATAATAATATTGTCTGAGAAAAAGGAGAAGACAGCAGTAGAAGACTTGGTAAGGGGACAAATCAAAAGTTCAGTTTTAGAGGAATTCAGTGTTCAGTTAGTGAATCAACATCCTGGACAAAACAGAAAAAGGGAAGGAATGCTGGAGAGGGATGAAAAATAACATAGCTATTTGAGACAGGATATTCTCACCTTCAGATCTGGAGAAAATGTGTATCTTCCTATTTGTAACATTCCTGGTGTAAAACAGAAAAGACAGTTGGATCCAGAAATGTCCAAATGAAATAAGAAATCTACTTGGTATAGTTCTGCTTGCAGAAGGCATTGCTCATTGTCTTGTGGCAAATGCTGTATTGAACAGAATGCTTCCATTCCATTCAAAAAGAGTCCTTCTCTAGGGCAGGGGGCCTGTCATTGATGAAACATGCCTCTTTTCCAGACCAAGCCTCCTTTGCCAAAAGAAGGCTCTGTCACCAGCAGAAGGAAACCTTTTAGAACCAACAAATTGCATCTACTGGTCAGAAATGGGGTGACAGGTAGTATGCTAGCTTCTGAAGGGCCAGAAAATAAGAAAATATGGTATGTTGAGGCAAAATTTACACGTACCCAAGCAGATTTAATTTATTCCTAGTCAATTTATTTTAATTACCAAATTGATCTTAAATTGCATTTTATTCTTAAGTGTCTGTATCTTGTAGAAACCAGCATCCATAGTATTGGTAGTAATGTGGAATCTAGATTTTTGTCCTCTTACAACAGTACATCAAGCAAAATGTGTGGATTTCCATCAACAGGCTTAATATTCCAAACTTATTTCTATTGCATAGTCATTTGGAAATCATTAATGGCAGGGCTATTTTTGGGCAGGAACGCACAGGAACGGAGTTCTGGCTGGCTCCCAAGTTGGCCATGCCCACCTCATTAGGAGTGGCTACATTAGGGTGTGTGGCCTAACATGCAAAGGAGTTTCTGCTACAAAAAAAGCCCTGGGTTTTGACAACAAACAGAATAAGAAGCAAAAGGTGGATGTGGCTGGATGACCACACTTCTGGTAACATGTGAGGTGTGGCCTAATATGCTAATGAGCTGTGCTGTCATGGGAGTGACCTAATACGCTGAGTTTCTGCTGATGGGTGTGGCCTGTTATGCTAATGAGTTCCTGCTGGGCTTTTTCTACAAAAAAAAGCCCTGATTAATGGTATTGGATGAGCAAAGAGGAATGAATGTACAATGACTATTTGGAATCAATATATGTTTGGTGGAAGAATCATGAGGTCCCTAAGAGTACCAAATGCATGACTTTGTCCAACGAGAGCGTGGATCAAATCACATGATGCTTTAGGGTGGCTTATTTTCCATCTTTTCTGTTTTTGTCAGCTCAGACCAAATGTGATAAAGTGGGTGTTTGAGCGCTGCTCCATGTGCCAAGATCTCAATATAGAAGAGTCTGCAGTGGCATGCTAAATTGGGTTCTGGGCATGTGACGGATTGCTCAGATAACCACTTTACCAAGGCTTACAAAAAAGTCACTGCAGATGGAGAAATATATTTTTTAAAATGTGTCTTATTAAAAAAGAAAAGACAGACGTGGTTCTCAGGATTTTGCAGAAATATTTATATTTTGCAGTAATCAATTCAGCAACTTGTTCATGATAGCATTTCTAACTTCCAACAGATGCTCCCACCATAAATTATTAATACAATTGCACATTGTTGTAGCTGCAGCTCAGCTGAGGTTGTCCACATGTAGACATTAATTGGAATGTTTTTGTTTACATGTGTTGGCCCTGAAGAATGATCTTGACCTGCCCTCTTGTTTACTTGCTAGCCAGGCTCCCTCCCAGGATATCTCTGCTATGTTAGTGGTAATCTCTGCCCCCCCCAATAAATATATTTTAAATGCTGCAGACTGAAAAGATGCAATGCATATTTTTAAAAAACAGGACTGGGCAGAAGACAGATTGTGATCTGTGGATGGATTTCTAGCTAGCTCTCTAGCAGGCCATCTAGAGCTGGGATTCTTGCAAGGAATGTTGGTAGAGTCTGATCTGGGAAGGCACTTCTTATGTTCTTGAACAGGAATCCCTATATAATATAGACTAGGGAGCAAAGCCCGTTGTGGTGGAAGACAACGGGCCCTAGAAAGGAAGGGAGGGAGGTGGAAGGGAGAGAGGGTTGGAGAAAGGAAGGAAGGAAGGAAGGAAGGAAGGAAGGAAGGAAGGAAGGAAGGAAGGAAGGAAGGAAGGAATAGGGGGAAGAGTGAAAGAAAGGAGAGAGGAAGAAAGAAAAAGGGGGAAAGGAAGGGAAGAGGGGCAGAAAAGGGCTTCTCTGGGCCCAGAGAAGGACTTTTCTGTCCCCCATACACCATCCCCTGGGCCTTCTATGGGGGCAGTAGGCAGTGTGTGGGGGAAAAGGGCTTCTCTGGGCCTACTGCCCCCATAGAAGGCCCATAGGATGCTGTATGGGGGACAGAAAATGGTTTCTCTGGGCCTACTGCCCCCATAGAAGGCCCAGGGGATGGTGTGTGGGGATGGAAAAGGGCTTCTCTGGGCCTACTGCCACATAGAAGGCACAGGGGATGGGGTGTGGGGGACGGAAAAGGGCTTCTCTGGGCCTAGTGCCCCATAGAAGGCCCAGGGGATGGGGTGTGGGGGACGGAAAAGGGCTTCTCTGGGCCTAGTGCCCCATAGAAGGCCCAGGGGATGGGGTGTGGGGGACGGAAAAGGGCTTCTCTGGGCCTAGTGCCCCATAGAAGGCCCAGGGGATGGGGTGTGGGGGACGGAAAAGGGCTTCTCTGGGCCTAGTGCCCCCATAGAAGGCCCAGGGGATGGCATGTGGGGGACAGAAAGAAAGAAAGAAAGAAAGAAAGAAAGAAAGAAAGAAAGAAAGAAAGAAAGAAAGAAAGAAAGAAAGAAAGAAAGAAAGAAAGAAAGAAAGAAAGAAAGAAAGAGTAGCCCACAACGGACTTGCTCACCACTGCTCTAGTAAAGAAAGAGCACCAAAAGCTCCAGTCATGGTATTTTAGTGCACTCAGCTTTTCTACAGATATTATAAGAAGTGCCTGCTAAAATCCAAACCCTCCTACTAGGAGGGCAACTAGTATTCCTGGGATATGTGTTGGAGCCTTTTATACTACCTGCCATGTCCAAACACAGTGTCTATATTCTTGCTGCTCAAACTCAATTTGTGTAGAAATCAAAAGTGCATTGCTAGAATATTTGTGTCTGAGAGAGAACTGGTAGTGCAATCCTAACTAGCCGTATACCCTTGTTAGCTCATTAAAGTCTTAGAAGGGTACAGCTCTCCTTATGTTTGCACTGGTAGTCTTTGACATTGCCACAGCTATGTCCTTTATGCAGAAACTTAGGAAAACTACAATCCCAAAAGATTATGTATATGTATATACATTTTAAATATATGTAAGTACACACACACATATGCATGCACACAGAGAGAAGCCTATGCTCACTCTCTTTATGCTACTGAGTACAGTCCTTGCACATTTATCTCATTTTTTCTAATAGCCTAGACTATTTTAATGTTAATATGCTAAAGTCAAGACTTCAGCAAAAGAGGCAGAAAATAAGGTTGCACTTTCTGTAACTGCTGTTCATCGAGTGGTCTTCTGTGCAGGCACACATGGGACTGCACTTCTACAGGCTGGCTCATGGAAAGGAGCTAGCAAGCTATTTGAGAAGATTCTAGAGTCCCAGGAGTGCCCCCCCCCCTCTGCAATGTGCTTCATATTTTTCCTGCCCAAATGGTCACATGACCAAGGGGAGGGGAAACACTCCTCCCTCAGTTCTCCCTTTGCCACCATAAAAACCTGAGCTGAAGCTAGCAGCCCACAGAGGGGAAAGGAGGGAGGGATGTCTGCCTGCACAGAAGGCCACTAGATGAACAGCAATTACAGGTAAGTGCAACCCTGTTTTCATCCGGCACCCTCTGCGCCCCTGCTCTAAGCTTGCTCCATGGTTTACCCAGGAGTTGCAACTGATAAAATGGGGTCTAAGATGGCTAGAGAGGCAGTGGCGGCGTGCCCGTTATGAAGCTACAAGAGTATCTTATAGGACGTTTATGAGATCCTATGAGATGGCAGTCAAGGCCGCTAAGAGACAGTATTATATGGCCATGATTGCATCCTCAAGCTCATGCCCAGGATGAGTTTAGGATGAGTCAGTTTATCATAGCTCTGTCCTAAGACAGGTGAAACTGTAGGAAATCGGATATTGGCTGTGAGACTTTTGCAAGCTATTTTGCAGATAAAGTTTTGTCGCTCTGCCGTGATCTCCCCGCTACAGTTGAAATAGTGAAGGAACTCGAGGCTCCAAGCACATTTTCTTGTCACATTATGGATTATTTCAGCCCACTCAGCCTAGAGGAAGTTGATAAATTGCTCCTAACTGTATGCCCTACCACATGCCTCCTTGATCCGTGTCCATTGTGGCTAATTAAGGCTGGCCACTAAGGGTTCCGGGGTGCCTTGTGGGAGATCATCAACAAATCCCTCTCTGAGGGGCTGTTCCTGGAGGCACTTAAGGAAGCAGTGGTACACCCCCTCCTGAAAAAGCCATCTCTGGATCCAGCTGAATTGGCAACTATCAGCTGGTTTCCAACTTGCCCTATTTGGGCAAGATAATAGAGAGGACAGTGGCATTTCAGTTACAGGGCTTTTGGGATGATGCTTCCAGTCTGGCTTTCGCCTGGGTCACAGGACAGAGACAGTACTGGTCATAAGAACATAAGAACATAAGAACATAAGAGAAGCCAATGTTGAATCAGGCCAATGGCCCATCTAGTCCAACACTCTGTCACACAGCGGCCAAAATATACCAGGTGCCATCCGGAGGTCCAGCAGTGGGGCCAGGGCACCAGAAGCCCTCCCACTGCTGCCCCCTCCAGCACCAAGATGACCTCTGGAGGCATCTGGATTTGAGTGGATTGACAGTTCTGTTGCCCTGTTAGTTAGACCTGTTGGCCGTGTTTGACACGGTCGACCATCAGCTACTGACCCACTGCCTTGCCGACATTGGATTTCAGGGACTTGCCTTGCAGTGGCTTGCTTTCTTTCCTCAATATCGAGGACAAAGAGTGGTGCTGGGGGATCAGCTATCCTGAAGGCATCCATTGGAATGTGGAGTACCTCAAGGGGTAGTGCTGTCCCCAATGCTTTTTAACATCTATATGTGCCCTCATGCCCAGATTGCCTGGAGGCATGGGCTGGGTTGTCACCAATATGCAGATGACACCCAGCTCTATCTGTTGTTGGATGGCCAGTCTGACTTCAAACCAGAAGACCTAGGTCAGGTACTACAAGTCGTGGCTGGTTGGCTTAGGCTGAGCCAGCTGAAATTGAATCCAATGAAGACAGAGGTCCTTTGCCTGCGTTGGAGTGGTCTGAGGGTAGGGATCCCACTCCCGACCTTCGATGGGTCACCACTCGTGCCAACGCTGGAGGTTAGGAGTCTGGGAATGCTTCTAGATGCCTCCTTAACAATGTAGGCCCAGGTAGCAGCCAAGTTGGCCTTTTACCATCTTCAGGTGATCAGGCAGTTGGTTCCCTTCTTTGAACGCAATGACCTGGCAACAGTGATCCATAACATAAGAGAAGCCAATGTTGGATCAGGCCAATTGCCCATCCAGTCCAACACTGTCACACAGTTGCCAAAAATACTAGGTGCCATCAGGAGGTCCACCAGTGGGGCCAGGACACTAGAAGCCCTCCCACTGTTGCACCTCCCCAAGCACCAAGAATACAGAGCATCACTTGCCCCAGAGTCCCTATCTATACCTTGTCGCTAATAGCCACGGATGGACCTCTGCTCCATATGCTTCTCTAATTCCCTCTTAAAGCTGTCCAGGCTTGTAGCCACCACCACCTCCTGTGGCAGTGAATTCCATGTTAATCACTCTTTGGGTGAAGAAGTACTTCCTTTTATCCATTCTAACCCGACTGTTCAGCAACTTCATTGAGTGCCCATGAGTTCTTGTATTGTGAGACTGGGAGAAAAATACCTCTTTCTCTACCAGTTCTGTCCCATGCATACTCTTATAAACCTCAATCACGTCACCCCTCAGCCATTGTTTCTCCAAGCTAAAGAGCCCCAAGTGCTTTAACCTTTCTTCATAGGGAAAGTGTTCCAACCCTTTTATCATTCTAGTTGCCCTTTTCTGCACTTTTCCCAAAGCTATAATATCCTTTTTAAGGTGTGGTGACCAGAACTGTACACAGTATTCCAAATGAGGTTGCACCATTGATTTATACAGGGGCATTATGGGCTCATCTGTTTTCAATACCCTTCCTAATAATCCCCAGCACAGCATTGACATTTTTTATTGCAGTTACATACTGTCTCAACATTTTCATTGAGTTATCTACTACGACTCCAAGATCTCTCTCTTGGTCAGTCTCTGCCAGTTTGGACCCCATCAACGTGTATTTATATTTAGGATTTTTGGCTCCAGTGTGCATCACTTTGCACTTGGCCACACTAAACCCCATTTGCCCAATTTGATGCCCACTCGCCCATCCTCGACAGATCCCTTTGGAGTGCCTCACAATCCTCTCTGTTTTTCGCCACCCTGAACAACTTTGTGTCATCTGTAAATTTAGCCACTTCACTACTTACTCCCAACTCCAAATCATTAATGAACAAGTTAAAAAGCATCTGACTGAGTACTGATCCCTGCGGTACCCCACTGCTTACCACCCTCTACTGAGAAAATTGCCCATTTATACTCACTCTGTTTCCTATTAATTAGCCAGTTTTTGATCCACAAAATGACTTGTCCTTTTATCCCATGATTTTTGAGCTTACTTAGGAGCCTTTTTAAATATATATATAAATTTTATTTATAACTTTTAACTTTTTAACATGAAATCACAAAAGGAGTTAAAATGCATTCTGAACAAATGAAACATAACAGTATACTGAAAAAAGAGAAACAGTTAATAATTTACATTCACAGTATATACTTCAGTCATAATGGTACTTTATATGATTGTATAATAACTGACCAGGTTATCATGTATCATCAAAACATTGAGATAATTTCCAAATACCTTTTAGGTATGGTGCAGGTGAGGACAATAGCATTTGCATAAGTTGTTTCAAGAAACGGAAGCCATTTGGAATAAAAGAGGGATTGAGCTTTGTGAGTACTAGCAGAAGGTAAGGAAATAGCTATTTTTTCCATTGTATAATATTCCCATATCTGCCTATACCATTGGTGAAGAGTTAATGAATTAGAGCTCTTCCAGTTTCTTGTAATAACAGTTTTGGCTGCCATTAAGAATGATGATATTAATTCTTTTTGTATTCTAGGAATCACAATACCATCCCATAAATCAAACAATACTAGTTCAGGAGAGTAAGATAAATCAATATTAGTAATTAACTTAATGGTCTGTAAAACTGTAACCCAAAATGTTTTAATTTTTTTGCAGGCCCACCAACAATGGTAGGAGTTTTCGCTGCAGGAACGCCAGCATAAAGGTATTTCTTATCAATATGGTGTAGTTTAATAGGTGTGTAATACCATCTTAGTATCAGTCTGAGGGCTTGGGCTCTTATGTTTAAGGATCGAGATGACAAACTGGGCGATGACCAAATTTTTAGCCAAAAAGAGTCAGCTAATGATACCATACAATCTAAGTTCCAGGCAACTTGATATGATGTTGGTTCTTTAAAGGAGTGGGATAGTAGCTCCTTATAAAGAATTGAAATCATACCTTTGCAGGATTTAACATCCATAGAGAGATTTTTCAAAAAGAGTAAAAGGCCTAGTTTCTTCAGGTTTGATAGTAGTCTTCTAGAGGTGTCTTATTTGGAGATATTCAAACTAGTTAATTACACAACTGTATTTATGTTCTATTTTAGATTTGCCTAGGAGGATTTATCCCACAGAATCTCCTGGAATGATCTTGAATTTAGGTAGGAAACTTCCATCCATTTCCAGTCAGCATTATAATTTTTGCTATACTGCTTTATGATTCCTAGTAAAGTAGAAGCTTCATAATATAAAGTGAGATCCGGTAAGGACATTCCATGCTCTTTAGGTAATCTTCGTAACGTTGCAAAGCTAATTCTGTGCAATGAATTGTTCTACACATATTTCAAAATGCTTGATTGCCAGCATTTGAGTGATTAGTACGGGATTATTATTGGTATAGCTCTGAAGAGATACAAGAATTTGGGGGAAATGAAGGATTTTATAACTTGTATTTTTTTCTATCCAAGACAGGAGAGGCGATGAAGCAGATTTAGGTAGATCTTCTAATGTTTTTGCAAGAGCTATATGACTGAATTTGAGCAAGTCAGATAGGCTGAGGGGAATAAGAATCCCCAGGAATTTCCACAACTCTTCGCCCAACTGAAGTTGTAATTTTGCTTGATATATTCTCTGTGGTTATCTGACAGATGAATAGGATAGAGAATAGTCTTAGAGTGGTTAACCCTTAATCCTGAAATGTTTCCAAAAGAATGAATCCGAAAGTGTATTTCAGGCAAGGATATTTCTGGATGTGTTAAAAATAGTGTTAAATTGTCCGTGAAAAGACTGAGTTTTAGATGGCAGTTTCCTATCAAGAAGCCATGAACCTGCGGATTGGAGTGGATGGCATGTGCTAATGGTTCAGTGGCTATTGCAAACAGCAATGGTGAAATTGGACAACCTTGGCAGGTACCTCTGGATAATTTAAAGTCTTCTGAGCAGATTCCATTTGTTTGGATACAGGCAGATGATGAGAGATAGCTTTGATCGAACTCAAAAATTTGGGTCCAAATTTCATTTGTGTCAAAAGAGAATTTAAATAAAGAGTTTCAACTCTGTCAAAAAGCTTTTTCAAAAACAATTGACAAAATAAAAGAGGGCTGAATGCAGTATTTTTGACAGTTTTGGATAGCATTTAGTACTTTTTGTGTGTTGTCAGTGATTTCCCTATGAGTTTGGTCTGTGTTGATATAGGATTCAATTATACGATTGAATCGGAATGCCATTGTTGCTGTGCAGATTGTATAGTCCTGGTTCAATAACGAAATAGGTCTGTAGGAGCTAGTCATCGTTAAATCTCTATCTGGCTTAGGTATGAGTACTATTTTCGCTTGATTCCAGGATGGGGGCATGATTCCTTCTTCCAATACTTGATTGCAAGTCCATGCTAGAGGGTCTGCTAATAAGGAACTGGATTTTTTATAGAACTCTGCAGTAAATCCTTCTCTACCAGGAGATTTGTTGTATTTGAGTGACTTGATTACTGCTTGGATTTCTTGTGCTGAAATAGGTTCCTCTAACCACTTTTTATGTTGAAGTGATATATTTTTTGGAAGAGGATATTTTGACAAAAATCCGTTTAAAGCTTCTGGGGATGGAGAGTCAGATTTATATAGGATTTTGTAGTAGTCTAAGAAAATTTCAGAAATGTCTTTGTTATTATACTTCAGCTGACCATTCTTGTTTCTGATTGCATGAATGGCATTATCTGATACTCTTTTCTTAAATTTCCAAGATAATAGTTTAATTGATTGTGGTGTTTTGAACCAGTACTTTTGTTTGACATATGCTATTCTTTTTGAATTTGGGATACTTCTATAGATTCTAACTTTTTCCTTTCCAACAATAGCTTTTTGTACTTTCTACCATAAAGTCTATATTCAACTTCCAGTTCTTTGATTCTGTTAATCATTTCTTGTTTTAATTTTTTTTCTTTTTTAAAGGTAGATGCAATAGCCATGAATTTGCCATGGACTACTGCTTTAAGAGCATCCCATACTAGATTTCAGTAAAGCATTTGACTGTATCTAAATTTCAGTAAAGCATTTGACTGTATCTAGATTTCAGTAAAGCATTTGACTGTATCTAGATTTCAGTAAAGCATTTGACAAAGTTTCTCATGATATCCTTGAGGATAAGCTGGTTAAGTGTGGGCTGGATGGCGCAACCGTTGGGTGGATTCATGGTTGGTTGAAAAATCATACCCAATGAGTGCTTGTAAATGGCTCTGCGTCTATGTGGAGGGAAGTCTCGAGTGGAGTACCACAGGGCTCAGTCCTAGGCCTGGCGTTATTCAATGTTTTTATAAATGACCTGGATGAAGACATAGAGGGGATGCTTATCAAATTTGCAGATGACACGAAGCTGGGTGGGATTGCTAATTCTGAAAAAGTCAGAGTCAGGATTCAGAAGGATCTTGATAGGCTGGAACAGTGGGCTGAGACAAATAAAATGAATTTCAATAGAGATAAGTGCAAAGTCCTACACTTAAGTACAAAAAATCAAAGGCACAGATATAGAATGGGAGGGACTTGGCTTGACAGCAGCACATGTGAAAGGGATCTAGGTGTTATGGTTGATCACAAGCTAAACATGAGCCTGCAGTGTGATGCGGCTGTGAAGAAAGCTAATGCAATCTTAGGATGCATTAGCAGAAGCATTGTGTCCAGATCATGGGAGGTGGTAGTTCCACTGTATTCTGCTATGGTCAGGCCTCACCTGGAGTACTGTGTCCAGTTTTGGGCACCACATTTTCGGAAGGATGTTGACAAACTCGAGTGGGTCCAGAGGAGGGCGACCAGGATGGTGAGAGGGTTGGAGTCCAAGTCTTATGAGGAAAGGCTGAGGGAGTTGGGTATGTTTAGCCTGGGAAAGAGAAGGTTTAGAGGGGACATGATTGCAGTCTTCAAGTATTTGAAGGGCTGTCATGTAGAAGATGGAGTGGATCTATTCTCTCTTGCTCCGGATTGCAAGACTAGATCTAATGGGTGGAAATTACAAGGGAGTCGTTACCGGCTTAATATCAGGAGAAACTTCCTGACTGTAAGAGTGGTTGAGCAGTGGAACAGACTGCCTCGGGAGGTGGTGGATGCTCCTTTGCTGGACGTTTTCAAGAGGAGACTGGACAACCATCTTTTGGGTATGTTGTAGGTATGTAGGGGTTTCGGCTGTGTTCCTGCAGATTGCAGGGGGTTGGACTAGATGGCCTGCAAGGTCCCTTCCAACTCTAACATTCTATGATTCTATGATTCTATGAAATGCTGAGATACACCACATGTTGAATTGTGCTGGAGATATTCTTTGATTTCTGTTTCTATTGAGTCTGTAACAGATTTTAATAATAAAAGTTTTGAGTCTAACCTCCATGTGTAGTTGCGTGTTGTGTTCTCTCCAATTTCCATTGTGGTTTCTGTCCAAGAGTGGTATGACCATATTCTGGCTCCTATTTCTGCATTTGTAAAGGAGTTGGAGATGGCTGAAGATGCTAGGATAAAGTCAATTCTTATATAGGTTTGAAATCTGGAGGAAAAATAAGTAAACTCTTTTACCATTGGGTTCCTCAAATGCCAGCTATCAATAAGACTGAATTGATTTAAAATAGAGGCTAGCTCAGTTTGACAAGAAGAGGGTTGACATAACATTTTCTTTTTGGTAGTAGTAGTAAATCTAGATTTGTCTAGATTTGTCTAGATTGTGGTTAATAATGGAATTAAAGTCCCCTCCTATAATACATGGGTCATTACTAAAGGCTTCAAGCTTATGAAGAGTGTCTTTGATATACTCAACCTGGCCTCCGTTAGGTACATATAGAGATATAAGGGTGATAGGTGAACCATTTAGTGTACCATTCAGGAAAATATAACGACCATTGGGATCTTTTTCAATTTTGTCAGATTGGAATCTCACATTTTTATGGATTAGTATCGCTACACCACGTGATTTCGAAGAACCTTGTGCTTGAAACTGTCGTGAAAACCTGTAGGAAGGAAGGACAGATTCTTTGCTCCCTTTAAGATGGGATTCTTTGCTCCCTTTAAGATGGGTTTCTTGTAAAAAAGTTACAGCAGGGTTTTGTGTCAAAATAGCTGAGGCTACCCCTTTCCTCTTAATAGGTGAATTCAGGCCTCTACAATTTAGTGATAGGAATTTTATCTCTGTGTTAGAAATCATTTAAACCAAAAAACAGAACGCTTGTATATGGTCCCATACCACCTAGAAATCAAGAGTATTATTAGCATAAAGACTTGCATAACAAGTAAGTGCACAGAATGAAGTACTGAAGTACATAATGTTGAACTTGAATACTTAATAGAATTGTTTATAGAAATAAGAATAACAACCAATAACATATAACTAAACCAAAACAGAGCCAGCTCTTGGGCTCTATGGTCCTTTCCCTTTAAGGACTGAGACATGAATTAAGCAGTTGAAATTAAGCGATAAAAGTTAATAGAGAACTAGGCTTCTGCCCCCTTTTTTGTTTCCTTCCCCCAGAAATGATTTAATAAATGGAAACTTAAGGCTAATTACAAAGTGATTAATGGTAGAGTAGCTATAAGTCAACCTAACTAGCTTTGAGCTTAAATGAAAACACTCCATTAAGTACTATAGATAAACCATGTTTGAGAACTCTTTAAAATTTTGAACTTAATTTGCAAGAGAACAAGCATAAAAAGATAGTATAGAAAGATAAGGATATGATCAATCTATGTGACAAACCAATCCTGATTTGAGTGAGTCCTAGTTCAAGTATTTTTGGTCTTGTGCTCCCTTCTTGCTTGAGCTGTTTGCCAATGGGTTGTTATCGTGTCATGCTGCTGAGGTGCGTTGTCCATGGAAAGTCCAGAGGGAGATGAAGGTGCAGATCTTGACGGAGTTTTATGCCCGATTCAGGATTTGAGACTTGAAGAACTGTGCCATTATGAAGAACTTGAAGTTTGTAGTATGCAAACCATTTGTAGCGGATCTTTGCATTGATTAGAGCTGTGGTGACTGGCTTCAAAGGTTTGTGGGGTTGCAAAGTTTCTGCAGATAAATCCTGTAGAATCTGAATCGTCTTGTCGTGCAGTTGCAAGGAGCTGGTTGGTCTGGCCATAGTGAGTATTTTAACTTTAGTATGAGAATCCGTAAATCTCACTATGATGTCTCTAGGTGTGTTATTCTGACGTGCGCACAAGAAACCCACTCTATAGGCAAAGTCTATCATGGAAGCAACTCCCGCTTCTAAATCTAAGGTTTCCACCAGCCAAGGCACAATAAATATTTTTAACTCTGTTGACTTTTCTGTGTCCTCGGGGATCCCTCTAAATTTAAGGTTATTGGCCTTTAATTGATTTTCCAGGGAGATGATTTTGTCTGTGGCCCATTCATCTTTTTTATAAAAGTAGCAAGCGTCCTCTTGGAGAGTTAGGCTGGACTCTATTGCTGAATCAGCAGTTTGAGCTATTTGTGCCATGGACTGTTTGAGTTCAGTTATTTGTGAAGTTGCGGCTTTAAAAGCTCTGCAATTGTAACGGACATATTTTTCTCCAGTGATTGCAGGGAATCAAGAAATTCTTGCCGAGAGACTTCCAGTCCTTCCGGCTGTTGTTCTGCTAGATCTGCTGCCATTTTATGACCTGTAGTGGCGGTGCCTCCGGCAGGCTCAACTTTCACTGTTTTTGGAAAGTATGAGGAGACCCCTTTACTCACAGATGCAGTGTTTCTGGGGTTTGGTCCGGAGTTTCTTCCCATAACTTCTAGACAATTTGGAGTCATGCTGGTTTTGGATAGGTTGACTTAAATGTGATTTAGGGGGAAGGTTCACAAGAGCAAAATGCTCAGGCATTCATTGCAGTCAGCTCTGACGCCACACCCTGTACTTAGGAGCCTTTGATGAGGAACTTTATCAAAAGCTTTCTGGAAGTCAAGGTAAATAATATTTATTGGGTCCCCCTTGTCCACATGTTTGTTCACCCCCTCAAAGAACACTAACAGGTTAGTGAGACAAGATCTTCCCTGACAGAATCCATGCTGAGTCAGCCTCAATAGTTTTTGCTCATCAATTTGCTTACTAATTCTTTCCTTAATAACAGTTTCCATCAATTTACCCGATATCGATGTCAGACTGACTGGCCTGTAATTTCCCGGATCTCCTCTGGAACCCTTTTTATAGATGTTAAGTCTCCAGCCCAGTCTGCATTCACATAAGTAACTAGCTTAGGGCTGTAAGTTGCAGACAATTTAAGTTTAAGATCTGCAGTGGTCATTAGATATCTCATAAGTGTTGTGAGAGTGTTCCAGTCTCTGCTTGTGGGCTTTGCATTCTTTCTACATAATAGTCCCACAGCTAATGTAATGTCTTTTCTGGTCGAAGTGGAAATGTGCAAAACTTTACCTGGTGCTTCATTGTATCGGTTGTTTCCAGGTAGCTCTGTAGATTCTTCTTCTTGCTTGATGTAGTTTGGCTCCATGGGAATGTATTTGGGTGGAGCATCATGCAGTTTCAGGCTTCTCGTCAGGTCTCTAATCTTCTGTTACTGGCTGATGAGAAAACTGTTATCTGGCTCTCTCTGTATCTTTATGTGCAATATTGCCAAGTTGCTTAAGTTCAACTTCTTTGCTTAGATGATCCATGATTTCCTTTCTGTCATCTGGATTATCATGCCCCAGTAATAAGTTGCAATCACAAATCAGGATATAAGCCCATTTTTCTTCTTTGCATTTCGTGTACAGGCAGGGATCAGATTCAGTTCTCTTGAAGTCTGCCTGGAGTAGTGTAGTGTTCAGTTTTGTATCCCAGGCTTTTGCAGCCTGACTGCATGTGGTTGCTGCAGTTAGGTGTTCAACCTCCATCCCCTTCTGTGCTGCAACACTCAGGAGTGTTCTTACTGTTGTGAACTGTCTCCTCCATGCCTCTTGAGCTGGTAGGCAAGAGATGTCATCACACAACGCAGGCTCCAGTGTTCCCACTGTCTCTGCAAGCAGATTCATTCTCAGGGGTGGAATACCTTTATTGGAGCTCATTGATCATCTCACCTTCCATTGTCCAGTCTCTTTGGGTTCCCCTTGTGGTTCAGGCATGGCTGGTGCATCTCTGGGTTGCATCTGTGGTTCAGGTACAGCTGGTGGAGCATCTTGGGTTGTCTCATCTGCCGGGATCACCTCAGGAACTTCCTCTTCACTGGTGTTTCCCACATCAAGGGATGCCAGCTAGTTGTCCACTTCATTGTCTGCCCCCTCTGTACTTTGAGGCCTTTTGCTTTCATCAAAATGAATAGATCTGCTGATAGTAATTTTCTTAGTCTTTGGGTCCAGGATTCTGTAACCCTTGCATCTGGCTGCATATCCCCCCCCTCCCAAAAAAAGCCTTCCTTTGCACAATCATCAAGTTTTGATCACTTTTATTTAGGGATATGTGTGAAGGCTCTACAACCGAACACTTTCAGGTGGTCCATGGATGGCTTATGGCCAACCCACAGTTCATAGGGAGTGACACCTGTTGCTCTTGTGACTAGCCTATTCTGAGTGTAGTTAGCTGTGACAATGGCTTCACCCCAAAATTGTGCAGGTAAGCAACTGTCTCTGAGCATGGTATATACCATGTCCAGGAGTGTGCAGGTCTTGTGTTCTGCAACAGTGTTCTGCTGTGGATTGCGGGGCACAGTCATCTGGTGCTGTATGCTTTGCTCTTTCAGGAACTGTTCCATCGCGTTTGAACAAAATTCTCCTCCATTACCTGAACACAGGATTTCTGGTTTCCTGTTGAACTTAGTAGAAACCATTGCTATATATTCCT
Organism: Gekko gecko; assembly: GCA_029375565.1. Lineage (NCBI taxonomy): Eukaryota > Metazoa > Chordata > Lepidosauria > Squamata > Gekkonidae > Gekko > Gekko gecko. The sequence goes on along the minus strand of JAPDNY010000001.1, from coordinate 84,572,434 downwards.
TTATCTTATCAAAAGCTTCAGACTTATTTTTTAAGATGATACACAATACAATACCTTGAATAATAGTCTATGAGTGTTAAGTAGTAACAGTACCCACCGAGGGTAGCAGGAAGAAGTCCCCCTAGGTCAGTATGGATCAGGTGTAGTGGGGCTGTGGTCTTCCTTGTGCTGTGCTGAGGGAATGGTTGCTTAGTGCTTTTTCCTTGAAACAACAAGCACAAGTTGGGTTAGAATTACATTCAGTAAAGTTCATGCCTTTCACCAAACCCATTGTGGCATACTGCTTATTTGGGGGGACTGTTTTTCACTTTAAATGTACTCTTTGCTTTTGTAAACTGGGTAGTTTCTGCTGCCACCACGAATTTAGGAAATTCCGAGTCTTCTCTCTGTTTTTGCTGCTGGTAATGTGACCCAGAGTCTGGGCTTTTCAGAGGTCTATGTGGCCTTGAGGAAGGATTAAACTGAATTTTGGGTTAAACTTAAACAAAATATGATCTATTGGTTAAAGAACAAAAATAAGTTGCTAGTTAACTTTAACTGTTTGGGGGAAGAGAAACTGGTAAAATAACCTGGCAAGGTATCACACACAGTCTTTTGATCATAAGATCCCTCTCTGACAGGAATTACTCTTTCACTAGGCAGCCACACTGGCAAAGCTTGTTGTATTATTTCTCTTTTATAACTTTGGAGTCTCACAGACCCTTCTCATATGTCTTCCACACTTAAACTTGTAAAGACATATATACTGTATTCTTTGAATTTCCACACAGAACTGTGTCATATCACTCTCTGACAGACTCACTAACGGAATAATTCCAACTGATTTTTCTAACTGACTTCTCTAACTGACTTTTAGACACGCACACAGATCTACTCAGAACAACTCCTCCCACACTCTGTCATCCTCCAATCACAGCACACTTGTCTCCCTCAATCATTCAACTCTAGTAGCACTGCACTCCAGCCAAACATTTAAAGATACACACACTCTAAAACAAGGAATCATTACACCCTTATTCTGCATGTCCTTAATATTTTGAATATTCCTATGACAGTTGGGTGTAGTGGTTAAGTGGGTGGACTTTAATCTGGGAGAACTGGGTTTGATTCCTCACTCCACTTGCAGCTGCTGGATGACACTGGGCAAGCCATAGTTCTGTCAGAGCTGTACTTGAAAGGGCAGTTCTGGAAAGAGCTCTCTCAGCCCCACCTACCTCACAGGGAGTCTGTTGTGGGGAGGGGAAGGGAAAGGAGTTTGTAAGCTGCTCTGAGACTCTGAGTGAAAGGCAGGGTATAAATCCAATCTTCTCCTCCTCTTCTTCTTCTTTGCCACAGTGCTTACAGGTTTTAGCAACATTTACTTCTTGGGTAGGTGGTTCCTCCTCAGTCAGTATCTGACTCGAGTTTTGGCATACCTTCATATTCTGGATTTTCATTGCATTCATCTGGCATCTCATCAGTTTCCTTTTTGGGCATTGCTTTGTGTACAGTCAAGTCATCATTTTCAAACAGTTCAGAATTCTCATGGTACAATTCAGGACAGTAAAAATCTATGTAAAAATCTTCATTTCTTTCCATACTATAAAGTCCATTTACTAATTTTCCTTTGACATAGGTCTGTCTATCTTTTATAACAAAACAGCCATGAGCAGTAAAGTGTGTCAAATCCTAGTTTGGCCAGTTCAGTTATTGATAGGATATCTGTTTTTCAATTAGGAATCAGCATGACATTTTCAATTTTAAGTTGTCCTTTTGCATCATTCACTGGTAAAATCACAGTTCCAACATGATTTGCTTTCACAAAGTTCCCATTGGCCAAATACACTCTGATTGTCCCTTTTAATTCTTATAGTTCTGTAAACAATTCCTCTGAGCTAAATAGTGATTGCATAGCTCCAGTGTCTAAAAGTATTTCTCCACTCTGTTCATTATCAAAAATAGCATAGTTTCTATGTTTAAAGTTGTGATCAGATTTGCTTTTGAAATCAATGGGCTTGTCTGATGGACATGCTGCTGAAAAGTGGCCCCTCACCCCACAATTGTAACAAGTAACTTGAGCTCTTTTGTTTGAAGTAGAGGGAAGTGGCTGGGCACCTCACTGAGCACATTCCTTCTTTAATGGCCCTGAAAGTTGGTGGTTGCCAGCTTTGGGGTTGACTGAATAGGCCCCAGCACTGGAGTTTTGCAGATGCCGTGGTTTAAAAGAAACCTTGTTTAAAAATTGATCTGGTAACATGCGAAAATCTTGAGACAACGCTTTCCTATGGGAAACTTCCATAGAAATTTCATTCATAGCCTGTGCAAAGCTTAAATCTCTTTTGATTTCCAGGTATGAAATCACTGGAATGAAACTGGAGGGGAGGGAACAGAACAAGGCAGCCATTTTAGCTGGTTCATCCAGGGTCTCCCCTGAATCAGCAAGCTGAGAGAAAATATCCTGCCTGGAGCTCACATGCATTTGGAAACATTCAGTCTCTCTATATTTTAGACTATCCAAATCATTTCTAAGCATTAATCTAAAAGTTCATCCTTTCTGAATATGAGATCTAAGCAATTCATCATAAATCTGATTAACATTTTAAAAGTTCTGTATTTTAGACAAATAAGATGCAGACAAAGAACTCACTGTAATGTCTTGGTCATTCGCTTCCCACTTGGCCTTTTCCTCCTCTGATGAGCTGTTGGGGAGGGGGGGGGCATCACTCTCTAGGTGACCTTCCAGCGATTGGGATCATAGGGCACACCTCAGATGCACACACCATTCTGCAAAGTTGCTCCTTATGAGGGGAGCTAGGGGACTTCATTTGTCCCAAGTCTCAGCCATGATGCTTTCTTTTTTTCTGTCTCTAAGCTCTGTGTTTCACAAGCAGACTGCTTCCAGCAGCTTTTCAATGCTTTTGTCTTGCAAAAGAACCAAGCCTGTCAGCTGGCTCTCTTGTTTAGCTGCTAAGGGAGGCAGATTCAGTACTTTGGATCTACAGACTTTTCCAGTGGTACCAGTACTAGTTAAGCTGGTTTAACTGGTTAAATGGCTGGGCCCATAACCTACTGAAGTTAACTGGTTTGGTTAGTCCAGTCACCATTAATTAGCAGAGTGCTTAAATAATGCAGGAGTGTCACTTTACCAGGTTATTCAGCTTACAGAGCTACACAGAGCCACATTGCAAGTTTAGAAGAGAAATACTTCTCTCTTTATTTGAGAAGTACACTTTGGATAGGAAATAGGAGAGATTGATAGATTACTATCTTACTATCTAAAGGATGGAAGTGGATGGTTTCCAAGTTTCTGTCCGTCTAAAGTGATAGCCTTTGCCAGTGGCTTCTTGTCATCAGGCAATATATCAACAAATTGGGACATTCTGTCCCAAAACAACATTTGGTATCTACCCATTATTGCAGAAGAATTGGCAACCCTCAATCCCATTGCACTGAAAGAGTACACTTTTCTGCCTAAAAAGTCCAGTTTTCTGCCATCTTCATCCAACAGTGATAATTGAGATCCAGAATGACCTCTTGCAGATAAAACCTCAGCTACCATGAAGTTGGCCTTCGGGTACTGGAAGAGGTACTTGCATGTCTCCTCTTTCACTTTATATAGGTTTTCTTCACCTTTTTTCTCGGCTGTTCAGAAGAGGATTGTATTAGGATTGGTGTTTCATGCAGTGAAGGGGCCAGCATGGAGCTTACTAAGGAAACTCTCATCACAGTCTTGGCACCCACACCCATTTCAATGGTGGGCTGAGAAGCTCCCAAAGCTTTTCCACACAACACTACTTTTAAATACACTGCCCATCCCTCACTGGCCTTGAGGGTTAAAAGGCAGCAAGCCAGACAAGAAGCTGTGTTGTGACTTTCTCCAAGGCACAACAAGCACAAATTATGTTCTGGTTGTCCCTGGCCCTAAGGATGTCCACTTAGCTTCAACTAGGGCCAGGCCCTTCTCTGTCCTGGCACCTACCTGGTAGAATATGCTCCCACTTGAGATCAGGGCCTTGTGGAACTTATTACAGTTCCACAGGGCCTGCAAAACAGAGCTGTTCCACCAGGCTTTTAGTTGAGGCAGTGGACACCCAACTAGCTGGCCTCCCTGTACAGAGCCCATGTAGAGACTACCCTGCATAGAGGCGGTCTGGATCATCTACCTATACGGAATCTTGGGTTATGTAGATGTGACTCCAATATCATCTATCTAGTTTATGAGGGGGTTAAATTATTGCTTGCCATCTTTTAATTGCTTAACTGTTTCTGGTTTTAATTGTTTTTAGATTGTGTTAACTGTTTTTTATTGTTGTGTGCTTTGATGTTACCTGCCCTGAGTCCATTTGGGAAGGGCGGGATATAAATATAATGAATGAATGAATGTTTGTCATTTTGAGCCATTTTTGTACCACAATCCACATTTTTTTTAAAGTGCCATCTCACCAGAATCCTGAGGTCTTTTATTGCCTTTTTTTCAGTCACGGATGTTGTCAGATCAGCTTGCTGAAATTTGTCCTTCCCTTATGGCTGCAATAAGAGAACTGAGGGAGGAGTGCTCCCCCTCCCCTTGGTCACAAAGCCATGAAGATAAATTCTCAGTTCTCCAGGCAGTTAAAAGATATTAAGAGAGAGCTGCAAAACACTTTTAAAGGAAGTATTATATATTTATTATTATTATTTATTTATTATTTTCAATTTATATCCCACCTTGCTGGCGAACTGGCTCAAGGCAGTGTACAGACACATGATTACTGAACATTGCCTGTAAGACTAGATCTTTAGATAGCTTAGAATAATTAAGTGTAGATTACACACTTGACATTTCAGCAACAACATTAACAAAACAGCAGCAACCCACAGCCCAAGACTGAAACTGGCTTTTTTTTTAACAACAATTTTATTAATTTTAAACAGAGAATGACAAAGAACAAAACATTATCACAAACTAGAACAAAACTTCAAACAGTAATTGGTAAGCTACAAGAGCATTGTAAAATCATAAGAACCATAAGTACCTCAACAGCAGAACAGGAAGCCCATAAGACAATTTTATAAAGCAAAGAATTCAGCTAACCATCAAAATCAGCTTAATAACACAATTGAAAAGATTGTCTTTGAGGCAAACTTATATCAAATTTTTCCAAAGAAACAGACCATTTTTCTAGTGGATTAAGTAATTCTCTCTCATTTCTATTAACATCGTAATAAACCAGACATTTTTCCAGCATAAAGTAATTCCAAACAGTATTGAACCAAGAGCACATCGATGGAGGTTTAGATTCTTTCCATGCTCGAGCAACCACAGCCTTGGCTGCCGTAAGGAGTATATTAATCAGATCTCTTGTTATTGCAGGTGGTTTGTCATCAGGCCAGAGACCCAGTAGAAACAGCGCTGGATCAAAAGGTAAGTCGCAATCAGTTATCTCATTGATTTTTGACCTTATATGAGACCAAAAAAGACGGATATACTCACATTGCCACCAATTATGATAAAAGGTGGCTCTATGACCACACCCTTTCCAGCATAAAGGAGATGAACGTGAGGACATATGAGCAAGTTTAACTGGAGTCAAGTACCACCTAAATAGAACTTTTTGGGCTGCTGTACAGATAGTTAAGGAATTGGAGATTTTATTGTTGGATGACCAAACATGAAGCCATTGTTCTTCAGTAAGCGTGATCTGTAAATCACTGTGCCAGGAATGTTGGTAGCTGTGCAGTTTATCTGAACCCAGGTCAATCAGGATTTTGTAGATTTTCGCTATCAAACCTCGGATCTTGTTAGCATTAGATAAAAGTTTTTCAAATGGATGAAGTGGAGTTGCAAGATGGGCTGCAAAGTGAGATGAGCTAATTAGATGTTGGAGTTGTAAATTTCGAACCAAGGAATTTTTACCTTGCCTTTCTTTTCCAAGTCAGCCTTGGAAGCCAGTCTCCCTTTAGTAACAACGTCTATAAGTCTTGTAAGGCCTGCTTGCCTCCACGTGGCAAAAGAGTTAGCAGCTTGTGCAGGGGGAAACCAGTCTTGTCCAGTGAACGTTGTTAGCTGTGAACTTGGTTGACACAGTTTATGACGATTAGCAAACCAAACAGACATTGCAGCAGTAGAAAAGATATTCTGCGCTAGTTTATTCGACTTAGAGCAAGAAGACAACCACAGACTCTCCTTGAATGGAACCGTACAAGAAAATTGATCCTCAATGTAAGCCCAGTCCAGCATAGTATCGTTATGATAACAACGAATTAGATTGGCTAGTACAGTTGCAGAGTAGTAAGTATTAAGATCCGGAAGCGCTATTCCACCTTTAGCAGGTAAACGTCGTAAGGATGCAAAATTAATTAGGGGATGTTTGTAGCTCCAAAAGCAGGATAAAATAGATCGTTGCCATTTTGCGATGGTCGATTTAGGAATCATAATAGGGAGAGCCTGGAAACAATACAAGAATTTAGGAAAAATGAAGGCTTTGATTGATTGGAGACGCTCTGCCCAGGTCAGCATTTTGGAGTCCCAATTTTTCATTTGATTAGAGGTTTCTTTAGCAATGGCAATATGATTGCAATGCATTAAGTCAGCAAGGTCCAGGGGAACTTTGATCCCTAAATATTGCCAATAGGAATCAGTCCATTGAAAGGAGTGACACGATTTTATATAGTTTGTTGTTTCATCTGTCAGATTGATCGGATACACTAACGATTTGGAATGATTAATCTGGAGACCAGAGACTTTTCCAAAAGAAGTTAAGGTCGTTAGGATAGCAGGAAGCAATGAATGTGGTTCAGAGATGTAGAGAACAAGGTCATCCGCAAAGAGGCTAAGTTTAAATTCCTTATCTTTTACCTGAATACCTTTGAAGTTCGAAATATGTCGCAGATTGTTGGCTAGAGGTTCCATCATGACTGCAAACAGCAACGGCGACAAAGGACAACCCTGACGAGTCCCTCGGTGAAGATGAATAGGATTGGACGATTGACCGTTGAGAAGAATAGTAGCCATTGGAGTCGAATAAATGGCCTTAATCGCTTGTAGGAAGGTGTCTCCAAATTGCATAGCTTTAAGTGTGTTAGTGATAAACGAGAATTCAACAGTGTCAAAGGCCTTTTCAATGTCAAGGGAGAGAGCCATAGTATCTGGAATCTTGTGTTTCCTACTATAGAGTATGAGTTCCAGGGTTTTACGGATATTGTCCGTTATATCTCTAGAGGGAATGAATCCCGTTTGGTCTGTGTGAACATAGAAGCCTATAACATGCTTAAGACGTTCAGATAGAATTTGAGTGAAAATCTTGTAGTCCGAATTAAGTAAAGATATAGGACGATACGCTCTCGGGTCGGAAGCATCTTTTCCATGTTTAGGTATTAAGATAATATTGGCATGTTGCCACGATGGAGGTAATTCTCCGGATGTAAGGATACTGTTGAAAAGAAACTCCAGCGGTTTAACTAAAATGTCCACAAAGCTTTTGTAAAATTCAATGGTAAAGCTGTCCGGGCCCGGTGCTTTATTGATTTTCATAGATTTAATGGCTTGACGAATTTCAATCTCAGTAATTGGGGCATTCAAAAGAGTCCGATGTTCCTCCAAAAGTATAGGGATCTTGGCATTAGAGGAGAGATAAGCATCGATATCTCGTTGCAGAGGATACGTCGAAGTGTAAAGAGACATAAAGAATGACTCCATCACATGCAAAATATCAGGGGTTGCCGTGTGCAGCTTACCCTTGGGATCCCTTAAGCATTTGATGTGTTGTTCAGAGCATTGCTTTTTAAGCTTCCAAGCCAGCAAGCGGAGTACTTTGGGACCCTTAGTAGTCCTAGTGCATTTCCATTTCAGGTCGTCTTTATAGATGTTGTAGACATCCAAAGACTCTAATTGTTTTCTTAGCTGTGAGAGTTTAGTATATATTTTCGGGTTGCATGATCTTTTGTGTTGTAATTCAAATTGTGAGATAAGATGTTGAAGTTCCACTTTTCTCTGGTTCCTTTCTTTATTTAGGGCTGCAAGAGACGAAATGCAAGCACCCTGGATGACTGCTTTGGAGGCGTCCCACACCGTTTTCATTGGGACCCCACAGTGAAGATTATTGCGGAAAAAATCCTCAATTTCACAATGAAGTCTGGTTGTAGCTTTAGTGCTGAATAATAAATATTTATTGAAGGACCAATTTGGTCTCGGTCTCGGTGTGTTGTTTGTGTTGAGTAAGCAAGTCACAGGAGAATGATCTGACCAACGTTGAATACCAATATCTGTAGAACATATGATGGGGCATAAATCAGACGAAACTAAAAAGAAATCCAACCTGGAGTAACAGTTGTACTTAGGAGAGAAGTATGTATAGTCCCGACAAGAGCCGTTCTGAAGTCTCCATATATCATGCAAATCATACTCAGCTAATAATTTTGGAAAGGCTTGTTGGGAGGCATCTTTATATTGTTTAATTTTAATAATGCTGGTTGATTTATTTGATTTGTCAATTCTTGCATCCATTATGTAGTTGAAATCACCCCCTAAGAGTACAGATCCTTTTTTGAATTTGTAAAGTTTGTGCAGAGTTGACTTCATAAAATCCATCTGACCATAGTTAGGAGCATAGACATTGGCTAAGGTAATGTCCAGATCGTTAAGTTTACCTCTTACGAAAATAAACCTTCCAGTTGAGTCTTGCATTCTGGCTTCAAGAGTAAAATTGGAGGAAAGGGACAATAAAATGGCAACCCCACGCGAATGGGAAGAGCCACATGCTTGAAATTGAGTAATAAACCAATTAGTCGGCAGCACTGAAGTACAGCATTTAAGGTGAGTTTCCTGTAAGAAAGCTATGTCAATTCGTTGTTTTTTAAGATCAGTCACAATCCGTTTGGCCTTGATTCTGTTGTTAAGACCTCTACAGTTTAAAGTGAGTATTTTCACTGGGTCAGACGCCATTATAGATTTCCATAATAAGATTGCAGTAACATATGAGATATTTGCTCTTGGAGAAATAGTTTAACAATAAAAAGAAGGCCAAAAAGCCTTTAATCAAAGAAATGAGAGAGAAAAAACACAACAAGATTGCCTCTTATCAACAATAAAATTGCTTGAACAGTTGAAAAATGTCGAATAATAAAAACTCTGAGAAGTTTAAGCATTAAAATCTTTATGATTGATATCCTGCTCACTATGAAAAATTGTAGCTGATTCAAATCCTTCCTCCCCCCCATCCCCTCCCCCAAAGCTTCCACAAGCCAACAGAAGGAGAACACCAGAAAAAGAATACCAGATAGAAAATAGGAACCCATTCTCCCCCCCACGACTGCCCAAAGAAAAGGTCCCTAAGAGTGCGATTCACAACCACACAAGGCCTTCCTGGCCTCATCCCCTGGACCATAGAAGAAGCAAAAAACATAGGGGGGAAAAAGAGTGTTAACCACCCACCGCAATCAGGCATCCTGAAGGAGCCTCCCCCCCCTTCCCTTCTTCCGAACGTGCAGAATTAACGTTAATAAATGAGAAGCAAGTATAGAAGACTTAAGATCACTTACAGTCTGACTAACATAATAATACAATGCAGATAAATGTAATACAGTAGCATTTAAGGTGACTAATTGAATCTCACAGGAATTTTACTCCAGCGATGAGGAGTTCCAGGGGAGCCTCTTTTGCGTTTATTCCTTTGAGGAGTATGAGAGGTTTGCATAGGTTCAAGACCTACCGCTTGTAAGAGATCCCAACTACTTTCTATGTCATCTGCTTGGAAGGTAGAACCTTTGTGTTTAATTTGAAGGTGACCTGTTTGAAGCCATCTATAGCGCATACTAGCTTCATTCAAACATTGTGTAATAGGCTTAAGATCTCTACGAATTTGTAAAGTCTCAGGCGGAACATCTGGAAAGATAGCAACATCCTCGCCCTTGTATTTAAATTTGCCTTTCACTTTAGCTTCTTTGAGAATATGGTTTTTGGTGCGGAAGTCTAAAAATTCTGCTATAATATCCCTCGGCCCCTTGCGTTCAGAGGCAAGAGAACTGAGCCTGTATGCTCTGACAATCATGGGGGCCACCCCGTCTTCCAGTTGAAGTGTTGTGGCTAGCCAGCCTGATAGGAAGGCAGACAGGTCAGTATTTGTTTCCGCATGCTCCGTTATGCCCCTGAATTTAAGGAAACGTTCCCTTGCCTTGTGTTCCAAGAATAAAATCCTCTCTCGTGCCCAGGTCTCTCTCTGTTGAAGGAACCTAATATCGTCTTGATTTGCTGTCGAAGCCTCTAATGCCATTTCTGCCGACTGGGAGACTTTTTGAATAGAGTCTTGTAAAGAACTCATTTGTTCAGCCATGGGCTGCAGTACTGAGTTAATATTTGCTAGAATTTCCATTTTAAAAGAGGCGAAAAGCTCAGTGAGACTATCCATAGTGATAGGAGTCTGGGTTGTGTGGTGATTCCCGCCCTCTGTCGCCATTTTAGGATCGGCCTGCAGTTTCCTACCTGCGCTGCCTTCTTTAACTGCTCCAAAGTAAGCCTTTAAATTCGGGACTTCAACTGCATTTGCTTTCAATTTCGACCCTCTGGATTTTCGCATAACTTCGTGAGGCAAAAGATCTCGTTGTGAGGTAAATGCTTGGGAGAAGATCATGGGGAGAGTCGGAGCTCTCTCAGAAGGCGTCCACCATCAGCCACGCCAACGCCCCGCCCCCCCCTTTTTTTAAAGAGCCAAATTAAAATATTAAAAAACTTCTGTTTTTTAAAGGCACCACATGGCAAGATTAGGACAATGATCTGACAACTCACATGGCATGCTGAGACAACCCTGGCACTCAGGGTCCAGTGGGTATGAAAAATAATTTTGCTGAGTGCAAAAACCCAATTAACATGTAAATTTCAGGTACACACATGTCACTGAATTAATTTCCTTGGTATACGATTATTAGAGGGAATGAGGAGAGAATTTTTGGGAGCATAGGGGTATACTAGGGATGGCAGCCTTTTCAGTATATAGATACTTCACTAGGACTGAGTGCTGGATCAGAGTGCTTTCCTTAATCGGAGTAATATTTTCTTATATTTGAAATAAGTGGAAAACTCCCCTACACCCTCCTATTTTCAAGGCAAGAGAGAGGAGGGACGTCTCTGACTTGCACGAACAAATAAGCAGAAAAGAGTGGGGGGATGGGGAAAAGTAAGCGATTGGCTTGTTTTGAGAGACTTACCAGAGCGGATTTAGTCCGGAAGTGATTTTCAGAGGTGGTGAAATAGTGAGTGGCTTAAATAAACAATACGCCATGTTGGCGGGCGTGGGGAAAAAAGGAACGAAAGCGAAACCAATGGGCGGCCAGATTCCAAGGCCAGAAGAGGGAGTGGATGTCATGAAACTCCTAGCGGATACCATCAAGCCCGTGATGGAACAACCCGCTGGTATTAACCAGCAGTTGGTCACACTAAATCAAAACTTTGCATCACAGCAACTCCAGTTGGCGGAAACGGCCAAAAAGATGGAGCAAACGGTGGAAGTTGTGAAGGAGATGTATGCCACAAATAAGAATATGAAGAAAAAGATGGGAGAGTTAGTGAATAAGCAGAACTACCAGGAAACTCGTTTGCTGCAATTACAAATGGAAAAGGCTAATATGGTCCTTAGATTCCAGGGAGTTCCTCAATCAGCTAAAGAGGACCTGAAGAAAATACTTGGTGAAATTATTGCACCAGCAACAGGCTTGAAAGTGGAAGAAATTATACATGATATGGAAACAGCATACAGGGTGTATTCTAATTACACCAAAAAAAAAATAGCTTGCCTGGGGAAATAATGGTCAGATTCTCAAGAAGACAGACCAGAGATGCAATCTTAAAAGCAACATCAGTAACTCCACTGAAACTGGGAAATACAACTATCAAGACCTTAAAAGACATTCCATTTGAAATTCGTCAAAAAAGAAAGAACTATAAGGACTTAATTCTTTTTCTCCAAACCAATCAAATTCCATACAGGTGGGTGGTGCCCGAAGGTGTCATCTTTAAAATCAAATGCAAGAGAGAGAAAATTGACTCCATTTTTAAAGCCAAAGAATGTTTAAAACGTCATCTGGGATCTAAAGAAGGAGAAACCAGGTCAAGTGGCTCCACCCCCTCAGAGATGGTTGAAGACCTGGCCGTAGAAGAGGGAGCTGCCGCCATCAAATCATCTTATGACTTTAGAGATAGAAAGCCTAGATAAAGGCAGAAGGATTCTGGAAATTGCCTTTATGAAGTGAACTGGAGGGAGTGCTCTGGAATCTCCTCATAACAAGTAACAAAGTAACTATTTAGCTGAGATAGACAGGAATTCACAACACGCATTGTTTATTAACACTAAAATACTAACATTTAGCTTAACATGGATATGATCTCCTTCTCTTGGGGTTTTTAGTATAGTGTGGGTTTACTTTTCTTTATCCCTAGATGTCATTCCCTTTCCCTTTCTTTCTTTGTAGTTTTAGTAGTATATACAAAAATCAATAAAAAATCCCCTTCAGGGGCCAAAAAAAAAAAAAAAAAAAGACAATAGCCTGAACGGATCCTAGTGCGCACCTATCGGAAGGCTAGGATCCTAGAAGGGACCAATGGGATTATGGTACACGATAAATAACCTATCATGGGTGTGGGTGGGTGTTTGGCTGTGGTGAAATACACGGATATAAGCTGGTCTGTGGTCTGGCTAAAGCATCTCAAGATCTGACTGTACTTAACAAAGTATGAGCTGTAATCATTATGCAACGCATCAGCCTTAGTACTTTATAAGAAGAATCAGCATGGATTCTGTAAGGGAAGATCTTGTCTCACTAACCGTTTAAAGTTCTTTGAGGGGGTAAACAAATATGTGGAGAAGGGTGACCCAGTAGATGTTTTTTACCTAGACTTATAGAAAGCTTTTGATAAAGTTCCTCATCAAAGACTTCTAAGTAAACTCAGCAGTCATGGGATAAGTGGACAAGTCCTCTTGTGGATTAAAAACTGGTTAATTAATAGGAAACAGAAAGTGAGTATAAATGGGCACAGTGGAACGTGGTAAGGTGTGGGGTACCGTAGGGCTCAATACTAGGTCCAGTGCTATTTAACTTGTTCATTAATGATCTGGAGTTGGAAGTAAGCAGTGAAGTGTAGAGATGGGCAGGAACTGGGAAAATGTGGATCGGTTCATGGCATGCCTGGTTCGCAAGCCATAGCCACAAACGTTTTGTTGCTAAACAAACAGGTTCAGTTTGTGAGGTTTGTGATGCAGTTGAACAGTACTCCAGCATGCTAGAGACACCAAACTCACAGAAAAACTCTGGCTGACTCTTCTGTACCTGCCCTCAGAAGTGGCGAAGATTGGACTTAGGGGATTTTAGTTATGTTACCTCCCAAAGAAGGTGCCCCAGGAAACTTTTTTTCTGGGGAAATGACAGGTGTGGGTTCAGGAGTGTGTATGATGGATCCTGTGAAAGCTAGAGACATCAAACTCAGAGGGAGCCTCACCCTGATCTTCTCTATATGACCTCCAAGTTAGCTGCAGATTGGATATAGGAGGTCCAATTTACAGCCCCCCAAAGAAGGTGCTTTCGAGGGAAATGTCAGGTGCAGGTTCAAAAGTGTATAGAATGAACCCCCTGTAAGCCTCACACACAAAATGCACAAGGAACTTCACCCTGCCACCCAGTCCTCTACAATATCTCCAAGTTGTGGGTGGATTACATTTCTGGTGTCCCAGCTATGCCCCCCCCCAAAAAAAGGTCTCCCCATTGCTCTCTTTGGAAAAGACAGCTGCAATTGCAGAAGTCTATGGAACAGCTCAGGAACAAGCCAGTGACACCAAACTTACAGGGAAACTTCACCTAGGCAGACCCCCCCCCCAGCCAGACACTGGAAGCAAGGCAAGCATCCCCCCTAGGCTCACAGCCCACCCCAAGTCTTTAAAGGTAGGTTCTGAATGACAGAAAGACAAACATCCCCCAGAGTTCTGACGGGGGTTCCCCAATGTTACCCCAAAACAGCTTGGCAGGAACCCTAGCCACACCACATGAGCAAAGGAACCAGATGAATGGATTTTGAAGCAAGTTCTCAGGATTGCTCCCAGGACTACAAAATATGGTTTATGCATGATGAAGTGTTAAAAGCCACTCCTCTGCTTGCTTCAAATTCCTGAACACCTCTGTATACCGTGAGAGTGAAACTGGGTGCAAAGGGTGCTTGTTGTGGGGGGAAGAGGTCTACCCCCTGTGTACCATAGGCCCCCATGCCTGAGCACCAAACCCATCCTACCAGGCCACTAGCAGGGCATCACCAGGGGTCTCAGAGCTTCCTTCTGATGTGTTCCTGGGGCTCTCTACAAAGGCAAAAGAGCTCCTAGCACTACCCAGAGACACCAGCAGTTGCTAACACTCTTTGGAGAGGAGGACTCTCTGACAGCAATGATTCAGAGGCTGGGGGGAGGAAGCTCACAGTTTTGAAACATTTCCACACTCTCCCCCCAACACTTGTCCTCCTCTGTCATTCACAGGCACCTGCAAAGGGTGTACCATGACCCAACTAGGTTGCTGCCAGACGAAAGAGTGGCAGACAGCAGGAGGAAGAAGAGACCCACTCCATCTCAGCAGGGAGAAGTGGAGGGGGAGCAGGAGCCTCCTCCAAGAAAGGCTCCCCACACTCTGGCTGCCATGGGTGGGACATCAAGTTGAGCCATCCTCCAAGAGGTCCAAAGGGCTACATGGAGGACCCAGGACGCAGTCACTTGCCTTGTAGACAAGGTGATTGCTGTGGATGGCCAACCCTTCTTTCTCATAGAGGATGTAGCCATTGCCAATTGTCAGTTGCAGTGGTGACAGTCAAGGCTCAGGTCTTCAGAGTGCAAGGCAGAACTCCAGAGCATAAGGCAGACCTCTTGAGTAGCTAGTAGGACTGTCAGGGCATGGCCCAAGCCCCAAGAGGATACAGATCTGTCACTAGGCTACAAAATGGTTCTGCTCCATGTGCAGGGGATGAATACACACCACACAGCACAAAACATTGCTGCCGTGTGATACAAAGTAGCCTGAGGGAGAGGGTGGGTGGCAGCAAAGTCATCCATGGCTACACAGACATGGATGCCTGCACCAACCTGCTGGCAGAGGTGAAGTGAGTGCACCTCAAGGACATTATCTGCCTAGCGCACATATTTCAGCTGATGGTGAAGAATGTTCTGGGGCTGGGGAACACTGTCAAGGTGTTGTGTCCGCTGACTACTAATAGGCGTCAGCGACCAAGCCTGAGCTTGAGACCCAGAGAACAATGGGACTGAGGCTCCTGGCTCCAGCTAAGGGAGACCAATGAAAACGGTGGCGGGAATTCAAACACGCCAATGGCACCAGGGGGTGTTCCCCTAAGCCTGTATATAGTGGGCCACCTGGCCAGGTAACTTTGTCTCGTGTTGTATAATAGTGAACCATGCTTATCACTACATCGCTGTCTGTAGTTTCATTATGCGTCTAACCCACTATACAACAATGGCGATGAGGATGGGATCCTGCTGAGCACTCCAGCCGGGCTGTCAGACAACGCTACCGAAGACTTGCTCCACCGCTCCCTGTGCATCGCACATGAGCGCCACCGAGGGTGAACCAAGAGCCGTGACGCAGCTGCCGACTAGCACAATGGCCGTCGCTCCAGGATCAGGGCTGCTGCCACAATTCAATGCCTCCCAGCCCCAGCGATGGGGAGCCTGGGTTACGGGTCTACGGCAAGCCCTTGTGTTCTACCAGATCACGGACGAAGATTGGAAAAGAGGCTTGCTACTCTGCTCTTGCAGCCCTGTGATCGTGGACTTGGCCCAGTACCTTCTCTCTCCCAAGAAGGTGGAGGAGTGCACGTACAGGCCGTACTATGCTCCGAAACCGTCAGAGAAGACCTGCCACATGGTCTTCCAGCAGCGGAGCCAGAAGGGAAAGGAAACCACTGTGGAGTTCCTCGCGGAGCTCTGCCGCCTAGCGGCGGATTCCGCCTTTGGGACGTACCTGGACATGGCCCTCCGTCGCCGGCCTCCAGGAGGAGAAACTCCAACGCCGTATAATGGAGGGGGAGAAGGTCACCATCGCCTTGGCCCTGGCCACTGCCACCACATGGGAGAGGTCCCACCCCGCGCCACCACCACACACTGGGTGGCCACCACCGGGAACAGCGACCCCGAGGACTCAGAGGTCCACTGCACACTAGTGCAGCATCGCCCGCCGGCCCCGCCCGCCAGCTCTGCACACAAGCAACCCGGCTTGGTGGAGCAGGAGTGTGCCAGCTGTGGCTGTCAGCATGAGTGAAAATCGTGCAGGTTCCGGGACACCACGTGCTGTGACTGCGGCCGCACGGGCCACATCGCCAGGGTCTGCCGCTCCAAGGCATCCCGTAGGCCGCCGAAACCACCTCGCTGCAAGGCAGATGCACACTATGAGGAGTGCACGGCCCCAGAAGACCTCTGCCTCTTGACCAATGCTCCGCCAGCCTCCAAGCAGGTACTGAAACTCCCCAGTCAGGCCTCCACCCATAAGATATACGTCCGGGTTAAAATAGAGGGGGTCCCCTTACAAATGGAGCTGGATACAAACATGTGGACAAGGGGGACCCAATAGATATTATTTACCTTGACTTCCGGAAAGCTTTTGATACAGTTCCTCATCAAAGGCTCATAAGTAAGCTCAATAGTCATGGGATAAAAGGACAAGTCCTCTTGTGGATCAAAAACTGGCTTATAAATAGGAAACAGAGAGTGAGTATAAATGGGAAACTTTCCCAGTGGAGGGTGGTAAGCAGTGGGGTACCACAGGGATCAGTACTCGGTCCGATGCTTTTTAACTTGTTTATAAATGATTTGGAATTGGGAGTAAGCAGTGAAGTGGCTAAATTTGCAGATGACACGAAGTTGTTCAGGGTGGTGAAAACCAGGGAGGAGTATGAGGCACTCCAAAGGGATCTGTCAAGGATGGGTGAGTGGGCGTCAACGTGGCAAATGGGGTTCAATGTGGCCAAGTGCAGAGTGATGCACATTGGAGCCAAAAATCCTAAATATAAATACACGTTGATGGGGTCTGAACTGGCAGAGATGGACCAAGAGAGAGATCTTGGAGTCGTAGTAGATAGCTCAATGAAAATGTCTAGACAGTGTGTAGCTGCAATAAAGAAGGCCAACGCTATGCTGGGGATTATTAGGAAGGGAATTGAAAACAAATCAGCCAGTATCATCATGCCCCTGTATAAATCATTGGTGCGACCTCATTTGGAATACTGTGTACAGTTCTGGTCACCACATCTCAAAAAGGATATTATAGCATTGGAAAAAGTGCAGAGAAGGGCAACTAGAATGATAAAAGGGTTGGAACACCTTCCCTATGAAGAAAGGTTAAAATGCTTGGGGCTCTTTAGCTTGGAGAAACAACGGCTGAGGGGTGACATGATTGAGGTTTATAAGATTATGAATGGGATTGAGCAGGTTGAGAAAGAAGTCCTTTTCTCCCTTTCTCACAATACAAGAACTCGTGGGCACTCCATGAAATTGCTGAGCAGTCGGGTTAGAACAGATAAAAGGAAATACTTCTTCACCCAAAGAGTGATTAACATATGAAATTCACTGCCACAGGAGGTGGTGGCAGCTACAAGCATGGAGAGTTTCAAGAGGGAATTAGATAAACATATGGAGCAGAAGTCCATCAGTGGCTATTAGCCACAGGGTATAGATGGGAACTCTCAGTCTGGGGCAGGTGATGCACTCTATTCTTGGTGCTGGAGGGGGCAGCAGTGGGAGGGCTTTTAGTGTCCTGGCCCCACTGCTGGACCTCCTGATGGCACCTGGTATATTTTGGCCGCTGTATGACAGAGTGTTGGACTAGATGGGCCATTGGCCTGATTCAACATTGGCTTCTCTTATGTTCTTATGTTCTTATGATTCAGGGACCGGGTAGTTAGTCCCCAGCGCGCTCCGGCACCAGGTCCTGCAGGCTCTGCACGAGGCACACCCCAGCATTGTGCGGAGAAGGCCCTTGCCCGGAGCTACATCTGGTGGCCGGGCATGGACGGGGAAATAGAGACCTGGGTGAAGTGTTGCAAGATCTGCCAAGAGGTCCGGCCGAGCCCACCAAGCACACCCGTGCAGTCCTGGGAATCGACAAGGACCCCGTGGGCCCTTCCACAGATTGACATTCCTGGTAACAGTGGACGCGTACTCTAAGTGGCTGGAGGTTAGTCCAGTCTCCGCTACCTCCTCCCGAGCCACCATCCGGGCCCTCCGGAAGATCTTTGTGACACACGGTCTGCCAGACACGATCGTCTCAGACAACGGGTCAGCATTCACATCCGAGGAATTCCAGCAGTTCCTAAGGGACAATTTGATCCGACACATCCGGTCAGCACTGTTCCACCCTGCAACGAACGGCCAAGCGGAGCGGATGGTCCACACAGCAAAGGAGGCGCTCAGCCGCCTGACCGAAGAGGACTGGGAGTCTTGCATTGCACAGTTCCTCCTAGCGAACCAGACAACACCCAACCCGGTGAGTGGCCGCTGCCCTGCAGAGCTCCTCATGGGCCGGAGACCTGCGATCCTCCTGGACCGTCTGCACCCCGACCGGGCCCCTGAGGCGCGCAACAGGACCGAACAGCAGGAAGCGCTACGGGGGTTCTTCCCGGAAGACCCAGTGTTTGTCAGGAACTATGGCAGGGGTCCAGAATGGGTCACTGGCAGGGTCATCCGCGTCACCGGGCCCGTCTCCTATGAGGTGTCGACGGACTGTGGCCAGGTACTGCGTCGCCACGTGGACCAGTTGTGGTGGCACCTGTTTCCAGACAGAAGTGAGATTCAGAATCAAGGGGACAAGTGCGAAACCCTGGTAGTGGAGGAAAGTCCGGAACGGGAACGGGACCCCAGGGATGCGGCCCAACTCGACGCGCCAGCCCCAACCCCGGAGAGAACGCCGGATGAACAGCTGCTGGCGCCTCCTACCCCGGCGTTGGGAGAAAGAGCGGTGGCCCCTCCCACGCAGCCACCACTCAATAGGGGAGAAGTCCCGACTCCAGCACCACGGCAGTCCACTAAGGAACGCCGCACCCCAGCATACCTGAAGGACTACGTTCCCTAGGGAGAGTCTGAAGTATGGGGGGAGGGGTGTTGTGTCCACTGACTGCTAATAGGCTTCAGCAACCGAGCCTGAGCTTGAGTCCCGGAGAACAATGGGACTGAGGCTCCTGGCTCCAGCTAAGGGGGACCAATGGGAATGGCGGCAGGAATTCAAACCCGCCAATGGCACCAGGGGGTATTCCCCTAAGCTTATATATAGTGGGCCACCTGGCCAGGTAACTTTGTCTCATGTTGTATAATAGCGAACCATGCTGATCACTACATCACTGTCTGTGGTTTCATTATGTGTCTAACCCACTATACAACACAAGGTCACCTGGGTTGCTGCTCCCCTTGAGATGTGGTCATTTCTCAAGACCTGCCAGTGCCTGGCTGCCCACTTCTTGCTCAGCATCAAGTCTGCCCATCTGCTGCACAACAGGTAGGGGGAAGGGTTGAGGAACTCCTCCTGTGCCATGATTGGATGTTTAATGGAGCAGAAGAGTATTATCTCCTCCATGACCATCCTGCACAGGAAAGTGGAGATCAGCATCAATTCCAATGACTGGCTGACCCTCTCCCAAAGGGCGCATGTCCTCAAGCCCTTCCAGGACACCACCAATGTGCTGTGCACTGATATGGCTAGCCTGGGGCAAGTAATCCCCCTGATTTGAGGGCTGGACAGGGTGCTGGTCTCCACACTGCAGTCAATTGTTCTCCCACAGATCAGAGCCTTGGCAGAGAGGTTGCAGGTGGGCATCACCACCAGGTTGTATCCTTTCTGCAGTAAAGGAGAGTACAAGTTGGCTTGTATCTGTGACCCCCCAGATAAAAGTCAGCATTGTTGTGTTGAATGCAAAGCTCTTGCAGTGGTAGTGTGAGCTCTGCAAAGAAGTACGGAAGCTATAGGCTAACAAATATGACCAAAGGGAACAGTGGGTGGAAGAGGCTGGGGAGGAGGAGGCAGCTCTACCTCAAAGAGCCCAACCAGGGAGAAGCCCCACTAATGGTTAATTGTTGTCAGTAGTGAACTGGGAGGTCAGCAGTGGCAGGGATGCCAGGCATGCAATGGCGGAGGATTTGGCAGAGGTGATGGTGAGGGAGCAGCTTGCCAAGTCCCCTGAAACTGCTGACATCGATCCCCTGAAGTACTTGTCATGCAAGGCTGTCATCTGGCCCAATCTCACTTGCTTGGCCATGAGTGCTGAGTCCACCTAACACCCGAACCGCAGCAGGGCAGAGAAGTTCACAATTAGGAGGGTATAAAATGTGGGTCCTCCCTCAGCTGCGGCATGCAGTAGCTAAGCCCCACCACTCAGTATGAGCAGAGAAAGGGGGGCTCCAGAGCCCTGAATCCACCTAACACCCAAACCCCAGCAGGGGAGAGGTGTTCACAATCAGAAATAAAGAAAAAATATACTCTGCTTTTAACAAGTTCCCTACCTTTCTGTCTGTTAATATATATGATGATATATAGCATTCTGATCCCATAGAGAAGAATAGAAACTCTGTTTTTGGCAACCAGCAGCACCTGTTAAGCTTTGGAGGGCTCCTACTGGTGTTTCCAAAGCTGGAGAATTCCACCTCCCTGTTGCTTTGAAGTTTTGTAAGTGGTTTAATTGAGCAGAAACAGTCTGTCTGTGGCGGTTCGTGAAAGTTCATGGAATGTGTATTCCACCTTTCTTTTGAGACAGTAATAAAAAATAATATATATATTTTTAAATATGGGCAAGTGCAAAGTAATGCACATTGGAGCCAAAAATCCTAATTATTAATATCCATTGATGGGGTCCAAACTGGCAGTAACTGACCAGGAGAGAGAACTCACTGAAGATGTCAACTCAGTACACAACTGCAATAAAAAAGGCAAATGCTATGCTGGGGATTATTACGAAGGGAACTGAAAACAAATCAGCCAGTATCATCATGCCCCTGTTTAAATCTATGGTGCAGCCTCATTTGGAATATTGTGTACAGTTCTCGTCACCACACCTCAAGAAGAAGAAGAAGAGGAAGAGGAAGAAGAGGAGGAGGAGGAGGAGATCGGATTTATACCCCGCCCTTCACTCGGAGTCTCAGAGCGGCCTTTCCCTTCCCCTCCCCACAACAGACACCCTAACCCTGTGAGGTAGGTGGGGCTGAGAGAACTCTGACAGAAACTGCTCTTTTTCAAGAACAGCTGTACCAGAGCTTGTGACTGACCCAAGGTCACATCAGCAGTGGACGAGTGGGGAATCAACAGGTGGTACAAGTGGACGAGTGGGGAATCAAACCCGGTTCTCCCAGATTAGAGTCCGCACACTTAACCACTACACCAAAAAGATACTATAGCATTGGAAAAGGCGCAGAAAAGAGCAACTAAAATGATTAAGGGACAGAACAGGTTAAGGAGGTTAGGGTTTTTTAGCTTGAAGAAATGACAACTGAGGGGTGACATGACAGAAGTTTACAGAATTATGCATGGGATAGAGAAGGCAGAAAAAGTACTTTCTCCCTTTCTCACAATACAAGAATTCCTGGGCATTCAATGATATTAATGAGTAGTAGTCTTAGAACAGATAAAAGGAAGTACTACTTCACCCAAAGAGTAATTAACACGTGGAATTCACAGCAGCAGGAAGTGGTGGTGACTTCAAGAGGGGATTGGATAAACATATGGAGCAGAGGCCCATCTGTGGCTATTAGCTACAAGGTATAGATGGAAAACTGTCTGGGGCAGTGATGCTCTGTATTCTTGGTGCTTGGGGGCAACAGTGGGAGCACTTCTGGAGTTCTGGCCCCACTGGTGAACCACCTGATGGCACCTGGGTTTTGGCCACTGTCTAACACACAGTGTTGGACTGGATGGGCCATTGGCCTGATCCAACATGACTTCTCTTATGTTCTTATGTTCATTACACACATGCACTAGCAGTAGGTTCTTTCAGACAGCTAAGGAAAATGTGACTCTGTAGACTCTCAAGAAAGCACACATAGGACCCATTAAAGTTGCAAACAGATTACAGGAAGTCACATCTTGTCAGGAGTCAGTGTTGTGATCTCACCTTGCTCAGGCTGTGTGCAGATTACTGGAGGAATGTAGGCAGTCCAAAGGAAGAGAAAGAAGACAAAGGAGAGAGTCTCTGGACTAGGGTTGGTAGCTTCCAGATGGGGCCTGAAGATCTCCCGGAATCACAACTGATCTCCAGATTACAGAGATCAGTTTCCCTGGAGAAAATGGCTGCTTTGGAGGATGGACTGTATGGCATTATAGCCCAATGAGGTCCATCCTCTGTCCAGACCCTACTCTCATGAGGTCTCCATCCCCAAATTCTCAGAAATTTCCCTCCTGGGAGTTGCCAACTCTATATACTAAAAAGTATCCTCTCTACCACTGAGTGACTTTCCTTTCTGTCCTTCTTATGCTGCCTGTCCGTGAAAGGACAGCACATCTGAGTTGATCCCAACCCACTGGCTGAAGACCTCTCATCTTTTTTTTTTTTTAAAGCGCCCCCAAAAGAGGCATTTTTATTATTTTTCCACCAAAGACATAACTACCACATTACACAACATAGTAGACAACACACCAACTACATAACAATACACACTACACACTACACACCAAAGACAACCACAACATTAAACATTCACGGGGGGGTACAATTCTCGTCCCATCGCATCCAGTTTTGCCCCTCCCACCTTACCGATCTAAGTATTATACCATTGCTTCTGTATCCACTAAATTCTAACTTTCTAACTTATTCAATTCTAATTAGCATAAAGTTAATAATATCCATTCCTCCTTATTTCTTTCCATCCTTCTCTCTCCGATCGTACTAGTCATAAAAGCGTTGCCAAGTGTTTGTAAAGGCTGATTCATCGTATCCTTTCAACATCAAAGTCAGTTTGTCCATTTCTGCTGCTTCCATTATCTTCTCAATCAACTCCTGTTCAGTTGGTACCACCATAGTTCGCCAGTACTTTGCATATAAAATTCTAGCCGCTGTTGCTATATATGTTATCAAATATCTCTCTTCTCTCCGCACCTCTTTTGGAAGTATTCCCAGCAATAATACCTCTGGCTTAAACAAAATAGTACCTTTTATAATATTCTGCATCAGTCTATGCACCCATATCTAGTATTTTTAACCCTCTCACAAGTCCACCACATATGATAAAACGAACCCACTTTTGACATTACATTTCCAACACTTATTAGAGCATTTTTCATCAAATTTTGATAACCTATCTGGGGTAATATACCATCTATAAAACATTTTATATATGTTTTCTCTATATGCAACCGCCCTGGTTATTTTCACATTTATTTTCCATATTTGATCCCACTGTTCCATCTCTATGCTATAGCCAAAATTTGCTGCCCATTGAACCATATTGTTTTTCACTGTTTCATCTATTGTATAATCAGCCAACAACAATGCGTACATTTTTTTAATAATCTTCTCTTCCGGCTCATACAATATTTTCTCCATATCTGATAGTGACTTCTCAAACCCTTTCTGTTTGTCTTTTTTATATCTTGACTGAATCTGAACTCTGTGCCACCAACCAATATCCTTGCCCAATTCAAGCTCCCCCTTCGCATTTATAATATCCAGATATCTTCGCAGTGGGTCTTCAAAATATAACCTAGGTAAAGTCACTGCTTCTACCGGGGCTACCAGCCTAGAGGTTTTAACAAATCACCTCCTCCGGATGGTCTCCCATACTCTAGCAAGTGCATCCCATATCCAGTGTTGTCTAAAATATTTACGTGCTGCCACCTTCTCGTCCCACAAAAACGCATGCCAACCTTCTAAGAGATCATGGCCTTCCAGTTTTAAAAGCCTTCTATCTTCCAACATCACCCATTCCTTAAGCCATGCCAATGCTCCCGCTCTATAGTATAGTATCCAATTTGGAAAAGCCAGGCCTCCTCTTTCTTTTGAGTCTTGTAGCGCTTTAAGCCTAATTCGTGCTCTTTTCCCTTCCCACACAAACTTAGACGTGGTTTGCTCCAGCTCTTTCAGTATTGCCAAGTTTTTCAGGACGGGAATCGTTTGGAACAGGAAGATCCATCTTGGTAGAATATTCATCTTTATCAACGCAATTCTTCCAATTAAGGACAACTTCAAATTCTTCCATTTTTCTAAATCTTGTTTCGTTGCTCTTAACAATTCTCTATAATTATCTTCTTGTAATTAACTACACCTATTCTTTAATTGAATTCCTAAATATTTCACCTTCACACAGAGTTTATATCCCGACTCTTCTTGCAAATGCTCTCTTTGCTCCAAAGTCATATTTTTAGTTAGAATTTTTGTTTTAACCATATTAACCTTCAAGCCTGCCACTTGTCCGTACTCTTTCAGGATCTTATTTAACTCCATGATTGAAGATCTCGGTTCCTCCAATATGAATGCCAAGTCATCTGCGTATGCTAATAGCTTATAGTGTTCTCCATGAACCTTTAATCCCTTTACTTCTGAATTCTGTCTTATCTCTTCTGTTAACACTTCCAGAGCAAAAATATATAGTAATGGTGAGAGGGGACAGCCTTGCCTCGTACCCTTCTGTATCTGGAATTGTTCAGTCCATTCCCCATTTACCATAACTGCTGCTCTCTGTTTTGAGTAAATTGCTTGAATTGTTTGAATAAATCGTTCTCCCGCTCTGGCCCTCTTAAGTGTCTCTATTATAAACATCCAATCCAAGTTGTCAAAGGCCTTCTCTGCGTCTACAAAAATCACCGCCATTTCTTTTTCTGGATGAGCTTCATAGTACTCCAACACATTCAATAATTGCCTCATATTGTGCTTTATCTGTTGTTTTGGGAGAAATCCTGACTGGTCTTTATGGATTGTTTTTGCTAAAACACGCTTCAATCTGTCAGCCATAATGGAAGCAAATATTTTATAATCCACATTTAATAGGAAGATCGGTCTATAGTTCCTAACATCGTTTCCTTCCGTATCCTGTTTATGTATCAAAGAGATTAAGGCTTCCCTCCACGTATCAGGCACTTCCTCTCCTTCCCACGTTTTCTTATAAACTTCATGTAGTTGTGGAAGCAATGTTTCTTCAAAGGTTATATAGAATTCCACTGGTAGACCATCCGTCCCTGGTACCTTACCTTTATTCTGTCTTTTCAATGCCTCCACCATCTCCATCATAGTAATTGGGTGATTTAAAATCTTCTGTTCTTCCTCCGAGAACTTCTGCCACACGCGGTCTTGCAAATACTGGGATATTTTTTCTCTGGTTATATTCTCTCTTGCATAGAGTTTCTTATAGAAATCTTCCACAATCCTTTTCAGGTCTTGAGCTCCATTTTGTTCTACCCCATTTCTATCTCTCAATGATTTTATCAATGTTCTTTCCGATTGCTTTCTTACTTGGTAAGCCAGCCATCTAGTTGGTTTGTTGGCATTCTCAAAGTAATTTTGTTTGGCATAATTTACTTTTTTGCCATTTCTACTGTCAATAAGCAATTCATTTTGTGCATAAGAAGCTTAATTTTACCTTTCCTACTGGCGTCTCCTCCCATCTCCATTTCTTGCTTCTCCTGTTCCATTATTTCTTTTTTCAGGTTGAGGTATTCCTCATTTCTTTTTCTATTCTTCTTTGCCGCTTCCTTCATTAAAAGTCCTCTCGCGAAAGCCTTAAACGCATCCCACACCATTCGTCTCGGAATACCTGGGGTGATGTTTTCCTTAAAAAAGAAACTAAATTCCATTTGCAAGCTTTTCACCACCTTGCTATCCTTAAGTAATAGAGAGTTCAATGTCCATCTGTCCCTATGGTTTATTCCCTGCAACTCCACCGTTATCGGATTGTGATCAGCAAATGTGCCTGCATCAATTTCAGCCTCCTGTAAATCTCTTACCATTGAAGATGACATCCAACACATATCCAGTCTAGACCAAGAGTCATGTCTCGCCGAATAGAACGTATATTGTTGCGTTTTGGGGTTTCTTATTCTCCAAGTATCAACTAACCGCCATTCCTCAACGATCTGCAGAAGTGAATTAGGAAATTCATTACCTTTTGGCTTCTTCCTCTGGGTATTCACTTTCCGATCCATGTTATTATCAAAAACCACATTAAAGTCACCAATCACACAAAGCTCCTGGAAATCCTGTTTAGCCATCAAGATTGAGAGCTTTCGATAAAACTTCTCCTGGTTTTGATTTGGGGCATAGATATTCACTATTAAAACTTTTTTATTTTGTCTTTGTATTGTCACCATCAATATTCTCCCATCTTCCGAAGCAAATATAAGTTCTGGCTGCATATGTTCCTTAATATAAGTGGCCACTCCACGTTTTTTCTTCTCTTTATCTGTTGCCACAAACATCTTGCCTAATCCCTTATAATTCAGATTTTTTCATCCTTTCTCCTAATGTGGGTTTCTTGAATACATGCTTTACATTTCTTCAATTGATGAAATATCCTTCTTCTTTTCTGAGGTCCATTTAAGCCATTGACGTTCACCGAAGTTATTTTTATCTTCTTTTTATCCATCTAGGTTCTGTGTCTGTCTGTATTCCTTTTCACCTTTTGTTTTTTGCCTTGTCACGATTGGAGATCTCAGTCTAAATTTTTTTGATCTTTGAGGTTTGGCAGAGAGAGCTGGGATTGGGATTCCTCTTCCCTTTCCACCTCTCCCTCTTCTCTCTCCTCTTTTTCTTCTTGATCATCCGACATCTCCACTCCATACATCTCTAGAAAATCTTTAGCCTTGAAAACAGAGGTGATTCTGAATCTCTTTCCCTCAAAGTTAAAGAAGACCCCCTCTGGCAAAATCCACCTATAGGTGATATTATTGGCTCTCAACAGTGCCGTTAAGTCTGAGTACGCCCTCCTCTTCTCCCTCACTCTCCAGGATATCTCTTTTAGAACTTTAATTTCTTCTTGTCCCATCTTCAACGGTACAGCGTTTACTTCTTTCAGTATCTTATCTCTAACTGCCCGCTTATGGAACCACACCTGGACCTCCCTGGGCACCTTAAATCTTCTTGCATAGGCTGAATTCATTCTGAAGGCCACATAAATTTCTTTTCCCACTTCGCTTACATCCTCAATATGTAAATGATTTGCCAGAAGTTCAGACATCTTTGAATTCAGATCTTCTTCTTTTTCCTCTGGGATATTCTGAAATCTCAGAACAAAAGCCGCTCTCTCCATCTGTAATCTCATTACGTCTTGCTCCAATAGTGATTGTTTTTCTTCATTTTCTTGAACCTTCCTTTCCACTTGTCTTGTTTTTGTCTCCACTTCCTCCACTGTATTACTTAGTGACACAATTTTTGTAGTATTATCGGCAATTTGTTTCTGCAACAGCTGTAAACTCTTGGTGAACTGCTCCGTAATATCCTTCATTGCATTTTGGATCGGGACCGCCGCTTGGGGGATCATATCTCTTACTTCCTGGATAGCTTGTGGGACACTACTCCAGATTTCTTCCATGCCAGCCTTGAGTGGTTCTACAACATAATTAATCGTGCTCAGGATAGTGGCTTGCACTATCGCTTGTATTTCTTTCTGGGGTATTTCTTTTGGGGGCTCTTTCTGACTTGCACCCCCCAACTTTCCTGTAGCAGAGCTAGCAGCTCCTGGAGAAACCAGAGACTGTTTCCTTAATCCTCCACTGGCCATATTTATCTATTTTTCACCACTTCCAAATCCCACTCTTAACGTGCACAGAGAATATTCACAGGTTTTTTTTTTAATTATTATTTCTCTTTACCTTTATCCAATGTTTAGGAACAGCGCAGGTCTTCTGGCCCCGTTCCCAGAATTTCTATCTCAGAGAAAATTAAAGCAAATACCAATGTTTAGGCTATCTTATTTGTTGGCAAAATCCCCAGAAATTATTTTCACTATCCTCCCGTCTATTTACCAAAACAACTTCCCTGTTGGCAATTTTCCCAGGAAGACTGCCTTACCCACCTTCCCCCTCCTATTCTCCCCCTATAGCCCACTGGAACCAAATGAAGTGACCAGCCGACACACTATCAATCAATAATTAAATTCCTTATTGTCAAACCAAGCTCTTTCATCCAGCAGTCTTTAAACAGAGTCCATCCTTCTCTCCCACCTCTTTTACTGATAACAATCACAGCAAAAATTGAGGACGTAGCAAACACTCTCTCTTCCCTCACTCTCTTACTCTTCCGCCCTGGCCCTCAAGGGTTAAAAATTGGCGTACGATGAAAACAGGCCTCTTCTTCTCTATTTTTCTGATTCTTCTACCCTACCCCTATTAGGGTTAAAATTTGAGAACGCTGCAGAGGGGTCTCCAGCCAGCCGTCTTCACCTTAGAGCTTCTTATTTTCACTCAGCCTCTCTCTCTCTCACCGGACGGATTCCCCCTCCAGCTCTCCCTGCACACAAACTGCTTTGCGTCTTGATTTTCAGTTTTTAGAGGAGGCTTAGAAGAAGACCCAGGTTTCCTCTCAACACCCACTGAAAGCCAAGAAACTGTTTTAAAGCCCCATCATTTCCCTCTTCAGTTCCATGGCTTTTCTGATGGAGTTCTCTTTCCCTCTCACCCTTTCAAACCTCGTCACGCCACGCTCCCTTTCAGGTTCTAGCCATTTGTTCTTCAGGGGGGAGAGCCCTCCCCACTATGCTACTTCTTAGGGCTAATTATTTTAAATTGCCCTTTCAAACTATTCAGCTTTTATCATGAATACTCACAGAAGCGCTGTCGGTAAGGTGCCTCATTCCCCCCCTCATCCAGTGCAAAAGTCTTAGCTTCACTCAGACAAACTGAGCCCGAACTTTGATCCCGCGTTGGGGGTGATCCAGCCCACCCCGTGAGTTGCAAATCACACAGGGTTTCAGATCAAAGCCCCTTGCAGCTGCCAGTCCCTTCCCGGGACGGCAGGGAGCCCTTTTGATGGTCAAAGGGCCCCTTTAAAGATCAGAAGATCGCCACACGCTCGAAGTGCGTGCGCTTTGCTAAGCTATCAGCACTCTCTCTCCAAGACCTTTCATCTTATGGACCACCTGCCCACTTATTCTCTGACATGATTAGAGCAGTGCTGGAGGACTACTTGTTTTAGCAGCTTATACATCCTAAAGGTGAACTCAGAAGAGCCCTTTTTATAGCAGGAAGGTCTGCTGTTTTACACACATGAAAGAGGCATGGTTGGCTTAATATATACTTAGACTACATAAAATGAGAAAATGTTAAAATGCATACAGAGGGTAGAGATCTTTCAGTGACTAATTTCTGTTTACATCTTTGTTCATCTGCAATGTTCACAGTCCACATACTCCAGCCATGACTGCAAGAGAACTTGAATCCAATTAAGCTCATCTGTGTGAAGAATGTTGGGGAAGAAAAGGCTTAGCAAGGCAGGTCCTGGGAGGTAGTGAGCAGCACAATGTCTTGTATTGTGTGAGGGGAACACAATGCAGCAAGTAAGCTCATGTAAACTTGACCTTCCAGTTTCAGTCTGCTAAACTGGGAGATACATACAAAAAAGGCAATGGTATATAATATGCTCCTTTGAAACCACCATTTTCATTAAATCATGTTGCTGTGCCAGAAAGAACATTCGTAAGCCATGACATCATGACTGATGCCAACCCTCCTATTGTGTTTTCCCTCACTGAAATCGTTAGATAATTTTAGGATGGCTTTGTGTTTTGATTTGGTTTTATAACAGCATGCTGCTACACAGGTGCCTTGGCAGATAATAATACGAATGCTATATTTAGCATTTTATATAGCGCTTCAGAGTGTTTACAGTACCTCACAGTAATCGTAGTCACCATGTAAGGTAGATCAGCATTAAGGCCAAACTAGATGTCGCCCTGCTTGTGTAACGGTCTCTTGAATGTTTTTAAAAAGACAAACAGCTTTGGGAAAGTTGCACAGAGAAATGACAGATGGGGACAAAAAGCTGTTCAAAATCTCCCCCATAAGTAAAAAAGCAACTCTATAGGGGTGATTTGAACAGGAACATGTCTAGAGGGGAAAGGTTTCATCTTCCTCTGTTGTTCCTCCTCTCAAACCTTTAACCCCCCAGCTGCTTTTCATTTGGAAAGAAAATATTGGGAAATCTTTACACGTTGTCCAGGGTTGCCCAAGTCCACAACCCTTCTCCACCCCTAAGAAAGCCATGGAGACAGCCAGAAGCAGTGGGGAAGAAGGAGACATGGTGAGTCACCTGACTGTGGCAGAGGAATTACTGCCAATTAGCTGGGCACCGCAGAGACGATGGAAGTCCACGGACAGGCCCCCCAGCAGCTGGGAAAGCCATGTGACAGCCAACAGTTGAGCAGCAAGTATGTCAGCAGGATTGAGTACGGGTGAGAAGGGGATGACGTTGGTCAGACCTGCAACCCTGCCCAGCTCACCTGGAGCAATGAGACAGCCAGCAGCAGCTCACCATGAGGAAAGGCAACTGGGAATGCAGCACCTTGTGGTAGGACACGTGCAGACAGGTGGGAAACATTGATCTGGCCTATATCAATGACATCATTATCAGGGCCAGCTCAAGGTGCTTCTGCGCCCTAGGTGAGTGCAGATGCCAACCTCCTAGCAGGGCCTGGACTCCCACGCTGGCTGCCACCTCCCCCCGAGGGGGAAGGGGGAGGGCGGGCGAGCTTTTGCTCCCTGGCAGGCCATTCTCCACCGGCGGCTGGCCGCTGCCTCCTCCTCCACCCAAGGAGGAGGCTGGCTGCCGCCTCTGATGCTGCTGCTGGGCGGCTTTTGGGCACAGCACACCCGGAACGGAGCGGGGCGGCGCTGGCTGCCTGGCCCGGCCCCCTGCCTGCCACAGAGCAGCCTCCAGCCTGCCTCCAGGCTAGCGAGGAGCCCCTGGCTGCAGAGGCTGCGGCGGGAAGAGGAAAGGCGGCTCCTCCCTCGGAGCTGCGACGTCCCCCCGGCCTCACCTGGCCAGCTGGGCACCCTTTTACTGGTGGTGGCAGGCGGTGGCAGCAAGTTCCCGCTGGCTGCTGCCTCCTCCTGCTTCCTGGCCAGCCGGCTGGCCGGCCATTCTCCAGTGGCAGCTGGCCGCTGCCTCCTCCTCCACCCAAGGGGGGAGGGGGAGGGCGGGCAAGCTGCACCGCCGCCGCCTCCTGCGCCCTGGCCGGCTGCCCTTTTACTGATGGTGGCGAGTGGCAGCAGCGAGTCCCCAGTGGCCGCCGCCATGCTGCTGAGGGGGGAGGGCAGGTGATCTGTGGGGCGCAGAAGCGCCCCAGCCGGGGTGCTTTGGCACCCCTGAGGGCCGGTGCGCCCAAGGCAAGTGCCTAGCTCACCTAGCGAGCGAGCCGGCCCTGATCATTATCTTTAGCCCTGATTGGCCTACACATCCCCAACATCTGAGGACACTGCTGCTGTTGGAAGTTCCAGATGCAATGTCCCCTACCTCAGACCTCCAGAATGAGTGGCAACAGAGGCTAGATAGCTAGTTAGGCACACTGTAGTTAGGCACACTGACCTTTCTTCCTGTATCTATTCTTCTGCCACTGCCCTCTTCGATAAGCAGATAGTAATCTCAGGGACAATTTCCCTTTCCTGCTTCTCTCTCACTCTGAATGAAGACTTGCTCTCTACCTGCCTGCACCAAGAGAGAGACATGCTGTCCTCTCTTGGCACCATGAGGCAGATGAGCCTCTTGTTGAGATCCACATGTTCTGTAAGTCTGGCTAGATGTATTTGATCTAGTGACACGTAGCTGTCAGCCAGGAATCTCTGTAAGAGCTGGCTATAACTGGTTCAGGGCAGTCTTGCCACTGCTATCACAGTGACTCAGCACTGAAGCCTGATTGGCTAGTGTTTGTATAAATGTACAGTGAGTGATGTACAGTTTCTCCTCCTCATTTGTATGATTGCAGCAGAGCACTTTGACACTCTGTTTGATGGTGGCTGTGATGTGTAAATAAATG
The DNA here is from genome assembly GCA_029375565.1 of Gekko gecko. Taxonomy (NCBI): domain Eukaryota; kingdom Metazoa; phylum Chordata; class Lepidosauria; order Squamata; family Gekkonidae; genus Gekko; species Gekko gecko. The sequence continues at coordinate 84,540,515 of JAPDNY010000001.1, read as the reverse complement.
TATATACGTTGCACCTAGCTGAAGCCTCCAGTATTTATTTGGATACTCGCACTCTCTTCTGGCCCCCTCCGTGCCTGCCACTTTTGCTGTTTGAACCCGCGACAGGGTTATGGGCCCAGCCTACAGTTGGCTATGCATGGAGTAAGTTGGAGCTGTTGGGAGCTGTGGAAGCAGTATCTGTGGAGTTGTCTGTCTGCTGTGGCTTTCTTTGCTGGAGAGAAAACAGTGTCTGGCCGTGCTGTCTGAGAAGCAGGCTGGAGGAGCTGTGAGCTGGAGGAGCCGGAGGTCGGCTGCTGTGTGTGGGAGTCCTGTGTGGAGGAGGACGCCAAGCAGCCGAAGCCGAGTGACCAGCAGCCAGGAGCCGGGAGCAAGCATCATGGCTCAGGTACCTACTTCCCAGCTGGTTGAAAAGCTCACTTCTACAAACTATAACAATTGGGCACTTAAAATGCGGTTCTTTCTTGTGAAAGAGGGGCTTTGGAAATATGTTAATGATCCTCCCAAAGACCCAACACCACTTGATGACACAAATGATGAAAAAGCCCTAGCACTGATTGTTTTGAGTGTCAGTGACGATCAGCTGGTTTATGTCGCTCATGCTGACCGTGCTGAAAAGGCTTGGTCTTCACTTAAAGACGTTTATCAGCAGGCTAATGTCGGGTCTCTTATCTCATTAACCCGGCATTTGTATAGAAAGCTGCAAGCACCCCAGGAGCCTGTGAAAGACCATCTCAAGGTCCTGATGGATTATTTTCGTCAGCTTCAGGAGCGTGGCAAAGTTTTTGAGGAAATTGATAAAACGTACATAATCTTATCATCGTTATCACAAACATTCGACTCACTTTTGCCTGCATTTGAAATGGTGGATGAAAAAGTTTTAACAGTCCAGTTCATCACCGGAAGGCTGATGCAATATGAGGAGCGTATTGCTGAATCTAGGCAGCATGCCAGGGAGTCTGGGCAGTTGGCCAAGGTGACCGGGCACAGTTCCAGGCAATCTGCAGAGGAGATACCAGCAAGCACCTGTACTTTTGCTGTTGCCACCCTCCAGGAACAGTCCAAAGATACTTCCAGAGGCAGCAAGAACAAAAGGAAATGTTTTTTCTGCGGCTCTACAAACCACGTGGTCCGTTTCTGTCCTGAGAGGCAGAAGCAAGGAAAGAAACAGCCTGAGTCTCAGCATTCTGTAGCTATGGTGGGCCCTGTGGACAATTTTGTGGCTTCATCCTGGCTACTCGATTCAGGCGCATCCCAAATGTATTGCAGGGATGAGGGGCTGCTACACAATACTAGGACCTCTCCCTTAACGCACGTAAGTCTCGCAGATGGGACGCCTTCCCAGGTTATAGCTGAGGGGGATGTGTTTTCCCCCAACTTGAACCATACTTTAAAGGGGGTGATTTGTGTACCTGGCCTACAAAATAACTTAAGTATCATGAGTTTGGACACTGCAGGGTTCCAAGTGGTATTTGCTAACAAAGAGTGCAAAATTATGAAAGCAGGTAAAGTGTGTGCAATAGGTAGGTTGCAAAATAATGTTTATGTGCTAAACAACACTAAAGAAAATGTACAAGCTGTTACCAATGTTAACCCCCACAATAACTGTCAACTGTTACACCACCGTCTAGGTCATGTAAGTTTCAAAACTATTCAAAAGACCCTGGCCCTGACAGGCCAAGAAGGTGTAAAAGAGTGTAAAAACTACCTAGACTTTGAAATATGTAAGATGGCAAATTCTAAAGCATTTCCAGTCGCAAAAAAGAGTTTTAGAGAGTCTCAAAAGCCTTTGGCTTTGGTTCATATGGATGTGGTTGGTCCTTTTCCAAAAAGCCATTCGGGTAACAAATATGTGCTTATTATTACCGATGACTGGATGAGATTTTGCTGGGTGTATGTGACGAAGTACAAGTCAGATGTCTTTTCAACCTTTAAATACTGGTATAAAAGAGTAAAGAATCAGTTTGGCAATGTGCTAGCCATCCAAACTGACATGGAGGGGGGGAATTTACCTCCAATGCCTTTGAGCATTTCCTACAACAAAAGGGAATAAAACATAGGGTTGCCAATGTTTGTACTCCAGCAGAAAATGGTGTGGCCGAGCGCAAAGGTCGGGTTCTTCAAAATATGATGTATGCGATGTTGAAGAATTCTGGCCTGGGTATTGCGTTTTGGGCTGAGGCAATGAAAAATGCCTGTTATGTTAGCAACCAGATTTATTCACGCTCTGTAGAAGACATACCATACAGATTACTGTACAACCGTTTACCAAATCTGGAATACCTAAGGGTTTTTGGCTCCAAAGCTTGGGTAAACATACCTCTTGAGCACAGGAGGAAAGGGGGAGCCAAAGCCAGGAAATTGGTCTTCCTCGGTTATCAGTCTGGCATGAAGACCTATAGATTTGCTGATCAGTACAACAAAGTGAGCTTCAGCAGGTCTGCCTCTTTTTGTGAGCATGAAAACTGGGGAAAGATTCATGCTAATGAGTTACCACAAATGGTTGCTTTACCTAGCTCTGATATCACTGAGGGTGTCAGTAATGAGCCTGTGATCAAACAAGAGCAACAACCTGTAAATGTGCAGTCTGATGGTGTGCAAAATGAGAAAGTACTACCAAGGGTTTCTATGCGCAGTACCAAGGGCATACCACCTGTAAGATATGGCTATGATGTCAATCATGTTTTCATTAAGGAGCCTCAAACCTATCATGAAGTATTGCAAATGTCTACAGTTGAAAAGGAGGCTTGGTTTCAGAGTGGCCCTCATAAAAGCAGGGCAAAAAACTAACATGAGAGTGGATCATTTTATTTTGGCAAATGCACCCATCTCTGAAAAGGTTTACATGGCACAAATTCCTAGTGTTGTATGCAGTTAGAATGGGTTTTACAACTGCTAACTGACTTCAATGTAAACTATGTATTATCTGTCAATGTTTTATGTGACAACGTGGCTACACAACAGCTGGCTGATACACAGAGTATTAGAGTTAGAAGCAGGCACATTAACATAAGGTACATGAATGTTAAGGATGTACTACAATGAGGTTTAATAAAATTAATCTATTGTGCTTCTAAGTCAAACGTAGCAGATTTGTTTACCAAGTGCCTTGATGTGAAAACATTTACTGAGTTAAAGATCAAATTGAACATCCAGATGCAGACTTAAGGGGGAGTGTTGAGATCCACATGTTCAGGTAGCTGTCAGCCAGGAATCTCTGTAAGAGCTGGCTATAACTGGTTCAGGGCAGTCTTGCCACTGCTATCACAGTGACTCAGCACTGAAGCCTGATTGGCTAGTGTTTGTATAAATGTACAGTGAGTGATGTACAGTTTCTCATTTGTATGATTGCAGCAGAGCACTTTGACACTCTGTTTGATGGTGGCTGTGGTGTGTAAATAAATGTATATACGTTGCACCTAGCTGAAGCCTCCAGTATTTATTTGGATACTCGCACTCTCTTCTGGCCCCCTCTGTGCCTGCCACTTTCGCTGTTTGAACCCACGACACCTCTTGCCATTGCCTCCATCCTTTAGCTAGTAAATTAGTATTCTATCAATCTCTGCTCTTTCCTATCCAAAGTGTACTTCTCAAATAAAGAGAGAAGTATTTCTCTTCTAAACTTGCAACGTGGCTCTCTGTAGCTTTGTAAGCTGAGTAACCTGGTAAAGTGACGTTCCTGCATTTGTAGCTTTATTTGAGCACTCTGATAACTAATGGTGACTGGACTAACCAAACCAGTTAACTTCAATAGTTGCAAGCCCCGCAGGTGGCTCATTGAAAGCCAACCCCAGAAAAAGTCAGGTGGGCTTTCAAGAGTTGAAGTACCTGGAGTTCCAAGCTAGCAAGCAGAATGGCACACTCCTCCACCACCTTCCACACCCAGCCCCTGTTAAAGGGAGAGTGGCAGGCGGTTGGCAGCTCTCAGAGCTGTCAAGGGCAGCAGCATGCTCCTCCACCGCCTTCCCTTCCCACTTGCCTGCCTGCAGAGTTAGTGAGTTGGCCGGTGGGAGGGGTCCAGGATGGGGAAGCCCCCCCGTTTAAATTAAATTAGATTCTCGTCATTTTCTATGAACAAGGAACTTTCACACACACACACAAACACATTGTCTATTCCGGTAGCACGAAGTAATAAAATGGAAACAAAGACAGGGGGCTATTTGTGGCTGATCCACTCTACTTCCTGATGCTGGGAAGAATGAGGAGGAGGAGCAGTACAGCATGGCTGTCCCCACATGGGGTCCAGCCAGGGCAAGTTTGGGGCTGGAAGGGCATGTGAAAGAGCAGAGGTGCGGGGGGGATGGACGGAGAGGGAGCCTCTCGCCTATCATACCAGAGCGGGGGGCCTGGACAGCAGGAACAAGTGGGCAGTCCTACAGCCCTGCAAAGGGTTACAAGCGCACAAAGGGTTACTAGCAGCACAAAATTTCCTCCCCGGAGCCCCACCCTGACAGTGTTCTGGCCGGTGCAAAAGGGTGTCGGTGCTGGGAGTAGTTTCCGCCTGTTTGCAAGAGGGGATGGTTTTGGGGGCAAGGCCGCCTTTGCATGCTGCCTGGTGCCAGGAAAGAATCACAGCCCGGGGGGGGTTGCATTCTGCGCTCCACTGGCCACTTGTCCTGTTGGACTCATGGGCTTTCTTTCCTGTGTTGCCCCAGAGAGGAGGCAGGGGTGCCCCCTGACAAATTGAAATGCCCCCTGACAAAATAAATCCTGGCTACAGGCCTTCACACAGGCCTTCACTATCCTTCAGGCTGCAGTGGCCCAGGCTCCGGTCTTGTGGAACCCAGATTTTGACTGTCATTTCTTTGTCTATGCCAACCAGTGTTGCAAAACTCCAGGTGGTGGCTGGAGATCTCCCACTATTACAACTGATCTCCAGGTGAAAGAAATCAGTTCACCGGGAGAAAATGGCTGCTTTGGAAGGTGGACTCTATGGCACTATATCCTGCTAAGGTCTCTCCCCTCCCCAGGCTCCACTTCCCCAGATCTCCAGGTATTTCCCAACCCAAAGCTGGCAACCCTAACACCAGCACATCAAACTTTGGGCACAGGTCAGTGTTACCATAAGAAACAGAGGGCCAGGAGCACCCAATCCTCTTAATTAGCTGGAAATTACAACCCGCAGAGATAAAATATGCCACAGTGGAAAAGGAGGTCCTACCAGTGAAGTGAACAGTAGGGGCCTTACAATACTACCTGATCAATTACCCCTTCACCTCGATCACCGACCATACACCTCCAGCCTTAAACTATACACACAAACACACACACAAGATCAAAATGCCTGAGTTCTGAGATGGTACTGTAGCGATAGCTATGATATCATTAAGCTTTTCTTTCTGAGTTTGCAAATTTTTCAAGAGTTTAAGCACTTTAACTGTCCATTAATTTTTTTTTTGCTTCAAGTGTTTTCATCTTAGGCAGTTAGCTGAACTACTTACAGAAAAAAGTAGGCTAAAGGTTGAGAGTGACCTTCTTATCTTGCTTTACTAGATATATCGCATATGTACCTGCAGATTAGCTCATAATGTTGCTTATCTAGTTAAGAACCAGTTACCTAGATAGTATCACATGACTATGCTAGCTAATCAGCATTCATATTGCTTATCTCTTATTAGCTGTGAACTGATCACTATTAAAAATAACATCACATGATTATGATAGACAAGGGTTAGAGATAAGAACTGATATCTCCTCTTATATATAATTGTGAAATGGGCTGGCACTTTCTGAACATTCCACACGCTCCTAAATCAGTTGGCTCCATGATGTGTCACTCAGAAGCTGTCCATATCCACTGGCTGCGTTGCCTGAGTCCCACCTCCAACATTCCATACAGTTTGCTGTTCCTCTCTCCCCCATAGCTAGTTGGAACACAGAGGTCATTTGCATATGTGGCCTGATTGGCCTTTGCCTCTAACATTCGGAACAGTTTGCTGTTGCTGTTGGGAGTCATTGAATGTGTCCTGAGATAAAATACATATCCCAATCTTCCCTTAAATAGTCACTGGAGTTGCCAATCTCCCTGTGGGGCCTGGAGATCTCCCAGAAACCACCGTGTTCCCCAGCCACAGCACATAATTTCCCCTACAGAAAATTTCCCAGCTATTACAACTGATCTCCAGATGACCAAGATCAGTTCTCCTGGAGACAATGGCTGCTTTGGGCAGTGGACTCTATGCATTATACCTTGCTGAGGTCCCTGCCCTCCTCAGGATCTACCCCTCAAATCTATGCGTATTTCCCAACCCAGAGTTGGCAACCATGTAATTGGCTATGGAACCACTTTCCAGACCCTTGGAACTCAGAAAACATGGCATAGGAGGAGGTGCTTTTCTACCTTAGCTGCCACTGCATAGCCCCAAATTTACATACGCCAACCTCCAGGCAGCACCTGGAGATCTCCAGCTATTACAACTGATGTCTAGATAACCAAAATCAGTTCTCCTGGAGACAAAGGCTGCTTTGGCCAGTGAGCTCTATGGCATTATACCCTGCTGAGGTCCCTACCTACCCCTTCCCTCCCCAGACTCCACCCTTCAAATCTACAGGTATTTCCCAACCCAGAGTTGGCAACCTTGTAACTGGCTATGGAACCACTTTCCAGACCCTTGGAACCCAGAAGACATGGCATAGGAGGAGGTGGTTTTCTACCTTAGCTGCCACTGCATAACCCCAAATCAACATAAGTCAGAGGTGGAGGGAACCATACCTGTTACCATGAGGCTGTCCTCCCATACTACCCTCTTGGGGCAGCAAAATGACTTGAGACAGCCCTGCCTTATAGCTAAGCAGAAGGAAATAAACATGACTTGCCTCCCTGTATTTTCCCCTTCCCTTTGCCGCCCCATGGGCCACAACCGGGACACTCACCTGGAGCTTCCTTCTAGAGCTCGTATTTCTTCTCACAATGGGCCTTACTCCTAGTTTTTCTATAAATATGTACTCCTGTAACAAGCCAGATTTCTCTGAATGGAGGCCTCAGACGAAGAGGTGAGAATGTCTTTTGGGTAATTTGGGTTTATTTCATTATCCATAAAAGCAGTGAGTCAAACAGCTGAAAATTGATTTGCTTTTAAAAACTATTACTTGCTAAAAAGCAATGCTAGGTGCTTTGATAATTTTAGCATTTAGCATTTGACGAAGATGAAGGTCCTGTGCTTGAGTCGGAGCAGTCCGGGATTAGGGATCCCACTCCCAACCTTCGATGGGGCTCTGTTGATGCCAGCACCAGAGGTTAGGAGCTTGGGAGTGCTCCTAGATGCCTCCTTGTCAATGGCAGCCCAGTAGCAGCCACTGCCAATTCGGCCTTTTACCATCTCCGGCTGATCAGGCAGTTGGTCCCCTTCCTCGAACGCAATGATCTGGCATCAGTGATCCACGCGATGGTCACCTCGAGGCTGGATTACTGCAATGTTCTCTACATGAGGCTGCCCTTGGTGGAAATCCGGAAGCTATAGCTAGTGCAAAATGCTGCAGCCAGGCTCTTGATGGGTCTCCCCATGCGGGAGCACATCCAATTTGTCCTAAAAGTATTGCACTAGCTACTTACCGATAGCATACCAAATTTGCTTCATGGTGCTGGTTCTCACCTTTAAAGCCCTATATGGTCAGGGACCTGCATACCTGAGGGTCTGCCTTTCCCCAAATGTTCCCCAGAGGGCACTGCGTTCAGGTTCTCAAAATCGTCTGACCCTCCCCAGTCCTAAAGATACCAGGCTGGCCTCAACCAGGGCCAGGGTCTTCTCAGTAGTGGCTCCATACTGGTGGAATGAGCTCCCAGAAGACATCAGGGCCCTGTGGGACCTTTTACAGTTCTGCAGGGCCTCTGAGACGGAGCTCTTCCACCAGGTTTTAATTAGGAGCCGCACTTAACTGTTAGGCCTGCCCCCCTGAATTTATTACCAGCAGTATGAGTTGCCAGCAACATTGGATGGAATAAGCTGAATTACAACTATGTTCATTCCCTGATGACTACTCTAACATCTCCTATTGTGTCCGCTATTAAAATTGTGCTATTATTAAGATTAGCTCTAGCACCTCAGCACTTTAAGATGTAATATTCAAAGACTGAACTCAACCCCCTTATTCTTTTGTATTATCAGAACTAAAGGTACTAATCAGCCTTTAATATGATAAGTCCTGGAGAACCTTGTTGCTGAACAATTGTAGAGGCACAGCGCCCTCAACATATGAGTTCAGGGTTTCTGACTAGATACAGGAGGGAATCTCATGCTACAGTATTTATCTCTTCTTCCTTTTACCTTTACCATCCAGCATTACCCTGGCCATCATCATACCAATGCATAGGCTCCCAGCCTTTGACGGGGCTCCACTGGTCCTGGCGTCGAGGGTGAAGAGCCTGGAGGTGCTCCTGGATGTCTCCCAGGTCACTGCCACTGCCAGGACTGCCTTCTTCCATCTGAGGCAGATCAGGCAGTTGGCCCCATATCTCTCCTCCCATGACTTAGCTACAGTGATCCATGCAGTGGTCACTTCCAGATTGGATTATTGTAACTCTCTCTACATGGGGCTACCCTTGACTCTGCTCCAGAAGTTGCAGCTAATGCAGAATGCAGCAGCATGGGTGTTGACGGCGACACCTGTGCGGGCGCACATCCGCCCAGTGCTGTGCATCCTGCACTGGCTGCCTATTGAATTCCGAATCCGTTTCAAGGTGTTGGAACTTACCTTCAAAGGCCCATATAGCCAGGGGCAAGCATACCTTCAAGATCACCTCTCCCCATATGAGCCCCATAGAGCACTGAGGTCCACAAATCAATATCTTTTGGTGGTCCCTGGCCCCAGGGATGTCTGGCTTGCCTCAACAAGGCCAGGGCCTTTTCAGCCCTGGCCCCTGCCTGGTGGAATGAGCTCCCAAGTGAGATCAGGGCCCTGCAAGATTTATTACAATTCTGCAGGGCCTGCAAGATGGAGCTCTTCCACCGGGCTTTCAGTTGAGGCAGCGGGCGTCCCCTCCCTCCTTGGGTCAGCCCCATTTACAGTTTTGGTCAGCCCCTATTTTATAGCCTGGGACTGAGATCCTAAACCGTACAGATTTCTGAGAAAGTTATTCCCAGTACTATTAGCCACTGAGGAAATTGGCTTTTTATAAGAATTGTATGTTTTATATGTTTTAACATGGTTTTAATTGTATTGTATTGATATTGTTGTGCTATATTTATATTGTTGGAACCCGCCCTGAGCCCATTAAGGGGAGGGCAGGATACAAATCCAAAAAAATAAAAAAAATACATGTCATGGGAGTCTAGGCCTGCCCAAAGTCCTGGGCATTCCTGGGGTTGCCACGTGTGGGTTGGAAAATACCTGGAGACTTTGGGGGCGGATCTGAGAGAGGGTGGGGTTTGTGGGGGAGGGGCCTCAGCATGGTACAATGCCACGGATTCCGCCCTTCAAAGCAGCCATTTTCTCCAGGGGAGCTGATCTCTATAAAAGCGGGAGATCCCTAGGCCCCACCCGGAGGCTGGCAACCCTGGGTGTTCCCCAGCTGGCACTGGTGAGGATGAGAGTGCATTGGCCAGAACTACAAGCTTGCCCCAGCCTGGAGCAATGAAATAGCCAGTGGCAGTTCCCAACTGGGCAACTAGGAACTTTGCATCTCATTGTAGGGCCGGTGTGGAAGGGTGGGAGATAGGGGCAGTTGGAAAAGCCCCGCCAATCCAGAAGTTGGCAGCCAGAAATGCAGCCAGCAACAGAAAGAAAGGGGGTAGGAAGCAAGAAGAATAAGAAGAGATTGGATTTATACCCTGCCCTTCACTACCCGAAGAAGTCTCAGAGCAGCTTACAATCTCTTTCCCTTCCCCTCCCCACAACAGACACCCTGTGAGGTAGGTGGGGCTGAGAGATCTCTCCTGAGAACTGCCCTTGAGAGAACAGCTCTGAAAGAACTTGTCACAACAAACAAGACCACGGTGTATAATTAGCCAACAGAACAATCAATCACCATGTATAATTAAACAATTATTGTTTGTTCTTTTATATATACCATGTGTGAATTTCAGTTATCAGCATGATTGCAAAAATAATTCTACAAAGTAAAGTATACAACTTAGCAGTACATTCAAAATAATAATACAGCTCCTAATTACAAAAACAATCCAAACAAATGACGGAGTTCTAGACAAACTTTGTAGAATTATTTTTGCAATCATGCTGATAACTGAAATTCACACATGGTATATATAAAAGAACAAACAATAATTATTTAATTATACATGGTGATTGATTGTTCTGTTGACTGAAAGAACTTGTGACTGTCTCAAGGCCACACCAGCAGCTGCATATGGAGACATGGGGAATCAAACCCGGTTCTCCCAGATTAGAGTCAGTGCTCCTAACCACTACACCAAACTGGTCTCTACACCAAACTAGGAGCCAGGCCTGGTCCTAATTGAATCAAAGCGATAAGTGTTGGAAATGTGTGTGTGTTGCAAGGTCTAATTCAGACATTATAGGGTTAATCTGTTTACCTTGTGTGCTATTGTTTAAACTGAACTGGAAGGGAAACCTGGCTCAGAGCCAATGGGAAGAAAGCCCGGGAAATCTAAGTCTGTTTACTCACAATCATTGGTTAATGTATTCAGATGATTTCCTTCTAGGGGTCAAGAAGAAGAAGAATCTCCATTACAGTTGCTGTTGTGAGACCGTGTGGTCGGTCTGTTCTGTAGCTGTAGCCTTAGCTCTTTGTTATTTTGTAGATTTTCCTGTGCACCCTTCCCTTAGAAATAAAGATTTTACACAGAAAGAAATGCCTCCTCTCCAGTGAAGCAAAGATCCATTGCAAACTCTGAATATCTAAGTATTCTTGCCAATTTTTCCAACAATAAGGGCATGGAGCAAATCCCCCCCTTTAAATAGGAGGCTTCTGGAGAAAGTTGGATGGAGGCTCCATGTGTGGAGCACCAGCTAATCCAGGCAAAGTAGGATCTGGGTATGCTTAAACCCTTTCCTTGACCCTTTCTGAGGCCTAGGAAGCCTCCCAGGGTATAAGCGGTGCAACAGCCAAAGAACAGGAAGTGGGGCCATTGGGGAAGGAGCTTCACACACATGCTAACAGCATCTTGCCAAATCACCAGGATTCTTAGAGGATGCAAAAGGGTTTCTAACTCCAGGCTGGAAAATTCCTGGAGATTTGGAGGTGGTGTTTGGGGAAGGGATAAGCCTTGAGAGGGTATAATTTCTAGAATCTACCCTCTGTAGCAGCCATTTTCTCCTTGGGAACTGATCTCTGTAGTTTGGAGATCAGTTATAATTTCTGAAAGATCTCCAGGTCCCACCTAGAGGTTCACAGCCCTAGGAAGTAATGACAGCAAAAGTTGCATAAAACCTCTATTGGTCTGTAATGTAGATAGAGCCAGGTCTGAGGCTTTGGCCCTAAGATTATGGGACTAAGTTGTAAGGCCTCCTTGTGCCTGGATGAAATCTCAGGCCCATCAGCTAGTCCACATACATGACAGCTTCTTTTGAGAATTATATACATACTTGCTTATTGTGATAATTGGTGCAGAACTCTTGCTGTTGGAAACTGGAAATGCGAGGCAATAATCTGACAGCAACAATCAATTACATTGGTGTGGAGCCTGGAAGAATGAGGCTTGGGGGAGGGACCTCAACAGGGTATAATGCCGTAGACTCTACCCTCCAAAGAAGCTATTTTTCTCTATGGGAATTGACCTCTGTAGTCTGGAGACCAGTTGCAATTTCAGATGATCTCCCGACTGCACCTGGAAATTGGCAAACCAGTTTTCAGAGTATGGGATATGCCAGACTTGGCAAACCTAAGCCATAGTGACTTGCCCTTCTAGTGAATTAATGACAGACAAGATCTGAGCCAGGGACCTCCTGGTTCACCACTTGGCTGTTGTACTATGCCAGCTCTCCAGTGGCAAAGAGTAAGATCTAATGATTTGTGTACTGTAGAGGCTTGGGGGTTTCTTTTCACTGAAGCTGCTGCCCACTAGAAAATGCTTGGTATCTCATGGGATCTGGTCATTTATATATAATTTTGTCATATTTCTTTTCTGAAAAGAAAATAGGTGCATCAAAATTGTTTTTTTCTAGATCACCTCTTCATACTAATGCATGACTTTTAGTTATGGTTTTGCTTCTTCTCTTTGCTGTTTGCAAAGACAACAAGGTTTTTAAAAATACAGATCATATTATTGAGCACTTAAAATATTTATGTCCCACCTTATCTCCTTAGACTCAAAGTGGCTAACAAAACAACACAAAATATAACAGTCAGCTAAATAAAGAAAATGTTAATCATCCCACCTTGAAAGCAAAATACAATCCTACAATTCAAGGCACCTCACTAGCTGTTTATATATCCTAAGATTTTTATCAATCAGTATTGTTGGCTTAGCACCTAGGCTCCTTGCAGCAATTAATCAGAGCAAATGACATTATAATAATACCCCAGGCATCTGAAATAAGAGTCTGCCTTGTCTCTCCGTGTAAATAAAGGGGCCTATTTCTCCAGCTCTGATCCTGTTTGAGGTTAAGTAGTTAAATATGTGCTGACTGAAATCCTTATTGGTAGAGAATGAACCAGAACAATTCTTGAGTCCAGCAGCACCTTTAAGACTAACAAATTTTTATTCAAGGTATAAGCTTTCATGCGCAAACACACTTCTTCAGATAAAATTCTTGTTACAGATCAAGGGAACCAAGAAACTAGCTTGTACTTTCTGTGATCAAGTTCAACCCTGGTAGTGAAAACTGAGGGTTGTGTAATTTTCTGCCCAGTTACCACTGAGTTCAATGGGATGAGTCTGCTTCCACACAGACCTTTGTTTGTTTACTTTATTTATAGCTTGTCTCACCAAGGTTCAAAGTGGATTACGAAATATAAAACAATACTATCAGACAGCATAAAATGTCCAGCAAACAATGCAACAGAACTCGGATTACAAAATTAGGAAAAATGCAAACAAAAACCAGTATAAAGTATACAATACTATAAACAATGTAGAGAATGGATTACAAAAGTTTAAGACAATGTAGTAAGAGCAAGATTATATTATAATAAACAGTGCAACAGGTTACAATCCTGCTCCCTTTATAAAAGTACCTTCCCAAACTGTTAATTATACTACCACCCAATGTCCATTATAGAAATGCAGTTCTGGACATTTTTGTTTTACAAGTTCTGTGGAATATGAGAAATATTGGAGCTTTCTTGATGTTTTCAGGCAGGCCATTCCACAAGGTGGGAGCCTCCACAGAGAATGCTCAGGTACAGGCTAGAATACTTCCTCCCTGGTACTTGACAGAACCTCTCTCAAAATACTAGAACTCCCAAAATATTAGAACCTGAGGGCATCCAATGAAGTTGATCAATAGTAAAAGAAAGGAGGGCCTGGTATGATGTGGTCCATGGGGTTGCAGAGAGCCGGACTCAACTGTGCAACTCAACAACAACAACAACAACAACAGATTTAGGACAGACAAAAGAAAACACTTCTTTACTCAATAAGTGATTGAAATATGACATTTGCTTGGCATAGATAGCTTTAAAAGGGGAGCAGACAGATTCCTGGAAGATACAGTAACTGGTTGGCCACTGTGTGAGGCAGGATGTCAGACTACATAGACCACAAGTCTGATCCAGCAGGGCCATTTGTACGTTCCTAAGACCTTAGCCTTCTAAACCAGCATTACCTCTGTCTTGCCAGGATACAATTTCAATTTGTTTACCCTTGGCCATTTAACCACAGCAACAAGAACTAGAACTGTGAATACATATCAAAATAATTAAAATACCATCCTTTAGATTGTTGTCTTAGATATTTACGTAATCCAGTTGCAAATTATGTAAACAAGAGACTGTTCACTGAGTATTACAAACTGTAACAATATAAACTTGAACAGAGGATAACAACTCTGGAGTAATGAGCAAACCCTCATTCGTTTTTTCTGCAGGTGAATGTTACTCCTCCAGAACAATGAATCTGGAGTAAACTCTTTCAGAAATACAATTCCATATATGCATCCGCAAAATAGTCCCAACAATAATGTTTGTAGCTTTTTCTGGTTTCTTTTCTTCTTTCCCAATGTGATTCATTATTGTTGGACTATTTTGCAGATGCATATATGAAATTGTATTTCTAAAAGAGTTTACTAAATCAGTGAACTCCAAGAGTAATGGCAAATGACCCAGGTCATCAGAGAAAGCAGAGCCTGGAAACCTGATGAGGTAAAGGTCATTGCAGAGCAAGTGGGTCCATTTAACAAGGATATGGTGATTCAGTGGCTCACCATGGTCTCTACCTTGTATCCAACAGCAGATGGAGAGGATCTCTCTCCATTGGTCAAGTGCTGTGTCTCTGGTTCCGAGCTTGCCTCCTTAAACTTGCTCATCGCGAGTAGGAAGCTCACAACCATGGAAGCGTATGACTGGATGAAGGAGATCCTTCTCTTTCTGTGGCTGGGATGGGAAATCCATGTCCTGTATGTGCTAGAATGCCAGGGACCAGGAGAAGACCCTGAAGCATATCTAGCCTAAAAGCAGCTGCTTGCAGTGCTAGTGGACCAAGTGGTAGTAGACGATGATGAGGACCCCCAATTTGAAGATGCTGGGTTCAAGTAGTCTCTGGTAGATGGCTTCAACAGCCAGACCCAGATGGCATTAAATATTCAGGACCCAACAGAGTTCACTTGGGAACAGCTGAAGTGCAAGGTTAGGAAAATGACCAGTCTGCTCCGTACTGGTGCCATTCAGCCCCCGAAACCATACCGTAAGGAAAGAGGCGGGGAACCAATTCAGACAGTTACCTACGCCAACAGTGGCCCCTATTCACAATACCAGCAGGAGTCAGGGTAGCAAGATTCCTCTTGCAGTGGCTGGAATAGAGAGCCGAGAGGTGGCTCTGGTCATTGGAGAAACTGGAGAGACTCTAAACAAGGTCCTCCTTTCTGCCCCGACACAAGCTCAGTCCTCTGCCTCTAGCTCCTATCAGCCGGCTCTCTTAACCACCTGCCACCAGTCTCTCCCTCTGCCCCTCCACTCCCACAGCTGTGGGGACAGGTCAGTTCTGCAGGAGCACAGTCAGGCAAATCAGGGCAAGGGGTTTCTAGACAAGGTCATCCCCAAGGAATGGATCCACTGTGCTGGCATGCCTGGGTGTGACTAAAAGATAGTGGTGCAGACATGCAACTCTATCATATAAAACCCACCTTGGTCCTCCTTCAGGCCCTCTTGGAAATGGAAGGACAAGATCTGGACTCCCAAAAGAGTCCTCAATCAGTAGCTCCCCTTAAGGAGACCCTGAGTCAGTCTAACCCTTTCCACAAGGACTATGGCTATGCTAGGGCTGCCCGGGGTCCAGTGATCTCCCCATGGGTGTTGTGGCCGAGCTTAAGCCTGATACCTGGGGGAGACCGACAGTCTAGGTGGGCATCAGGACTCCTGGGAACATTGAACCTGCCACCCTACAAGTAGACACCAGAGCCTCCCTTAACATTCTCCACCCCATGAAAGGGAACTAGACTCCTATCACAGTTTGCCTCTCAGGCCAAGGGCATAGACTTTCCAGTTTCCCGGGGGGGGGGGGCTGGGGCTGGGCCAGAGGCATTGCTATGCTAGGTCCTTAAAAGAACCAAAGCCCAGTGACATCATAGGGATGAGTCAGTGACATCACAGGCCATTGTCACTATCTATGGAGGCAGAACCATGTGGGATTTAGGAACAAGCTCCCCAGAAATTTAGGGGGGGCTGGGAACCCTTGGGAACTCCCCTAACCATGCCCCTGGGCTGGGCTAAACCCAGGAAAAGGTGGGAGTTGGCCAGTGGTTATAGTGGTATCTCAGTGTTGTGGATTTTCTGGGCTGTGTGGCCATGGTATTGGCATTGTCAGACCTGACGTTTCACCAGCAGCTGTGACTGGCATCCTCAGAGGTATAACATAGAAAGATGGAGTACTCTCTCTGCCAAGGTGAGAAGGTGTGTCAAGGCCTTCTTTTCTTCTTCTCCTCACCTTGACACAGAGAGTACTCCATCTTTCTGTGTTATACCTCTGAAAATGCCAGTCACAGCTGCTGGTGAAACGTCAGATCCTACAATGTCAAGACCACAGCCCAGAAAACCCACAACAACTAATAAAGCACAGATTCTATTGCTAGGGATCATCACTCCACTCTGTGGGCTGTCATTCCAGTCCCAGAGTACCCTATCTGGGCCCAAAGACCTTAATGGAAAAACCATTCTACATTTTCTTTGCAACTTTTTTTGTGCTGCAATGTATTTTAGTGGAGCCCATGCAAGTCAATTGGCATTCCTGGCTTCCATTATCTCCAATGGGCCTTCAAGCCTCTCCCACTGTTTGCAATGGGCAATCCTAACATTCCTTTTATACATCCCACTTAGTTGTCCCTTTCAAACTGTACCACACCATTTTAAGTAACAGCAAAATGAACAGCATGAACATGTACAGAATGCACATTTCTTGCCAATGTTCTTTCTGGGCTGCACACAGGGCAAAAGGAAATTTTAAAAGGCCTCTGATCTGCACGCCTTCCTCCCAGTCTTGTTCATGTAGATGGGCTTACCATTTAAAAATGAAATGGAAATTGAAAGAACAGCTTAGGAGTGGTTGAAGCAGCCCCCCCCCAAAAAAAACACCTTCTTCTCAATCAAGGATATATAGACTCAAGTAAAATAAAATAGAGACACACTTCCCCCCAAAATGTAAATTGGAGCCCAGCAAGTATATGGGGCCCAACAGAGGCTTTGCAGTCTGACTGTTGCTACACTGAAAGTGGGTGGAGACAGCCAGGGTTAAGGACTATACTTTCTTTTCTGACATACACCAAACATATTCAAGGACTGACATGTCCAGGATATCAAAAACCTTAGTTATTAACCTAGAGTGTGCAAAGATACAACCAAAAACCTGATGGATCCAGCTGCAAAAGACCTTCTCTTCCCGTTGCAAGTCTCAGGCTCAATAGCAAGTAGATCCAAGCATTCTTCAGGTAAAGAAAAGCTTTATTGGAATACAATGCTGTAACCCACAGTAATATGGTTATTGTCAGGAATGGTGGCATAAGCTGCTCAGGCATTATTATAGTATGATGCAAAAGCGCAGCTGGCAAATGAACTTTTAGCGCACGCGGGAAACTCCCGGCGGGAGACTACTTAATGATCGGGAGAACAATTTCCCCCCACCCCTTGGTCTCACAGGACTGGAAAATTCCCTTAGACAAAAGAATACTCCATAGCTTATTTCCAAGGCCACTGTGATAAGACGGAGCGGCCAAAACCATTCTCCCACGTTGCAGCTGGCAATACTATGCAAGCGCACAAGCAAAAGACAAGATAGCAGACACAGTACAATGAACTCAGTGTAAAAGTAATCGAAGCCTCAATTCTCTGACATTCTGCCCTCCCCAAAATTCATCCCACCTTGCGAGCAGGAGCATAAGCAGGGCCCCCAGGTTTAGTTGGGAATTTGCTGTGAAATTGTTTAATGAGATAAGGCGCCTGAATATCTGTTACTTTGACCCATTCCCTGTGTTGGGGACCAAAGTGAACCCATTCCACTAAATAGTGGAGTTGACCACGAATCAATTTGGAGTCCAGGATACCAGCCAGTTCATAGT
Organism: Gekko gecko; assembly: GCA_029375565.1. NCBI lineage: Eukaryota > Metazoa > Chordata > Lepidosauria > Squamata > Gekkonidae > Gekko > Gekko gecko. The sequence goes on along the minus strand of JAPDNY010000001.1, from coordinate 84,522,896 downwards.
GTTCTCTGTCATCCACAATCAGAGGGGGAGGCACCGGGTGCTCGGGTCGCCATTTATTCGGGGGATACCCAGGCTTCAGAAGGCTGCAATGGAATATGGGATTAATATATTTCAGGTTCTTAGGCAAGTCCAATTCTACAGTCACCTTATTTATGCAGCGGACAATCCTAAAAGGACCAATGTATTTCCAGACCAGTTTCCTAGAAGGTTGAGGCAGGCGCAGATTCTTTGTAGACAAATATACATAACTTCCAGGCTGAAGATCCCAACCCGCCACCCTTTTCTTATCAGCCTGTGCCTTGTATGCTGCCTTCGCAGCTTCGAGAGTCTCACACAGGAGCGGCCAAGAGTCACTCAGGGCTTTGCACCAGTCTGTAGCCTCTCCAACCCCCCCCCCAGTTGTTGGTTTGAGAAACGGAAGGGGGGGCTGTCATAGCCCAGTGCCGCTTTGTACGGAGAGACCCCCGTGGAGGAATGCCAGGAGTTATTATATGCAAATTCAGCCAGGGTAGTAGATCTACCCAGTTGTCTTGTTGAAAATTAGTGAAACAACGAAGGTATTGTTCAAGGATTTGGTTAACCATTCCGTTTGCCCATCAGTCTCTGGATGATAGGTGCTGCTCGAGGCACGCTCAACTCCCATCAATGCCATTAGTTCCGTCCATAATTTAGAAATGAATTGAGAGCCGCGGTCAGATATTATCTTAGCTGGCAGCGTATGCAACCTTACAATGTGTTGAAGAAAGGCTTTGCCAACACCCTGGCAGTAGGCAGCCCTGGGAATGGTATGAAGTGAGCTTGTTTTGAGAAAAGGTCCACCACCACCCAAATGATTGTCATGTGTTTGCTGGGGGGTAAGTCAGTAATGAAATCCATGGAAATGACTTCCCATGGCCGGGTGGGGGTGGGCAACGGCTGCAGGAGACCTGGGGGCTTACCCCCTCTTGACTTGCAGAGGCTACAAACAGGGCAGGAGTGCACAAAGAGAGAGAAGTCCTTTCTCACTTGGGGCCACCAAAATCCACGCTGTAACAAATGCAATGATTTAACATAGCCAAAGTGTCCAGCCAGCTTTAGCCCATGGACAGACTGTAATACTTCTTGCCGTATAGCTTTGGGGACAAAAAGTTTCCCTCCCTTGTACCAGCAGTCATTTACACGGCGTTCCAAAGATGCTTGGGACTGGAGCATTTGCCTCTCTTGGTCTGTCAAAGCTTTGGCAAAGCGCTCCTCCCACGAAACCCCTTGGTGCTGGGGGTTTGTTGCAGTTTGGCTTTGTTTTCGGGTAACCACCACCCCACTCAACTGGGCAGGGGTGAAGAACAATTCACGGACTTCCACCCACTTGCTATCATGTTGGGGCAGCCATGAGAGAGCATCAGACAAGGGATTGGACCGCCCTGGGAAATGGTGCAAGTGAATTGGAACTTGGAAAAAACCTCAGCCCAACAGAATTGCTTAGCATTAAGGTTACGGGGTTTGTGCAAAACCTCAAGGTTCTTGTGATCCATCCAAATTTCAAATGGCACTTGGGCCCCCTCTAACCAATGTCGCCAAGTCACTAAGGCCAGGCGGATCGAGGCCGCTTCCTTGTCCCAAACCGGCCAGAACCGCTCAGTGTCATTAAATTTACGAGAGACATATGCCAGGAGGTGTAAATGTCCGTCTGAGCCCTCTTGCAAAATAGCAGTGTCAGAGGCATCGACTTGCACCACAATTTTTTTTGTTTCATTGGGGTGTGCAAGGACCGGTTCGGTGGTAAATAGTTTTTTCAGCTGCTCAAACGCCTCCTGACATTTTGGAGTCCATTCCAGTTTTGCCCCCGGCTGCGCTGCTACCATTCCCTTCCCTTTTGTTTTCAAGAGATCGGTGAGGGGCAGGCTCACTTGGGCGAAATGGGGCAAAAATTGGCGGTAGAAGTTTGCGAAGCCAATGAAGCTTTGGAGCTGCCTCCTAGTTTTAGGGGGATCCCAATTTAACACATCCTGGACTTTCTTGGGATCCGTCTCTAAACCCTCTGGGGATATGCGGTAGCCCAGAAAGTCAATGTGGGTTTGATGGAATTCGCATTTGGATAGTTTGACAAATAGTTTATGCTCTAAGAGTTTCATGAGTACTTGCCTCACCAACTGGACATGGGATTCAACGTCAGGTGAGTACAGCAAGATATCATCCAAGTAAACAACCACGCTCTTGAACAGGTAAGGGTGTAACACCTCATTGATCAAATTCATAAAGACTCCTGGGGCCCCCTGAAGCCCAAATGGCATCACCCGGTATTTGAATTTCCCCAATGGGGTGTTGAAAGCAGTTTTAAATTCATCCCCCTGTCTTATACGGACTCGGAAGTAAGCATCCCTCAAATCAAGTTTGGAAAAGACTTTGCCCCGAGCTATCTCCGCCAGGAGATCCTTAATAATGGGCATGGGATACGTGTTGGTTGCTGACATTGCATTCAGCCCTCGGTAATCAGTGCACAAGCGAAGCCCCCCATCCTTCTTTTTACAGAACAGGACAGGAGCCGCGAACGGGGAAGAAGCCGGCCAAATAAAACCACGAGCTAAATTCTTGTCGATGAACTTCTGCAACTCCTCCTTTTCCATGGGACTCATCGCATAGATTTCCCCCCTGGGCATTTTTTGACCCAGGAGTATTTCGATAGCACAGTCAGAGTTGCGATGAGGGGGGAGTTTGTCGGCTTCCCCCTCCTCAAACACTCGGGATATGTCTTTGTACTCCGCGAGGATGCGGGCGAGTTCCTTGGCAGCGAGGCAAGCTCTGGGGGTTTCGTTATTCAGCGGGGCACCCCACTCGGGATCCCACTTGTGCTCTGAGCATTTCGGGGATATAAAGCATACGATTCCCTCCTCCCATAAGATATATGGATCATGACTATGGAGCCATGGGCTGCCAAGAACGAGTGGGAACTTGGCTTGCGGAGCCACCACAAAGGGTCAGTTTTCCCAATGGTCGCCCGCCCCCACTTGCAAGGGTATAGTCTCAAATCTACAGGGCTCCTTCATGGGTGACCCGTCCATCTGGGTAAACATTATGGGTTCCTTCAGTTTAACTACCGCTGCTTCCAGTTTTTCGGTTTCGGCGTCGCGAATGGCGGCCGCTTCTTGGGACGCTCCCGGAGGCGGTTAGCCCACGCGCAGTTAGGGGGGGTCTTCGCATGTGCGAAAGACCCTAGTGAGCCTTAGGCAAAGGCTCCGAACTGGGGGCGCTTGGGGAGTAGCCTCTTTGCCGGCAGACAGCCGGGAAATTGAGGCTTTCTCCCCGCCCCAATCGGCCCCGCTGCGGCGTGCCCGTAATGGGACTTAGCGGCGCCACCGATTTCCAGGAGTGAAGACAGCGCTATGGTTTAACATAAAAAGAAGAAGTAGCATCGAATCGTGAGTTGAAGATCTATTTTGAAGCGTAAATCGGAGCCCCCCTGTATGCGTATAAGCGTTGGGAGGAGGGAGGAGTTCCCACCCCCTTTGAGAAGCAAGATCTACAAAGGGAGCGCGAAGGGGGGCTGAGAGAAAAAAAAAGTGTTGGTGAAAGTACCGTTGGGGTTGCATGGAAGACTGCGATCATCTTAGCTTCCTGGGGGATGCGGCACGAACTTTTTAAAAGTAAACAAAAAAACAAAATGTCGATAATGGAAAAAGTCCTGCAGACACCGGAAGAGAAGAGAGGAGGGACTTCCGGTCCAGACAGCCCCCCCCAAGAGCTTGCTGTCAATCAACAGGAAAAGGAGATGCTGTGCCCCCTGCTGGAACAATTGCAGAAAATCAACAAAACTCTGTTCAAAATGGAAAGTGTTCTCATCAGTCGATAGAAACAGATATCGGAAACAACTAGAAAGATGATGGAGATCGAACAGAAATCGAATCTGATTCTAGGTTTCCAGGGCATTAAAGAAGAAGAGAAAGAAGATCTCGGATTTACCTTGACAAATGTCTTGGCACCCCTAACTGGCAGTGAAGCGATAAAGTTAAAAGAAGAGGTGGATAAGGCTCCCAAAGCCTATTCCACTTTTACAAAAGAAAATATTCTGCCAGTAGAAGGGGATGTTGAGCATAGCAGGCGACAAACTGGAGATCTAATTTCATCTGAAGAGTTTATGGAGCCCTGGAAGCTTGAAGGCCAGAAGTTTAAGGAAAAAGAGAAAAGAAAGAAGACGGATTTCATCTTCAAAATACAGAAACTTCTGAAGAGACACGCCAGCAGGGAGGAAGATGCAGCATTCAAAACTGGGACAAGTGAAGAAGACAGCAGCCCAGGGGAAAGTGGTGATGGAACGGAAGACTTCAAAGCTAAAATGGACTCAATCCATAACTGGAAGAGATTTAAAAAGAAGATACTTTGAGGACTGTTCGTGTAACATCTGGAAGGAGCTGTTTAATTACTAACCCCAATGGACTTTACTAACTGCATTAACAGAGTGATTTTGGACTTTGCAATAGTTAAAAAGAAGATCTTCTAACCATGATAGATGCCAAAATTGGTATTGGTTATTAACCTAAACTAACCCTCACTAACAGAAAAAAATTTCACTCCATCTTTCTCTTTCTCCATCTGTCTACCCTTCCCGTTTCTTATAAAAAGAATAAAATTCTCTCTTTTTAAAGAGAGTTTTACAAAAAAAAAAAAAAACTACCGCTGCTTCCAGGCCTGTGACTAAGGAAGGATTGATGAGGTCCCTCCTGCGCCCCGAGTCAATCAGGCCATGCACTCTGATGTGGGTCAGCATGGCTGGGTTCATAATAATTACAGTCACGAAGAACAGTGAGGGGTAATTGCTCACCACATTTGACGCTTCAGGTGCTGGGTCCTGCTGTGCCGTGCCGCTTACAACAGGACTGGCTCATTTCCCGACGACTCTGGGGCTTCCTCCTCCATCAATAGAGGGTCGAAGTTCTCCTGATGTACATAAAGCGCTCTCGGGTCCTTCAGTTTCGCAGTTCCCTTTCGGACTGGAGCCCCCAGTCGACGTTGGTCCTCCTCGTGAGGTGGGTTCTTACCGGGATCCTCCTTCAGGCAGGAGGTGGCAAAATGCCCCTTTTCCCCATATTTCAGGCATAGACCTTGTCTCATGCATTGGTCTTGTAGAGCAGTTGCTGGGGGGGCTGTTTTTCCCTTTGCTCGGGCTGAGGAAGTGGAGGGGCAGTTATTTCCCAAGAAGACATCCAATTTCATGATGCGCAGCCGGCTCTCAGCACGTTCTGCCTCCTCCATCCAGCTATGCAAGGTTCGTGGTTCTTTGGAGCTTAGGACATTGTTGCGGACATCCACAGCAAGCCTCATTCGGTACTGCTGGGCTAATACCAGGTCTGTCCAGTCCCGTATCTTGGCCGCATGTTTCTGGAATTCCGTGGAGTATTCACGCACCATGAGGCATCCCTGTGTGAAAGTGCGGAGAAACGCCTCAGCCTTCTGGGCAGCTGCTGGATCTTCAAAGCGATTCCTCAAGGCCCACATGAAACCATCCACACTCCCTAATTCTGCTGCCTCCAAGTCATGCAGACCTAAGAACATAAGAACATAAGAGAAGCCAATGTTGAATCAGGCCAATGGCCCATCTAGTCCAACACTCTGTCACACAGCGGCCAAAATATACCAGGTGCCATCAGGAGGTCCAGCAGTGGGGCCAGCTGGTTGCGATTCCCCTCAGGCAGGAGGCGATAAATTCCACCTGTTGTTCCTCGTCTGGGAACAGGTGAACCCAGCGCTGCACGAACTTCCCCACTTGTAGGATGAAGAAGGATAAGCTCTCTGCATCTCCGTCAAAAGTGATATCCAGTAGATCCTTTGGTCGCGTCATTGGCTGCGGCAGGACCATCCCTGGACCAGGCCCCGGCACTGGCAATGGCCCTGTGGGTGGTGGCAGAGGTGCGGGTGCTGGTACCAATGGTGGGCCACCCGGCGGAGGTTGCCCAGGAACCGGCTGCCCTGGCGGAGGTTGTCCCGGGACCGGTTGCCCTGGTGGCGGTTGTCCTGGGACCGGCTGTCCCGGTGGTGGTTGCCCTGGGACCGGCTGTCCCAGTGGTGGTTGCCCCAGTCCCGGGAGTGGGGCTGGCACTGGAGCAGATTGCACAAGCACATGGGCCCGAATAGCCTGGTCCATCATCATTGGGAGGTTTTGCATTAACTTCCCCATGTCCCGCATTAACCTGTGGCAGTCCTCTTCCAAAGTGTCCATACGAGCATCAACGTCCTTGCTGGGACTGGCCCTCGCTGGCCCTCGGGGAGTCCGCCCCTGCGGTAATCCAAAGCTTCCACGGGGATCCACCAAGCTATCCCAGCTTTGGCTCCCCGGCAAAGCCCACGTCATCTGGGTTGAGTCCAACAAGTTCTTAGTCCAGTCAGGAGGCTTCCGTTGGGTGACCCACTTATCCCACAGGACCGGAGCAAATTGGTAATGGGTCCTAGGTATTGCTCCACCATCCCTCGGGGTCAGTCCAGCCGGACTGTAGATTGGGGTGGTGACCGTAGTCACTGGAACCCCTGCAGTAGACGGGGTGGCTGGTCTGGCTGTCGTCCCGGGTGCTATAAAAATATAATCAATAGAGGCAAATGCTATGCTTCATTTCATGGCACCTCAAGTTTGCTGGGTTTTTTTTTTCATACTTCCCACATAAAGTGTCTGCATAATGGATCTTCTTTTGTGCCTGAAAGCCCTTGTCCACAAAGCTTGGAGTAATTTTTTTTAGTCTTTTAATGTACCACAAGTCTCTTATTCCAGCTAAGACACAAGACAACAAATACACAAGTATATAATAATCAAAACAGTGTTTTTCACAAAGTTACACATAGAACCCAATAACGAATATTAAGCTATTGTTAAGAAAATCATACAAAATATAGTACTATAATACAGATTTAAAATAAGAGGGTATTTAAAGCACCTAACAATTCCAATTAATTAGTGAGAGTACCTGCTCAAAAACAAATCCCATTTCAAATGCACCCATATTAGCATTTTCATTAACATTGAACAAAAACACTGACTACTTTTCAGTGAATTTATCAGGCTGTGAGAAGTGAACATCTCCATCAGTTCTTCATCCCACAAGACTTGGAGCAGGATTCAACACAAAGGTCATGACCACATGCACAATTAGCTGTGCCGTAGGCACAAATGCCTGAAGGATTTAAAGTGTACGATCAGACACGAACATCTGGGAAGCACCTCACACCTGTCAGCAACCCATTTTGCTCCACTGCAGAAGCAGAGTAAAAAGACACCAGGGAGAGTCCGGTAGCTAACGGATTGCTACATGCCACCAATGGACTTTCCCCTGTCTGATCACTCCAGCGTGCTCTCATGGCATCAGGATGGTCTGATCAGGCCATCCTGACTCTGTGCCATTGTTTCCTCCCCCCTTCTCAGTATGCGCATCATTGCACACTCCATAGGGAGCCCTCAGTGCTGAGATGCAATTCCTCGATTCCCCGTTTAAGCAAATAGGATACAAACAGCAAAAAAAACCCACGACTCACCCATGGCTGCGGCTGATCACACAGTGGCAGGCTGCCCCCGCAGCTTTAAAGGACTGTGTGATTGCACAACTGCGGATCAAATTCCTCCGGAGGGAATAGCCTCGCTTCCCCCTGGTTTATCTTACGTGTGTGACTGCACCCAAAGGCTTGTTGTTTTCCATTTCCTTGCAGGTTCGAATCTGGCCCCACAGATAAAAGGAGAGTTAAGCAACACGTTTTTATATTGTGCTTGAAGAATTCTTAAAAACAATAGACATGGATCTAGGATTTCACAGACTTTTAAACATGCACATCTGGAGATGTGAAATCTTGCAAGTTTGTAGGATCTCAGCATGGATGCCTGAAAATTTCTTGTACTGGGTGTTTATATTGATTTTTTTAGAGTTATTTACTGTTTAATTCTGTTGCCCAAATGAAAATTTTAGGATAATGGTTTTAATTGAAAGATCTAATTAATTTTTATATATTGGCATATGCCTAAACCAAGCATTCAAAAATATTATTCTAGGTTTTTAGATGATGCACACACATATAACTGCAAGAACCAAATTAAAAGTCCAGTGGTATCCCTTCCTGTACATGAGGGAAGGTGAATGCATCCTCTATGACAGCACTTGTCATTTGCAGACTTTTGTCAAGGGTATATGTGTGTGTGTAACACACACATTTAAACTGCCCCATTAAGGGGGGCCTCATTAAGGGGGGCACCTTTCAAATCAATCAGACAAGCTATTTCATAAATTCAGCTAAATATTATCGCACTTCTGTTGTCAAGAGCCACTCTTGTGATAGCATTTGCACTATAGTTATAACTATGATGGTAAGGGTTGAAAAACTTCTCACCGCCAGCCATCATGCTGGTGGGTTTCCTGCAAAATCTATATGTCCCACGTGGCCCAGTCCTCTGGATGGCCTCTTACATTATTGGAATGGTATCTCCATTGACTTCCTTTCATTCACAAGCTACCTCCATACCATACAGAGCTCCAACTAGGAGGCTGTTCTGTGTGTTTGGCTCTTCTTGACTTCAGTGGATCTTGTCAGCCAGAGGGATTTTCTTGCTTCGCTTTACTGGCTTAGAAACTCTTGGCAGCAGCACTATTTTCTCTTCACCAAACTGTGTCTGTACTAATTATTATAATGCAGAGAACAGCCAAAATGTATTTGTCCCACAAACTATGTAGAATTACTGCATTAAGTCCTGAGTTGCCTTTTGGTATGTTGTTAAAAATCAAATTATATAGGTTTAGCAACAAAACTGTTATTAGGGCCAGTGAAAGGCTGTGGGCTAGGTAATAGTATACATTCTGCACATCCCATCACATTGCTCCATAATCTGCCAGAATCTAGCGGCAAGATTATTGCTCCTTAAGGATATTAATGTTGCCAGTAAACAAGACCCCCTTCCTGGACTGGAACTGCTTCTTCAGCATATATAACATGAGCACTAGTCTTAACTTGCCTTGAGATTACCAGGGGGTCCAGAGTTGTTAAAATCAGTGACAAAACTTTGTGTGGAATCAGGAACAGACTCTTGGACAAAAGGAGAACAGTGGAGATGTAAGAAGGCCACGAATATGTAATAGTGCAAAGAGATGAAACAGAGAATCAGAAGATTCAAAAGGAACAGCAAGCTTTCAATATCTGGAGGAAACAACAGGGGCGACCACTAAACCCATGTTCAGAAAACTCGCGGATCTTTATTACAAAAATTCAGAACTAGAATGCTCTTGTGTTTATTTAGCCAATCTATATCCTGGATTCAAGCTGGAATACAAAAGCAAGAAATAATATAAAAACTTCTAAAATAGACATTTAAAAAACAGCAGTTGAGCTTCTGGTTTTGGCAACTTGCTGGACGGGCATGCTCCATCTCGCTCTGATGTGAGCACCCCCTTATCAACATGAATGGGAGGAGTCCCAGACTATTCTGGGCCCCCCGAGAGCCTTGTAGGGAGCTCACAGTCCAGGACGCGAGAGGTGCCTCTTGTAAGGCAGCAGCTGAAGAATTGAGGCTCCCCTTTTCCCCTATAGGTCCCACCACTGCGAGCTGACCATGGACACAGAGGTGCATGCCGGATGAAGTGAGCAAGAGATCTAGCGCTTCATTGCTCCCACCCAGCCTCTGAAGCAACTATCGGGATGAACTGCGAGTTCAAGCGTTTTTAACTAAGCAGAGAAGTGACCAACTGCCTGAAAGCCCTAACTTGACTCAGAAGTGGAGGAGTGGGAATCCCCCCCTCAGGAAAAAATTGTGGCGTATAAAGCAAAGGGCAGAGAGCTGGTTGGTGCCAAAAATCAACATAGCCGAAGACGGTGTAGACCAGCTCAGAGCATAATTAAGTAAATAGACCTTCAGAGTGTCCAAACAAACTTTTTCTTACATAAACAATGTCTCTACAAGGAGATAAAATGGCACTGAAAAAGAATCCTTCTCCAGGAATTGCCAGCTCACAGCTATCGAGACACAAGCCGGAAGTGCCTACTGATTTCCCAAACATGTTAACTACGGCTTTGTGCCCTCTGCTGGACTAATCTCAACAGTAAATTTGATGATCTTCAGAAACAGCTTAAAGAAACTACCACCAAGAAGAAACTCATAAGATGGTTGTACAAGTTGAAGTTAAGACGAATTTGATAAATCAGAGACTGGAGGTGATGGGAAAAGAGCGGATTTCCAACAAGAAGCAGCTATTACAGCTTCAAATGGAGAAATCATTATATGTCTCCAAGTTCCAGGGTATCCCAGAACAAAAAGGAGAGAACTTAAAAGAGGTATTAAGTGAAGCATTGGCACTAGTGACAGATTTGAAAGCGGAACTGATACAAAATGATATGGACATGATTTATTGAACCTGCCCAGATTTCATAAAAAAAAATAAACTGCCTGGTGAAGTATTTGTTAAGTTCTCCAAGAGATCAACGAGAGATATAACTCTAAAAGCTACTAATGGGATAGCCCTGAAAATCCAAGATGAAGAAATCCGAATACTAAAAGACATTCCATTTGAAATATGAAAGCGGAGGAGACAGTACAAAAATCTAACTTCTTTTTAAGCAAACAATCCACTCCCTACAGATGGACATTTCTGGAAGGTCTTATCTTCAACTACAAAGACAAGAAAGAGAAAATTGACTCTACAAAAAGCAAAGACTTTTGTGAAGAAACATCAAACAGAAGCCAAAGAAAAAGGGAAAACAGAGAACACTAAACAAACTGAAGAAGAAAGTGAACATGAATCGGGGGACAGTGGGAGTACAACTGGCAAATTCTCAGAGGACTCTGATGATAAAAAAGAAGCAGTGGCTCTGAAACTCCTCAAAGTTAGACTGACCTACGACAAGAGCAAACACAAGAAAAATAAGAAATATGCAAAATAATATGTAGTTTAACTCTGAAAGTCTTTTACCTGTTTGTTATATGAAAAACTGGTTTACATCTATTTCGGCTAAATATGCTTGCTTTAGTTTGATTTTATATTAATGCTAAACAGTTATATTTCTCTTGTATTTTTTAATTTACTTTAAGGTTGGGAAACACAATAAGCTTTTTATATAATTATGAAATATGATCCTTGCTTTAGCTTTGTATTTTAGTTTTAGACCCTTTTTCCCTTTCCTTGTAGTTGGTGTAGTAGAAAAGCAATATTTTTTTTAAAAAAAACAGCAGTTAAAAAACATCAAAACTATCCAATCTGCTATGTAAGATCCTCTTCAGCAATCCCACTGTCTGTGCCCCCTCCTGCAGAGGTAAGGCAGGTAGCAATCAGCGACAAGACTTTTTTCAGTGGTGGTACCTCACCTGTGGAATGCCTGTCACCTTGAGACTCTCCTGGGACCTAGCACACTGTCTTTAAGGCATAGGGTTGCCAGCTCCGGGTTGAGAAATACCTGGGGATTTTGGGGGTGGAGCCTGAGGAGGGTGGGGTTTGGGGTGAGGATGGACTTCAGTGGTATATATTGCCATAGAATCCGCCTTCCAAGGTGGCCATTTTCTCCAGGTTTCTCCTGGAGATTGGCAATCCTATTTAGGCACAAAGTGAAAACATTTATTTTTACCCAGATTTTTAACTAGGGGCTTTGATCTTTTCAAACTGTTTTTGCATTCTGCTTCTAGCCCAAAGGCTGTTTTAGGATGATAATTTAAAGATGCTACAAACTTTATACTGGATTTTATGCTCTGGCTGCCTTTTTAATGAATGGTTATTTGGTTTTTAATGGTTTCTTAATTTTAACAATTTTATGCTATTTACTAATTTTATCATGATTTACTTTGCAGGCTGCCTCCAGCAGATCTCTGGAATGGCCCAATATGAATTTTCTAAGTAAATAAAACAAAAGCACAGAATGCAGCACATCTGACAGCAAAAATATAAGACAATAACAATAACACTTTAAATGCCAGATCCCTGACAAATCAAAATTCCATGAAATTCTTCTGGAAAGCTCATAAATATGTTGTGCAAGGCTCAAAGATATATGTCATTCAATATGAATATAATTCCAAATAACTTCTAAAGCTTTCACAATTTTTGTGCAGTCTTTAGAGTGCTAATCTGAATAATCTCAAATTTGGCATGTGCAGGATGCACAATGAAGAGCATTTAGTGAATGGTTTCATGTAACTGGGCGTCATTTCATAGAAAAAGAGGTGCAGGAGCTCATTTGCATAACTCATTGCATATGCCACACACCCTGACAAAGGGCAGGAGAAGATTGGGTAGGGAACACAGGCATGTTTAAAATGCCTTTCTTTCCCTTCCCCAGATGGGGAAAGGAAATAAAAGCATTTAAATCCCCCCCTTCCCTAAGTTTTCCCACAAAAGCGGAGAGGCTCAAGGGAAAGGGAGGGCATGTCTGCCTGCCTCCCCTTCCCCTCCCCAGCCAACCCACAGCTGTGGGGCACCTAGAGAAGCTCAGGCAGAGAACCCAGGCATGTTTAGAATGCATTTCTTTCCCTTCCCCAGATGGGGAAGGGAAAGGCATTTAAATTCCCCCAGGCAGTGTGGGCTCTGCAGGCCTTCCCTGGCCCATCTGCCTGTGTGGTCGGGCCAGGAAAGTTGGTGTGGGGGAGTGCTCTCTGGCAGGAAATGACCCTGTATGTAAAGATCTGGAAGTCATACCAGCAGTGCTTTGAGGGACCCAGATCTGCACATATGAATTTCTCCCATTTGTGTTGATGGCATAGAAAAGAGACTGAGGATCCATAGCTGGACCCTGCTACCCAGTTGCCTATGCCTTTTCTAGAGTTATGATAGGAAGCAATCTGTCTCTAAAATAAGCTTGGAGGTATGATCTGGGACAGAACGAGTGGGACCACCTTCTATGCATTACATCCAGCTGAAATGGATTTCAAGTGCAGTAAAGAACTCTACCTGAACTGTTGGAAGGTCCCTGCCAGATAGGGTAGACAATGCTGGACTAAACAGACTGATAGCCTAAGGCAGCTTTAAGTGTTGAGATTTATATGCAAATCTATACACTACTAGACTTCCAAAATTGCTTAAGGAGTAGTGGGAAGAGAAAATCAAGGACAAACGCAGAAGGGTCAACCCAGTAGAAAAGAAGTTAAAGCATACAGACTAGAAGTCCTACTGAACTAAATAGAATTTACTTCTGAGAATATGTTTAAGATTACACTGCAATAATACCATTTTGGGAATGTTTTAAATCTTGCCTAGTGCCTTCTTTGATAGGAACACATCAGAAAACTTTCCCTTTCCCCCCAGAGATACCATTCTGTGCTTACATTAGGGTTGCCATTTATGGGTTGGGGAATTCCAGGAGATTTGGGGGCTAGAGCCTGGCGAGGGCAGGGTTTGGTTAGGAGAAAGACCTCAGTGGAGTATAATGCTATAGCGTCCATGCTCTGAAGCAGTCATTTCCTCCAGAGGAACTGAACTCTGTAGTCTGGAGATCAGTTGTAATTCTAGGAGATTACCAGGCCCCACCTGGAGGCTGGCAATTCTAGTTTACATGAACTTCATAATGGAGCCCTGAGTTTCAAAATGGTAAGGTGAAATTGATTTGGCTATAACAAAAATAAAAGATACCTCATAGTTTTCTAAACATGGCTTAAACAACAACACACACACAGACACAAGCAGTAAAACTGCTTTTGGAAAATTTTGTGACACCACATAGGAATGTGTAGGTCTCACCTAATTGTTTTAATCATTCCTGTATGCAGACATCAGTGAAGAATTAATGACTATGAAATATTAGCCAACAGTGATATATAAAAAGTAAGTGATACATGGCAAAGGAATCTCTTCTTCCCTTCACATAGCCAACGAAACCATTGTGGTCTGTGACACAGCTCCACTAGATTTTTTCCATGTTTATCCAGCCTAGCTTAGTAAGCACATCATGCATTCCGTTCATTAAATCTACGAAGCAAAGTACAGAGTATGACCCTAAGCAATATTTTTACTACTCATGTGCTTGTCAGACAGGGGGCCATTTAGTTTGCTGAGGAATCTGCTGTCAAGTATTTGTTTCAGATTAAGAGTTCAGTGCTGCTAAGGAGCCATAAAATTCTTAGGATCTGACTCTGCCTTCACATATTTCTATGAGACTGTTTAGTTCTGTAGAATTACATGACTGAGACATCTGTATTACATTTTGTTCTGCCCTTTTCCCAAGGAGTTCAGAACAGCAGAAGTGCCCCCCCCCCGCTTTATTCCCACAAAAACCATATGTTAGGCTGACAGAGAATGACTGGTTCAAGGATACCCGAAATATTTCATAGCAAACACTGACTTGAACCCAGGTCTCTTCAGTTGTAGTTTGGCACTCTAATCAGTCACTACATCACACTGACCTCTGTGTAGCAAACAGATCCAGACTTCTATTTGTGGCTGGAACTTTGAAAACTGTCAAGAATTATGCACGTTACATCTGCAGTATTCAATTCAAGCCCACCATTTCTCTTTCTCCTGGCTGTGAGAAAAGCACTGTTCCAAAGGTACCACAGATGATAGTGAAGATACTGGACCCAAACCCAGTAAACTAAAGGTTATGAATAAAGAACCATTTTATGGGGGGGGGGTGGAGATACTGTAAAGTGCCCTGTATGTTTTTGGTGTAGAAAAAGGCTTTAGCTGTCCTTCTATACAGAAACCTTTACTCAGACTATTCCTGTGAGATTATAAAACTGAAGATTGTTAACATTTGCCAATCACTGTATTTAAACAAAAAACAGCCACATTGAAATTTGAAAATGTGGTGAGAATTACTTCACAGCCCAATTCTATGCATGTTTCTTTCATTGTAAATCCCAAAGGTTTCTATCAGGCTTATTCCCAACAATATAGATACAAGATTGAGACCTCAAGCAAATTCTCCTCATAACACCGTCTTGTAAAATGTGTGTTATATTCTCCTTAGCTGAATCCCTATTATAGATGTTTTTGGATTTTTTTGGTAAAAATAATATAACTATTTATTTGTATTATTTATCATTGTATCATTTATTTATCACATTTATACCCTGCCCTACCCCAAAAATGGTCTCAGGGCGGCTCACAACATAAAATCAACAAACAATAAAAATAATAAAACAATAAATAGCAATAGCAGATAAAACTGAAACCCATGCCTTATTGCAGTGCCCAGGTAATTTCCAGGACAGCAACGCCCTGGAAAAACATCATGAACAGCGCCATGGACAGAATAGATTGAATGCCCGCTGCCTCAACCAAGCGGGCTCTGGATGGCTCACAACACATAAATAGAACAATTTAAAAGATTTAAAACATAATATAATAAAAGATTAAAATTCAAATTCATACATAAATCATGAGATGGTGATAATACAATTAAAGTGCTCTCCGAAAGTTTTGACCATTGTATGTTTGGTTGTATATACTGATTTTTAGCAAGTGGCAAAAATTCCCACCACACAATATATAAAAAGTTCCTGTGAGTAGCACAGGTGACTAGGTGGATAGGGCCGGGGGAGGGATCTAATATGGTGTTTGCTGCCTCAGTCAAAGGCCTGGTGGAACAGCTCAGTTTTACAGGCCCTGCAGAATAACTGTAATAACCATAGGGCCCTGATCTCAATTGGGAGACTGTTCCACCAGGCTAGAGCCAGAGCTGAAAAAGTTCTGACTCTCCTCAAGGCTAAGCAGACGTCCCTTGGGCCATCAACAAAATGCAAAAAATTAAAATTCTATATTTAAAGGACCAGATCCAAATTCTGAATTTTTTTTCAAATTTCACATTTGTGCAAAACACCTGTATAACTGAATATGGATTTCCAAAGGAGATCAAAAATGGTTCAAAAGATCCTTATCAAAACCTGTGCCCATGTGCTTGATGTCACAACCTGTAACAGTCTGCTAGGGATGTAATTTAAAGGTTGACCTCCCAGATCCTTCAGAGCCTTTTAGATTCGGGATTTGCATGAACTGGGAAAATGTGGTTTGGTTCATGGCAAACCCACAAACCGAACCATGGACTGTCACAAACTAAAAAGGCTTCATATGAACTGAACAGGTTCATGAAGTTCGTGATGCAGTAGAACATCCCCTGGTATGCACTAGAGACACCAAAGTCACAGGGGGTATTGGCTGACTCTCCTCTACCTGCCCTCCAAATTTGGTGAGCACTAGATGTATAGCATCTGAGTTACAGCCCCACAAAGAAGGTGCCATCATCCTCCATTGTTTCCAATGGAGGGGGGAAACAATGACAACAACAAAAAGCAAGGGCAATAGAAGCACAGCAGAACAGAATCAAAGTCCCTGAGAATCTCTTCAGTAGAAACTGAAGGTGGGGGGCATTTTTGCCAATCCAACAGAACCAGTGCAATGTGCCCTGAGACATATTTTGATATGGTAGCTTGAAGCCCTGAGATGTATGTAGATGTGGTGGCTCAAAGCCCTGAGTCCACCCCTGACACCCAACTCTCAAAGCATGCAACAACATATGTAGGCATGGTGGCTCAAACCCCTGAATCCAACCCTAAAGACAAAAGGGGTCCCTGGGGAGGGTGTAGAAATGTTTCCACAGGGTGGCCTGGATACGAGGCCCCACGATTGGAGCATGATGGACTAGGCACAGCTACTTTCTGGCATTGGGCTGAGAGGTGCAGGTGGGGTGTACTTGGGGCAGCAGGAAGTTGAGATGAGGAAGGGAAGGATGCTTTCCCACCAGTCTTAAACCACTGCTGTCAGATTCCTCTCCAAAGACTTTCAGCAACTGCTGGGGTCTGGACATTACTAAAATATGTTCCCTCTTGGGAGAGCCCCAAGGAAAGAGCAGGGAATGAAGGCTCTGAGACCCCTTGTGATGCCCTACCAGGGTGGGTCTCTGGAAGGTCGCAAGTTGGGTTTGGTGCCCAGGGACAGGGGTCTCTGGAACATGGGGGGAGGGCTTCTTCCCCCCACAACAAACACGTCTTCCAGCCACTTTCACCCTCACAGTGTTCACAAGCAGGAGGGGTGGGGTATATAAGTGTGGGTTAGGCCCGTAGCCAGAAAATTTTCAGTGTGGGGCACTGAGGGGCACAACATCACTTCTGACATCACAAAAAATAATATAAAAGTCAATTAAATAATAAAATAGAAACAAATCATATCAAAGTGTGATGAGAAGAGCCAAAGAAAGCCCCCCCGCTGCCAAAAACCTATGCTCTCCTCCATGCTCAGAGCAGGCAGCAAGAGCCAGGGCAGTGGTGGTGCTCCTGTGGAAAAGCAGCTGTGGAGGTTGGAGTGCTCCCTCCATGCCATGGAAATAGAAAAGGAGTCCTGCTTGACCACGCTGCCATCTACCTGGTGAGCTGAGAAAGGAAAAAGGAAACCGAGGCTAACCAGCCATGGCGACACCCAGGCAGGCCCACCCCAGCACCTCACTGTGCCTGCACAGCCAGGAGAAAACACCCCCCTGGCCCCTCACTGCTCCTGTGCAGCCAGAAGAGAATGGCCTGCCTGCACAGCCAGCCTCCTGCCCCCTCCCTGCTCCCCTTTAGAGACCCAGATGCACACTGGCAAAGTCCAGCCAGGCTGAGAAAAAGAGATGCGGTAGCTCATGTGGGGTTGGGAGGGGAGAGAGGGGACTGGGAGGGACCAGCTTATTAAAGTCTATCCCAACAGCTCAGGAGCAAACAGGCAAGTCTCCTAGCCTTTCAGGGAAATTAACAAGAAAGTCACCCCTGGAGGGTGGACCTGCAGAATGAGTTTCCAAACATTAAACAGTTACCTGGTAATTATCTTGTAATTATATGTAACTAGCCTGATACCCGTGCTTTGCTACGGTATTTAAGTTCCGTAAATCCAATTATAATACTGATGATGTGAAATCTGAAATGTGACATTTGTTGTAGGAATTCTAACAGAGAAGATTGTAGTGTAAGAAATGAAATGAGACATACATCCTATGTTCATATGAACCAGTTTTCTAGAAATCACATTGTGAGAAGTTAAATAACCTAATAAAGGAAACCAGTTTTCTACAAATTTGGGGTATATTTCCATTGTGAGTGGGAGTGTGGCTAAGCTGGGCCAGCAGCACTGCTAAAATGATCCTGTTGGGGCAGTGTCCCTGACGGATTAAAGTACTCTGGTCCTGCTCCTACATCTGACAGACACCTGCCTGTCTGGTGTTGAAGAGGATTATGTTTAAAGGCATCAGGGAGGCTGGGCCAGCAGCAGGGTTAAGGCAATCCTGCTGAGCAAACCTCCCCGGTGGTTGTAAGCATCCCACCTCTTCTCCTAGACCTGACAAGCAGCTGCCTGTCCAGTGTAGGACGGGGAAGGGGGAAGAATATTAGAAGCCACTGTGGAGGTGGGGCTGGCAGGATCACTAAGGCGTTACTGCTGGGGCAGGCTCCCTCGTGACTTTAAGCACCCTGCAACCACTGCTGCACCTAACAGACAGCTGTCTGTTAGATGTAGGAGGTGGGGGGACTGTGTTGGAAGCCATCAGAGAGAATGGGCCAGCAGCATCGCTAAGGTGATCCTGCTGGGGTGGCATCCCCAATGGATTAAAGTACCCTGGTCCTGCTCCTACACCTGACAGACACCAGCCTGTCTGGTATTGGAGGGGATTGTATTTAAAGGCATTGCAGAGGCTGGGCCAGCAGCAGGGCTAAGGCAATCCTGCTAAGCAAACCTCCTCAGCGACTGTAAGCATCCCACCTCCTCTCCTACACCTGACAGGTAGCTGTCTGTCCAGTGTAGGAGGGGGAGGAGTATTAGAAGCCACTGTGGAGGCTGGGCCGGCAGGATCACTAAGGCGTTACTGCTGGGGCAGGCTCCCTTGGGGCTTTAAGCACCCTGCAATCACTGCTACACCTGACAGACAACCACCTGTTAGGTGTTCCTGCACCTGACAGAGAACCACCTGTTAGGTGGGGGGAGTGTGTTGGAAGTTATCAGAGAGGCTGAGCCAGCAGCATTACTGCACCTCACGGGTGGTTGTTGGCCATTCCTGATTTTCTCAACTGTCATGAGCTCGCTGCAGTCTCCTGTAACTGTTGTTGTTTTTTTTACCTCAGAACACTGAGCTCTGCAGCTGACCAATCAGAGTGGGCAGTGCAAGGAGGCAGCAGCCTGGCAGCAGCATAGGAATCAATGGGGGGAAGCACATTTTACCCCTTTTGACCCCCTTAGGGGTCAAATTTCTAAAAATCCCTTCTTAGTGAACACCATGGTAGGAGCACTCTCCCTGAATTTGGTGTTTCTAGGTCCAGCAGTTTGGCCTGGGTGTTGATTTTACAGTGAGGGGACTTTCTTTTATATATATAGATGTGTTTTATAGTAGATGTCTGTACATTTGACTTAAGACCTCTGGTCAATAAAACTAATAAATGAAAGAAAAGAAACAGTTACCTGGTAGGTGGTCATTGGATCAAGACATTGGAATGAGGTTTGAGGTTAGTGAAGGCAAAAACCCACAAGTAAAATATAATTATTTTGTTAAGGTACCAAAAAAAGTTTAAAAGACAACAAGACTGCAACAGAAAATAATAAACAAAAAGTTAAGTTATTAGCTATTACAGTAAGACAAGGTTCCAGGTTACTAGATGTTAATCCATCTCAGGCTGAAAGTCTCAGCATCAAAGTGGCTCTCTTTTTCCAGAGTTAGCCTGGGCCAGCAAGCTATATGGCCCCCACAAGCAAGATGGCTGCATGGTGTACATTCACCATCAAGCTAATGGCAAAAACCAACTAACTATTTTATGGGTGAGGGTCTCTAATTGGCTCCAGGCCTGTTGAGCCAATCAGAACCCTTGGGGGTGATGTAACTGTTGCTGGGCACATGATCTATGGGGTGACTTCACCAGAGGGAAAGAAACGAAACTTACTGCAGATTGCTCTGCCTGGTTCCCACAGGTGAAATCCATAGACAGGCCTCAATTGCTAGGAATGTTAATTGGTAGCTGGTGCAAGGCAGATCCTTCCCACATCCAGCTGCATCTTATCTAAGCAAGGTCAACTTGCTCTCTGTGTCTCTGTTTCTGGAAACACTCTCTAGGCCACACTCACAGCTTGAACCAAAGATTTTTCCAAAGACCAAAGTTTTCAAGGAAACATTTTCTTTACAGGGACAACACGATACAGTCACCTACAGATAAGGCAGAGTTTTCTGGAGACCTGGGCAGGTTCCTCAGATATGTAAAGTTAAAAGGAGGAAAATCAAAACTGTCAAAGGTCTGATAAACAGTATAATTGGCATTTAGGATGAATGAAATGTTAAGGGTTGTCTGAAAGTCAGTTAAGGGAAAAGGAAAACAGGGATGGGAAATTGGTCTGTTCATGCTCCTAATGAAGTATCGGATCCCAAAGGAGGGAGACCTGATTCAGAGAGTGATAATATCCAGTAGTTGATTGCTCCTCCTCCCACAATTGATCATGGATCCGCCTACTTTTATTTATATAAAAGCATTACTCTCTGACAGTCTCATGTGTTTGGAGGCAGGGGATGGATGTCACAGCCCAAGATACACTCTAGCTCTGCATATTATTGTTGTACAGTGCCCTGAGCCTTGTTTGCACTGGGGAGGGTGGTCTAGAAGTTTAATTTATAAATAAATAAATATGGCTGCAGGAAGCAGTTTATCCTGTATGCTTAAGCTATTTAGCCTGTATGAACTCTTGTAATTTGTAATCTGAAATTGCACATGCTGAACCAACATCAGACTTAATGAGACAAAATTTGCTTGCAGAATTTGATGTGGCCTCGGAAAATGAACCACAGAAGAGACATCTTTAACATTGTGGCTTCTGCTGTTAAAAGACTTGAAACCGAAAAATATCATAGTGGGAGTCACAGGCTGTGATCAGATGAGCTGTTTGATCTGGTGTTGTTGCTGTTCCCTTTTGGATTTAAAATGCATGATCAGACAGTGACATCTATCTCCCGTTCACTAGTCATTGGCACCCCATTCTCACCAGTCTTCAAATCAGAGTTATTGATGTCTCACCCCACATCTCTGGAAGTCTGATCAATCCATCACATTCTCAAGCCATTTGGGAGGTCTGAACATTCCCTTCTGGTTTGGGGCTCTTTTTTGAGGCAGTTAGTGAGGTGCACATAATTGCATATTTGCACCATGGCTATGAAGTGCCTCATGTGGGTTTATTTTTAACAGACATTTTACAGACATCTCTCCATCTCTATCTCTCTCACAGGAGCTTCTCAAAACTGTGGTTTTCTTTTAAAAGCTTCCAAAGCACAGTTTAAAAAACACTTTCGCCCCACACTGCACTACATATCCCAGCAACCTCCTCCAGCAATCCCATTGGCCACCAGCTACTGCCATCCTGCCAGGAGTCTAAAGTGCTGCTTCCAATATGCGCTTATGCATATGCTCAAAAGACAAATAATTTTTTAAAAGCTGCCCGACTGCCCCACTCCATGGCTGCCCCATTTGATAGATCAACCACAGGGTAAGCATGTGGTGAAGCGGGTTCAGGGTAAAATGTCTGATCAAAACTCTCTGTTATAAAAAACCCTGAATTAATTAGAGGTGGGGCCAGACCGTGCTAAACCTGTTGTCTGATCACAACCACAGAAGGGTATCTGTTTGCAGAACATTTAATGGTGGTGGTGGAAAGTGCTGTCAAAGTCACAGCTGACTTATGGTAACCCCATAGGGCTTTCAAGGCAAGAGGTGTTAAGAGGTGGTTTGCCATTGCCTGCCTCTGCGTCTTAACCCTGGTATACCTTGGAGGTCTCCCATCCAAATACTAGCCAGGGCTGACCCTGCTTAGCTTCCAAGATTTGATGAGATCAGTCTAGCCTGGGCTATCTAGGTCAGGGCTATATGAGTAGTATAGAACCCTAAATAAATACCTGAAAATCTTGCCATTCTTTAAGGTGCTACTGGACTTCAGCTATTCCACTGCAGACCAACATATCTACCATCTAAAACAAAATAAAGTGATAGTACATGAAGCTAATTAGTGTAATTGTGATAGTTGAGCTCATTCATTTGGCAGTTTATATACAAAGAAGTGCAGTTCGTGTAATTCAGGAGAGTTACGTGCACTGATGTAGACCACACATATTGAACATGTGTTTGTGCTCAAATCTTTATGCTTGCTTCTGAAAAATGTAGATTGCAGCAACTGCTAAAATCCGAGGTGATTTCATTATGAGTTAAATTCTCTTGTTACAAACTCAGCAGTTCTCAAAATTATGACAATAAATCTGTACCTTCCAGACTATTCAAAAACAGCACTGGTCCACAATTGCAGACATTCCTCACAGTGCCATGATAAAGTGCAATGATTCACTGAACATGTTAATGCTAATCAACGATTTCAGCCCTAAAGTTGTTGTATATCCTACATCCACATAAAATAAGCCTGTTAAATAAGTACATATGGAAACAATTCATGAAGCTTCCTTCCCTTGCAGTGAAATTCCAGATACAAGAGTGCACTTATAATTGCATTAATGAAGCAGTTCCTACATTAGAGATTTATTTCCAGGCCTCAGCTCAGAAGCTTGTTGTTATATAAACATTACAGATCAGGTTTGACATCATTCTGAGATAGTTTAGGACTGCTGCTCTCTTTTGAAATGGAAGTGGTTTCAATGGGAGTTGACTATGAAAGAAAGTATGAATAAGGATGGCAAAATCTCACCCACTCCTCCAGATGGTTTTCAGATCATACTAAATGAACTAGATTATTTCCCTACATCTTCCATTAGTTTTTTTAAAATCTACTTTACTTGGTTCTAGACAGGAGCACTATTTGCAGTAGCACTACGACCCCCACATTAGTGGTCTACAGAACATAAGTACAGCCTTCTGGATCAAACCAGTGGCCCATCTAGTTCAGCGTGCCATTTCATACAATGGCCAACAAGTTTCCCTGGAGTCTGTTAGCTCTACATGGCAATGGTGGCCATTGTCAAGCATTAGTTTTGTTTCACTATGTTTCACTTTACTGCTTGCCATAGATATGGGGGGAGGGAATCCCTGAGGGGAGTGCATGAGTGTTTAGAGTGGATGCTTGTAGAAACCATAACTTTTCCTTAAGGTTGTGCCCCAAAACTGGTTCCCAAGGGAGCTGGCCTTGGAGTCTTTTCTGCCAGGCTAGAATGTAGATAAAGCACCGTATATCTGTCAGGGTTGCCATAGTAACTGTAGGGGCTGAATAGTGATGTATATGAGAGGTGTGGGGTGTATTTTGTATTACCTATAATAGGGGCTTTTATGTGCCTTTTTCAGTTCTGACACAGAGCTTGTTTCCTGAAGTAAGCATATCTCAATAAACTATCACTGCCAAAGTGTGCTGTGGAGAGTGCTTTAACTGGGAGACCTGACAGCCATCAAGTTAGAGCTCTGGAGAGAGAGCTCCTCCCTCCATATATTATCAGCCAAAAGAAACCCTGCAAAAAGGATGTTCTTCCCTTTGTTTCCATGGAATTTATTATCCCTCTCTGCCCAGCTTCCTGTGGATCATTCCTTCTTTTCATGTCCATCCCAGGAAGAGACACATTCTGGCATTTGGAATCCCCGAGTCACTGTCCCCTCCTAATCTGTACACTGAGGAACATCTGTACACTGAGAAACATAATCTGTATAAATCTGTACACTGAGGAACATCAGGGAGGCAGAAAGCTTTTTAGACATGAAGGAAGAGGGACTCCTGAGAGAACAGAAAGAACTAGCAAATCCTATGCAAGAGGAAGGACGTAACAAGGAACAGGTGGCTGAGTGGAAGAATGTGACTTTGAGGAGTAAGATAATCAGGAAACAGATAATCAGGAAACACTCACAACCAGTGGAGCTGCAAAATCGATACCAGTCACTTCTGATGATGGAAGATCAGAATAGCACACATTGAGATCAAAAGTATGTGACTGTGTTGCGCTCTGCGTCCAGCCTGAGAAGGTGGAGGCCATGTCCGGGGCCAGGCTAGTCGAAGGGGAACTCCAAGGGTTCTTGCCGTGAGCCTCAGACTTGGGAGAGGGCCGGGGGTTGCTTCACCGCCGGTCAGCCACTCTCCTGGAGCATTAATCAGGAAGAGCCTCCATATCTCACTGGGCTGGCAGCCTCTTCCTTCAGACTCCTTCACTCCTCCCCGGCTCTGGCTTCCACCACTCTTTTATTCCCTTCCACCAACACCTGTTCCCTCCCTCCACCCTTGACTGCTGCCCCGTTGGCTCTTCCTGTTGTCTGTCTTGTTGGCTTCTTGCTCCCATTGGTTTGGGCTCTTCTCCCTTTAAGGCTGGCTGGTGGTCACGCCCCTTCTGGCCCCACAGGGCAGGAATCAGCTGCACGGTTGCCCTCTCTCCGGGTTTGGTCGTACACTGGGGATTCTGATGTAAGACGTTTTCTGTTGAGGCCGGTGGGGAGTGTAGAGCGTTGGGGTTGCGAAGACGTCCTCGGGTGCGTCCCGGTGCTCTCCTTCCTGTTGGTCTCCTTCCAGGCTCTTGCGGTGTCGGCTGGGGTTGTCTGCTCCCTACTACCGCCCTTGACGCCTTCCCCTGTAGTTCCTCTGCCCAGGCTCATTTCCACCTCCGAGCCTTGGGAAGTGGGGCTGGCGGGGGGTGGGTTGTCGCCCGGTGGGGGAGTGGGTGGGGCTGCCACCACCGGCGTCTCTCGGCGCCCATCCCATCCTCCACCGCCCGCACTCACCGGACCGGGTGGAGGCTCCGGCTGGGTCACCCCCGGCCCTCCCTGGTTGCAGCCATTGCCGTTGCCTCCCTTGGGGCCCCGTGTTCTGTCCCCGACCGGGAAGGGCTGAGCGGGCGGGGTGAGTTCCGACGGCTTCGGGCGGGGGCTGGGGCACCCAAGCGCCTGCTCCATGTCCTCCCTGGGTCTGCGGCAGAGGAGGACGCCCGGCGCCACCGCCCCCCCTTCCTGGGTCCCGGGGTGAGTGCCCTGTGAGGCTCAGGCTCCCCCGAGCTGTGTTGGGGCTGCTGCAGGCCGGGTCTGCAGAGGAGCAGGACGCCCGGTGGCGCCACCCCCCCTCTTGGGTCTCAGGGTGAGTCCCCGGGTGGCTCGGGCTCCCCCGAGCTGCGTTGGGGCTGCCGCGGGCCAGGACAGACTGACACACAAACACATAAGCAGAGAAGGAACCAAGCTATCCCATGGAGGAAGAGACAAGTAGTGGTGGTTAGTGACTCCTTACTGAGAGGGACAGAAGGTGTATGCAGACCAGACAAGAAATCTCGAGAGGTTTGTTGTCCTTCTGGAGCATGTATCTCAGATGTGACTGAGAGAATTCCAAGACTGGTCAAGACCTCTGATCGCGACCTGCTCCTGCTGATCCATGTGGGAACAAATGATATGGCCCGAAGAAACCTTGAATGGATCTCCAAAGACTACGAGGCTCTGGGCAAGAAGGTGAAAGATCTGGGGGCACAGGTGGTGATCTCCTCCATTTTACCTGTTGAGGGCCATGGAGCTGGAAGGGAGAACAGGATACTGAATGGCTGGTTATGTAAATGGTGCCATCGAGAGGGATTTGGCTTCCTGGTACATACCTCCAAGATGAAGGACTGTTGGCAACAGATGGGGTGCACCTTCCAAAGAATGGAAGGAATGTCTTTGCTGCAAGACTTGCAAACCTGATCAGGAGGGCTTTAAACTGAAGACATCGGGGGTGGGAAGAAAAAGCCTGATGTCGTGCAGCATCCCCAACACTAAGTTTAGAAGGGGAGTGACCAGAGAATAAATGAACAAAAGAGGTGAGTTCAGTAATTTTCAGGTAAAATTGAATGGACCTACTGTAGGAAAGGATGTCTGTAATCTGAAATGCCTTTATACTAATGCACAGAGTATGAGAAATAAACAGGAGGAACTTGAACTTCAAATATTGTAAAGTAATTATGATGTGATAGGTATCACTGAGACTTGGTGGGATGAGTATCATATATGGAGCACAGCGATTGAAGGATATACCTTGTTCAAATGGAACAGAATAAACAAAAAAGGCGGCAGGGTGGCACTATATGTCAGGAATGAATACACTTGCACTGAAATTCAGGATTTTGAGAGTTACCCTGTTGAAAGTGTGTGGGTAAGTATAGAGCACGGGGGGAAAGAAGGGGATATTGCTGTGGGGGTATACTACAGACCTCCAAACCAACAGGAGGGACGGGATGATGCATTTGTACAACAGCTTGCTAAACTTCCACAGAGACAGGATGTAGTGGTTATGGGAGATTTCAACTATCCAGATATTTGCTGGAAATCTAACTCTGCTAGACATGGGGCACCCCACAGATTCTTGAATAGTCTTGCGGACAACTTCATCTCTCAGAAGGTGGAGGTGGGAACCAGAGGATCTGCTATCCTAGATTTAATTCTGACTAATAGGGAAGAACTGGTTGATGAGGTGAATGTCATAGGATCCTTGGGGAATAGTGACCATGTCAGCTTGGAATTTGGCATAGTGAGGGATGTGAAACCAGGACTTAGTAGGACTCATATTCTGGACTTCAGGAAGGCTGATTTCAAAAAACTCAAAGAAATATTAGGTAGGATCCCCTGGCTGGAAATGCTGAGGGGAAATCTGCACAGGAAGGATTGGAGATGCTGAAATATGAAGTGCTTAAGGCACAATCGCAAACTGTCCCGGTAAGAAAGAAAGGTGGGAGACAGGTAATGAAGCTGAGGTGGCCGAACAAGGAACTCTCTGAAGAGCTGAGACTAAAAAGGGAAATGTACAGGAAATGGAAGGAGAGCCAAATTACTGAGGGTGAGTACAAGAAGCAGGCTCGAATCTGTAGGGATGGTATCAGAAAGGCTAAAGTGCAGATGGAGCTGAGGCTTGCGAGGGATGCTAAAAATAACAAGAAAAATTTCTATGCCTATGTTTGGAGCAAAAAGAAGAACAGGGATGGGGTAAGCTCATTGCTAGGGGAAGACGGTCAAGTCTTAACAAGGGATGAAGACAAAGTGGAATTACTCAGCTCTCACTTTGCATCAGTCTTTAACCATAAGGCGTGCTGTATACAAACTGAAGAATGCAGGGCATATGAAGGAAGGAGGAACTGCCAGTCCAGAGTAAGTAAGGAAATGGTTAGAGAGCATCTAGCTGCCTTAAATACTTTCAGATCTCCAGGGCCGGATGGCTCGCATCCCAGGGTGCTAAAAGAAATTTCAGATGTTATTTCAGAGCCTCTGGCTCTAATCTTTGAGATGTCCTGGAGTACTGGTGTTGTGCCAGAAGACTGGAGAAGAGCGAATGTTGTCCCGATCTTCAAGAAGGGGAAAAAGACGGACCTAGGAAATTACAGGCCTGTCAGCTTGACATCAATACCTGGGAAAATTCTAGAGCAGATTATCAAACGCTCTGTCTGTGAGCACCTTGAACAGAATGAGTTAATTGGTAGTAGCCAGCATGGGTTTATCAAGAATAAGTCATGCCAGACCAACCTTATCTCCTTTTTTGACAGAGTTACTAAAATGGTTGACTCTGGCAATGCTGTGGATATAGTGTACCTAGATTTCAGTAAAGCATTTGACAAAGTATCTCATGATATCTTTGAGGATAAGGTGGGGGCTGGATGGTGCAACCATTGGATGGATTCGTGGTTGGTTGAAAAATTGTACCCAACGAATGCTTGTAAATGGTTCTGCATCTATATGGAGGGAAGTCTCTAGTGGAGTGCCACAGGGCTCAGTCCTGGGCCTAGTGCTGTTCAATGTTTTTATAAATGACCTGGAGGAAGACATAGAGGAGATCCTTATCAGATTTGCAGATGACACAAAGCTGGGTGGGATTGCTAATTCTGAAGAAGACAGAGTCAGGATTCAAAATGATCTAGATAGGCTGGAACAGTGGGCTGAGGCAAATAAAATGAAATTCAATAGAGATAAGTGCAAAGTCCTCCATCCAGGGACAAACAAATCAAAGGCACAGATATAGAATGGGAGGGACTTGGCTTGACAGCAGCACATATAAAAGGGATCTAGGTGTTCTGCTTGATCACAAGCTCAACATAAGCCTGCAGTGTGATGTGGCTGTGAAGAAAGCTAATGCAATCGTAGGATGCATTAACAGAAGCATTGTGTCCAGATCACGGGAGGTGGTAGTTCCACTCTGTTCTGCTATGGTCAGGCCTCACCTGGAGTACTGTGTCCAGTTTTGGGCACTACACTTTAGAAAGGATGTTGACAAGCTTCAGCATGTCCAGAAGAGGGCAACCAGGATGGTGAGAGGGTTTGAATCCAAGTCTTATGAGGAAAGGCTGAAAGCGTTGGGTATGTTTAGCCTGGGAAAGAGAAGACTTAGAGGGGACGTGATAGCAGTCTTCAAGTATTTGAAGTGCTGTCATGTAAAAGATGGAAGCAGATCTATTCTCTCTTGTTCCAGATGCAAGACTAGATCTAATGGGTGGAAATTACAAGGGAGTCATTACCTGCTAGATATCAGGAGAAACTTCCTAAGTGTAAGAGTGGTTGAGCAGTGGAACAGTCTGCCTTGGGAGGTGGTGGATGTTCCTCACCTGGACGTTTTCAAGTGGAGACTGGACGACCATCTTTTGGGTATGTTGTAGGTATGTAGGGCTATCTTTTGTCTATGATCCTGCAGTGTGCAGGGGGTTGGACTAGATGATCTGCAAGGTCCCTTCCAACTCTAACATTCTATGATTCTATGATTCTATCCTGATTGATTGTTCTCGGCTACCTAGAAGGATTTATATAACCAAACCTTAAGTACTGGTTGCTTGGGAAAGCCATCAATGGGTTGCTTAACAGCAATTAACCTGTCCTGTTTCCTGTCCTTGTGCTGACAGAGAAGCGTCTTCAAATACAGGCAGGGATTTTTTGGCCCCATAGTGGAATGCATTTTCTATAACTTAATGAGTAATTAGACTGTGGCCCTTAACTGCCAGTGGAAGTAGTGACAGCCACAAGCATATGTGGCTTTAGAAAGGGGTACACCAGCACTAGAAGGCAGCACCAGGGACAGAACTGAGCATGTTTGCCCCTCCAAGGTAATGCAAAACTTTTAGATGGTTGCAACTTCTAAGTTTAAAAAGCCTACCTTAGAATAAGACCAGCCAGGACTTGTATAGTGCTGAGCGATAGAAGACTGTGTGTTTTCATCATTTCTTTATATTCCCTGCTCAATCCACTGATGTGCAGAGTATATTTGTGCGCTGTCCTTTCCCCAAAAATCCTTTCATATTCTAAATGCAGTAGTTGTTCTCCACAGACCTCCACCATTTGAGCATACTATCTAAAATGGGCACCAGGGGAGTAGGTAGTTGCTAAACAGCTATTGTCTTGGGTGTGTACAATTAATCCATCCCTGTGGTAACCAGTAGTTAGGTAGTGGGAGATGCAGGCACTAGGCAGAGATATTAAACATATCGCAGGTGGAGTGCTAGGAGTGCTGGCCCTCTTAACAGGTAATACTGGGACTAACCAGCTGATGGCAATAACTGTGTTGTAATAGGCGATTTTAACTACCCACACATTGATTGGGTCAATATGAGTTCTAGTCGGGAAAAAGAGATTGCGTTCTTAGACACTCAGTGACTGTGCTGTGGAACAGATGGTCACAGATCCTACCAGGGGAGAGGCGATCCTGGATTTGGTCCTAAGTAACACCCAAGACCTGGTGAGAGATGTAAAAGTGATTGCACCACTTGGGAACAGTGACCATAATGTCATTGAGTTTAACATTTGTACAGATAGGGAGTTGCCCCAAAAGACTGACGCAACCACTTTTAACTTTAAAAGGGGTAACTTCTCTGGTATGAGGGGACATGTGAGGAAGAAATTGAAAGGAAGAGTGGAGAAGGTCAAAGCCATTGGGGAAGCTTGGAGACTATTTAAAAAGACAATCCTAGAAGCTCAGAAAAAATATATACCGCAGGTTAGGAAAGGTACAAATAGGTATAGAAAAAAAGCCTGCATGGTTCACAAATAAAGTAATGGAAGCTGTAAAAGGTAAGAAGGATTCCTTTAAGCGGTGGAAAGCTAGTCTTAGTGAGGTTGATAAAAGGGAACACAGACTATGGCAAATAAAATGCAAGTCTGTGATCAGGCAAGCAAAAAGGGAATATGAGGAGCATATTGCAAAAAACATAAAGACCAACAATAAAACTTTCTTCAAATACATTAGAAGTAGGAAGCCAGCCAGGGAGGCAGTGGGGCCCTTGGATGACCAAGGGGTAAAAGGAGTAGTGAAGGATGATAGGGAAATGGCTGAGAAGCTGAATGCATTTTTTGCCTCTGTCTTCACTGTGGAAGAGGAGAAGTGTTTGCCCACTCCAGAAGCACCGATTTCGGGAGGGGTTTTGAAAGACCTGAATCAGATTGCGGTAACAAGAGAGGAAGTCCTCTGACTGATGGACAATTTAAAAACTAATAAATCACCAGGCCCGGATGGCATTCATCCGAGAGTTCTGAAAGAACTCAAATGTGAACTTGTGGATCTCCTGACAAAAATATGTAATCTTTCTTTAAAATCTGCCTCCATTCCTGATGACTGGAAGGTAGCTAATGTCACTCCCATCTTTAAAAAGGGCTCCAGGGGAGATCCGGGAAATTACAGGCCAGTCAGTCTGACATCGATACCAGGTAAGTTGGTGGAAACTGTTATTAAGGAAAGAATTAGTAGGCACATTGATGAACAAAAACTATTGAGGCAGACTCAGCATGGGTTCTGTAAGGGAAGATCTTGTCTCACTAACCTGTTAGTGTTTTTTGAGGGAGTGAACAAACATGTGGACAAGGGGGACCCAATAGATATTATTTACCTTGACTTCCGGAAAGCTTTTGATACAGTTCCTCATCAAAGGCTCCTAAGTAAGCTCAATAATCATGGGATAAAAGGACAAGTCCTCTTGTGGATCAAAAACTGGCTTATAAATAGGAAACAGAGAGTGAGTATAAATGGGAAACTTTCTCAGTGGAGGGTGGTAAGCAGTGGGGTACCACAGGGATCAGTACTCGGTCCGATGCTTTTTAACTTGTTTATTAATGATTTGGAATTGGGAGTAAACAGTGATGTGGCTAAATTTGCAGATGACACAAAGTTGTTCAGGGTGGTGAAAACCAGGGAGGATTGTGAGGCACTCCAAAGGGATCTGTTGAGGATGGGTGAGTGGGCGTCAACGTGGCAAGTGGGGTTCAATGTGGCCAAGTGCAAAGTGATGCACATTGGAGCCAAAAATCCTAAATATAAATACACGTTGATGGGGTCTGATCTGGCAGAGACGGACCAAGAAAGAGATCTTGGAGTCGTAGTGGATAACTCGCTGAAAATGTCTACACAATGTGTAGCTGCAATAAAGAAGGCCAACGTTATGCTGGGGATTATTAGGAAGGGAATTGATAACAAATCAGCCAGTATCATCATGCCCCTGTATAAATCATTGGTGCGACCTCATTTGGAATACTGTGTACAGTTCTGGTCACCACATCTCAAAAAGGATATTATAGCATTGGAAAAAGTGCAGAGAAGGGCAACTAGAATGATAAAAGGGTTGGAACACCTTCCCTATGAAGAAAGGTTAAAATGCTTGGGGCTCTTTAGCTTGGAGAAACGACGGCTGAGAGGTGACATGATCGAGGTTTATAAGATTATGAATGGGATTGAGCAGGTTGAGAAAGAAGTACTTTTCTCCCTTTCTCACAATACAAGAACTTGTGGGCACTCTATGAAATTGCTGAGCAGTCGGGTTAGAACAGATAAAAGGAAATACTTCTTCACCCAAAGAGTGATTAACATATGGAATTCACTGCCACAGGAGGTCGTGGCAGCTGCAAGCATGGACAGTTTCAAGAGGAAATTAGATAAACATATGGAGCAGAAGTCCATCAGTGGCTATTAGCCACAGGGTATAGATGGGAGCTCTCAGTCTGGGGCAGGTGATGCACTCTATTCTTGGTGCTGGAGGGGGCAGCAGTGGGAGGGCTTCTGGTGCCCTGGCCCCACTGCTGGACCTCCTGATGGCACCTGGTATATTTAGGCCGCTGTGTGACAGAGTGTTGGACTAGATGGGCCATTGGCCTGATCCAACATTGGCTTCTCTTGTGTTCTTGTGTTCTTGTGTTCTTGTGAAATACCAAAGAGAAGTGGAAAAAACCCCTTCAAGAGTCAGGCAGACTTGGGAGAGTGGTGTGCTGCTAGGCAGAAACTAAGGACGACTGCTGAGTACCTAGATGCCTCTCAGGGTTAGAATGGAATGGGGATCACAGGTCAGAGGGGCTGTTTCATGACATGAACTGAAGTTACTTCAGCAAAGTCTGAGCCTGGCACATGACAATTTTACAGAACATCTTCCCCCACTCCTCCCAACTACATGAAGCAAGGTTGTCACACAAGAGAAGTAAATATGGAAAAAAGAAAGCAGTATGAGGCATTTTCATATGGGATCACTTCCCATATATTTTGTGATGGGATGACCCCATAGCTCAATAGAAGAAAACCTGCCCTGCACTCAAATTATCCCTGGTTCAATCCCTTGTATTGTCAATTAAAGGATTTCAGGGATCTCTCTAACAGAGTGACCAGAGACCCTGGGGAACTGCTGCTGGTGTTAGCCCCGACGCCATTATGGGGCCTTGCTATGGACTGTTTGCTGTTGCCACATGGTTTGTGTACTTGCTAGACTGTAAAATGGATGCCAAGGTAGAAGCCCATAGAGAAAGGAAAAAGCTGTCTTTTTACTCTGAGGGACTCCATTGCATACCTGCCGCATGTCACCTACACGGATTAAGGGCCATACAGCAGACAAAGGACTTTCCCTCTGCCAGTCGTTTGCATGAAGGGATTATTACCCAATTAAGCATTCAAATTGTTAACGATCCTTCCTGATGCTAATCAGGGACAATCAGGGAAGTCTCCCACCTTTTGTTTACCTGGCCAGCAAGTCCTATAATCCATTTAACTGGCTACCCAACACCTGGCTTCTATTGTTTAATCCAGACCCTGCCTCTCTGGAACCTGATTGGTCATACCTAAGGTCTGCCTCTACTGACATCACACACCCCTGGGACTCATCATTGGTCCAGGAAATCTTTTGTTCTCACCTGAGACCAGCCCCCTGGGCCACCCATTGGGCTGCATTGTCTTACAGTGGGTATATCCCAGCACACAGATGGCCTTAGAGGGTGTGTCTCTGCCATGAGCCAAAATGGCAGTCCACCCCTGAACCCTCTGGGTTTAGGCCACAATCCTTCTTCATGGACTTCTGCACATCTGACAGGTAGTATCACCTCTCCATAAGCCATCAATCCCCTCTGCTTTCTTAGTTCTATTTTATGTGTGTGAATGTTGGAATACTGTTTGTGTGTTTGTGAATGGATAAATAAGGATTACATTCAGTAAAATAATATTTTATTAATTATACCTGGTCTTTTACTGGGAACCATTACAAAGCAGCAGCATTCTCTGTATATACAGGCGAGGACCCATAATAATAATAATACCAATTGCTATATTTAAAATAGAGCAATTTGGCTAACACTGGTCAGAATAGAACATTCTGGGCTGGTCTGATTTGGTATAAGCCATATATGACATGGACTTTTTGAGTTGTTGTTTTTACAATTAAAATAAAGCAATTCATTCTTCTTTCTGTACTGATAGACACAGATCTCGAAATACTGAGATTCAACCAGATCTTCTGCTGTTGAAAAAGGAAGGAGGGGTTCTCTTTAACTATGCTGGAAATGAGGTGTGCATGATGTACAAAAGCCACGTGGGATGAAGGATGTAATCAGGAGAGGAATTGGGTGAGATTGAGTGAAAATGAATTCAACACACTGAATGATTTAACCAAAAATATGCTGTGAATGAGCTGTTAATTATTTAAATGAACACGCAATACTTCAGACAAAAAAACAGATGGCCCACCTGAAGCATGAGAGTTAAAACATGAAGATGAAGTTGGGTTCATCCCATAGAACAAAAAAGCCCACTCTGACTTATGCTTGAAGGTATGACTGGACTTTCCCAATACTTTTCTAACTTGTTGTGATATACAAATTAAATCAGCTCACTCTTACCTTCTACTTTCAGCTCTTTCTAAAGTTCATGCAAATGAGTTTCCTGTATTTAACTTTTTTTTTTTTTTTTAACTCGGAAGAATAATTTTAGTCTTTGTTTTGCAAAGACTTTGGAGACCACAGACTTTGTTTCAAGGCTATCTTTAACTTGAGCTAAACTGTGTATTTAAAATTTGTTTTGACAAGTTCTTTTAGCATGTTGCTTGTTTCCAGATATTCCCTGTCACTTAGCTGTGGCTGAGAAGAAAAATAAGGGATGTACAACAGGGAAAGGAATGTGTGGTGGCATAGTGTTGAAATGCTTAAGAGTCAAAGAGAGTGATATTCAGCTCAACTGAACATCCCTTCAGAACAAAAGTACTGAAGATCTGGAACTAAATGCTGTTATTTAAAGCCTCAGGGTGGTTTAAGCAAGGTAAAAGGGGTGGGTGACTTGAACATGTCATCAGCAATTAAAACTACATGGAAAAATTGGAGAAAACTTACCAATCATGATCTCACAGGAATACATTATTGAATCATTTGCAGTGAAATGATTGTTTGTCTCATTGATTTAACAACTTTGCCATATATGTGGCTCAATCTGTATGTGTGTCAAATAAACTAATGAGAAGTACCAATTATTTAAACTGGGATTAGCTGCCTGAGACTCAGGAGAAGGTGCAGGAGTAATGCTGAGGACTAATGGTGCAGAAGGTCCCATGATAAACCAGATTCAGAATAAGGCAACTTAATGAGTTCAAGTGTGCAGCTTCCTAAGGAGGAGAATAGGGAAAGCCACCTACTAATCCCTTTTTACTGGGGACCAGGTGACAGGTACACTGAAACTTAGCAAGCAAAGATTTTCCTCTACTGCTTCGAGAACTAGGGTGATTTACAGAGCCGGCCCGTGGTGTTTGGGCGCCCTAGGCCAGCTTGTGGCTCTGCCCCCCCGGTGATGCCAACCTCCCGGTGGGGCCTGCAGATGGGGGGCGGCGCCAGGAAGAGGTGGGGATTTAAACCCCCATCTCTTCCCTCTATGCCTGTGTGCCCTGGGGAGAATAGGCCAGCACCGCCCACAGCCCCGCCTTGAGCGCCCGGCGGGAGCAGGCGGTGACACCGTTGGAAGGAGCTGCTCGTGGCGCAGTGGGAGGCCCGCTTGACGATAGTGCCCCCTGCCCGTGGGTCCTCTGGCCTCGGAGGAGCAGCAGCAGCAGCAGCCCCCCCCCTCCCCCAGCCCCCACAGGGTGCCAGCCTCCCAGGCCCAGGCTCTGCGGGCCCTGGCCCGACCTGACACTCCCTCTCTCGCCCCACGCCTCGACTCACCTGGGCCAGAAGGGGCGGTGGCTGGGGCTGCTCGCAGTCCTCTGCGCTGCCCCACCGTGACCCCCACCACAGCCTCCGCGGAGGCGCCTGTTGCTCCATGGCGGCCCCAACAGGTGGGCAGGGAAGGGAGCTTGGCCCGCCTGGCCTCACGCCTCCTCCTCTGCCACCTGTTGGGCTCCTCCGAGAGAGTCCTGGGCCCGCTCCCCAAGGGGGGAGGGGGAGGGCAGGAAAGCTCCGCTGCCGCCTCCTGCGCCACTGCCCCCGCCTCCTCTCCCCCCCAGGGCGCCCAGGCAAGGCAGGGAAGAGGTGGGTTTTACACCCGTTTCTTCCCTCTTCTCTGAGCCTGAGGGGGAGGGGGAGGGTGAGAAAGCTCCGCCACTGCCTCCTGCACCGCTGCCCCCACCTCCTCTCTCTCCTAGAGTGGCCCATCGGGGTGCTCTTCACTGTCGATGGCTGCGGTGGGGAGGTGGAGGGGGGCTTTTCGGGGGGGGTGCAGTTTGGCGCCCCTGCAGCCGGCGTGCTCTAGGCGAGCGCCTAGCTCACCTAGTGGGCGAGCCAGCCATGATGATTTATCTAGATAACTTACTTTTAGTGGGGGAGTGCAGACCTTTTGAAAAGTGATGAGAAACAGAAGCAGCAAAGTAAAGACTTAAATGGTAAGGTATTCAAATGACGTCCATTCTAAGGTATTGAAGCCTAGGTCCATGGAAGCCAAGCAGTTGTGTTATGTGATTTCAGGCAAAATTTGTCTTCCTAGCCCCATATGCATTGATAGAATCTGTCTCCAATCTATCCAGACTGTGCATTCTTCTCCTGGAGTGCATTTCAGGACTATCAGT
Source organism: Gekko gecko (assembly GCA_029375565.1). Classification (NCBI taxonomy): domain Eukaryota; kingdom Metazoa; phylum Chordata; class Lepidosauria; order Squamata; family Gekkonidae; genus Gekko; species Gekko gecko. Next base: position 84,486,815 of record JAPDNY010000001.1, on the reverse strand, counting down.
ATCCAGGGCTATTTTGGGGCAGAAACGTACAGGAACGGAGTTCTGGCTAACTCTTGAGTTGGCCACACCCAGCAGGAACTCATTAGCATAATAGGCCACATCCAACAGCAGAAACTGATTAGGACTGGCTACATTGGGGTGTGTGGCCTAACAGGCAAAGGAGTTCCTGCTACAAAAAAAGCCTTGGGTTCTGACAACAAACAAAGTAAACAGAATAAGAAGCAAAAGGTGGGTGTGGCTGGATGACCACACTTCTGGTAACATGGGGGTGTGGCCTGATAGGCCAATGAGCTGTGCTGTCAGGGGTGTGGCCAAATATGCTAATGAGTTTCTGCTTTTGTGTGTGGCCTAATATGTTAATGAGTTTCTGCTAATAAGTTCCTGCTGGTCTTTTTCTACAAAAAAAGCCCTGTCAGTATCCATTTTCTTCAGGCCTAACTTTGCAATGTTGTAATACTCCTGGAAAAGGGACAAAGCCCAACCTGGTGGGACAGAAAGGCTGTGAATCTTTACCTACTTGTCTTATGAATAAAAGCCCTGGGTGGAGCAAATTATTAGATCAGTAACATCTCTGTTTGGCCTGATATAGCCTAAGAATGATGCCTGCAGTTGATTGAGAGGTTATCCAAAAGGTTCTTCTTCTACCTCATTCTTTTGACCTTGTGATTATTCGCAACTTTTCTATTTTTGGTTTAAACAGTGTTGCACTTACCTGCAACTGTTGTTCATCAAGGTGTCTTCTGTGCAGGTACATATTGGGACTGCACTTGTGCAGGCCAGCCACCGGAGGCTCTCTTACAGCTGTTCTGGTATTTCTTTAACACTCCAAGAGGATCCCTCCCTGCAGAGTTCATTAGAGGCCGTCTTCCTGCCTAACGGTCATGTGCTGTGTAGGCAGGAGCCCCCCACTCCCTCAGTCCTCCTGAGCCATGGAGAGTGTCATGAATGTAACTGCATCCTAGGAACTCATAGGAGGAAGAGAGTGTGTGCCTGCACAGAAGACAGCTCAATGAACTACAGTTACAAATAAGTGCAACACTGTTTTCATCTTCAGTCTTCTGTGCAGTCCCACATTGGGAGACTACAAAGCTCCTTACCTTGGAGGCAGGGTGAATTCAGTGGAACATGGCTCTGCCAATTCCTGAATCTCTTCTTGCATTCATGTCCACCAAACAGTGCTTAACAAATGTTTCTGATGATGACCATGTTGCTCTCCTCCAAGGGAGTGCCTCTCTGGTATACTGCTGATGTTGCCTGCACCCATGTAGAATGTACCCAAAGCTCCAGAGGACATGGTGGACTGCCCTGTTCTTAGCCCAACTGAATAGCCAAGACTATCCATCTAGAAATGGTCTGTGCTGAGGCTGGCCTCTCACTTGAGCTACCGGAGTAGCATACAAAAAGGTGCAGGGATTGCCATAATCCTTTTGTTCTGTCTAAGTTAAAACAATAAAGACCTCTTCACATCTAAGGAATGCAGTGTTTTTTCAGACTCCAAGGTAGGGGATAGAGAAAATACTGGAATGACGATGTCCTGAGCAAGGTAGAAACTAAAGACCATAGGTAAAAAACATAAACTGGGTCTCAGACTACATGGCTAGTCTGGAACTTAATAATTGGACGGTCCGCCCTCAACGCTGCCAACACTCCCACTCCTGGAAAACCCCACAGTTGAAAAATATATAATACTTCCCCAGAGACCATTTGTCTTCTGATTGCCCCATTCTGCTGAGGATGTCCACTATTATGTTGGCAGTACCTGCCACATGTACTGCTTGGGGGAAAGATTCTTGGGCTATGACCAATTCCCAAATGAAAGTGGCTTCCCTGCACAGGGCTGCCGAGACTTTGCCCTCCTGTTGGTTTATATATATCATTGCCATAGTATTATCTGTAATGACCTGAATTACTTTCCCCTTGATGAGCTCTGCAAATGAGGTAAGGGAGTAACATAAGTTTAAGGTTAATATGAAACCCCCTTTTTTCAGGCGACCACACATCCTGAATGGAAAGTGACTCACAATGGACTCCCCAGCCCTGTAATGATGCATCAGAGGTGATAGAAAGCTGAGTCGTCCTTCCTCCAAATGGTACCCCAGCTAGGAGGTTATTATTGCACACCCACCAGCCTAACTGCCATACTCTGGAACTAGGTCCTGTGAACCTAGTATGCTGGGAATGCACAGCAGGGTGAAATTTACTTTAAAATAAATTCTGTAAAGTTTGCATTCTTAGGTGTGCATGAGGGGTTGTGACCATGGTAGAGGCCATCAGTCCTAACAGCTTCTGAAAGAAAAGGACCAATGGAAATCTGTTGTTAGATAGGCACCTAATCAATGCCTTGATGTATAAGGCCTTGTCTACTGGTAGGAAAGCTTTGGCCACCGTTGTGTCCAGAAGGGCCCCAATAAAGGAAACCTTCTGAGAAGGTTGGAGGTATGATTTCTTGTTAATTACCAAACCCAATTCCTGACACATTTGAATAATCAGGGAAACCTGCAACCCTAGTTCCTCATGGGAAGACACAGTAATGAGCCAGTCATCGAACTATGGGTAAAAAGAACAACCTTTAGACATTAGGTGTGCTACCACAACTGCAACAAATTTAGAAAATACCTATGGGGCAGTCACCAGCCCAAATGGAAGGGCCATGCACTGGTAAGGAATATGATTACATTTAAAGCGAAGGCACCTGTGATAACCGGGGTCAATAACTATATGGAAATAAATGTCCTGAAGGTCAAGCACACAAAACCAGCAGTTTAATATTAACAGTAGCAGGACCGACTCTAAAGACAACATTTTGAACTTTCTAACATTCTGGAAACCAGATCCCTCAGATCCAGGATTGGCCTAAGGCCTCCATCTTTCTGGGTACCAGGAAAAAATGTGAATAGAAACCTGTGGTGGGGTCTGAGTCAGGAATCTTCTGTACTGCCCCCTTTTGGATAAGGAATGACAGTTCCTGTTCCAACCCAGGCATGGAATTATTCAGAGCTTGACCAGGATGTTGGAGGGGTGGCTATTCCCAAAATCTATAACCAAAAACAACAATTTATAAAGCCCATGTCAGGAATGATCTCTTGCCATTTTAACTAAAAACAGCTAGCCTGTCTCTAAAGATGGTAGGTGGCTGGTCTATTACACACCCTAGTCAGAAAGAACATTTTTGAGCCTGTTGCGACTCTTTAGGAAGTGGCTGATGTTGTGAGACCAAATGTCTAGCTCTATGACTGGACCTGCGCCTGCCCTGTGCCATAGACCCTGAAAAGGGCTGCTGTGTAGGATATTGTGACACCCGAGGCTGCTGGTGAGTGTGCCAGAAGTATGGCAACTGCGATTGGTGGAATCTATACATTTGGGTTGGGGGTTTTTTTGGTCCCCTGAAGGGGATTTTTTATTGCTTTTTTATAATATACAACTAAAACTACAAAGAAAAATCAAGGAAGGGGGACTACATCTAAGGAGAAAGAAAAGTATATCCACACTATACTAAAAACCCAAGAGAAGGAGATCATATCCCTGTTAAACTCAATGTTAGTGCATAAGTGTTTGTAAACAATGCATGCTGTAAGTTTCTATCTATCTCAGCTAGAATATTATTTGGTTACTTGTTATGAGAGGGTTCCAGAGCACCCCCCCCCCGTAGCTCGCTTCATAAAGGCAATTTTCAGAGTCCTTCTGCCTTTACCTATGCTTTCTATCTCTAAAATCATAGCTTGATTTGATGGCGGCAGCACCTTCTTCCACGGTCAGGTCTTCATCCGTCTCCAAGGGGGTAGAGCCACTCGAACCAGTTTCATCATCTTCTTTAGCTCCCAGATGACATTTTAAGAACTCTTTAGCTTTGAAGACAGAGTCAATCTTCTCTCTTTTATCATTAAATTTAAAGATGACCCCTTCTGGCATCGCCCACTTATATGAAATTTTATTAGTTTGAAGAAAAATAATTAAGTCCTTATAACTCTTTCTTTTTTGACAAATTTCAAATGGGATGTCTTTTAGAGTTTTGATGATTGTATTCCCCAATTTCAGTGGAGTTGCTGATGTTGCTTTTAAAATTACATCCTAGTTTGTCTTCTTGAGAATCTGACTGTTATCTCTCCAAGCAGGCTATTTTTTTTTGGTAAGAGTACACCCTATACACTGCTTCAATATTGTGCATAATTTCTTCTGCTTTCAAGCCTGTTACTGGTGCGATAAGTTCACAGAGTAGCTTTTTCAGATCCTCATTCAGTAATTCAGGAACTCCCTGGAACCTGAGGACCATATTTGCTTTTTCCATTTTTAGAAACAATAGTCTATTTTCCTGATGATTCTGCTTATTCGTTAACTCTCCCATCTTTTTCTTCATAGTCTTACTTTCGGCGTACATCTCTTTTACTACTTCCACTGTTTGCTCCGTCTTTTTAACCGTTTTCACCTGCTGGAGTTGCTGTGTTGCAAAGTTTTGGTTAAGTGTGGCCAACTGCTGGTTAATACCAGCAAGTTGTTCCATCACGGGCTTGAGCGTATCCGCTAAGAGTCTTATGACATCTGCTCCCTCTTCCGGCCTCGGACTTTAACCACCTGTAAGTTTCGGTTTCACTCCTTTCTTCCCTGCACCTGCCATCTTCGCGAGTTGTTTACATAAGCCATCCACTATTTCACAACCTCTGACTTAGATCCGCTCTGGTAAGTCTCTCAACACAAGTCAATCATTTGGTTTTTCCCTCCCCCCCTTTCCCACTTATCTATCATGTTCATTTTTGGCCTCATTCTACCTTGTTTATATTTTCACCAGTCACTTGATCTCCAGTGCTTGTTCCGGTCAACCCAGCTAGTGTCCAGAGGCCACACAGTGGCAGGACTGTCAGGGCAGAGGGGCACCTCAATTCTCTGGCATTATGCCATCAAAGAGGCTACCCCTCAAAAGCCCTATGGCTTGGAGCCCTATCCTAGGACTCCATGGGGAAACCGCGTCGGCAGCTTCCCTCCATACTGCTGGTGTGCGGATCGTTCCCCCGAGCAATGGGGAGAGCGACCGCCATTGCTGCGCCAAAAACTGGAAGTCGAATCTATACATCTGTTAAGGCCTGTACAAAGTGGCAAGACCTGCAGTGATGCCAAATGAATGAGTTTCTTGCTTGTTGTTCTTGATTTGGGATGAAAGATGGTCAGTTGATGAAGCAAATAGTGTTGTTCCCTCACAGGAAGTCTTCCACTTTCTACCAACTGTCAGGAAGGAGAGCTGTGGAATGCAGCCAAGCATACCTTTTCAGTACGAGTGCTGAAGCCATGGCCCTGGAGGAGGAGTCAGCGATGTGTCTGCCTGCATTAGGCTGTTGCTTGGATAAGTGCAATGCTTCTGCTTGGAGAAGTTCTTGTCTTCAGGCAGAAGCTCTATATAAGCAGCCATGTTTTCCCAAAGGAACAACTGGTTCCTCCCATAATTGCACTATAGCTGGCAATGTGCAGGTTGAGTGCAGCAGAAGAGTAAACTTTTCATTGATTTATTGCCCCTCTCTATTGGCAGTTCCAGCAGCTAGTTGATTGGTGGAACCATACTCCCCAGCACTGTGGTAGAATTCTATGCCTCCGCCTCCTTGGCAAGACTACCCTTATTATTTTCCTTCTTCTAGACTACAAGAATGGGGCAACTGGCAATTATGAAAAGCACCTCTAGAACTGAGGCACCCCTTTTCATGGAACTATGACACTGTGGGTCCCCCAGTTTGGTATCCTCCTTTAATCTCCCCCCCCTTATGTGGCATTTGGATTCTGAGGAAGAGTGGGCTTTGAAAGCTAACTCCCCTTCTGGTCCGGGCTCAGACTTACCATCGGATCCTTCCCCTGATGACACTGTAGGGGATCCTGATCCAGTGTTATCTAATGAAGATCTGAAGATCTTTGCAGAGCAAATGATGTGAATGGCTAAATTGTTGGATATAGAGGTGATCTCCAGCAACCCAGAACCCTAAGACAAGATCTTAGGCAAGCTCTATGCAGAGTCAGCTGCTATAATCACCTTCCCTATTTTGGAGGGTATTGCTGAAATCTCCTAGGCCCTTTTGCAAAAACCAGCTAGCATGGCTTCCTCAACCAAAAAGGTGGAGAATTTATACAGGATGCAACAAGAAGGTCATACCTCTTTATTCAGACATTCTCTAGTGTCATCCCTTAGACTACATTTAAAGAGAAAGAAAAGTATACCCACACTATAGCAGCAATGTTGTGAGGTCACTTCCAGAGAAAACCCAGAAGTGAGTTCATCTCTCTCTAGTACTCACCAGAAATTCCATGGTAAAGCCATAGATTTCCCAGTGATTCCTTGAAAGGAGTGACATCACTGCCAAGTTTCCCCAAGAAGAGATGTCTAATTGCTAGACCAATGGTGATTTTTTTGTGTTTTGTCTGTTTTTCTCCTGTTGTGGGGCCAAGTGGTGGCAGAAAAAGCAAGTTGCTTAAGGGAGGTTCCCCCATCATAGCAGAAGACTTGGTAACCATGGTACAACTACATACTGCTTTATCACAGCTGTTTCAATACTCCCATGCCCCCTGCTTCCTTTAGTTAAAAGGCAAATTGTTAAAAGTATAACAAACAAGCAACACAATATGAAATGAGACTTACTTCCTTGTTATGTGCTGTGTTCCCTCTAAGCTGAGTTAGTGTGAGCTAGCTCAGTTTTATAGCCTCTGGCTCGCATGTTTGTCTTAACTCAGGAAGGATGACTCCAGAGCAAACTAATTTATGCAGTAGCCAAACCACCTGCTCACAACTTTAATGCCGGTAGCTCAGCAAGTAGAATTTTTGCTCCCAGGACTCCACAACTTAGAGGGAGCATCGGTTATATGGTGTCTCTGTTTCCCTCATGGAAGCATCAGTCAGCATTTATTAATGACTGCCAAGCTCCCTGGAATTCACATATATTCACTTATGCATTTTCCCACATTGCCTCTTGGGAACTGCAGTTTGTCGTCATCCCCCCAATGCGTCCACAAAAATCTTGTTTTTCAAACTTTCAGATTAAACAAACATTCAGAAACATGTGTTGCAGTATTACTAGCACACAATACCCACAATGAAAACTAAAAGGAAAAGCAGCCAAACTGTTTTGATAGTAAAACATTTGTACATGTGTGTCCTCACAGGCAACGTATTCACTGTAGGTCATTTAGATGATGCATCCAACTGCCCAGGTGTAAGGCAGGGATAACTGTGAGTGAACGACCCTGGGGGTGATACACGCTGCTGCTCTCTCTGGCAAGTGAGAAAAAATGGTTCATTAATGGCACAGGCACAAAAGTGACTGCAGACCTGAATTAGAAATGTACCTTATTTACGTGTAGCACAAGCACCTATTGGCTAAACATAAAGCTGTTCAGCATGGTGATGGAGATCAACTGGATCACAGTAAGTTCAGCTGGTGATTCCATTCACATCAAATGTGCCTGATATTCTAGCAAGCAAAGTGGATGGGAAGAAAAAAGCTAGCAGCTTTTGGGGAGGACTGTCACCTCTATCCATCTTTATCTACAAAGCTCCCAACACTGTTGATTCATTGCTTTATTACATTCAGGAACAGTCTTCAGGAACACTCTTTTGCTGCTGGGTGGCAATAACTCATATCCATAGCAAATGTAGGCCACTACAACCAATTTTGCATTGGTAAAGCACAAAAGACTCTTGAGTTGATAGTCCTTCAGTTGTAGGTTAGTTGTTAAAATAATAATTTTAGACTTCACTGAGTTAGCAAACCTTTTCCTCTCCACACACTTGGTACAGTTGCAAAAGAATGAATGATCTGTTGTTAGGAGAACATTTCTATTGCTCCAGGCAACTTCTCTTGACAATTACAGAGTTAGGGATGCTCAGCAGTCATCACAATTAAGTACACAATTAAGAACATCCCTTGGGGCAATTGTATTTATAAATTATGTCTGACTTCAAAAAGTTGGCATTATTTCCCTTTTATGTATGTCTACTGTATCTTCTTAGCATGGCAACACCCTTTCTATAGCTCTTGGGATGCAGTGCTACATTATATACAGAAATACTGGCCAGGATCCACAGAACTAATTCCTTATGTTCATTTATATTTATTCATTTTGATATTTATACTCTGTTTTTCTCCCCAATGGGGACCCAACATAACTTACAACATCATTCTCTTTTCCATTTTATCCTAACAATAACCACCCTGTGAGGTAAGTTAGGCTGAGAGAAAGTGGCAAGCCCAAGGTTACTCAGTAAGCTTCCATGGCAAAGTGGAGATTCAAACTTGGGAGAAGTAATTCTTGACTAATGTATCTCTCAGAGAGTAAGGTTCCATGCCACACCTCTTTAAAAAATAAGGGGGAGTTTCAAAAGCAGTTTCTGATATGGCCCTGACATGGATCACCAGGGCTAGCCTCATTTCATTGGATCTCAGAAGCTAAGCTGGGTCAGCCCTGGTTAGTATTTGGGATAGGAGACCACCAAGGAAGTCCAGGGTTACGACAAAGAGACAGGCAATGGCAAACCATCTCTGAACCTCTTTTGCCTTGAAAACCCCATTAGGGGTCACCATCAGGGCCGGTGCCAGGCTTTTTTGCGCCCTAGGCAAGGCTGACTATTTGCGCCCCACCCCCCACTAAACAATTTTTTAAAACAGATGAATTCTAGGGAATATTAAAAGCACAAAACTTGACACTGCTAGTTTTTTAAAAAAAAATTATGAAAATAAGTAAAATGACAGCCTTTGGTTTTCTTTCTCAAACAGAAAACAGTTTTAGCACACAACTCACCAAACATTTGGAATAATCCTGTGAATTGTGATGTCAAAAATTAAGGTTCTTGAATGTTTCCATTTCGGGTACATCAAAATCTCATTTTGTGTGCCTTTTCCTTTGCAAATTTTGTCTCTGATTCTTTCAGTTCAAGTGCTGATGCTTCAGTGTGTTAAATGTATATAACTGCCAAACCAAAGAGTCTCTTTTGCAGCATTAGTTCTACAGTTTTCTCAGTTTTGCGATTCTTGATGTCAGATTTGTGTCCATTTAACCCTTGGTGTAGGGTTTGACCTGTTTCTCCTACGTAGAGAACTGCAGTTTACACATCCTACTGTATTGCTATTCCAGTCTTGCTGTTTTTATTGCTCAATTATTTATTCATCTTGACTCTAATAATCTCTTCCTGACAACTAGCTTCCCCTACCTGCGTGTAATATCTGAGGAAATCTGTTTCAGTGTATGTGAAAAAGTGTGCCCATGCTAAGAACACAAGAGAAGCCAATGTTGGATCAGGCCAATGGCCCATCCAGTCCAACACTCTGTGTAACACAGTGGCCGAAAATACCAGGTGCCATCAGGAGGTCCACCAGTGGGGCCAGGACACTAGAAGCCCTCCCACTGTTGCCCACCCCCAAGAATACAGAGCATCACTTGCCCCAGACTTAAGAACATAAGAGAAGCCAATGGCCCATCCAGTCCAACACTCTGTGTCACACAGTGGCCAAAAATACTAGGGGCCATCAGGAGGTCCAGCAGTGGGGCCAGGACACTAGAAGCCCACCCACTGTTCCCCCCCCCACAATCACCAAGAATACAGAGCATCACTTGCCCCAGATTGAGAGTTCCTACCTATACCTTGTGGCTAATAGCCACTGATGGACCTCTGCTCCAGATGTTCCTCTCATTCCTTCTTGAAGCCATCCACGCTTGTAGCCACCGCCACCTCTTGTGGCAGTGAATTCCGTGTGTTAATCACTCTTTGGGTGAAGAAATACTTCCTTTTATCCATTCTAACCTGACTGCTCAGCAATTTAATTGAGTGCCCACAAGTTGTATTGTGAGAAAGGGAGAAAAGTACTTCTTTCTCTACCTGCTCTATCCCATGCCATGCATAATCTTGTAAACCTCTATCATGTCACCCCTTTGGGGATTTTGAACTTAGACTTAGCAGATAGTAGGCTGATACTGACCACTTAGGCAAACACATAGCCCTCAGTCTGTGCCATGGTGCCTTCTCATGTTCTTGACCAGCACATGAAGCAACTTATGTACAAAAGGTTGCACTGCCCAGCCATTTCATGTTTTCCCCTGGGCCCTAGGCTTAGAACTCTCAGCCTGAGATTTCTGTAGTGAATGTCAATAAATCAAAAGTAGGTTTGCAGCTTACAGAGACACTCTTGAACAGTATACTGTTGTGTCCACTGACCACTTTGGGCCGTCAGCAACAGAGACTGAGCTTGAGTCCCGGTGAACAACGGGACAGGAGCTCCTGGCTCCAGCTTAGGGGAACCAATGGGAATGGCAGCGGGAATTCAAACCCGCTAATGGCACCAGGAGGTGTTCCCCTTCGCTTGTATATAGTTGACCACCTGGCCAGGTAACGTTGTCTTTGTTGTGTAATAGCGAACTATGCTGATCACTACGTCTGTGTCTGTGGTTTCATTATGCATTCAACCCATTACACAATAATGGCGGTGAAGGTGGGATCCTGTTGAGCGCTCAAGCCGGGCTGTCGGACAACGCCACTGAAGACTCGCTCCACCGCTCCACGTGCACCGCACATGAGCGCCTCCGAGGGTGAGCCCAGAGCCATGTCTCAACCGCTGACTAGCACAATGGCCGTTGCTCCAGGATCCGGGCTGCCGCCACATTTCGACGCCTCCCAGCCTCAGTGATGGGGAGCCTGGGTCACAGGCCTGCGTCAGGCCCTCGTGTTCTACCAGATCACGGAAAAAGATCAGAAAAGGGGCCTGTTACTCTGCTCTTGCGGCCCCGTGATCATGGATCTGGCGCAGTACCTTCTCTCCCCCAAGAAGGTGGAGGAGTGCACGTTCGAGGAGATTGTACAGGCCGTGCAAAATCACTACGGTCCAAAACTGTCGGAGATGACCTGCCACATGGTCTTCCAGCAGCGGAACCAGCAGGGGAGGGAAACCACCACGGAGTTCCTCATGGAGCTCTGCCGCCTGGCAGCCAACTGTGCATTCGGGACACACTTGGACTTGGCCCTCTGTGATCGGTTCCTAGCAGGCCTTCAGGAGGAGAAGCTCCGGCGCCGGATAATGGAGGGGGACAAGGTAACAATTGCCTTGGCCTTGGCCACCGCATGGGAGAGGTCCCACCTGGCCACCACCGGGAACAGTGACCTCCGAAGACGCGGCAGTCCACCGGATGCAAGCATCACACCACCCGCCAGCCCTGCTCGCACCACATGCAAGCAACATGGGCCAGCAGCTCAGGAGTGTGCCAGCTGTGGCAGTCAGCATGAGCGTAAGGCATGCAGGTTCTGGGATGCCACGGGCCGCAAATCGCCAGGGTCTGCCAGTCCAAGGCATCCCATGCACCACTGAAGCAGCCCCGCCGCAAGGCAGAGGCACACTACGAGGAGTGCGTGGCACCAGAAGACCTTTACCTCCTCACCAATGCTCCGCCAACCCCCGAGCAGGTACTGAAACTCCCCAGTCAGGCCTCTACCCCCAGAATATATGTCCGGGTTAAGATAGAGGGGGGCCCTGTACAAATGGAGCTCGACTCAGGCTCTGCGTGCTCCATCATTTCGGAGGCCACGGGGGAGCCCCCGCTTGCGCCCATTGCCTGTGATGCTCATGGACTTCCAGAGGAACTGGGTGCCAGTAAAGGGGGTCGGGAGTTTCCGAGTGCAGTACTGTGGCTTCAAGGGCTTTTTAGACTTGCTCGTGGTCGAGGGTGACCTAGTCAGCCTTCTGGGAAGGGCCTGGTTCGAACCCCTCGGAATTGGGATTGAGGGGGTCCAGCATTGCGCAACCCGCGACTTCCAGGAAGTGTGTCACAAGTTCCCATCCGTCTTCAACGGGACGCTGGGCCAGTACACGGGCCCCCTGGTATCACTGCAGATCGAACCCAAGGTGGCCCCCATATGCAGGCGTTCCAGGATGGTCCTGTTCGCACTAAAACCCAAGATAGAGGCAGAACTGGACTGCCTAGTGGCCCAGGGGGTCCTGGAACTGGTCACCCATATGGCATGGGAGACCCCGATTGTGACCCCAGTAAAGCCGAATGGGGATGTCCGCATTTGCGCGGACTACAAATGCACAATCAACCGGGCGTTGCAGGACCACTCCTACCCTGTTCCCGTGGTGAGCCATGTCTTGGCCACCTTGGCAGGGGTGAAGATCTTTGGCAAATTGGATCTCACCCAAGCTTACCAGCAGCTGCCGGTCGATGGGCCGACCGCAGAGGCCCAGACGATTGTAACCCACCAGGTGGCTTTCAGGGTAAATCGGCTACAATTCGGGGTCAGCGTGGCACCTGGGATATTCCAGCAGCTAATGGACTCTCTCCTCAAAGGAATACCTGGCATCACACCATTTTTCGATGATGTGATGACTGCCATTCGCCACCCGCCTCCGCATGGTCCTCAGCTGCTTCTGGGACGCCGGGCTCAAGATCAAGCAAGAGAAGTGCCAGCTTGGGGTGGCATCTGTGGACTTCTTAGGCTTCACCGTGGATGTGGACGGTCTACGCCCAGCACGGGATAAGGTGAAGGCCATCGTGGAGGCTCTCCCCCCAACCTCCAAGGCAGAGCTCCAGGCTTTTCTCGGACTCTTAAATTTCTACCACGCCTTCCTCCCCCATAAGGCGGCGGTAGCCGAGCCCCTCCACCGGTTGCTCGACAAGCAGGCGCCCTGGGTCTGGGGCCCCCGCCAGGCTGCCGCGTTCCGGGACATCAAGGTCCTCTTGATATCGAACTCGGTCCTGTCCCACTTTGACAAACCCCTGCTTGTGGTCTTGGCCTGTGACATGTCTCCCTATGGGGTTGGCGCTGTGCTGGCACACCGTCTCCCAGAAGGGCGGGAGGTCCCGGTCACGTATTACTCGCGGACCTTATCTGCGGCCGAACAGAACTACGCCCAGATAGACCGTGAGGGACTGGCAATCGTGGCTGGGGTGAAGAAGTTCCACGACTTCGTCTATGGCCGGCCTTTCACAATCGCCATGGACCACCACCCACTGCTGGGCCTCTTTGCAGTGGATCGCCAGATGCCACAGGTACTCTCTCCGTGAGTCTTACGGTGGTCCATCTTCCTGGCGGGCTACAATTACACCCTGCAGCACCGGCCGGGCAAGGCGATGGGCCATGCTGATGCATTGAGCTGGCTTCCCCTGCCGGACAAGGGGGAAGACCCATCCCTGGCCCACCATGTCCTCCAGATGGAGTGCCTCCCAGATGCCCCCCTCCAGGCAGCGGACATTGGCCGCCGCTCAGCCCGCGACCCCAGCATTTCCCGGGTTCTTGGCTGGGTAGTGAGGGGGTGGCCTGTGGTTCCAGCGGGCCCAGAGTTCAGCACGTTCACAACGAGGTGAGAGGAGCTGTTGGCACACAAGGGCTGCCTGCTGTGGGGAGACCGGGTAGTGGTCCCCGGCATGCTAAGGCACCAAGTTCTACAGGCGCTGCACGAGGCGCACCCCGGCATTGTGCGAATGAAGGTCCTCGCGCGAAGCTACATCTGGTGGCCGGGCATCGACAGTGAAGTAGAGGCTTGGGTGAAGAGATGCCAGATCTGCCAGGAGGTCCGGCCCAATCCACCAAGCGCGCCCGCATAGTCCTGGGAATCAACAAGGACCCTGTGGTCCCAGCTGCACATTGACTTCGCCGGTCCCTTCCATGGACTGACATTCCTAGTAATGGTGGACGCGTACTCCAAATGGCTGGAGGTGAGCCCTGTCTCCACCACCTCTGCAAGCGCCACCATCTGAGCCCTCCAGAAAATCTTTGCCACACACTGCTTACCTGACACGATTGTCTCGGACAACGGCTCAGCATTCACGTCCGAGGAGTTCCAGCGGTTCCTGAGGGACAACTTGATTCGCCACATCAGGTCAGCGCCCTTCCACCCCGCTACTAACGGCCAAGCGGAGAACATGGTCCACACGGCTAAGGAAGCCCTAAGCTGCCTGATGGAGGGGGATTGGGAGTCTCGCATCACACGGTTCCTCCCAGCGAACTGGACGACTCCCAACCCGGTCAGCAGCTGCTGCCCCACCGAGCTCCTCATGGGCCAGAGACCCGCAATTCTCCTGGACCACCTACACCCTGACAGGGCTCCTTCGGCGCGCAACATGGTCGAGGACCGGGAGGTGTCACGGGGCTTCTTCCTGGAAGACCCGGTGTTTGCTAGGAACTATGGCAGGGGCCCAGAATGGGTTGCAGGGAGAGTAATCCGCATCACGGGGCCCGTCTCCTATGAAGTATTGATGGATGACGGGCAGGTTCTGCACCGCCACGTGGATCAGCTGAGGCAGCACCTGCTCCCGATGGTAGGAGACCTGGAGAATCAGGGAGAGGTGCGCGACCCCTGGGGGGGGCAAGGGGGCCCCTGAGGGGGAATGGGACCTCAGGGAGTCAGCGCACCTCAATAGGCAACACCAGGCTCCGGATGCCATGACAGTCGAGAGCCTGACAGAGCCCCCACCCCCCGAGGGAGGGAGTGAAACGACAGGGCCCACCGCGCACCCACAACTCGGCAGTGTAGAAGCCCCGATGCCAGTGCCCCGGCGGTCCACTAGAGAACACAGAGCCCCCACGTACCTGAAGGACTATGTTCCTTAGACGGGATCCAGACTATGGGGGGAGGGGTGTTGTGTCCACTGACCACTTTGGGCCATCAGCGACAGAGACTGAGCTTGAGTCCCAGTGAACAATGGGACAGGGGCTCCAGCTTAGGGGAACCAATGGGAACGGTGGCGGGAATTCAAACCCGCCAATGGCAACAGGGGGTGTTCCCCTTCGCTTATATAGTTGGCCACCTGGCCAGGTAATGTCTTTGTTGTGTAATAGCAAACTATGCTGATCACTACGTCTGTGTCTGTGGTTTCATTATACGTCCAACCCACTACACAATAATACTCAAGATTGCAACAGCACAGACATTTTGATGCAATAATTCAGAGCAAGGGGTGTTAGTTAAATGAACAAAATATTGCAAGAGTCTAATGTTTTAAACGTTTAAAGTTAAAACTTAATGCCATTGGGGGAGGGCTTCTGGGGAGAGTGAGGCTGTGGCGCAGGCTGGACCCCTTCTGCCCTTCCCTCCTTCTCCTCCAGGCAAAAATTCATGGCTCGTCTCTGTCCCTCCCCTCCATTTGCTTTCCCACCCGGCACCCTCTCCGTGCTGCTGCAGACAATGGCTCACTCAGCCATGCCCAGCAGCCTAGGTGGCGCATGCTAATGAGGACCTGACCCAGCTCAGTGTGGCTCGGGAGGGGAGAAGGTGGCAGCAGTGGGCAGGACTCCAAGAGGTGCCTGGAGGGGCGGCGAGGGGGACTGGAGAGGGGCACCCACAGCATCAGCGCAGAACTGACCAGGCAGCACGGAGCTGCTTGCTTCCTTTTCTCCCCGAAAGGTGAGCCCCAAAGTGGCAGAGATGACAATTCCTGCTTGTCATCAGCACCGCTCTTGCTGTCGTTCTCACCCCACTTGCTGGCCTCTGCGCCACTCAGAGGTCTCCGTCCTTAGGCGGTCGCCTCACTTGGCCTTAATGGTTGCACTGGCTCTGTTCACCATAAATCATCTGCAGTTTGACAGCACACACACAAAGCTGTGTTATTCAAAGAAAGAATACGCCATGCTAAAGAGTGTGGGCACACCTAAAGAAACTCTTTGGATCCTAGCCATTGCATCTCTGCATACCTTTGAAATACGCCTCATGCAGGGACATATTCCATGTTTGGCAAAGCCTCTTCTGCTCTACAAGTGTTGAGAGAGAAGCTGAAGTGGAAGAGTATTTCAGCAAGTGTGACTTTGCAAAGCCAGTGAGAAAAGGCAGAAAGGTCTTTAAAAACAGGGAAGAGGCACATCCCTCCTAGTCAAGAACAGCACCTGAAAGAGACAGTCACACCAGAGAAAAGGAACTTTTCCTTTCCTGCATCACTGATGGGAAAAAGTGTATTCAGAGTCCTCCTTCCACACCACCATTGACTGGAAACTCCTTGGGAGACTGCTAATTCATTGAAGTAACATTGCAAAGTGTCATGTCCACTGCTGAAGCATAACTTAAATATTTTAAAATTTTAAAACACGGCAGCTAGGCTGCTGATGGGCCTCTCTATACGAGAGCACATCCAGCCTGTGCTGAAGGCATTGCACTGGCTGCCAATAGCATACCAAATTCGTTTCAAGGTGCTGGTTTTGACCTTTAAAGCCCTATATGTTTGGGGGCCTGCCTACCTGAGGGACCACCTTTCCCCATATGTTCCCCAGAGAGCATTGAGGTCAGGGTCACAAAACCGCCTGGCTCTCCCTGGTCCGAAAGATGCCAGATTGGTCTCAACCAGGGACAGGGCCTTTTCAGTGGCAACTCCATACTGGTGGAATGAGCTCCCAGAAGACATCAGGGCCCTGCAAGACCTTTTACAGTTCTGCAGGGCCTGTAAAGTGGAGCTCTTCCACTAGGCCTTCAATTAGGAGCCACCACTAGCACCAACACATGGACAACACCTGAACGGTTAACAACTAAACAGTTAAGGCCCTCAGGTTGAGAACAAGAACAGCTAGTGACACGGGTATGGCCACAATGTACTTAGTCTCTACCATCTAACATAGCCTTGAAGATGCTACCGCCATCTATATGCAACAGCACTTTAGGTATAAATGTGATTGCTTGATTGAATATTAGATTTTTGCTTTGTCGATGTATCTATGTTTTACTGTATTTATTCTGTTATTTTTAACCTGTTGTAAGCCACCTTGAGCCTGCCCATGTGGGGAGGGCAGAATATAAATCGAAGGTATAAACAAATAAATAATTTTCTTAAAAATATCAGCATTAAGGGCATCGGTAAGGGAGGGCCTACATCAGGCCTGTATGATTTATGACTCACCAAGCTGAAAGCAGCTTCCCATGCATCTTGGGTAGCCAATGCTGGTCTAAGTAGACAATACCAGGATACACAGCCCAATGCCTGACTCAGCTTGAGACACCTTAATTCCTTCAGATGAATGGTGAATTGTGTCTGCCAGAGGTAAGTACCAAGGAGGAACAAAGTTTGAGTCCAGTGGCAGCTTTAAGACCAACAGTTTTATTCAAGGTATGAGCTTTTGTGTGCATGCACACTTCCTCAGATATGAAATGGAATTTAACAGTCCATACATATAGGCAGAGAGTAAGCAGTAAATCAGCATGCAACATAATATGTTGGGAGTATGGAGAAAAGCCTCTATTTGTTGGAGGACTCTTTAGAGAGCAGAAGAGAGCTCCTGAACCCTTACCACAAGGAGGAATTGGGAAGGAGCTGATTTGCATCAGCAGGCAGAAAGGAGAGCCAGATATCATGACACTGTCTCCTGTGTGATGAAGTTGGAGGTGAGGGGACAAAGGCCATATAAGGGACGCCATGTCTTTTTGGACAACAGCAAGGGAGACAAGTGGGTCAAGATGCTTGAATGGCATGCAGTACAGCTTTAGGTGACCACTCTGGGGCATCATTTGAGTGATGAAGGGTTGATCCCCAGACCAGGCCTGGGGCCTCAGTGCCTTCATAGACCTGGGACAGGAAGCCCTTGAGCAGTGTCATTATCCTTAACCAATAGATCCAGAGGCTAAGGGGAGAGGCACACCTCCCTCAAGCATCATGAAGGCTTGGCAAGGGGGCATGGCAATGTTGTGCAACATGATGGTTGTCTAATCCTTTGGCTCCTCTTCTCTTCCTCCTCCTGGGCTACTTTACAAGCTAAAAACACCTCTTGGCTTTTTGCAAGATGGGGAAAAACAATGGGGCTTCTTCGTATCTACCCAAGCCACAGTCCAAATCAACCTAGGCATTTTTTACCACATGGGAAGCCCAATCAGAGCTGAAGGCCTCTGGTGCAAAAAAAACCATGATGGCAGATGAGACTTCAATTTTACACCTACTGGAAACAGTACTGAATAAACAGGACTTACTGACTTTGTTTGGAAAAATGGATTCAAAGACACAACCAGTAAGAAACAAACTTAATGAGATTCAAGCCTCCCTGTCGCAGACCTCATAGACATCTGAAACAGCACTTAACATGGGGTTTATTTATTTATTATTTTCCATTTATATCCCACCTTGCTGAAAATCAGGTTGGCCTTAAAGGATGATGTGAGGGTCTTGCAAGCCTTTGAAGAGCAGTCCCGTGATTGTTTACTTCTCTTGAAACGCAAGCCAAACAATTACATTAAAATTTAGGGGTCTTCCTGTGAGGGCAGAGGAGTCTATGGACCCAATCTGTTTTGTATTGAACTGGCTTTCCTCCATTTTAAATCTTGACCCAGATGTGGCACCAGTCATCTTAAAGGCTTCTGACTTGGCCCCCCTATAAATCCAATACATCCTAGAGACCTTCTAGTACAATTCATGGACTGGAGATTGAAAAAAACAGGTACAGGTTGAGGCAAGATCAAAGGCCATCTTTTATTTAAAGATCTACAAGTTTAAGGATTCCCTGACATTCCTCAGGAGGCCCGCGACATTAGACAAGTGTTAAAACCAGTCACAACATGTCTGCAAACAGCCAATATACGTTATACATGGCTGCCTTCAGGGAAGCTACAGGTCTCCTACCAAGGTACTGTTATTCAGGCCATGGATGAAGACTCTGGTCTGGATTTATTGCACACTCTGCAGATCTCAGAAGAGTCTGAACAGAATCTCCAGTCACAGAAAAGGAAACTACAACTCCTAGCATCCCCCAAGAAAACCAGCAAGATCTCCATTTGTACTTCTGTCTCTCCAATGGACACTGAAAAGAAGGGCCAGCTGGAGGTGTTTCTGTGCCTTATGCGGGGCGCAGATGCCAACTCCCAGTTTAAACCCCCGCCCCTTCCATCCCAGACTCCCAGCGCTGGCTTGCCTGTGCGCCCCGCTGCTGCAGGGCGCGCCGAGAAGCCGGGGAAGGGGCAGGGGTTTAAATCCCCGCCCCTTCTGTCCCAGCGCTGGCTTGCCTGTGCACCCTGCAGCTGCGGGGCCCACCGGCAAGCTAGGGAAGGGGCAGGGATTTAACCCTCCACCCCTTCCATCCCAGCACCGGCTTGCCTGCGTGCCCCGTAGCTGCGGGGCCCAGTGGCAAGCCAGGGAAGGAGTGGGGTTTTTTGGCGGGGGCAGGAGGCTTTTGGCACCCCTAAGGGCCGGCGTGCTCTAGGCTAACGCCTAGTGAGCAAGCCGGCCCCGCTGACAAGTCACTCCCTCAGATTCCCTCATAACACAGCCTCAGTATTTCTATATAGTTCTTTAAATGTTCAAGTGATGATTCCAGTTTTGCTTATTGCTTTATTTGTACCATGATTTATTCTACATGGTTTTCTACGTATGTTCTGTTGGGGGGGGGGCATGTTGGATTTTTGCCCTACTCCTACAGTTTTGAGACTGTGCCTGGAAGCTTGCCTGGGGAGTGCCATCGTTTTAAGGTACATGGCGAGCATTGAAGATCCAGAGCTGGTCTGCAAGCTTTCTACCCTATTGATAATACAATTTGCCTGGTTTTATTGCATGTTACCACTGATCATTCATTTGCTCTCTTCCCATGCACATTGTCTGATCATTCTATTATACTTTGTCCTCTTTGATTTCTTTATTTTTATTGGAGTGATTGGTTTTTTTTTTAATTGCTCATAGTATTTTTAATATTTTTATCGCTAGCCGTTTCGTCTCATAGTTAATTAATTTTTCCATTGACTATCTAGCTTGTATTGTTCACTTGCTCATTTCCCTTGCATATTAATTTATTGTTCTATTATATTTCACACCTACTGAATTCATTGCACTTACTGTGGTGATTGAGGGGGTGGGTTGAATTAATTACATACAGTATTTTTGCATTTTTATCTGTAGTCTTATACATTTCATAGTTCATTAATTATTGTTTTGCTTATTGAGCTTGCTATCTTTTTGCACAGTGTGGGGTAAGAGCTTCCCTTAAAAGTACAATTTTACTGTATGGTTGTTTCTTGCACTCTTTATTTAGTTTGGATAAGAATTCGTATAAGAATGCTATATTGTAACTGCCCCCTATTTTTTTAGTAGGATATTTATATCTGATAAAATTAGTCAAGCAATTTGCAAATACAGTTCTAATACTGTTACTATTATTGGCTATTTGATTTTTGTGTTCTCCTTTTGATACTCTTTAGACTGATTATACTACATTTGGCAGAATTGTGTTATCTAAATTTGTTCCATTCAGAGATGGTGGATTTTTGTTAAGTAAATTCTGTCAACATTAGGGGGTCTCAACAGTGTGATCAAGAAGAAAAGGGTATTGCAGCATTTAAAACATATTTGCCCTGATATTTTATTCATTCAGGAATCCCACACCATATCCACTAAATGCCCATTGCTGAAGACTCTGTTTTTTCCTTTAAAGTTCCAAGCCCCTGGACTGTCCAAAGCTTGGGCATGGTGATTTTACAATTTAAAAATGTCAACTTTGTCCAGGAAGCGATGCTTGCTGACCCTCTGGGTTGATTTCTTTTCATCAAAAGGTAAACTGGATGGGAAACAGGTTACATTTGCATCATATGCCCCAAATTAAGATCAAATTGCATTTCTGGATGATGTCTTCTCCAAATTGCAGTCCTTTCAAGATGGTTACCTTGTAGGAGGTGACCTGAACTTAATCTCTAATGGTAAACTGGACAGATCTTCCTCTTCCTCTAAGTGTGCCTATTTGGTCCATCCAGACATCCAACCTCTTTACTAAATATCAATTACATGATGTATGGCAGCTTCTCCACCCAATGGAAAGGGATTTTACCTACTATTCTGCCACACAGAATATCGTCACTAGAATCGACTACCTACTGGTGTCACAATCCCTGGTACCATCTCTATCTTCTGTGAATATTGGTCACAAACACTTGACTGATCATGCATGGCTAGACTGTCATCTGACTTTTCCATATGCTGCAAATATGGATAGACAATGGACACTGGATAAAAGTATTTTATTACAGGATATGGTCAGGGAGAAATTAGAACTGGGTATCAGAAATTTCTTCAGAGACAAAACATCTTTGGAAACAGCTGCTCCAATTCTGTGGGACGCAATGAAAGCACTCCTATGTTGATCTATCGTTTCTTTAACATCACACCTAAGAAAGGAAAAAGAATTAGAACAGAATCATAGAATGGTAGAGTTGGAAGGGACCTTGCAGGTCATCTAGTCCAACCCCCTGCACTCTGCAGGGGCATAGCCAAAAGATAGCCCTACATACCTACAATATACCCAAAAGATGGTTGTCCAGGCTCTGCTTGAAAATGTCCAGGGAAGGAACATCCACCACCTCCCGAGGCAGACTGTTCCACCACTCAACTACTCTTACAGTTAGGAAGTTTCTCCTGATATCTAGCCAGTATTGACTCCCTTGTAATTTCCACCCATTAGATCTCATTTTGCAATCTGGAGCAAGAGAGAATAGATCTGCTTCCATCTTTTACATGACAGACCTTCAAATACTTGAAGACTGCAATCATGTCCCTTCTAAGTCTTCTCTTTCCCAGGATAAACATACCCAGCTCTTTCAGCCTTTCCTCATGACTTGGATTATAACCCTCTCACCATCCTGGTTGCCCTCTTCTGGACATGCTCAAGCTTGTCAACATCCTTCCTAAAGTGTGGTGCCCAAAACTGGACACAGTACTCCAGGTGACGCCTGACCATAGCAGAACAGAGTGGAACTACCACCTCCCCTGATCTGGACACAATGCTTCTGTTAATGCATCCTAAGATTGCATTAGCTTTCTTCACAGCCACATCACACTGCAGGTTTATGTTGAGCTTGTGATCAAGCAGAACACCTAGATCCCTTTTATATGTGCTGCTGTCAAGCCAAGTCCTTCCCATTCTATATCTGTGCCTTTGATTTGTTTGTCCCTGGATGGAGGACTTTGCACTTATCTCTATTGAATTTCATTTTATTTGCCTCAGCCCACTGTTCCAGCCTATCTAGATCATTTTGAATCCTGACTCTGTCTTCTTCAGAATTAGCAATCCCACCCAGCTTTGTGTCATCTGCAAATCTGATAAGGATCTCCTCTATGTCTTCCTCCAGGTCATTTATAAAAACATTGAACAGCACTAGGCCCAGGACTGAGCCCTGTGGCACTCCACTAGAGACTTCCCTCCATATAGACGCAGAACCATTTACAAGCATTTGTTGGGTACGATTTTTCAACCAACCACGAATCCATCCAATGGTTGCACCATTCAGCCCCCACCTTATCCTCAAAGATATCATGAGATACTTTGTCAAATGCTTTACTGAAATCTAGGTACACTATATCCACAGCATTGCTAGAGTTAACCATTTTAGTAACTCTGTCAAAAAAGGAGATAAGGTTGGTCTGGCATGACTTATTCTTGATAAACCCATGCTGGCTACTACCAATTAACTCATTCTGTTCAAGGTGCTCACAGACAGAACGTTTGATAATCTGCTCTAGAATTTTCCCAGGTATTGATGTCAAGCTGACAGGCCTGTAATTTCCCAGATCCGTCTTTTCCCCCTTCTTGAAGATCGGGACAACATTCGCTCTTCTCCAGTCTTCCGGCACAACACCAGTACTCCAGGACATCTCAAAGATTAGAGCCAGAGGCTCTGAAATAACATCTGAAATTTCTTTTAGCACCCTGGGATGCGAGCCATCCGGCCCTGGAGATCTGAAAGTATTTAAGGCAGCTAGATGCTCTCTAACCATTTCCTTACTTACTCTGGACTGGCAGTTCCTCCTTCCTTCATATGCCCTGCATTCTTCACTTTGTATACAGCTTGCTTTATGGTTAAAGACTGATGCAAAGTGAGAGTTGAGTATTTCCGCTTTGTCTTCATCCCTTGTTAAGACTTGACCGTCTTCCCCTAGCAATGAGCTTACCCTATCCCTGTTCTTTTTGCTCCAAACATAGGCATAGAAATTTTTCTTGTTATTTTTAGCCTCCCTCGCAAGCCTCAGCTCCATCTGCGCTTTAGCCTTTCTGACACCATCCCTACAGATTCAAGCCTGCTTCTTGTACTCACCCTCAGTAATTTGGCTCTCCTTCCATTTCCTGTACATTTCCCTTTTTAGTCTCAGCTCTTCAGAGAGTTCCTTGTTCAGCCACCTCAGCTTCATTACCTGTCTCCCACCTTTCTTTCTTACCGGGACAGTTTGCGATTGTGCCTTAAGTACTTCATATTTCAGCATCTCCCATCCTTCCTGTGCAGATTTCCCCCTCAGCATTTCCAGCCAGGGGATCCTACCTAATATTTCTCTGAGTTTTTTGAAATCAGCTTTCCTGAAGTCCAGGATACGAGTCCTACTAAGTCCTGGTTTCACATCCCTCACTATGCCAAATTCCAAGCTGACATGATCACTATTCCCCAAGGATCCTACGACATTCACCTCATCAACCAGTTCTTCCCTATTAGTCAGAATTAAATCTAGGATAGCAGATCCTCTGGTTCCCACCTCCACCTTCTGAGAGATGAAGTTGTCCGCAAGACTATTCAAGAATCTGTGGGGTGCCCCATGTCTAGCAGAGTTAGATTTCCAGCAAATATCTGGATAGTTGAAATCTCCCATAACCACTACATCCTGTCTCTGTGGAAGTTTAGCAAGCTGTTGTACAAATGCATCATCCCGTCCCTCCTGTTGGTTTGGAGGTCTGTAGTATACCCCCACAACAATATCCCCTTCTTTCCCCCCGTGCTCTATACTTACCCACACACTTTCAACAGGGCAACTCTCAAAATCCTGAATTTCAGTGCAAGTGTATTCATTCTTGACATATAGTGCCGCCCCGCCACCTTTTTTGTTTATTCTGTTCCATTTGAACAAGGTATATCCTTCAATCGCTGTGCTCCATATATGATACTCATCCCACATAAGTTATGGAGCACATTGCATCTCTAGAACTAGAGCACATGCATACAGGTGGGAAACAAACATGCTAAACTAATAGTTGAATGGAAGATCCTTGAAGCCATGGAACTCACACAGCCCCAGAAACACCTGTTTTTTTTTAAAATGTCTATTGCAAAAAAGTCCTCCCAAAACATTCAGCTTCTTGCTTGGAGGGTGAAAGACAAGAATGGAAGGTTTCTTTCACTTACCATGAATCTTCCTTTCTCAGTGGTTCTGAAGTGGGACATTACTTATAACCGCGGGATAAGCTCCTCCCTCTTGTTCAGGATTGGCTCCGATCTTTGATCCAGGCAGGGAGGGGCTTATTCCCTTGCAGGCAAGCCAGTCATTACCAAGCCCCTGTATTATACCCCGCCGAAAAAGGAACTAGGAGAAAAACAGACAAACAACATGTCCCCTCCCCCAACATGGGAGACTAACTGTTCCAGCAAGTTAAGAGGGACCCAAACAGAATCCCGTGGTTAACAATGAGGGTTCACCCCAAGTTCCGCCCCTTCACACACTCTGTAAATCCAAGATGTATCCCCAATGCAGAAGGGCGGGCAGGAATGTCCCACTTCAGAACCACTGAGAAAGGAAGATTCACGGTAAGTGAAAGAAACCTTCCATTCTCCAGTGGCTCTTCGTGGGACATTCCTTACATCCGGAACATACAAGAGCTACTCGGAAAAAAGGGTGGGTAACTGCATCCCCAACTTACAGAGTGTGCTGGAGCACCCTACATCCAAAGGCCGCCTCAGCCGAAGCTAAGGTATCCACTCTGTAGTGCTTAGTAAAGGAATGTACCGATTTCCAGGTAGCTGTCCTGCAAATGGTTTCTAAGGAAGGGAAGGACCTATATGCTGCAGACGTAGCTGCACCTTGAAGAGAGTGCGCCACGATTCCCTCTGGAATCTCCACCCCTTTAGCCTTATATGCCAGTATGATGCATCCTTTGATCCACCTGCTAAGAGTGGATGGAGAAACTGGTGTTCCCAAAGATGATTTCCTAAAGGACACAAAAAGGGTCTCAGATTTTCTCCAATCTTTGGATCTATCTATGTAGAAGCTAAGAGTTCTTCTAACATCTAGGCAATGCCACTCCCGTTCTTTCTCATGTTGAGGATTGGGACAAAAGGATGGAAGAACCACTTCCTCCCCCCTGTGAAACACCGAGTTGACCTTTGGTACAAAGGCTGGATCCATACATAGCACCACCTTGTCCCTATGAAAGATGCATAACTCCTTGTTAATGGACAAAGCTCGCAATTCCGAGACCCTCCTTGCAGATGTGATACCTATTAAAAACAGTGTTTTAAAGGTTAGTTCTTTTAAGGGGCATGAGGCCATAGGTTCAAACGGGTGTTTGCATAAAGCCCTCAGGACCGTGTTAAGATTCCATGTAGGGAACCGATGTACTTGAGGGGGATTAATGGCCAATGCTCCCTTCAAAAATCTCTTAATGTGTGGGTGTCTAAGGAGAGACCTGCCATGTTTAGCCCCTTGGATGGCTGAAATAGCGGCTGTTTGTCTACGGAGGGTACTAGTGCTGAGTCCCTTATCAAGGCCCGCCTGTAGGAAAGCCAATACTATGCCTACGGAAGCCTTCACTGGTTCATGTCCCATATGTAAGCACTAGGCCTGAAAAACTTTCCATGTATGGTCATATGCTTTGTTAGTGGAGGTCTTTCTAGCTGCCAACATAGTATTCACTACCTTGTGAGGGAACCCTGCTCCTTCTAGCATTTTCCACTCAACCTCCAAGCTGCTAATTTTAGTAACTCCGGTTTCGGGTGTCTGGTTGGACCTTGCATTAGGAGGTCCGTCAGAACTGGCAGATGACATTGTTTTGCTATTGACAGAGAGATCAGTTCCTGAAACCATGTTTGACGAGGCCAGAATGGTGCTATTAACACTACTTCCGCTTTGTGGAAGTGTATCTTTTATAAGACCTTGTGTATTATTGGGAGAGGCGGAAAAGCGTAGAGTAGACCTGGAGGCCAAGGAAGATTCAGGGCATCTGTCCCTTTTGCTAGCGGATTTCTGTGTCGGGACACAAAGTCTGGAACCTGGCAATTTTTCTCCGTGGCAAATAGATCCAGATCCATCCTTCTGAACTTGTTGCAAATTTGTTGGAAGACTGTTCTGTTTAGCATCCATTCCGCTTGGTCTATGCGTTTCCGACTCAGCCAGTCTGCTAACTCGTTGTCTTTTCCTGCCACATGGGTGGCTTTTAGAGACAACAGGTGTTTCTCCACCCATGATATTAGTAGTGATGCCTCCATATGAAGGGACTGGACCTTGGTCCCGCCTTGACGGTTCACGTAGGCTTTGGCGGTGGTGTTGTCCGTCTGGACTAAAACATGGTTCCCTGATAAGAGATCCTTGAGTTGTAGGAGACCCAGTCGAATCCCCCTGAGCTCCAGCAGGTTGATACTCTCCGTTGTTTCTGTCTCCGACCACTCTCCCTGGGCCATCCTGGTCCCAGAATGTGCCCCCCAGCCAAACAAGCTGGCATCTGTTGTCATCACAGACCGTGATGGTTCTCAGAGGTGGGTCCCAGCTTGGAACCGTGTTGGCGCTATCCACCATCGTAATTGATCTTTCACCTCCTCCGATAAAGGTATCAGTCTGGACTTTTTGAGTGCTATTGCTTTTTGATGGGGAAGTAACAGTATTTGTAGTGGCCTTACATGGAAGCGGGCCCAGGAGACTACATCCTGGCATGAGACCAACATTCCTAATAGTTTTACTAAAGTCATCAGTTTGGATTTGGATGTCTGTAAGACTTGATCCAGTAGGGACCTGATCTTTATCTCTCGTTCCTGCGATAGGAACACTCGGTCTTGTTTCGTATCTATTTCCACTCCCAGATGTAGTAATCTCTGTGTTGGTAACAGGTGACTTTTCTCCAGATTCACGACGAAACCGTGATCTTCCAATGTCCGGATTGTCAGGTCCATAGCCTGTGAACATTCCGGAGCATTGGGGGCCTTGATCAAAATATCGTCCAGATAAGGAAATAACCCCACCCCTTTTAGCCGTAGGTGAGCCACTAGGGTCACCAAGACCTTTGTGAATACCCTGGGTGAGGATTTGAGGCCAAAGGGGAGTACTTTGTATTGGAAATGATGTTCTGCATAGCTGAATCGGAGAAATTTCCGATACCTGCTGTGAATGGGAATGTGGAGATAGGCTTCCGAAAGATCCAGAGATGCTAGAAAATCCCCTTGTTGTATTGAAATGAGGATGGATTTCCATCCTGAATTTTTTGTTCCTGATGTGTCTGTTGAGCCATTTTAGATCTAAGATGGCTCTCATGGAACCATTTTTCTTTGGAACCACGAAGAATATGGAGTACACGCCTTGTCCCTGTTGGGACAAGGGAACTTTCTCTATGGCTCCTATGTCCAAAAGGTGGAGTATCGCCTCCTTGATTTGGATGTGTTTGTCCTGATTCCGGTATTTGGGTATTCTTATAAACCTTGGTTGGGGAAAGGATTGAAACTCCAGCTTGTATCCCTGGGATACTGTCTTTAATGCCCATTGGTCTGAAATGGTTAGGTGCCACTTTTCCGAGAAGGCTTGAAGTCTTCCCCCTATCTCCAATTTTCCCGGGCGGGCCATGTAGTCATGCTGAGGATCCTGGTTTAGGACCCTTAGCTGAGGATGGGCTGCTTTTGGTGGATGGGAATGGTTTCCCACCCGTTGTCTAGTTTGCCATTTTCCCTTGAAAGATCTTGTGTATGAGGGTTTTTGCCCTCTTTTTTGATCTCGAAAAGGCTGAAAGTGTTTTCTGGGTTCAGGGTCTCTTTTCTTTGAGGGGAGGACTTTCTTTTTGTCCTTGTCCTCAACCAGATATCTGTCCAGCCCATCTCCAAACAGATTAGACCCCTTGAAGGGAACTGCTACCACTTTTGCCTGTGAGGACGAATCCACGTTCCAGTGGCGTAGCCAATTGTTCTGCCTTGCAGTTACACTACTTGCAATTGCTCTTGCAGACAATTGGAGGGCATCTAGGGTGGCATCTGCCGTAAAGGCTATTGCTATCTTTTTAAATTCATCTTTGAATTCCTTTGGCACTTCGCTATCTGCTGAGGCCAGTTTGTCTGCCCAGTCGTAGGCCGCCCTGGCAAAGAGAGACTCTGCCATAGACGCCTTAATGGCCGAGGATGAGGCTTCGAAATTTTTTCTTAGAGCCTGTTCTATCCTCCTATCTGTGTGATCTTTTGGCATTCCGTCAGTGTCCATCGGGAGCACTGAGTTAGAATACAGGCTAGTCACCGGCTCATCTACCACTGGAAGTTTAAGTTTCCTGTTGGCTTCTGACGTTAGAGAATATAATTTAGAAAAATTTTGGTGATTGGCCTTGGGTTTTCTGACTCTTCAATATCCAGGAGGGGGCTTTGATCTTGAGAAGCCTTATGTTTTATTTATTTTGCTCTTACAGGAGACCTAGATTTGCTGAAGGACCGGGCTATAGGTCTCTTAAGGGGTCTTCCCCTTTCTGTAGCAGTTTCCTGTGTTGCACTGCCTTGGAGGGTCTCTATAATCAACTCTTTAAATTCCCTCCTCATTTCTCCTCTGAACCAACTTAGCATTTAAGCAGAAATAGATTCCCTGGGTTCTGGGCCCGAGATATCTCTATGGTCCTGGGAGTTCTGAGAGGTGGATGGCCCTGACTGTGAAGTGTCCTCGTAGGGATCGTCCCAGTTTTGAGGTGCCTTCTCGTCCATGACTTGTTACCTGTGGGGGGAAAAATGAATCTGAATCAGATTCTGAGCCAGCCATCCAAGATTAGTTGCTCGCCTATGTGCTTGGAGCGGGCTCCATGGATATCCAAAATGGCGGCCGCCAGGGTTTTCCCTCTTAAATTACCCGCCTATGGGCAATGCAGGGCCAGGAGACCTTTCCCCATTCCATGCAATGCAAAGGGAACCCGGCACAATCCCCCCCCCGTTTTATCAGACCTAGGAGGCTCAGGAGAGACCTTTGCCAAGTCGTTTTAAAATAAGCCTCTAGGAGCCTGAGTCACATCTCATCCTCCTTCAGGAATACTGAAGAGGGTAGAGATTGGTGGAGGCGTCATCCTTACCGCGTTTCAGACATGGAACATGGGAAAAAAGGATCAGAGAGAGAGGGAGCATACGTTTCCTGCCCTGCTCTGTTGGCGCGCCTCGTTTCTGCTGCGCTCCCTGAGTCGGGAGCAGGCCCTCTGCCCCCGGGACGGGTCAGGCCGGCGGGAGAAAGCGTGGGACTGAGGGAGAGCGTCAGTGCCTTGGAGGATCCTGGCGCCGGTCTGCTAATCCCCCAGTCTTTCTTCACTTTCGTTTCTTCACTTTCGTTTCTTCACTTTCGTTTCTTCTTTGCAGGAGGCGCTGTTCAGCACCGTCGGAGCACGTCCTGCTTCAGCAGGGCCGGCTAAAGAACTGGCTTGCCTGCAAGGGAATAAGCCCCTCCCTGCCTGGATCAAAGATCGGAGCTGACCCTGAACAAGAGGGAGGAGCTTATCCCGGATGTAAGGAATGCCCCATGAAGAGCCACTGGAGAAAATGTCTTCCTTTGTCTGATCCCTTATATCAGGGGTCCTCAAACTTTTTAAACAGGGGGCCAGTTCACTGTCCCTCAGACCGTTGGAGGGCTGGACTATAGTAAAAACAAAAACTATGAACAAATTCCTATGCACACTGCATATATCTTATTTTGTTATATCACTGGGAGTGGAGCCGAGGGGCAAATGAGGGAGCTGAGGGAGGGAGAGCCAGTCAAGCGCAGCCCAATTAGTGCCTACCAGCACAGCCCAATTAGTGCTCACCAGTGTAGCCCAAGTAGTGACCATGAAGTAGTCACCTCTTCAGGGGGTAATAATGCACCCAACTTCCTCCAAGCTGCCTCTGCGCTGTGATACCTCCGTCTCCTGCGCTCTCTCTCCCGCTCTCCACGCTCCCACTTCCAACCTTCACTGCCCACAAGTCACCGCGCAGGCAGCCCTCCCAAATGCCCTGGCTTCCTCTGAATCCTGGGAGATGGGAGTTGTAGTCCGGCTGCACTGTTCGGTTCCTCTCACCGCCTGAAGCTAGATTGCGGCCAGACAATTCCCATGATCCAGCGCTTCAGCCGGCCAGCCAATCGGTGGCTGCCGCCGCCCCCTCTCCCTCTTCCACCAATGACCTTCCTTCTCATGTAAAAAAAATGACAGACAAGCAGCGGTGGCATAAACACCCGGCGGGCCATATAAATGTCCTAGGCGGGCCGCATGTGGCCCGCGGGCCATAGTTTGAGGACCCCTGCCTTAGATCTTCGAAAGGTTCTTTCCAATCTTCTTCCAAAGAAATAGCCAAGACCTTTGCAAATTTCTACCATTAACTATATCACTTAGACAAACCTGACCCAACATCTATTGAGACTTACCTGGATTCGACGTCCTGTTTTCATCATAAAGCATTCATAGAAAGCCCTATCACACTGAAGGAGCTACAGGATACCATCAAGAACCTGAAGACAAACAAAGCTCCAGGTACCGATGGGCTACCAGCTGAGTTTTATAAAACTTTTTATTTATTTTTTTAATTTATACCCTCATTTGATTCCTCATTAATGGAATCTCTCTTATCTGTCTGCAATAATATTCTTCAAACTGGGGACCTTCCATACTCCTGGTCAGAGTTGTCCATTGTGGTGATCCCGAAGACTAATCAAGACCCATCTGATCCTGCCTCCTATCATTCAATCACTCTTGTCAATAATGACATGAAGATTTTCACTACCATACTAGTCAACAGGATGGAAATAATTATTCCAGACTATGTTGACTCTGATCAGACTGGATTCATTCCAAACTGACAACTAGCTGATAACATTCGCTGTACTCTCAATGCCATCATTCACAGTAAATTACCCTCAGCAGATTCCTTAATTCTTGTGCTTGACTTTGAGAAAGCATTTGATTCTCTTGCTACTAAGAAAAATGGGTTTTGGCAACAACTTCTTGAGAGCCCTACACTCGCTGTACTCACATCCCCCAACCAAGGTACAAGTCAACAGTCACAACTCTCCTATTTTTCACCCTATGAGGGGCACTAGGCAGGGGTGCCCTCTATAGCCCCTCATCTTTGCTCTTCCTATCAAACTGTTAGCAGAAGAGTTACGTAAAAACAACAAATTCTCTGGCATTACCATCACAGGTGTTGAACATAAAGTGAATCTTTATGCGGACAACCTGACACTTTATGTTTCTGACCCTATATGCTCACAATTCAAGAGATCCTCTCCAAATTTGGCAGCATTTCACACCTTCGAACCAGCCCACTGAAATCTGAATTATATCCAATTGTTCTCTCTCCTGACACAATTACCACATTACAACAAAAATTTCCCTTTAGATGGATGGACAATTCTTGGCAACTTCTAGGGGTACAAATCCCTCTTGAATTAAAAAGTTGTTATCCCGTAATTTCCACTGTCCATAAAGACATTCAACTAAGCCTTTGATCATGAAAAAATTGCATTTGTATCGGCAGCTACATCCACTGTTGCTGGGAATGCCCAGTTATTGAATCACACTGGCAGGATGTCTTGGCCTAGGTCAACAAGCTTACATCTCAAGTGTTTCCTGCCAAACTGGACCTTTTACTCTTAAATTTATGGGACTCTTCGGTTTGGGACAACGCACATAAAGACCTCAATTTTTCTTGCTGCTGTCCATCTGATGATTGCCGCTGTCTGAAAATCTTCAACACCTAGCTTAATATGGAGGCCCGGGTCACCCTTGTTGTCAGGTCTGCCTTTTTCCATCTTCAGCGCATCAAGCAACTGATTCCCTAACTCTCCGCCCAGGATCTAGCCACTGTGATCCCTACAATGGTAACTTCCAGGATGGACTACTGTAACTCACTCTATGTGGGCTTACCCATGAACCTGATCCAGAAACTCCAGCTGCTGCAAAATGCAGCGGCCCACCCACTGACTATGATGACTCTGCAGGCATGCATTTAGCTGGCACTCTGCCACTTGCACTGGCTACCTATTGAGTACCGGATCTGCTTCAAGGTGATGGGTTTAACCTTTAAAGCCTTAAGAAGCCTGGGACTAGGGATGTGCAAAAAAAAAAAAAAATTCGGCCCGATTCGGATTCAGCTGAATCTGACAGAATAAGTTTCAGCCAGTAGAAAGACTCCCGCATGTCAATTTCGGCAGTACAAGCCAGATTTGGGTGTCCCACCAAATGTCAGTTTTGGCCCCATTATATCCTATGGGCCATTGAAGTCAGTGGTGAAAACATAGGATATATTCTGGGGGCTGGAGGGGAGGGGGTATGAGAGACTCCAAACTCACAGGGTAGTTGCTGGAGCCTCTCCCCAAGGTATACACCAAGTTTCAAGAACATTGGACCAGGGGGTCCAATTCTACGGGCCCCCAAACAGGTTGCCCCATCCCTCCATTGTTCTCTATGGTGGGGAAAAAGTAACTTTTTCCCCATGGTGCTGTTAGTGGCTCCGGAGGGGAGGGGGTTTGAGGGAGAGGCTCCAAATTTTCAGGGTAGCTTCGGGAGCCTCTCCTCACATAAACTCTCATTTCTCAAAGCAATTGGACCAGTGGGCCCAATTCTATGGGCACCCAAACAGGTTACCCCCATTACCTCCATTGTTTCCAGTAGGGAAACCCAGCCAGCAGCACACTTAAGGCAGGCAAGCAGGCAGCACCCAGCAGTCAGACTCTCCCAGAGAATCTCAAGGAAAGTGAACTGTCTTGGGAGGTGCTTGTTTGCCTTGAGAACAAGTGGCACACTCCCAAACAAGTGGCACTGTGGCAGTGCAAGCATGCCACAGTGCCACACAGAAACCCCAAAAGACCAACAGGAACAACATATATACAGGCCCTGCCCTGTATAAATTGATGGTGCAACTGCATTGGACCACTCACACCACACACACCTAGAAAAGAATATTTATAGCACTGGAAAAAATGCAGTGTTTCAGTTATTGTTTTTTTATTTCTCCTAATTGGTCTTGCACAGGTTTTAGTAGAGCACTCAGTTTTATAAGAATTTGGCCCTTCATTTCTATAAGATCCATTTTAGATAAAGGTGTGAGGATTTCAGCATCCTCCATCGATTTGGCTGCCATTTTTTCTCTGCCGTGACTCCCGCCCCAGTGAGAGCTTCGTTTAGAAATGTAAAAGGAACGAGCTTACCGGCTGGATTTCTACGGCAATTTTATTGGAGGTCTGTTGGTCTTTTGTTTTATAGCCGATTTGGGTGTTTGAAAGCGTTTTTGGAGGTTGATTTTCTACTTACTGGGAGTAGGTCTGGGAAAAGTTCTGGGCTTAGGCGTCCATTTACTATCACGCAACACCACACCCCCCCATGCTCAATGTTTTTCTTATACTGTCTGTCATATCCCTTTGTGGGATAAATCCTGTCTGTTCTATTGGAATATATTCACCAATAATTCTGTTTAATCTTGAGGTTAGTAGGGATTTAAAAATTTTATAATCATTGTTTAATAATGCAATTGGTCTATAAGCTTTGACATCTGCTGGGTCCCTATCTTTTTTGTGTATCAGTATAATTTTAGCGTTAGACCAAGTGCCTGGGATGTTTCCTGTATCTAAAACATGGTTGAATATATTCAAAAGGAAGGGAATTAGAGTAATGCTAAACTGTTTATAAAATTCAACTGTGTATCCATCAGGGCCAGGGGATTTATTTTTCATTCGTTGTAGTATAATTTCCAATTCTTTTTCATCTACTAGTTGGTCAATATATCCTTTATGCTGCTCTGTTAAAGTTTTTAGGGAAGAGTTACTATTCAAGAATTTGCATATTATGTAACATAATTTGTTTGCAAGAAACACATATCAGAAAACAAGATAATAAATATTTGGTTAATAAAAAATTGGGAGAAGAATTTCATTCATCAGCAGTTAATAAGAAAAAAGGAACAGTGATATACATTACCAAAGAATTGGAACCTAAACAAATCTTCTCAGACAAAGAAGGAAGATATGTTGGCGTGGAATTAATGATGAATAGAAAAAAGACATTGCTTGTAAATATATATGCACCCAATGGGGCAAAAGAGACTTTTTTTAATGATTTGACTAAAGAGTTGGACTGTTTAAATTATGATCAAATAGTCCTTGCAGGAGACTTCAATGGCACAGTGAACAATGTATTGGACAGAAAGTCCAAAGCAAGTGGAGAGGCGGTTGGAAAGCTGCCAAAAATTTTTTTCCAGCTAATGAAGCAAGAGAAACTAGAAGACGTTTGGAGGAAGTGGAACCCTAAGACAAAGGATTATACATTTTATTCTAACAGACATAACTCCTTTTCTAGAATCGATATGATTTGGATGTCAGAGGAGATGGCGCAAAAAACCTACAAAATAGAAATTTTACCGAAAACCAACTCAGATCACAACCCTTTACTTTGGATATCTAAAGAAAAACCTAAACAATTATATTGGAGAATTAATGAGGACTTATTGGACCAAAAATTAATTAATGAAACTTTAAAAAAAGAAACAAAAAGTTTTTTTGAACTGAATTTAAATAAAGGTACTGATATACAAGTCGTATGGGACATGTATAAAGCAGTAATGAGAGGTTTGCTTATCTCTTTGAATTCTAAAGATAAAAAACAAAGGATGCAACAACAAAACGACCTTCATGAAAAAATTAGACAAAAAGAAAAGGAATTAAAGAAAAGGCCAGGGAAGAAAAAGATTATTAAAGAGATCCACTTTCTGCAGGATCAATTGAATGTTCTACTAAATAGAGAATTATATTGGAATCTGAAGAAATTACAGCAAAAAGCATTTGAGGGTGCAAATAAACCAGGAAAATTTTTAGCGTGGCAATTGAAAAATAGAAAAGAAAGGAATTTTATAAGTAAAATTACTGAAGACGGAAAGGATGTTATGAATTTGAAAGGTATAAAAAGAGTCTTCTTCAAATACTACGCCAAACTGTTCAAAAAGAAAGGAATTGACCAACAGAAAATTAAGAAATATTTGGAGACTATTGAAGTTCCAGAGCTGGGAAAACAAATTAAAGAGTTATTAAATGGTTTAGTAACAAAGGAAGAGGTGACAATGGCAATAGAAGACACAAAGTTGGGCAAAGCTCCAGGTCCAGATGGCTTTACAGCAAAGTTTTATAAGAAATTTAAGGAGGAGCTAACCCCTATCTTAGTACTTCTGTCGAACGAGATAAGAAAGACTAAATGGATCCCAGATTCATGGAAAGAAGCAAATATTTCATTGATACCCAAAGAAGGTTTGGATTTAACTGAAGTAAAGAATTATAGACCAATATCGCTATTAAATAATGATTACAAATTATTTGCGAAAATTATTTCGGAAAGACTGAAAAAATATTTGAAAGATACTATAGCGGAAGAACAGGCTGGTTTTTTACCAAATAGACAGATTAGAGACAATTTAAGAGTGGTGATTGATGGAATCGAATACTATGACAAACATCCAGAAAAAGAAGTTGGATTCCTCTTTTTAGATGCGGAAAAAGCTTTTGACAATTTAAATTGGGAGTTTATGCTGCAAGTTATTGAAAAAATGGATATAGGACAGTCTTTTCTAAACATGATTGTGGCAATTTACTCAGAACAGAGAGCAGCTTTGAATATAAATAAAGAAAGAACAGATTTCTTCCAAGTTCAAAATGGAACACGTCAAGGCTGCCCGTTATCCCCGTTGTTATTTATTTGGATATTGGAAATATTATTGACAGCGATAAGAAAAGATAACAGCATTGAAGGACTCACAGTGAAAGGTTTTGCATATAAATACAGGGCATTTGCAGACGATGTAATGTTTATGATTCAAGATCCAATCGACAAAATACCACAATTGATGGAAAAAATTGAAGAATTTGGATCAGTTGCGGGATTCTACGTTAATAAAAGTAAAACCAAAGTGATGTGCAAAAATATGATGAAACAAAGACAAACAGAACTTCAAGAGAAAATTCAATGTGAAGTAGTTACAAAGACTAAATATTTAGGAATTGAATTGACCATGAAAAACATTGATTTGTTCAAAAATAACTATGAAAAGGTTTGGCACAGGATTCAACAAGACATGAAGAAATGGGATACCTTGAATCTATCGTTATTGGGAAGAATTGCAACTGTAAAAATGAATGTTTTGCCGCGTTTGATGTTTTTATTTCAAGCTATTCCAATATTAAAACAAAGGAAAATACTGGATACGTGGCAGAAAGAACTATCGAAATTTGTATGGGCAGGAAGAAAGCCAAGGATTAAAATGAAAATTTTATGTGATGCAAAGGAAAGAGGAGGCCTACAACTACCAAATTTAAGACTGTATTATGATGCCGTCTGTTTAACATGGTTGGAACAGTGGATTAATTTAGAAAATAAAAAGTTATTGGCTCTAGAAGGGTATGATAACAAGTTTGGATGGCATGCATATTTATGGTATGGAAAAGTAAAAATAGATAAATTTTTCAAACACCACTTCATAAGACGATCACTGTTCGAGACTTGGATGAGATATAGAAAATTCTTCTCAGAAGAAAGACCACTTTGGATAGTACCAGCAGAAGTGATTAATCCATATTCAAGAAATCAAGAGTTAGATTGGCTACCTTATAAAAGTCTTTTAAAATTAGAAGGGAAAAACTTTGTGTTAAAAGACAGATTTGATGTGGAATTTGAATATGATTGGTTGAAGTATAGACAGATTTATGACTTATTTAAGACCGATAAAAGAGAATATGGTTTTAGAGAAAATAACACTGAAATTGAAACTGTATGGCTTGAGAAAGGTAAAAAAATGATTTCTAAACTGTACAAGGTTTTATTGAAATGGTATACTGAGGACGAAATTGTAAAAGAGCAAATGATAAAATGGGCGGTAAATATTAATAATGAGATATTAATGACATCTTGGGAATATTTGTGGAAAAAGTCAATGAAAATTTCAACTTGTGTAAATGTTAAAGAGAATTGTTATAAAATGATGTACAGATGGTATATGACGCCTAAAAAATTGCTATTATAAATGAAAGTATGTCTAACAAATGTTGGAAATGTAAGAAACATGAAGGGTCTTTTTACCATATGTGGTGGACATGTGATAAAGCAGTAAAGTATTGGACTGAGATCCACAATGAGATACAAAAAATTTTGAAATGTACTTTTAAGAAAGACCCACAGATGTTATTGTTAGGTCTTAAAATGGAAGAAATAAATGTAGCCAAGAGAACACTACTATGGTACTTGATTACAGCAGCTAGACTGACTTTTGCTCAATGTTGGAAACAAGATAAAGTACCTGAAACATGGGAATGGATTAAAAAGACGTTGTTTATGGCAGAAATGGACAAATTAACAAGAAAATTAAACAATGAAGAAGACGAAACCTTTTTCGGAGACTGGAAAGACTTTCAAGAATACTTGTTGAAGAATTGGGATGTAAAACGTGGTTTGATTTGTTTCGACAGCTATTGAGGAGAAGTGGAAAGAGACTCAGGTCTTTGAATTGTTACCATTAGTAAAAGAAATATGTTTAGTAGTAAATGTAATTGTATAAGAGAAATATCAAGGGGGTTGGAGCAGTGCGGGAAGCCTTGTTTGGGGGGAGAGGGAGAAAGAAAAATGGATATGTATTGGTTTGTTTAAATTGTATGAACATGTGATATATCCAATAATAAATTGTTTAAAAAAAAAAAAGAATTTGCATATTAATTCAGATGGAGGTTTAGTTGAATCATAGAGTTTTAAATAAAATTGTTCAAAATGATGAATTATGTCTTTGCTGACGTATGCACTGTGCCTTTAGGATCTATTATTCCCTTAATTTCCAATTCAGAGATCTTTTTCTATACTTTCTACTTTAGCAATCTAACGGATTTTGGGCTTCTGTTCCAGTATGCTTGTTTGAGGTATAAAAGGTTGTGTTTTATTTGGCCTACCTCTAGTGCCTCTAGTTTTTTTCTGTTCCTCCAGGATTTTTCTGTATAACTTTTTGCTACATATTTTTTTTTGTGTAGACTCCATTCTTGTTATATTGTCTACAATTTCCTGTTTTAATTTGGCCTTTTCCTTCTTATAGGCCACTGATAGATGATTTTGCAGTTGGGGACCTCATCAGTCCAATCAAAATTAAAATATTCCTGGATGTCTCTTTAATTATGTTTGCATCACCCCCAACCTTGAATACCTGGTACAACAAAATCTGGGACCAGTTTGTTATGAGCAAAATCACTAACTACTTAGACCAAGCTCAAACTGGTCCCCCAAAACCTATTGAAAGTTTGTTCTCACCTCGGCACCTGTATTGCAACTTATGGCAGATCAAGATCTCCTCCCTTCCAATCCAAGTTACCATTCATGGCTTCACTTTTAATACACCCTTTATGCTGGTGCACTGTTGGGACTCCTCTTGGTTGATGGGGCTTCAATTTCTTAATAACCGACCTTTCTTACAGAGACTAGTCTGATTTCATCTTTATTGTCCTGGGTCAGAGCAGACTCAGCCAAGACCAAGGGGATGAGACAGAATCACTAATCAGAAGCACAAAGTTGAGAGTTCAGTTCAAGAGTCATACACAAGGGAAGCCAGCTGAGGGTCCAAGAAGCAGAGTCTGAGCAAGTCCAAGAGGCATAGTCAAGCAGGTCCAGGGTCGAAGACAAAGGTTTAGGAATTGCAGACAGGAACAGGTCGGGGTGGTGTGATTGTGTGATGAGGTGCTCCCACACCTACCCCATCTGAAGCCCCGTCCTTCATCAGCAGCTCACAGCTGGACCTCATTGCTTGCGAGAGAGCTATTCATTTGGCTCATTAACCCCAGGTGTTCCTCTTGATTTGGCAGTCACGGGGCAGTGAGGTGCACGCTCCACCTCCTCTTGAGGAGCTCCAAGTGTGCCTGCCTCTTCCTGCATTCCCCTGATTCTGGGGAAAGGGGAGGCGAGGCAGCCTGTGAAGTCTCCCCAAGATCTTGGGTTGCTGAGGCACTGCCTCTTCTGTGTTCTCAGTGCCCATGGGGCTGGAGTACATGCTGTCCTCAGCAACTGGGGCACTAGGACCTGCCTCCGCCATCTCAAGGTTGTTGACAGCATCAACTGGTTGCTGACGGGGCTGTTATCAGCATCAGCTGAGTGATCCTCAGCTAAAGCAGGCCGGCCCATTACATTTATGTCCTGCAATGTTTAATGCCATCCCTCTACCCTACATTGGTGGCAATTCATTACGTTTAAGAAATTGTTATACTGATATGTTTTACTCCTGAGTGTACTATGATTATAATTTCAATAGTTTGCTTTTGGGGAGAAAGAATGCCTGAGCCATATGTATGTATGTGAATTCAGAGATTAGCATACAAGAGGAGTGCCAGAAGAAAATGGTTGCAGAGCACAAACAGATCTGAGGATCTCCCACATCTCTCCTGCAAATGTCTCTCCACATCCCATCAATGTCCTGCATTGGAATGGGGCTTTGGCTTGCGGGGGCCACAGATCCCCTTTGATCAATGTAAACAAATAAAATAAACTTGGCCCTTTTTATTACCCAACAGAACATGTCAGTGCTCCTTATTCCAGGTCTGCATGCAATTTCCTTTTAGGCCTAAATTAGCTTTGAAGCTGGTTCTTCCAAGTGCCTTATATTCAAGGCACATTGGACAGGAAAGGTATAACTCTGTCTCAGCAGAGATGTTCCTTAATTATCACTGCTTAATGGCATTTATCCGGTTGGTGTTATGTGCAAGTTGTGTGAGAACTCTATACATATACACATGGTTTGGAGCACATTTGTTATTACCTGAAAGGTGACTCATTATTCTATTGCCACTGGACCTTGAGTTCAGTTTTGAATATATAACTTGGATATCAAAATTTAGCTGAAAGGGGTTTCCCCATCACTACATTTAGTTCCAGCTTAAGCTCTTTGCATAATTCTGGTCTGTGTGGTGTCCTGAAGCAAAAACATATGCTTCCCCTTTCAGACACAATGGTTTTGAAAGAACTGCATGTAGCAAATTCTCTTCATATACATAGTAAAACATTCACCTGAAAAGGGCTATTTTCTTGTACTGATGTTGCTGCTTGCTACTGGCTATGTTACACCAATGCAACCAGGAGTGAAAGGTAATTTTACTGTAGGCCACAGGACTGGGGTTTTAGAGATGGTACAGAATTGTACTCAATGGAGCTGTAAATTATTGTTTTATTTCTAAGATGGTCAAATGTAGGGTCATGTTCTTAAAGTGTGAAGGGGAGGTCTGTTGTGAGCTGTACTTTATAATTTATTTTATAGATTGTTCCTTTCCCTGAATATTTATATTTGATATAGTAATTATAACAGCATGTACTGGTGCTATAGAATATTACGGAATCATTTCTGTCTTTTTATAGAAACGTTAATTCAGTTGGCAATATGTTTGCGGTGTTCCTTTTGAAACTTTAAAGGATATTTTTGTCACTGCAACTCTGTGTATT
Organism: Gekko gecko; assembly: GCA_029375565.1. Classification (NCBI taxonomy): domain Eukaryota; kingdom Metazoa; phylum Chordata; class Lepidosauria; order Squamata; family Gekkonidae; genus Gekko; species Gekko gecko. Next base: position 84,446,485 of record JAPDNY010000001.1, on the reverse strand, counting down.
TTGTGTCTCATGGATAATTTATCACTTACTAAATTTGAAATCCAAATTGTGGATTTGGCTATGGATGCTCCCAGGAAGCAAGAGATGCAGTGATAGTAGAACTTAAGAAGCAATTATTACTTTAGGGTGGCTTCATACAAGTCAAATTTCCACTGCTTCAATGTAGGAAACTGCATGAAGAGCTTACGCATGTCTGGATCAATGGGTTAGATTCTGCTCAAAATGTTTGCTTGTGTTAGAGTTCTTGTGCAAATGGACACACAACAGCTGCTTGAGCTAAGTCAAATTTATTTTATCTCCACTTGCACTTCCAAAAGGACAAGATCTTGTACAACCATTTGTTGGGCACTGTAATATATAGGGAGGAAAGTGATATGTGTTGTACAAAATCTTGTGCAAGCAGAACTGTGCTAAGTCCGGTCATGTTTCCCACTTGCACATCACTGTATCCAAGCTATCACATGTATGTATTAGCTGAAAATGATTAGCAGTGGGTTCCTCAGCTATGTACACACCATGAAATTGATGCATGTCACAAGTGCCAACATAAATGCAGTTAACTACACAGAACTGATAACCATGTAGGAAAATCATATTGGGCAATGCAGACCTTAGACTGGAAGTACAGATACTTGTAACTTTCCAGTTTACATAATTATTATCAGCCATTCCCTCTCCCTGGAAGCCCTTTTGCCATATGTATCACAGATGTTGAGAAAAACTTACATATAAAAAAATATACCAAAAATACTGTTCCTGCGTCTCCTATATCACCCTGTCAAATATATAGCCATTGGGCCATAGATAGTACAGCAGCTATATGTTTTGACTATGTTGATCTTATAGCAACAACAAAACTCTTATACCAAATTTCTCTAAATGGGATTTTGATGAATTTTTGATAAAGGTCTGGGAACCAATTCTATGAAAAAATGCTATCTATTTAAACTTATTCTTAGAAAGGTGATGTTATGAGAATGAATTCTTATTGGGTAGAGACAATGAATGTTTATGCATGCATGTGCATGTACAGACATGCACATAACTTTTCAAGTTCACAGTTGGCTCTTAAAAATAAAGTTCTATCAGTGCTTGTGCTTATGAGCAGACAAGGTAGAGTTCACAAAGGCAGTTTTCTCCTAAACAGTTTCCAGTTGGGTGCCATGCCATATGATCATAAGCAGTTACACACACCACTTCTAAAGAAGCCGAGAAAAATCAACAGAGCAGTAACAGAAGGGATGGAAATGAATCTCTTAACGCACATATAAACAGAGTGGTGGTAAACAATACCATTAAGAGACAGGATGGGAAACAAGACCTGCAAAGTGCAAGGCTGAGGTCAATGATCTCATAGTCCTAAATTAAGATGTTGATGCAAACCATAGGAAATTAAAAAGGCAGTTATAGGAGCAGACTGTAATACACTAGAAGGATGCAGCTTTCAAAAAAACAAGAGGATCAACATATACTGTTGCTCCGTTTCAGAGTTTTACCCTTAACAAGAATTGCTGTGCTATAACAGTTATAAAAAGAGGTATTAATAATGATAATTTATTAAGGTAGCTTGTAATATAAAGAAAATTACCTTTCTGCTTGTTCTCATGAACTGAGGATTATTATGTTCAATGATATCTTGATATTCTGGAATAAGTAGCAGTCATTTAAAATAAGGTCCATCTGGTATCCCTTCTGTATAGCTTCTTTTGGCTCCCAGTAAGCACCTTGTTAATTTCTTTCTATTGCACAGGTGCAATGGGGGAAATGTTGCCAATTATCTATATGTGTTATGAAACATAAATAATATAGAATATATATTATATTAAATAATATATAATATAAACAATATAGAAAGCCAGAGCTGGTCCCTCTACCAGGGTTACCTGGGCAACTTTCTCAGGCTCCTAGCACTACCAGAAGCTCATGCCTACTTTGTGGGGAGGATCTTGCTACCATACCTGCTGCCTGACAACTTCTGTTCATGCTGTTGTATAGTCAGCAGTTTGCTCCAAGTGTCTGCTGCCAAGCTGTCTTTGCCTCATAAGTGGAAATCATACAGTTATGGAGGCTCTGTTGCCTGAAGCAGGCCTGAAAATTAAAACATAATAATGCAACATCAGGAATAGAGATGCTAGTCAGCAGGATGTGAGTTCAAAGGGAAATTAAGGTCTGGCAACACAACTATTTGAGTGTTGTTAAAAACTGGGTGACTGTGCAAAAATCATTGTGGCATACAGCATTGTCCTTCAACTGCTGGTCTGTAAACAACAACAGTGTTGATTCCGGACCTAAATCATGGGGCATATTGCCCAACAACAACACCAAAGATGGAGGAAGATAACTGAGGAAAAGCAGGACAGTGTGCAAAAGAGAAAGGCCAACAGAGTTCTACACATGGTAAAAAATTAAAAATGGAAAAACTGACTACTGGACTTATACTGACTGGAACTCCAGATACATAATTTGAGATCCAAACAGCAGCTGTACAGGTCGAAGGTGGGTCTGATATGGGCAGGTCCATGGTGTAGGAAAGTGTGTGTATTAAGTCTCTTCTCTGCACTGTTTATCCAGTTAGAAATGACCCCGTAGGCCTCCCTAAGTCTTAGTACAAAAAAAGACAGGTATCCATAATATGCTTGTCTTTGGTCCATCCTGTTGCTTAAAGCAGCCTGGGGAAATAGAGTGTGAATGAGTGTGTCTCTGGGGGGAAGAGCTGAACTCTTATCTCTTTACATCAGGCCCCAATCCATATTAGAATCAGGGCTCATTTTGAGCCGGAACAGGCTGGAACAACGTTCTGGCAGTAAAGACTTAAAGTAAACAACAGTAATGGAAGGTGGGGCCCCCACCCACTCAGGTCACCCATGGCCCAATCTTTTCTCATACAAGCTGCAACATGAAAGGGCCCCTTGTCGGAGTCCCAGGTGGGCAGAGGAGTCACCTCCCACCTCAGCTCAGCCAGTTCTCGCCCCACCCCTTCCCCCAAAGAGGTCTTTGTGCCTCTCCTTTCTCCCTGGTCCGGGGCTCAGGAGCAAAACCTGAGCTCATCTGCAGGGCGTATGGGGGTGGGGTGGGCTCGGTCAAATGGGGCTCTCCTCTCGGAGAGCTAGATGAGAGGCTGAGCTTGGTGCAGCATCTCCCTGAGCAGCCTTCTCTGGAGCAAAGCAAGTGTGTCTCCTCCTTGCTCTCCAGCCCATCCTGTCCAACTTCCCTCTGGTGGCCACTCATGGAGGTCTCATCGTTACTGCCCTCCTCCAACCTCAAGCGGGCCTTGGACAACAATGGCAGCAGCATTGAGCTCCAGCTGGGTGCCAAGGATGAGGCTGCAGGATTCAAGGAAGAGGCGCACATGCCCAAGAACTACCTGTGGCTCAGCATCATCCTGTTTCTGCCCTGCCTATCCCATCAACATTGTCACCTTCGTCTTCTCCATTTGGGTGAGCCCACCGAGGAGAGGGTGCTGCTTGTGAGGAGAGAGTTGGGGCCCTGCACCATTTCTGTGGGTGCCTGGCTGAGCAGCTGGTGCACTTCCATCCCATGCGCCTGCAGGGCTCACTCTTTCTGTGGGTTGGGGAGGCCCCCCAGCTCAGCAACTTAGCCGTGGCCATGTGCACCCCCATATAAGTGCCCCCACCAGAGCACCCCCTGTCTAGGACAGTAGCTATCAAGGGATGCCTCCTTGGGCATGTATGCTGGCAGGGAAAATGTTGTGGAGATTTCTTGGAAAGGTCATGAAGATTTTAGTGTTTTTAAATGCAGTCTGAATTTATTTTAAGTGCAGCCTAGGAAGGGGATGTTGTGACACACAAGAAACTGATGTACAGCCTGGATTTGTGCATGGTTACTCACAAGTGGGCTGTATTGAGTTCACTGGTGTTTGCTTTCCAGTAAAGATAAACAGGGATCTTCTAGCATCTGAAAGACTAATGGGATTGCATTTCAGCATAAACTTCCATATACCAGAACTCTTCTGATGCTGGTAGTGGTGATGTTAGCATGTATGGCATATGCAAATAAGTTATGCTAATGAGTTATGCTAATGAGCTCCTGCACCTCTTTTTCTACAAAATGACCCCTGAATGGGACCTTTTGCAACCACCAGTCATAGAACTTTAGCTAGCATTTATTGATGATCCATCCCAGTTCTCTTAACACCTTTGATGAAAGACTGCTTCTTGTAACATAGTTGCTTTTCCACAGCCTACTGAATAGTATACTTATGACTCCTTATCTTGTTTTCTGTACATCAATATAAAAAGTGCTTCCAGTTTCCATACTTATTGCAAAAATATTTGTGTTCATCAACTCTGCTCAGATAAAATGGGATGACTTTATGTACTTCAGTCTGAATTCACTGAAGGAAGAGTTGGATGTCTATATTTTGCTGGTGGATATAATCCAGATTGAGCTGGAGGCAGGGACAACTAATAACAGTCTTTGTATGGATGCATATTTTAGGCTATGGGTACTTTCATGGAAGGGAAAAAGGAACTAGTGGGGGAGGGTTCCTGGCCTATATTACTTTAATAGTTCCCACATCAAAATAGCTGTGTATGCTAGTCTTGTGGAGATAATGTATCAGAGGTTGATCAGGTAAACAACTGTGATACTATAGTGTTTTCATACTAATTCAGTCTACTAATTCTGTTATTTTAGTCCTAGAAACCCTAAGGTTAGTGCTTGCAGTTAACAGACACTTTGCTACTCATTTCAATATATGAGACATGTAGCTTCAATTTATTTTTGATGTGTGCAGTCTGTTTTTGCTAACTCTTCAGACATAAATAGTAACAATAATAAAGAGATGCCTCACATCTGCAGTGATTTGCAGGTCTACCTGTTTGACATTTACTCACTCTCCCAATAATGTAACTATATTTTGCTCACTTACCAATTGGAATGCTTCTGTTGCATTTGTATTTAAGCCATCTGAATGAAATTTTTTACTACATGACACAAACCCCTCTTCAGAGAAAGGCTCAGTATCTGATATGAGTTTCATCTGGATTCAGAATGCTGGTTTGTCTATGAAGTAAACAGAAGGTGGCTGAAGATACATACCAAGTGAGGAAAATGAATGAAAATCTATAATACAAGATGATCAGATTCATATATTACAAGTGGAGACCCGCAAGAAACTTGCAGGATGGTTATCCCATTCCTCACAACTTTGCTTCCCCCCCTCTACCCTTACCTATCTCACACTCTTTCTCCCTTCTGGGGGTGGAGCCATAGACTCAACCCTCCAAAGCAGCCATTTTATCCAGGGGAACTGATCTCTGTCACCCGGACAACAGTTGTAATTCTGGGTGATCTCCAGCCCTCACCCAGAGGCTGGCAATGGTAGTTCTCATGGAGGAAAGGGCTAGTTTGGAGGGTGGAGTCTATGGCATTATACTGGTCTGAAGTTCTTCCCCTCCTCAAACCCCACCATCCCCAGGATCCACCCCTTAAATGTCCAGGAGTTTCCCAATCCAGAGTTGGCAACCCTATTTCCTTCCCACCCAACAGCCAACTTAACCTTTATCTGCCTTTATCTGTCTTCAGCTTTTCGTCTCCACCCCCTTCCCCCACAGCTTCTACCAACGAAAATTATAGTCTTTCTCCACAGTGGGGACCAAAGCAGCTTACATTATTCTCACCTCCTTTTTATATGCACAACAACCCTGTGAGGTTGGTTAGGCTGAAAGTATGTGACTGGTCCAAAATCACCCAGTCAGCTTCCACCGCAATATGGGGATCTGAACCTGGGTCTTGCAGACCCTACTCTGAGGCTCTAACTGCTGCACCACTGCTGGCTTTCATAGGGTGGCTGCTGAACAGCAGCAAGCAGCCAGGCCAAGTTGAGTCATGCAAATTAGGTGGTATCAAGTCACCCAGAGGGTGCTGCCTAGGGATGCCAGCCTCCAGGTGGGATCTGGGGATCCCCTGGAATTACTGCTCAGCTCCAGACTACTGAGATAACTTCCCCTGGAGAAAATGGATGCTTTGGAGGGTGGACTCTAGGGCATTGTACCCCACTGAGGTCCCTGTCCTCCCCAGGCTCCATCCCCAAATCTCCAGGAGTTTCCAGACCTGGAGCTGGCAACCCCACTACCCCCATCCCCTGCCATTGCCCATGGGGGGACCTGGCAACCCTAGACTGCTGCCAGGCCTAGGGTTGGCAACCTCCAAGTGGGGCCTGCTGGAGAGTGAACTCCAGAGATCTGTGAACAACAGAGATCTGTCTCCCTGGATAAAATGGCTGCTTTGGAGGGTGGATTCTGTGGCATGATGCCCAGCTGAGGCCTCTCCCTTCCCCAAATCCTGCCCTCCTTGCACTCCACCCCAAAACCTCTAGGAATCCCCCAGCCTGGCCCCAAGGCTTCCTCCCCCTCCCTCCAAGGCCGAAAGAGGTCTGGAAAGAAAGGGCCCTTCCCTCCCCCTTTTACTGACAAAGCCAGTTAGAAGCCCCCCCCCAACGTTCTAATCTCTCACTGTTGATGCCTGGAGTCAGGTCCCTGCAGAGGCCATTTCAAAAGGTTTTGGGGGGAATTCAACTGTCCCTGAAGGGATTTCTTCACTTTTTGGATTTTTCTACAAACCCAGGAAGTCTACTGACTATGTAGGAAAAGCTGTTGGGGGAGAGTGAGGCCCCTGTTGGTAGGAATAGGTATCCGCACAGAAAAAAAAAAGTCTGGGAAATAGAATAAGGATTGTGCCTTTTTGATGTATGGATTCTGTAAGTGAAAACGTATGCAACACATGCCTATACATAATCACAAGAAAAAAACAAGCTCTAAGGCTATCAACTACTTTTTCTGGAACAAGTCTCTGAAGTCAGTAATCCTAAACTGAAGTGATTTGTGTATGATTACTTTCTTACAGCCTTAAATAAGTTTCCTGAAAACTGTTTAGCCTTGGATAACTGTAAAATAGAATGCGGGGTAAGCCTTCTCTTAGTTATTTGTTTCTACAGGTAGTTGCTTTGAACATGTACTTTTATGTGTGGTAGGGAATAGGGATAATCAAACATACATACAAACAGTGGCTATGCTGTGTATGCATGTGCCAAAGTGGCCCGGATTGGTAATTCTAAAGTGCTTATATAATATCCTCCAACATTTCACAGATGAAACTAGAGACATGATTGCAATATACTTAATGTCATACAAGAATCATGATGTCATATGTTGTATTTGTTTACTCTGCAACACATGTCTGCTGCTGATTGTTTTTTAGGTTACAGATATATTAAAGAAATGCAAGTGTTCTGCAAGAATTTCAAAATTTACATGTTAGATTTTTCAGTTACCATTCACCCGAAGGGTCTTGTGGCAATGTACAACATTAAAACCAATAAGGTAAAACAATACAAAAATAACAAGTATTAATAAATTAATATTAAAATATTAAATTATTAAAATATGTGGCTATCACCATACCACTATTAAAACAGCCCAAGTATGTGGTTACCCTCAAAGGCCAACCTAAATGATTCAACCTTGCATGCTCTGTGGAAACTAAACAAGTCCGGAAGGGCACGGGTGTCATTCAAGAGTGCATTCCACAGGATAGGGGCCACAGCTGAGACAGCTGAGTGGTGACAGCTAAGTGAACCATCCTGAGGCCAGGCACCTGTAAGAGGCCCTTAGACAATAACCGAAGGGAATGCGAAAGGAGTTGTAATGGGAGAAATGGTACCATAGGTATGAGGTATAGTTCAGCAGCTGCAATGTGTGAAACAGCAGGATGTGTACTCCATGGTATCTAGGGCTGCATTTAGACATTGCAACAAACTTTAATGAACCAGAGGTTTCTCGGCATCAAGCTGTCAGCTATGTTGCCGTGGCAGGTGGTGGTGGTGGGGAGGCTGTCTGTTGCTGTGCTGGAATTTTAACTTTCGTTTTTCCTTGCCTCGTCTTATCTGCTAGCTCAGGCCTGTGACCTTGGTACCATGCTGCTGATGCTTTCACTGGGAATGTAGACCCATTTATTTATTTATTTATAATTTGATTTATATCCCGCCCTCCCCTAAGGCTCAGGGCAGATAACAATTGGGGCCAAAGCCATAATTAAAACAATTAAAACAAGATAAAAAACATAATAATAGTACAACAAAGTGCTGGTGCTCTGATATTCGCAGTTCCAAGATGGGTTCCGGTAAGGTGGATCCGGACCAACAACCTAAGTTCCAAAGCGGTAGATAGCCAGTCTTCTTCCCAGGGCCTGCTTGCACCCAGATGGTATCTCTGCCAATTTCCGGCGATGGTGTATTGGAACAGTAGCGGTGGCAGCTCCTACTCGAAAGCCTGGCAGAAGAGCTCCATCTTGCAGGCCCTGCAGAACTGTGCCAGATCCTGCAGGGCCCAGATCTCCTCCAGGAGCTCATTCCACCACCAGGTAGGAGCTGCCACCAAAAAGGCCCTGGTCCTAGTCTCGGCGAATTTGACATCCTTGAGGCCTAAAGTAGTCAAAAGATGTTGCCCCCCCATCCATAGTGCCCTTGGGGGAACATATGGGGAAAGGTGGTCCCTTAGGTATGCTGGACCTAGAGAGACCCGTCAACAGCCTGGCTGCTGCATTATGCACTAGCTGCAGCTTCCGGATTTGCGACAAAGGCAGCCCCAAGTAGAGAGTGTTATAGTAGTCCAGCCTCATGGTGACCGTTGCATGGATCACTGTAGCCAGGTCATCACGGTCAAGGAAGGGAACCAACTGCCTTGCCAGCCGAAGATGATAAAAGGCCAACTTGGCAGTGGCTGCTACCTGGGCCTCCTTCATTAAAGAGGAGTCCAGGAGCACTCCCAAACTCCTAGCCTCCGATGCTGGCACCAAAGTCGCCCCATCGAAGGTCGGGAGAGGGAATCCCAACCCAGAACCGACTCGACCTAGGCCCAGGACCTCCGTCTTCGCCGGGTTTAGTTTCAACTGACTCAGTCTGAGCCAACCAGCCACGGCTTGCAACACCCGGTGAAGGTCATCTGGGTCGGAATTCGACTGGCCGCCCAGCATCAGATAGGGTCTCTGTTGGCTTAGGCAGGCTTCAGCCTAATTTCTGATTGGCCCAGACACATGAGGGGACCCTGTTCTGAAGTGGGTATATCTTCTCATTTCGTGGGCTTGCAATTAATTCTGAAATGGAATGTACGCACAGATGAACTGCCTTTACTGTACTCAATAAACTTGAACCTTCTGAAGGATTGTTGTTGAGAACTGATTGCTGCAGGACTCTGACACAAGCACCATCACAGTTTGTTTGCTGTTTCTGCACCCTCACTCCTCCCACCCTCAGTCCTCTAGTGCACAGAACCCGATTGAACACTTCTATAGGTGCCTGCATTTAGACACCATTGAAAACTAGAACTTAAACTGGGAAGCTGAGGTGGATTGGAATGCAAAATGGCCCTGGAAGAGGACCCTGCCCCTCATCCTGCCCACTGATGGAGGGGGAGGAAGGATGAGCAGAACATCCACCTCACCAGGGTGAAAGGTGCAAGCTTGCAGTGGCAGCTTTCAACTGCCTTGTACTGAGATATGTTGCTCAGGATTGAGGTGGGCATGGCTGGCGACAATCTCACAGGCCTTTGACCCAACTGGGACTTTTCCCAGTGGCCTTAATGGCCAGTCTGCTTCAATAGGAAATGTTAGATCAAGCTTTGTCCTTGTAAATATGGGTGGAAGTGAAGCATAAAATCTTATTTGCCATTCATAATGCCACCAGTATTTATTGCAGTAAAAACAGTAAAAAACAGTTAACACTGAAATACAAAGACTTGGCGGGTCTTACTTTTTAGTCACTTTGAGTATCCAGCTATTTCAGTTTATCTCTGATCATCAACAAACTGTCCTTAACAACAGAATATCTGGGAAAGATATTCAGAGAGTGAATATAGTAATTGCCTAGGTACAGAAAGTACTGCACATGAGCGATAACATAATGGCATAGTCATTTTTAGTACTGTCAACTTTAGTCCAGCCAGTTCAGGACACTTTATTATGGAACATGGTCATGGAAGAACAGCTGAGTCAGATGTCAATAATAGAGAACAATAGTCCTAGAAGTTCTCAACATGCTTCTGGAGTCCGTATTAGTCAAAGAAACATTTTGCAATGTCATGTATATATTTACCACAGATGAGTTTTCCCAACTCTATGCATGCTGAAGAGGCTATAGAGAATTTGGAGAGCATGACTGCTTCAGTCAAATCATCCATACCCAGGAAGAATCTATCACATAGATACATGTTGCAGATCCCAATCCTCCTGGCACAGGATAGCATAATAGCTTTCTGGAGGTAGCTTGGTGGTCTATACACTTCTTTCCCCACATTATTTTTTTGCCATTTCAATAAACTTTTGTGTGAAGTAGGGATGTGTGGGGAAAAAATGGTATTTTTCGGGTGCAGATATACTGAACCTCCCAAAACCAGGATTTTCCGATATTCCCAAATCGAGATTTTTCAGAAATCTCGATTTTTTCACCTCCATTATATCCTGTGGGGACCATTATAATCAAGGGTCCCCATAGGATAAAATGTGGAATCAATCTAGGGGTATCCAGGGGTGCAGGAAGTCTGTTTTTTGAGGTAGAGGCACCAAATGTTCCACATAGCTGCTGGTACCTCTCCTTGAAAAAAATCCCCAAGTTTCAAAAAGATTGCACCAGGGGATCCAATTCTATGGATCCAAAAGACATGCCTCATCCTCCACTGCTTTCAATGGAAGGGGAACAAGGCATTTAAAGGGAATGTGGTTCCTTTAAATGCCTTTTGCAAGCCATGAGTGAACTCCGAAGGTGCTTAAAGGGCACCTGATCCCTTCAAACATCCTTTAATTTCAGCTATCTGGTGGACAAAAAAAATCCTGAGTATTTTCGGGATATTTGGGAGTTGGGACTCAGCTATTTCAAATAGCTGAAAAAATACTAAGATCTATAACCGGCTGAAAGAATAGCCAGAAAATACTGATATTTTCTGGCTATTTTTTGGGCTTAGATATACCGAATGTACACCCGTAGTGTGAAGGTTATGTTCCAGCACTAGAATGCATCTCTCTCTTTTTTCACATTCAAAAATAGGCTTTCCCCTTGTTGCAAGGCCGATCTCAGCTAGGATCACCTCTTAGTAAATTTCTACAGTGATCTCCCTATTGTGGCAGGAGTGGGGCTAGGGCACTATGAGATTCTGTTAATCTGGAGGAGTATCACTTGCATTAGGTTTGGTTTAGTGCTCTGAGTTCTTTCAATCCATGGTTGCTCACTGGAGCTTATCAGGAGACCCTTGACCACTTGGTTGCTGAAGACTCAGGACTTTACTTTTCCTGGACATTGACTCAATCAATGTATCATCAGTCTATATATCACTGTATATAGAGTGGGCCATTCTCTCTATATATGGCCACAGAGGGAATGGATGATTCATGCCTCAGAGCAACTAAAAGATTGATCTAAATCCCTCTGAGTCACTCAAGTCCTTTATCACTCAGGCTTATTATCTGGCAAGCTCTTCCATCTTCAAAGCATTGTTTGGAAGGATTTTATGGATATTCTGCAAATCAGTGTAGTTTGGATATCCACAGAATGTTAAATTTCAATAGGACTTATTGTGAGGGAAGAGCTAAACTCTTACCTAAATCTGTAAACTGATCTTATATTCTTTTCTCTGTTTTTTGGAAAGCTTAAAGCCAGTGCAGATGTTATTGCAGCTGACTAACATCTACAAGTAACTACTTTTAAAAGATTTTTACTCCTGCTTCATCTTCCTCTTTGAGTAAAGTGACAGTAAACGACCCCCCAAAGTATTTCCAGCCTCACCAACTATGTTGATCTTGAGGGTGATGCTGGTAGCGGTTCTCTGCACAACATAAAACTCCATCATCTTGGATATGCTATTTTGACTGAGTGCCAGGGGGAAGGCAGGCAAGTGGCTATTCCTCCATGGGCAGTAAAGGATCCCTCTTGTGACCAGGCATTGGGCAGCAGGAGATACAGAGGCAAGGCCTCTGAACTTGGAAGGGACGCTGAGAGTCCTGACCCTCCCAGCTGGCAATTCCTTACAAAGGTCAGATGGTGGTGGTGGGTTACCGGACAGAGAGAAAAGCCTCTCCAGGTGTGGGGAAATCCTGTGTGCAGGCTATAGCAGGCCTGTTCCACCACACCCTACAATGGGCTTAAAAAAATCAACAGTGCTGCAGTGCTACTTTGTGCTCTTATTCAGCTGTGAAGGAGGAAGAGGAGGAGTTGCCTGGCATGAAGGGCATATGTGATTGTAATTACTTCAGTGCTAATGCACTATTATGATGGATCACAAGTGGGAAGAGTGGGGGTAGAAGGGTAAGGAGAACAGCAAGTGGTATGGATATGGGATATGTGAATAGGGCTAGGGATGTGAAGGTCTGGAAAGAAATGGAAAATTTTGGGCAAAAGCCCTGTTTTTTCTGACCTTTTTTTTCCCCTTTCAATTTTTCCGATTGAAATTTTGTGAAGTACTGAAAAACTCCTATGAAACATTTTCTCTTTTCAAAAGAATGTAATACTTTTAGATAAAGCTGAGCATGCTACACAGATATAGAGCTCTTCAATTCCAGATATATTTCAGCATGTAGAAGAATACCTAATCTTCATGACGGGAACATGCAGGGCTTTCATTGTTATTCAACAATTGCATGCTTTCTGTTGTCCTTTTGACCAGACATGGTTGACCTTTTCACCTCTCCCTCGAACCATTGTGACACATTAACCCACAGATAGGGTAATAAGTAGCCATACCTTGCAGGACGGAGAAAAAAGATCAGAAGGAGGTGGGGCAGAAACTGCATCAAAGCCTCAGAGAAAACCTGAAAGTTTCATTGAAAACTGAGTTCTCTCTGACCAGATGCCAAAAATTGTGGTGCATGTGCTAAAATAACATGGTGCATCAACATGTAGTTTTCTTTCAAGTATTGGGTATGTTTGCAGTTCTGGTCGTACAAAACTAATGCATTTATAAATTTTAAATTCCCTAAATATGTCCAATATTGCACCTTAATATGCTAAGTAAATTATAAATGATCTATTTTATGTCATTAAAGTAGTGAAATTAGTTAAGGTTTGACAGGAAAGTACTGCATGTATTTCAACTTCCCCAAAATTTCAATTTTTGTTCAGTCCTCCCCTTCGGTGGCTTTAAAATTTCCAGAAATTTTACATCCCTAAACTAGGCTGCTCCATTCTGCTCATTGTTGCTTCCTCAGTAAGAACATAATATAAGAACATGTTGGATCAGGCCAATGGCCCATCCAGTCCAACACTCTGTATCACACAGTGGCCATCACGAGGTCCACCAGCAGGGACAGACTCCAGAAGCCCTCCCACTGTTGCCCTCCAAGCACCAAGAATACAGAGCATCACTGCTCTAGACATGTAGAGCAATCTGGGGGTGGGGTGCACCAAAAGCACTCTGGGAGCTGACTTATCCCTACTGAAAAGTACTGAGACTGACGAGTGATTTCAGCTCTCACATACTTTATTAGTTACAGAACAAGACAAACTAGCCGGCCCGCAGGCCGGCTTATATTCCCCCAACAAACCCACACCCCAACTTCTACCACGCCCGTGACAGGGTCATTCAAACGAATCCACTTAACTTCCTAAGATCTTCGAGGCCCGATTGGCGGGGCTTGCGGAACCCCTGTTCTATTGTTCTCCTGGAACGAAGCTCAGCCTAGGCCAGCCCCGTGCTCCACCGGTCTGCACCGGCTGGAGCACGTGGTCGAGCTGGATACATTACACCTACAGTGTTGTAAGTCCCATTTACACCGATGTAAATGACCAGGCCTGTAGCTACAGTGGGGCATTTTGGGGCCCTAGCCCTTAATTAAAAGACTCACCCCACAAATAGCCATGCCAGAAACCTCCATTTTTGGGAGGTTTTCACATTTTTTAAAAAAATATCTGCATGTCTGTGTAGAAACCTTATTTTTGAGGAGAGACCCCCCCCCCCAGGCAGCAGCACCACTGCACCATTGCTTGCACTCAGGCTTCCTTCTCTCTCTTGGGGGAACCTTGGGGAGCATCATGGGACCTGGGAAAAGATTGCTTAGAAGTCATTTAAATGCCTTTTGAATTATCTTCCACAGGGCAAGAAAGCTCAGAATGGCACTCAATAGTGGCACCTTCAATACATCTCTAACAATCCCCCTTTCTGCTAGCCTAGTCCTGGGCCATTTCTGTACTGTCATTTTTCTCACTTGTTTGTCTCTCTCATGGTGAATCTTTCAAAAGCATTCCCATGAGCCTCTGGGAAACATGCAGATTTTCCCATACATAATGGATGCAAAGCAATTTAGAAGAGATCTTCTCCAGTTCAGAAAAAGGAAAGTAATTGTTTTAAGAATCTTGTAACAAACATTGTATTTCTAGCACTATCTTGTTTGTTGCACTGAGTGGGGAAAACTTTTAGCTTAATGCATATTCCTTGACTATGGATGTTGCTCAAGAGTGTATAAATTCGTATGGATACATTGAATGTTTCTACATAATATGTGATGAAAGTTATTGTATTGTATTATTTATGTTGGAAAGTGTTTAATAGACAGCTATGTATCGTTTGATGGTCTGTTTTCAGTGTAGTTTGGTTTATAGTGTTTATCTACTGACACCAAACTTCCCTTTTGTGTTTGGTCCCTTCTTAGGACAAGTGGAGGCTGTCTTTTTTGTACAGGTCCTGCTTGTTCCAAAAAGCATCCCAGTGCCTAAATAAACTTAAACCCTTTCTCCCTACACCATCGTATCATCCACTCATTGAGACTCCTAATTTGTGCCTGCTGAACTGCCCCTGCATGTGGAACAGGCAGCAACTTCTGAGAAGGCTACTTTGGAGGTCCTGGCCTTGAGTCTCCTGCCTAGCAGCCTAAATTTTTCCTCCAGGACCACACGACTACATTTCCCCACACTGTAGGTGCTAACATGTACCACAACCATTGGCTCCTCCCCAGCACTGTCTACCAGCCTATCTAGACCACACATAGTATCTGCTACCTTCACACCAGGCAGGCAAATCACCATGTGGTCAGTACGCAGCTTCACCAGCCATCTATGTGCCTAAGGATGGAATCGCCAACTACCAAGAGCCCCCTCCCCGCTCAGGGATGGTTACTTGGTGTGAAAGGATACCTGTTCAGCAAATGTAGAAGGGACCCCTTCTGAGGGGTCCCCCTTTCATCAACGTGGTGCCCTGTTTCCCCTTGACCCTCATGTGGCAGGGCTGCCATTCTCAGAGTGGGACACATCCAGCAAGTTCCTGAGTCTTATCTTGGCCTAACTGACTGTCTCTGCTTCTCCAAGTCAGCCACCTTGGCCTCGAGGGTGCAAACTTGTTCCCTGAGAACCAGGAGCTCCTTGCACCAAGCACACACCCATGACTTCTGTCCAGCTGGCAGTCAGTCATATATGCTACACTCAGTGCAATACACCAGATAGCCCCTGACTCTCTGCTGGCATTCTACTTTCATAATGGTTTTTTTAATCTCCTTTTTTAAAAATAAATTTCCTGTTTATGTGGATTTGTTAGTGGCTTACCCTATTAGGGACATGAAGAGACGGGCCTTGGCTTCCTTGCGCTGCTGCTGAACTCACATGGCTGCTAAACTCACCCATTTATTCCCTCATTCCAGAGATTGCCACTGGAGCTCAGACATTCGTCCCTGAAGCAGGGTCTGCTACCACGCGGAGCTCAGTAGGGGTGTCTTTTCACACCCTTGTGTGGAACTGGCATTTATAAAGTGGAATCAGTTCAACACACGTTTTTCTGAAGTATGGTTACCTAAATAGTTTGGCTTCTATAGTTTTTATTAATGGAACCTTGCCATTTGTTGGTAATGAGATTTTAGTGTGGTGGTTTTAAATTATACAATAACCTGCCTTGAGTCCTTTGGAAAAAAGATGAGCTAAAAGTGCTATAAAAATTAAGCAACATATATAAATGATGAAGCATTTGTGACAGCTATCTTGAGCAAGCATTAATTCATCCATCATCCGTCATGCATCAAGCACTCCATTGATCAACTATAATACAATGGTTGCAATAATACAAAATTCACAAAAAATTGTCATTGAACAAGAAAGAGAGAGATTTTGCTTAATCTAATTTAGTATCAAGTAAGAAACAACATTTACAAAGTGTTACCTAAAACACTGCCATAGAGGCCTAAATCCAAAATGCATAGGGGAAAAAATCTATGGAGAAACTTGGAAGAAAGGGGGCTATTATCTGAAGAATTGGAATACAAATAAAGTTGGCAGTCTTTACCGATTGTTACATAGTCAGATGTAGTAAAACCTAATAATTATTCCACATTGGCTATGCATTGGATATTCTGCAACTTAAGCTGAGCATCAGTTGCTGATAGACAGTCATGCAATGATCAACTGTATATTACCCATCTCTAAAACTAAGGCTTTTTCAGGTGAATTCATACGACTGGACTCTTCCCTTTCTCCTAGCTTATTCAAAAGCTATTTGCTCGATAACTTGGCTGCAATGTCCACCAAACATATGGAAGTTAACAAGGATTTGGCTTACAGTTCTTTTTGAATATTGGGAAGAGTGCTTTGTTTACAATCTGCTGTAAAACACCTGTTGAAGTAATCTGGGTGAATAATCTGGCCAGCATCAGAGCCCACCAGTCAGGAAATTGTTTAAATAGTTCTGAGGATATCATATCCTCCCTGGTGCCTTGCCTGATGAAAGCGAGGAGATAAGACCCTTTATCTTATGTGCAGTGACTGCTGACCATTGGAGTAAATTCCTTACATCAAAGGAAAATATAAGGTTTTACCAGTTGTTAACAGATATCGAATAATCAGTTAGGGATCTAATTTTGCCTGTACCAGAAGAAACAAGGGCCTAGAACTGGGATACTTTCCTATCTAAAACAGTTATCCCTCATTTTCATAATTGCTGTTAGGCTGAGGGTGTGTGACTGCCCCAAAGTCACCCAGTAAGCATTCACAGAAGAGTAGGGATTTGAACTTGGATCTCCCAGATCCTAATCTGAAACCCTAACCACTGTGCAACACTGGCTTTCATGGGGTGGCTGCTGTTGAACAAGAGGAAGTCATGCAAATTGTGTAGTAGCAAGTTGCTCAGTGGTTGCTACTGGACCTGGCTCCAATGAGTCCTTTCTCAAAAGCCAGAAATGCTGTTACCCCCTCCCCTGCCTTTTACTGACAGAAACCAAGGCTTGAAGGCTGAAATCCAGCTGTCACTGCCTAGCAGTGGACACATTTCTCAGAGCTACAGGCACTGCTTCTATCATTTTGGAGGGTTTTAACCCCCGAAGTATTTTCCCCCAAATTTCAGATTTTTCTGCTAAACCAGGGGCTTTCCGGTAGAAAGATCTGTCTTGTGTATCTATGGCTTCAGTCTCTGAATTTAAGTAACCACAAATTTGGCCACTTGAGAATAAGATCTGTTGATTTCTTGTATAAATTTTGAAATATTTACCTTTAAATGCTACAGCAGCACATTTTAACTTTGACTTTATGAAGAGTTTTGTCTTAATTTCAGTATTTCTGTCAACTGTTAAATGTATCAAATGAAGAAATAAGCAATAAATAGTACTGAAGAAGTTAGCAAGGTCTTATCTTTAAGGAATAAGCATGAAATTCTTTTTTTATGAAAAGTAGTATGTTATGAAATATGGAAAACAAGGCAAATGTCACAGTGATCAAATCCAGCTGCATTTTTAATTAAGGAAGCTGAAGGAACAGAAAGAAAATATAATTTAATCATAGCCTAAAATTAGACTTCAGCCAAACTTTCTGCCCATCCATAATAATCTGTCGCTTGTGGAATAGTTATGTTGTTGTTCAGTCGCACAGTCGACTCCGACTCTTCGCGACCCCATGGACCAGATTACGCCAGGCCCTCCTGTCTTCCGCTGTCCGCTGAAGTTTGCTCAATTTCATGTTCGTTGCATCGATGACACTGTCTAACCATCTCATCCTTTGCCGTCCCCTTCTTCTTTGACCTTCAATCTTTCCCAGCATCAGGGTCTTCTCCAGTGAATGCTCCCTTCTCATTTGGTGGCCAAAGTATTTGAGCTTCAGCTTCAGGATCTGGCCTTCCAAGGAACAGTCATGGTTGATTTCTTTTAGGATTGACTGATTTGATCTCCTTGCAGTCCAAGGGACTCTCAAGAGTCTTCTCCAGCACCATAGTTCAAAAGAATCTATTCTTCGGCGCTCGGCCTTCCTTATAGTCCAACTCTCGCAGCCATACATTACTACGGGGAATACCATTGCTTTAACCATGTGGACTTTTGTTGGCAAGGTGATGTCTCTGCTTTTTATCATGCTGTTTAGGTTTGCCATCGCTTTCCTCCCAAGGAGCAGGCGTCTTTTAATTTCATGGCTGCAGTCACCATCTGCAGTGATCTGGGATCCTAGGAACGTGAAGTCTGTCACTACTTCTACGACTTCTCCTTCTATTTGCCAAGGAGTGATGGGGCCAGATGCCATGATCTTAGTTTTTTTTGATGTTGAGCTTCAAGCCCACTTTTGCACTCTCCTCTTTGACCCTGAGCAAGAGGCTCTTTAGGTCCTCTTCACTTTCTGCCATCAGAGTGGTATCGTCTGCATATCTGAGGTTATTGATCTTTTCCCCAGCAATCTTAACTCCAGCTTGTGATTCATCCAGGCCAGCATTTCGCATGATGTACTCTGCATATAAATTAAATAAGCAAGGTGACAATATACATCCTTGTCGTACTCCTTTTGAGAGTCCTCCAAAAAACAACCTCATGCTCTTTTAGCCCTTATGTTTTTTATTTTTAAAACCATTACATGGGGGATAAACTCTACGACCTGAATGGGAATTATTTCTGATTAATGCATAGGATTGGGCTGCAAACCAGAATATGACCAGAAGCCAGGTTTCTCTAAATACCATGAGAGCCCTCAAGTAAATATGCATAGAAATTTAAGCCTTGTGCTGGACTTCTGTATGAAAATACATGAAAGAGGCTTCAGCCAGCCCTGATCTGGATAGCCCAGGCTAAGCCTGATCTCCTCAGATTTCAGTCACTATTTAGATGGGAGACCACCAAGTACTGCCAGGGTTGCTATACAGAGCCAGGCAATGGCAACACACATCTGAAAGTCTCTTGCCTTGAATGTCGTATGTGATTGTCATAAATTTGCAAGTGACTTGATGACAAACAAAACAAAACAAAAAACCAACCAAATACTTCTAAATAAATTTGTTTTGTACAAGCACAACATAGCATACCTACATCTTCAGGACACCATCCTTGTACACCTGGGGCAGATTTTTATTTCTCTCCTTTTTATTTCTTTTCTTTCCTTTTTTCTTAAACGGTAGCCTGTTGCATAACTGGAAAATGAGAAACACATTAATCCTCAGCAAAGACAAGGCAAGTGGTAAAGAAAACCCAGCCACCGCTATCATGGTAAAATGATAGAAAAAGGGGCCTCAAAGGGCAGATATGGAATCTGACAGATTGGAATTGAAAACAGGATCATGTCTTACATTGTGAGACTTTAGTTGGATGGCAGTGTGTACAGGAGATAACCTGTACATAAAATTCAAAGGGAGCATGCTGAGAATTCATCCAGAAACTCTGGGCTCTTCTGCATTCTCATTTTTGTCACTCGTTTGTCCCTACTGCTTTAAGTCCCGTCCCCCCCCCATGTGTTTAGCTCCCTCTGGGACTACTCGAGAGAGCAAAACATTGAGGGGAAAACCCCCTGAAGCAATAGGAACACACAAGTGCTGAAAATCAGAGTGCGGAAGAGCCCAGTCTAAGTAAATGTTTGAGGTCGAATTCCGAAGTGCGTATTCAGGTAGGCTGACGGAATTCAAAGTAGGTCTCCTGAAGAACGGATTGAGCAGTAATAAATGTAATGCACGTGTCCTTACTCTATTCCTCAAGGCATGGAGCTGCTAATAAATGCAGTATGGTTTGCAGAGGATAAGCAAGAGGATATGATTAACATCCTTTAGAAACCAACAGCAAGCCATACGTGCTCCTGACTAAGCGACAAGGGTCTGCAATTAGGGTGTTCCCCTCGGTTTTGGATTGTAAGCGGTTTGCAGAGGGCAGTACGGCGGTTAACGAAAGACTGAAGGAACCGTTCGCAGCCTGAGAGTGCAGGGGAACCACCCCAGCGGTCAGCAGGGGCCGCCAATGAGCTCACCGCCATGGCTTTCCTCCGCAGTTGGTCGAGCCCACCTCTGTCGGCGCCCCCTCCCGCGATAGAACCCGCATGGAATGCACTGGGAATGCAGACCAGTCACTGGGCGGGGCTTCTCCCGCCCCACCCCCTTGGCGTCCCCCTGCGTGCCTATCACCACCCCCTCCCTCCTTGCCTAAGCCAGCCGGCGTCTCGAGAGCCGCCTGCGCGTTGTTCTTCGTGTTCCCGACCCTTCCACCTTCTCTTGTTCTCCCGTCATTCCCCCCCCGCGGCCCTCGAGAGTTGGTTCGTTCTCCCCCCCCACCTTGGCTATCCCCCTCTCATTTCCTTTCCTTCCCTACTCCTTTGACTCCCCGCTGTGGTCGGGTTGGGCCAAGCAACGAAGTCGGAGGACACAGGCAGGCTGGCAGGCGAGTCCGTCGGAGGTTGCCAAGGCTGGGACTGGCTGGCGCCTGAGGGGACCCCCACCCCCTCTCTCCTCCCCTTTCTCCCTACGCGTAGCCTATTGAGATTCCGGCCGGTTCCTGGGGAGAGAACAGCAGAGCGAGGAGCGGGGGGGGGAGAAGGACGCCCCCCCGGCCCTTGGGCAGAAACATGAGGTGAGGAAGACCGGGCCCCCCGGCCAAGGGGCTTAAACCCCCGCCACCCCACTGACCCTCTCGGGAGCAGGGAGGGAGACCGTACTGGGCGGGAAGGGAGGAGGCGCTGGTGGTCGTGGTGGTCTTGCAATGGGGAAGGTAAAAGAAGGGACCTTTGGGGGTGGGTTTACAAAGGGGCCCATCAAAATGAAGGGGGATCCCCTGAGGCGTGGGGAGGGGGGTCCTCCTGGGGAAGCCGCCGTCAGGCGAGAACTGCTGATCATTTTGGAGGGAGGGAAGGAGCTGCGGCGAAGGGGGGGGTATTTCCCTCTTTTTCTCCTCCCCCCAGGTATCTTGCGTTGGAATTCCCACGGTGTTACTGTGAGGGTTCCCCTTCCTCTCTTTTTGAATGTTTCTTTCTCTGGAAGGGGTGTGTGTGCGGAAGGAATAGGTCTCTTTTTTGCCGGCAATAGAAAAGAGAAGGAATCGCGCGGATGGTGTGTCCGTAGGGATAATAATGGCTCATCTGGTGTGCAAAGCTTTTGTTGCAGACGAGGGGTGGGGAAGGGGTTTGGGGTGAGTGCGCAGAAGGGGAGGGCGGTGAGACCACTTTGTTAAGGAAGGATGAAAGTCACAGTCATCCAGGAGGACGATCGGTGGAGGGGTGGGGGTGGAAAGGCCGGGCTGTTTTCAGTGTCCTTTATTCGCATTTGAAAACCAGACATGGAATCACCTAGGTGTTCGCCACAGCTACAGAATTCCAGGCGGAGAAGTGGAAAAGCGTTTCCCTCTCTCTTTAAATCGGCGTGTGTTGCATTGCAGCAGCCCCTGCTGGGTTTTCTTTTGTGTAATCAATAAATAAGAGAAAAATCACACAACGTCCTAGGAATGATGGATATGTGATATTTAAGGTTATTAACCGGAGTTTCTTGTTTGATGTCGGTAAAGAAGTACATGTATTCCTTTTTTTCTCCGTGGCTGTCCATTGAGGTGGGGTTTCATTTGGAATGTTTTTTATTTCTGGACTTTGCAGCCGGTAGCCACCTCTCTCCCCTTTGACGCAACACTTGGAAATGGGACTTTGTAGGCTGAATACTGTTCATCAGGCTCCAGAGGAGCTTATCCTTTCAGCTCAAACTATGGGGGTTGGGTTTGCCCTTAAATACTTGTCATTGTATTTGAATTTCCTTTATGTTAAAAGATTAATGGCTAACAATTGCCAAGCCCTTCAGTATGTAATATAGTAAGGTTCTCAGGATATAGCCCCCAGGTTCTTTTAATAAGACAAAATATTAAGTAGCTGACTTTGCCATTGATTTAAGTAGCTTCTCTACTGAACTTTTTCCAGGAATGGTTCATAGTGGTAGGCTGTACAATCATAAAAACTGTTCATGAAGTTGTTCTGTTATTTTTCATGGCTCTTATACTGGTGTATATATTTCTGATTTTGTTTGTAGCAATATTAAGTATTGATCCCTCTTATTTTACAAATGTGTTTTCAAAGATTTTTGTCTGCCTTTTATTTTGAAGAAATCAGTCACATTTTACCCATTGAAAATGCATATGCTTCTGTGTTCTTAATGGATTTGAGCTTAGTTGCTGATCTAATTCAAAACATTTATTTAATAAACTTGGGTTTATGTAGTCAACTTCTAGCTATTTTCTGTGAAATATGTATCTCCAACCCCTATCTTTACTCAGGTACAGCTTAGTTGCTGATCTAATTAAACACATTTATTTAATAAACTTGGGTTTATGTAGTCAACTTTTACTAGGTTTGAAATCTTAGTTATTTTCTGTGAAATATGCATCTCCAAGCCCTATTTGTACCCAGGTACAGCAAAAATATTTCTAGGAGCCTGTGTTGCTTGTGCTTATGTTTCCTTGTTTGGGACTGCTGCAACCCCTTTTAAAGGGCCTCTCATTAATTGTAGGATATGTATATAATGAGTTGAACACATGGGAAAAAGATGTGTTAACATGTGCTCAGTACTAGTGTTGACAGGCTAACATGTACTTAAACATATGCCAGCTTATTGATCTAAGATGTACTCCTGGCAAGACAAATTGCAACAAAACTTTAATAAAGGTCACATTGGTATAATTTTCTTACGTGTCAGATTGCTCCCTGATTTTGGGGTGGTAGTGGTGGATGAGTTTACAGCCAGTCATTTAAAACTTCCAG
Organism: Gekko gecko; assembly: GCA_029375565.1. Taxonomy (NCBI): domain Eukaryota; kingdom Metazoa; phylum Chordata; class Lepidosauria; order Squamata; family Gekkonidae; genus Gekko; species Gekko gecko. The sequence goes on along the minus strand of JAPDNY010000001.1, from coordinate 84,423,546 downwards.
TTTTCTTGTCAATTACTCTGCTGCACTGACTTCCAGTATAGCTTGAACAATTTAAAGTTTAGTTTATTAAGTACCCCTTAAGAAAAAAGATGTGGGTTTGAATAAAACCTTGTGATTTATGATAATCTATGCAAAAGAAAAGTATAATTTAAGAGCTGAAAGTAGTGTAGATTGCAATTTTTTTATGGAGCAGTAGATAAATTTCAGGAGTGGAAGTGTGCTGCTGTTTTCTAAGCTAGATTTTCATTGATTTGTTGGCTAACTCATTCATATGAATTTAGCATTTATCCAGGTCTGGTCAAAACTTTATTGCCCTGTGGCTAATATTCAGATTTTAGTATTTTTATAGCCAAGTGTCCATAATGGATTATCTATGTTTGTAACTGTTTGCCGCTATTACTACCTATCAGAGGGAACAGATGCTGCTTTGACATGTGACTTAACATTTAAAATAATTTCCATGAAGAACTAACTGAACGTTAGTGTTAGTTAAATTTGATCTTGTAATGTTTAATTCTTACTTCGACTGTATGTGTTTTATTCATCTTTGAGTTCAAGCAACATTAAGATTATACAGTACAACTTTTAGGGTAGAACTTTCGTGTTTTGTAAGTAAACTTGGCTGCAGCCCAAGACTTTCTCACTGTACAATCAGTTTCATTAAGTGATGTTGCATGGATGTTCAGGATATTCAGGAATATATTATAAGGGATTTTTATAACCTTGCCAGTTGAAACGTGTTAAATCAAAGTTGCTAACAATCTGGAAATTATCAAGGTATCTTACCTATTACCATTAGTATTAAATGGTACAATTTCTGTGCAACAAAGCAAAAATTTTGGTGTAATGTTTTGTTGCAATGCTGTAGAAGACCTCCAGGCTTAACGACATTTTACATCCTGTTGGGGAGTTATAAGGAACTCTACTATTTATGTAGATTTCTAAGACCATTTAAAATGCTGTGTGTAGATATCACATAGTTGCGATTCTTAAACTTTTAAGAGTTTGAGAAATTTTTTGCTAATATGAAATCATGTGAGATGCTAAGCAACATATCTTGATGCTTGAAACTTTCAGAAAATGGAAGATTACTATTTGGCAGCACCTGATTTCTGAAGTCAGGTATTGCTGCCATGGTATAACAAGTCATGTATTTATCATGCAAATTAGGAATATTTAACTCCTGTCAACCAAATAGCAATTACTGCCCTTGCTTCTAGAAAGTTCTATGTGGTTCACGATCGAATCTGCCCTTATCTTTAGAGATTTTGTGTATGACCTCAGCCAAATAAAAATCTATTAGTTTCACATCCTATTTTCTCCCTCCCTCAGTAGTGTTGCCAACCTCCAGGTGGCACCTAGAGATCTCCCACTATTACAATTGATTTCCGAACAACAAAGATAATTTCCTCTAGAGAAAATAGTGGTTTGGAGGGTGGACTTTACGGCATTATACTCTGCTGTGGTTCCCCCCTTCCCCAAGCCCCCTTCCCTTTCCAAAACCCCTCCCGCGCCAGTCTCTGTCCCCCACATCTCCAGCTATTTCCCAACTCAGAGCTGGCAACCCTGCAATCAAGTATGATAAGTAAAAATTGAACACTGGCTGCCTGACTAGAGGTCTTGTCAATGCTCATGCTGGAAGCTTCTGTTTTTAAACTAGGATCAGGAGGTATCTGACTCAAGTATTAAAAATATTGCTATTTTGATTCCTGAAGGCCAACTGCACATAATCAATGTCCATCAAAAAATTGATAACTTTCTTTTGTTTATAGTTGGATTTAGAAAGATGTTTTGCTTTATAACACTTCTATAAATATGATTAACTATTTGTAGGTATTTAACTGTATTGCTTTACATGTATGCAGCCATGGTGTAAGGTTTTTCATAAGTAAATAATGAAGCAAATTCCAGAAATGATATAAGCTGCCTCTCCAGGCCTGTATAAATCTTGAAAATATTGTGTGTGTTACAAATGAGGCTGGCCTCTAACATTTTGGGCTGGCTCCAAGATCCAAAGAAATCTTGTCAAGGCCTGTTCTACCTTATTAAACAAAACTACCTCTCAACAGTTTTCTTGCAGTATTTCAGAATGCATGTTGAAATAGAATTCTAGACGAAACTGATAACTACAGAATTGGGAGGAAGCATAGTAGAGATTTAAAAAACGGTAGCACTTGGGGCACAGCTTGAGTAGTATGCGTAGTCAGTCACTTAACCACCTTGTAGCCTGTGTTCCCTCTAAACTGAGTTAGTATGAGCTAGCTCACATTTTTTTAGCCTCTGGCTCACACATTTTTCTCTTAGCTCAGGAAGGATGGCTCCAGAGCAAACTAATTTATGCAGCAGCCAAATTGCTCACTCACAACTTTAATGCCAGTAGCTCACAAAGTAGAATTTTTGCTCACAAGGCTCCACAGCTTAAAGAGAGCATTGCTTGTAGCATTATGAGGGGCTCAGTATGTTTGAGTATGTGCTTCATGCAGATGTCTCAGAATTCAGCTCACCTAAAACCTGGAAAAGATTTCTGCTGGATGATTCTGTAGTTTTAGATTCAGGTGGGTACCCACATTGGTCTGAAGCAGCAGAACAAAGATCTGTAGTTTTAGTAAGCATTAGAAATAAGTTTGTAGGTTTGTATGTTTCTCTTGTGGTGTTTTGGATGTTAGAACTACTAGTTGTGGCTACTGCAAAGCTGGCTTAAAAGGAGTTAAATTGATCCCAAGGTGACTTGATGCTGTTATTCCTTAGTGCCTAGTAAACCTTTAGTCACTATATAAATAAACTTAATGCAGTATTGGCTAATACCAGCTCACCCTTTACTACATATACACATGCCCATGAAGCAGTCTTAACATCCTGAGTCAGACAGGATTTCTCTGTCTGCAACAGAGTTTCTTTGAAGGCGGTGAGATAAATAACTTCTGGTGATACCTGCTGTGCAGAAATTTTTTGAAGACCCAGCAGACAATGTCATACATGCACAGGTAACTTACTCATTGGATTTCTGTGGTACACTTTGCCCTGGGATGCCTTTTGAAGACAATTCAGAAACTTCTGCTGATCTTGAATATAGAATTCCAAATAGTGCTGGCTAAAGGGGCTATTACCCCTGTGTAAAAAGATATTCGCTGGTGTGCCCTATACTGGTAACAATTCAAGATGGTGGTTTTAACCTTTTTAAAGGCTGGGTTCCAGGTTAGCAGAGGGAATGCTTGCTCTGATAACCCCATGCCCACTTATGGGAGATCTTGTTAGCTGGCTTCTGTAATTGTGATTTTGACAAGTTCTGAATATGCAAGGAATGTCACATTTTTTGCATCATGATGTCTTCTTTATTTACTTATTAATTAAAACATTTATATCCTGCTTTTCCTCATGAAGGTGGCTTACAATAATACTTGATAACATTTTCAGTTAAAACAAAAAATAAAATAGCATCCCCCCTGTTCCTACCATTCAAACCCCCTTGGAAGCCCTGGCAAACAGGCAAGCCTTGCAGTGCCTCCTGAAGTTCTCCAAGAAGGGGTCCACCTCACCTCTTCAAGGAGTCCATTCTGCAGAGCCAGAACCATGATGGAAAGGCCTGGGCTCTGGTCAATGCCAGATGGGCCACCCTAAGTGGTAGAATAGCCAACTGATGACTGCTTGATGACCATAGTTGACACACAGGGACATATGGAAGGAGACAGTCCTTCAAATATGTGGGTCCCAGGTTATGAAGGGTTTAAAGGTCATAACCAGCACCTTCAATTGAACTCTGGAACAGACTGGCAGCCAAAGGATTTGTTTCAAAATGGGGAACATATGTTCCCAGGGAGGCTTGCCACTGTCATAGTCAGGTTGCCTCATTCTGAACCCATTGTAGTTTCTAGGTTGTCTCCAAGGGCAGCCCCACATAGAGCATAGAGGTTACAGAGACATGGATCAGTGTGGTCAGATCCAGCTGAGTCTAGGCAATGAGAGAATTGGTGAATCAGATGCAGCTGATAGAAGATACTTCTGGATAATGTGCCACCCTGTGTTTCAGAGAGCAGGGCATGGTCCATGAACACCCCCAAGCTCTTAAACTGCTCTGAAAAAGCCAATATCACTCCATCTAGGAAAACTGAATTCAGCCCCTCTAGAACATCAACCATCCCAACCAGCATTTCCTCTGTCTTGTCTGGGTTCAGCGTCAATTTGTTCCACTTTAGCCACCACAGCCTCAAAGCACCAGTGGATACTCTGGAGGCTTAGGTAATGAAATACAGAGCTGGGTGTCACCTGCATATTGATGACACCCCACCCCAGCAGTCTGGACAAGCAGCCTTATGTAAATATTAAAGAGTAGGGGTGAGAGAATAAAACCGTGTGGCACACTACCAGATAAATTCCACCCAGTTCATTTTGCACCTCTGGTGGTGACTCTTTGTGTTTGGTCAGACAGAATACAGTGAAACCATAAAAGAGCTACTTTTTAATAACAGTTTGTATGCTCTACAAATATCCAGGTTCTCCAGGTAGCCTATGACAACAGAAACATGCAATGAAATCAAGACTTAAAAAAATAACAACCAATCAAATGATATGTCTACAACATTAAAACAATGTCTTACTCTGTTCATATTTTAACACTATCCCATGTTAGTCAAACAATCTTTATGTGTTTCCTAAATGCTGGAAATCAAGGAGCTGTGTCAGCCTTCCTTGGGAGGGCACCGCATAAACTGTATGCCATCACTTGAAAGGTCTCATGTGGCTATCTACTGCACTTCAAATGATAGGAGCACACAAAGCAATGGCTTGAAGGATAAAGTATACAAGGAGAATTAAGTGGGGAGGGGCGAAGCTGTCCTAGAGGTGCCTATAATTGTCTGTTAGTTAGATTCAGAGGTTAGTATGTCTGTGTAAAACAGAAGTAACAAACTACATGCACCGGATCCTTTTCTTTCAAGGAATGAGTGCAATTGATGAATCCATTTGCAGCTATAAAAGGTACTTCTGGAAACTACAGTCACCTGAGTATTAAGGCACAGTTCTAAAGTGCTCTCAAACTGATAACTTGCATCTCCATGCACAGTATATTTCCATGTAAGACAGGGTGGATACTTATGTTGTGATTGGTTATGTCCATGACCAATAGAATTTCCATTCTGTATTGAATAAGCTAGAAACTGGTTCAGAAATGAGTGCTTGTCTGAATTCAGATGAAGAGAAGACACAGAGGTAAACGGTGTTTATGTAGTTCTGCCAAAAGAGCTAGAATAGCATTCAAAGTAAAGGGAAGAAAATAAGTTTTGTAGAGCAAAGCATAGTATAAGCTGGAGAGCTGCGGCTTTGCTCCCCATCCATGGTTTGGAATCAGGAGGTTATAAAATATAGTCTTCATCATAAGATGAGGTTTTGAGAGAGAAGAAGAGAAATATTGTTCTAAAGCCAGTCTTACTGACATGTTAAGGCATATGCCACACTTTCCCATTCTACTTAGATGAGTGAGAAGGTTAATATATATCAATAGGATATTAGACTCTAACACAGTTCAGTGTCCTGAATTTCTCCTTTTTAAGGTTTCCACATAAAAATATGCTGCCAGTTGAATATTCTGGGTGGCTTGATTTAAATCATATTTCCATGTTGAAGAACTGTGTTTATTTAGAATATTTCTGTTTTGCTTTTTCAGATTCCTGCTTGAGGTGGCTTACAATTAAAAAACACAGTATAAAAAACAAGCCATTACACATAAGCAGCATAAAAACCATCCATAAAACAGAAGTGGACCATTAAACATGGTAAGATAAAATGATAAGATAAATCCCTTAACTAAAACCTGCATAAAAAGACAATAAAGTAGGCACCCAGTGAGCCTCAAGGGGAAGGGAGTTCTGAAGGTGAGATGCCAGCACAAAAAGTGCCCTGCCTCTAGTTGCCATCCACCTCACCTTTGAAGGCAGCAGCACAGAAAGCAGGGCTTGAGAGGCAGATCTAAACTGTGGGGCTGGATAGTATGGGAGGAGATGTTCATTCAGGTACCCTGGACCCAAGCTATTTAGGGTCTTAAAGATAAGAACTGGTACTTGGAATTGTGCATGAAAACGGATACAATCCCTGTAACCAACACCTGATATACCCTGGCTACTGCATTTCGGATCAATTGAAATTTCTGGACTGTTTTCAAAGGCGGCTCCCCATAGTGTGTATTATAGTAATTTAACATGGACATAATCAGAACATAAATCACTGTGGCCAGATAATGCTTTATCCAGAAAGGCTGTAGCTGGTGAACCAGCTGCAGCTGATAAAAGATGCTGCGTAGCACAGAGGAAGCCTTAGGCTCCAACTGTAGGCCAGGGTCTAGTAGCACTCACCAAGCTACAAACCAGATCCTTCAGGGGCAGTGCAACCCCCTCAGGGCAGGCTGGCTCTGCAGTTCCCAGGGCAGCTTCTCCAGTGACCAACAGCTCCCCCGTTTTGTCAGTTTATTGGCCCCTATCCATCCTATTACCTGCTTCAGGCACCTATTCAGGACTTCCACAGATCCCCATGGCTTAGAGTTGGGTGTTGTCAGCATATTGGTAGCGCCTCATTCTGAATTCTTGGATGACCTCTCCCAGCCATTTCATGTAAATTTTGAATAGTGTGGGGGATAGGATAGAGGCCTGAGGGACTCCATAGCATCCACCACCATTTAATGGTATAAAGTTAACATGAACAAGCAACAACAAGAACTTCCAAGCACATGCTTTTTATCATACAAGAAAACAGTACAACAAATCATTGCTGAAGATTCCAGGTGCCACAACAAAACTTCTGTGCACTGTGGTTACCTGGCACCTGAGATATGTTGAGCCAAGGATGCACAGCTCAAACAGTTATGTGGCCATAAATGATCTTGACTGGAGCTCAGTGGGCCATCTTGTGGTAACATCATGGTAGCAGCACAATAATTTCTCGGCACTGTAAGTCCCTGGGATGCAGTGGGGAAATATTTCCATTGCCAAGTCCTTGGTCTCCATTCTGGAAAGATGCATTGGTGTATTTTTCTATTTAGCAGATAAAGGTAGAAGAGAGTTTCAAGGCCTGAAGAGGCTTGAGAAGAAGAAGGCACAAAAACACCTCTTTAGCTGCCTTTATTATTCTTGTTCCTTACCCATCACTACCAGTCAGGGAGGAAGGAAGCAAGAACTGCACACAAGTGCTAAGTGGGGAGGCTGAAATATTATCAAGCAGGGGAATGACTACCGTACTGGGCCTTTTTTTGGCAACACAACTGCAGCAGAGCATGTGGTCTGATGCTAGCTTGGGTGGTGGAGAGAAGAGAGCAAGAAGGTAGCAACTGGAGCAGGCTTTGGCAGTGGGAAGAGTGGGTAACCAATGCATGCTCTTCCTGTTGCAGGGGCTGTTTGTATGGGCCAGCAGAGATCTGGTGAGATGCTTGGGAGAAGGATCAGAATGTTGACTCAGCTGAGAGTTGGTATTATGATTCCCCCCCCACACACAGGGTCTCAGGTGAGATGTATCAGAATGCCAAATCTCAGCAGATAGTCGGCATTCTGATCCCCCACCCCAAAGGGTTGTACGCCCCAGTAATATACATTTAGATTGGTTTGCAGTCTTTAGACTACCTAGGTGTATGTCCCAAAACTCATGTTGCTTGTAGCTGACATATCACTTATACTATAGAATTGTAGCTGCTTGGAGATGAGGATCGACTGTGGAATTGATGGACTTCTGTATAACTCCCTATACATTTACTTGAATATTAGCTACTCAGAACTTTTTTAATGGTGCTGGGTAGAATGGAAGTTTGGATTTACCATGAAGGTTTCTTTTTCTCAGTGGTATGGAGGAGGGCATCCTATTGGATGAAGAAAAAAAAGAAGAAGAGATTGGATTTATACCCCGCCCTTCACTACCCAAAGGTGTCTCAGAGCGGCTTACAAACTCCTTTCCCTTCCCCTCCCCACAATAGACACCCTGTGAGGTAGGTGGGGCTGACAGAGCTCTAACAGAAACTGCTCTTTTTCAAGGACAGCTCTTATCAGAACTATGGCTTGCCCAAGGTCATCCAGCCAGGTGGAGGAGTGGGGAATCATATCCAGTTCTCCCAGATTAGAGTCCGCGCACTTAACCACAGCACCAAACTGGAATGTTTGCTGTCCTTGGCTAGTCACAATTCAGGTTCCTGTCTCCACTAGTGTGAAACACCAGTCTTCCTCTAGTTTGGATATCTCCATAGCTGAAACTTGTTGTCTTTAAAGTTATGCTTTATATTATTTAAAATGTGAAAAAATGTGAAAAAGCCAAAATCATACTAAGCTCATGTTATCTTCCTTCTCTCCCAGCAAGTCAAACTTGGGGTAGGGTCATGATGTCCTCAATACTTCCAAGTTGAAGGAACCTTCACAGCAAGTCCAGTGTTCTTGTTTGGAAGAGGAGGGTTTCCTGTTTGATGTCAAAAAGCACTTTATTCCCTATAGGATGGGATTGGCTGTTGGATTGGATCTTGGACGCTGTGAAACCGACCACTTGTCTCCTGGATCTGTGCCTATCACAGAGATGGAATACAGGTCCCCCCCAGCAGACAATATAAATCTGTCCCTGAGTTCAGGGGTCTTCCTGGAGAGATTAAAGGAGGCAATGGTATGACTGCTCTTAAAGAAATCATCACTGGATCTTATGGATCTGATCAACTACTGCCCAGTATCAAACCTTTCATTCCTGGGTAAGGTAGTAGAGAGAGCAGCAGAACAGCTTCAGGGTTTCCAGTCCAGTTTCTGCCCACAGCATTGGTCACCCTCACAGACAATCTCCACACACATCTGGATCAAGGTGGATCAGTGCTGCTGTTGTTACTCCACCTATCAGCTGCGTTTGACATGGTTGACTGTGACCTGTTGACCCACTGCCTTGCTGATATGGGGATTTGGGAGACAGCCTTGAAGTAGTTTGACTCTTTTCTCCAAGATCAGGGACAGAGGGTGGTGCAAGGGGAAAGAATCTCGCCACAACCCTTGTTAGTGTGTGGTGTTCCCCAAAGGGCTATTCTTTCCCCAATGTTGTTCAACATCTATATGCACCCCTTCGTCCAGCTGGTATGGAGTTTCGGGCTGGGTTGTCACCAGTATGTTGATGACACCTAGCTGTATCTGTTGATGAACGGCCGGCTGAACGCTGCCCCAGAAAATTTGGCAAGTGGACTGGAGGCTGTGGCTGGATGGTTGAAGCAGAGCTGGCTGAAATGAAATCCATCAAAGATGGAGGTCCTGAGGCTGGGGAAGTGAAACTTAGGATTGGGTATCCAACTTCTGACTCTGGGCAATGTTCCGTTAACACTAGTACCAACAGTGAAGAGTCTGGGGGTGACTCTGGATGCCTCTCTTTCAGTGGAGGCCCAGGTCATAAATGTGGTCAGGCTGGCATTGTTCTACCTATGTCAAGTCAGGCCATTGGCCCCTTTCTTGTCTCACTCTGGCCTAGCCACAGTGATGGGTGCAATGGTCACCTCCAGGTTAGACTAATGTTAACTTGCGCTGTGCAGGGCTGCCCTTGAGGCTGACCTGGAAACTTCAACTGGTCCAGAACGCGGCAGCGTGGGTCCTTACAGGGACACCTATTAGAGCACATATCCAACCAGTGCTCTGCCAACTGCACTCGCACCAGATTAAGAACATAAGAGAAGCCAATGTTGAATCACGCCAATGGCCCATCTAGTCCAACACTCTGTCACACAATGGCCAAAAATACCAGGTGCCATCAGGAGGTCCAGCAGTGGGGCCAGGACACTAGAAGCCCTCCCAAATGAATACTGGATCAAGTTCAAGGTGCTGGTTTTAACCTTTAAAGCTCTATGTGGTCTGGGACCAACATATCTGTGGGACCGCCTTTCCTGGCATACCCCTCAAAGAGCATTACACTCCTGGAATAACAACACACCGATGATCCTGGGACCAAGGAGTGTTCACATGGCTTCAACTAGAGCCTTCTCGGCTGTGGCTCTGTCTTGGTGGAATGTGCTTCCAAGTTAGATCCGGGCCCTATGGGACTTGGTACAGTTCTGCAGGACCTGTGAAATGGAAATGTACTGCCAAGCATATGGCTGAGGTCAAGGAACTCCTGTCCATACAGACCTTCTTACCTCTCTCTCCCCCTATTTTTCCCTGGGTCAGCAGTATAGTATCGTATGTGCCATCTTATGCATTGTTGATGTTGGATTGTTTTTAATCTTACAGTATGTCCTCTTATTATGTGTTGGAACCCACTCTGAGCCCCACATTAGTGGGGGACAGCAGGATACAAATTGAAGAAATAAATAATAAATAAATGGCCAGCTGAGGGATTTCTGCCCAGAGACTAATGCACAACAAATGTAGGGACCAAAGCCCACATGGCTGCCTTGCAAATTCCCCATATTGAAGCATTCATACTGAAAGCTGCTGATTATAGCAGCACTTCTAATTGAGTTTGCCATGATGCCTGGAGGAACAGGTTACTGCTGAGCCTTGTATGCCAATATAATTACTCCCTGAGCTTATTGTCTTAAAGAGCTTCTGCCTTTGGATGGAAGGATAGCATGCCACAGAAAAGTAATCTGATTGTCTAGGAGTTGTTCTATAAAGATGCGTTCTTAGCACACTGTGAACATCTGGAATGTGCCAAGGCTTCTTCCTGGAATGTTGTGGTTTTGGCTGAGAAACAGAAATTTGAAATGGCTGAAACCAGGTTGTATGTGCTAACATCACTGTTGTAAGAAAAAGCACTTTCAAGACTAGCATTTTCAGTGACATCTCTGTGTTCAAAGAGACCAGCAAGAACTTGTAGTTCCACATAGAGCCTTGGGTATGGAAATATATGCACCATTGATTTCTAGATGTGATAATTCTTTCAAGAAATGCTTAGAATGAAGGTGTTTTGACAAGGCTGTTCTGTCTTCCTGCTTCAGGGCGGTAGCCAGAGCCACCACCTGTTTCTGTAGACTGCTAGCTAGCAAATATCACTACAGCTTTTAAGATGGACGACTCCTGTTGACTCAGTGCACAGTATCTGTGAATTGTAAAACAGCAGATCAGTTGATCTGGACCTTGTTAGCTTTGTTGCAGTCTTTGTCCCCTTTTTCTTTCTGGAGGAAGAACTTTTCCTGCATTGAATCCATGACTATGTTAATGTGTTCTGTTGAGATCAATACATTTTTTTCTTTTGTTGATTATGAAGTGCTGCTTCTTTAGGCATTGCACTGTTATCTCCACATTTCTCTGTTTGCATAGCAGAAGATTGTCCAGGTAAGAATGAATGTGTATGACATGAGTGTGGAGATATGTAACTATCAACATGATTATCTTTGTGAAATCTTGAAGTGCCATAGAAAAGCCAAAAGAGGAGGGGCTTGAGCAGAAAGTAGTTGCTTTGTAAGCCAGCCTGAGAAACTTCCCAATGTGACAGTAAGATTGAGATACAGTTAGGCTTCCATTAAAGTCTGTTGAAGCCACATAACAGTTCCTTCTCAATGCTTCTTCAATAGACTTGAGTGTCTCTGTTGGGAAATTTTGATGTTTCACAATTTTGTTTAGGAAATTTAAAATTTATTATTGCTTTTCTGTCATTGTTCTTTTGGGGGATAGTGAAGAATATTAAATGTATTCTCAAGAATCTAGTGATACTAGCAATGTTGCACGGATCCTTAGTCAATGACGGATGGAAGTCGATGTTGACTGTCTTTTTCTATGCATTTGGGTAGCAGAGACATGATAAGCCTGTTGGAAGGGATTCTGATAATTCAGTAGAATAGAATAGCTCACCTACTGATCTGTGTAAAAGAAAGTCCCAAAATTCTTGAAAACATCTCCTCAAAGGTGGCAGCCTAGCATCAGCTACCCCGTCTGCTTCTGTTTCCTCTATTGCTATTGGGGAAGAAGGCTCTGGCTTATTTTCCTGCCGTTTCGGTAACTGGTCTAGGTTTGGACCAGAGCTATCTTTTTATTTTTTATTTTTTTTATTTATTAAAAAGAAATGACAACTACCAGTAAACCAGTACATTCAAAAATATAGTAAATCCTTATAATAAACATTGTGGACCAGAGCTATCTGTTAAATTAATGTTTGAGAATATGGTGGGAATTAAAAAGCTGAAAGGCATTCATTTGTATTCAAGGCATTTGCCTTCTCTTTATCCGTGATTTCTACTAGCATATTGTTTAAATTTTCTTCAAATAAATTTCCTCCAAGGAAGGGAGTTGATGCCAGTTAACTTTAGATGATGCTTCTGCTGCCCATGATTCAAACTCAGGATTGTCCAGTAATGACTTCTGAGGTCATTGTTCTAGAAGAAAACTTTACAGTCTAGACCAGCATCTGCCATAAACATTCCTTGATTGACTTTTGCACTCTCTGACTTTCATATTGATGGGAGGAATATTCTATGATTATTTACATATCTGGATGGCTGTGACCTTGCAAATAGGGAAGTTGATGATAATGCTCTTAAGTCATGTGCGAATACATCATGAGAAAGTTTTATTTCAAATTCACTCTTATGGCCAGCCTCGTTCTTTGTGTTACTACAAGACCAGGGTGGCAGTTAGAACATCCAATAATAGAGCCGTCAACAGGACTGGGGCAATGCTGGGGAAGAGTAAAACTTTATTGTTATTACATTTGTTTGATGGGTGGGAAGGCCCAGTGCTCTTTTATCACAACTTTTCAGGCACTTTCTGTTTTCCTAGTGCACCTGAACTAAGATGTTCCTTTTTTGGGTCTTTGATCTCATCTGACAATTCTAGCATTAGAGGGACCCTACCTAATAAACAATGTTAGGAAAACCTATTTTGCAAAGTATTTTGGCTGTTAAGGTTTTGGTGCTCATTCCCCCCCCCATAATTTTTTAAATTAAATTTTCACACAATGATAACACCTCAAAGCAGCAAGCAATATAAACAAGTAATAAAAAATAGCTCCCAATCCAGATACAGCAGACTCAACTACCACGTCTGTTGTGAATAATCAAGCATCAAAAGTACAAAAGATTCTGGTAATTATGATTGTTTGGAACAACACCCCCTTCAGCTAAATAACTGATTACTGAGTTCGTGGAAATTGCTGCATGTTGTGAAGAAATTTTCCCTAAAAGAAAATGTTCCGAGAGTCTCTTTTGCCAGGTTGACAAGGAGGGGGCAGCTTTATCTTTCCATTTTTGTGCAGTCATGATTCAGCTATGGCTATTAATGTAGATATTGTTGTTGCTTTTGTTTTGTTTCCATTGGGATCAGATCATAGATTTGGTGCTCATTTGACACTACTTCGTTTGTGTCTGCTAAGTGACCAGATACTTCAGACTCAAGTTATGTTTTCCATCTTTTTCTCAGTGAGGTTCGAGGGAGGGGGAGTGCTGTGAAGAACCTCTAGTGCTCTCTAGTGTCAGGTTTGATGCGAGCTATCTTTTTACATAGCTACACCTTCATCCCAGTGGAGGGGTTACTCTAAAAGAACTCGTTGCATAATAGTCCCATAATTATTGCCAGAGTTCTGGCCTGAAACGACCCTTTTTGGCTGTGGGAAATTTCACACCAGGTATTTTCTTCAGATGCAACTTGGTGCTGATAACTCTTCTTCTGAGTAAGGTTTGGCATTTGTCAGCTCACATGCCCTAATTAGAATTGAGGAGCCTGTGCCATGCCTGTTGTGGGATATTTTCCTTATACAGTTGGATTTCTGCAGAACTCAGAGCCATCTGAGGTTTTGTCATCAAGATAGCATACTGTCATTACTTCAGCTGATGGACTTAGTGTGGCAATACAATGGGAGAAAAAAAAGACTTTTTAAAAAAACAACAGAGATAAAGGAAGAAGAATGCTGAGGAGAATTCATGTGTAGGTAGTGTAGGAACCTTGTCTGATAGAGCTCCTGTAAAAAGGCTAGGCAAGTAAAGAGTTGGGTGGGGGGGGGCTTCCACTGATGGGGACAGGAAACTGAAATATGACTTACTGAAGGGAGGAAATGCTAACTCAACAGGATTTCGTTCTCAAAGTGAGAGCAGTCTTTTCCTTGCAAGTTAATGTCCACAGTGCTCTGTACAAAGCCCAGTGTAATGCACTGGTTAAGAGTGGCAGCCTCTAATCTGGAGAACCAGGTATGATTCTCTGCTCCCTCCACATGAAGCCTGCTAGGTGACCTTGGGCCAGTCACAGTTCTCGCAGCCACACCAACCTCACAAGATGCCTGTTGTGGGGAGAGGTAGGCAAGGCAATTGTAGGCCGCTTTGAGACTCCTTAACGTAGAGAAAAGCAGGGTATAAAAACAACTCTTCTTCTTCTAGAAAACAAACTCATAATTTAAACAATGAACATATTGTGGATCTCAGATACAAGGCCTTTTATAGGAGCTCAAGATCACCCGGAATCTGTCTTGTCTCCTGGATACCAGTGAGTGTGATAACATGCCAATCCAGTAGGAAGCTCATGATAAATATAATGCATTATCTATTATGCTTTGTTTACTTTATTCAAGCATTATATTCCTTGATTTTTTTCCCATTAAAATCAATGGCTTGGGTTTGGATAACCTGAAGCAGAGCTCCTTTCACAGGGCTGGATCCTGTCAAACAGATCCCTGTGAGCAAGTTTGGGCTTATATTTCCATAATCTTGTAAAAATCTCAGAATGAATTTAAAAAAATATATATTTAAATTATATTTTAAGAGTAATTTAAACATTATAAGAGAAAACAGGATCAAGTCAAAGTTCATTACAGAAAATGTTGTCATTTATGGGGGTAGACCAAGCCTCTGGAGAACAGGTCTACCCGCCCCTTTCCACTATATTGGTAGACCTGGCCTCCAGAGAACAGATTACCCACCTCTTTCAACTATATTGGTAGACGTGGCCTCTGGAGAACAGGTCTACCCACTTCTTTCCACTATATTGGTAGATGTGGCCTCCGGAGAACAGGTCTACCTGCCGAAGTCCACTATATTGATAGACCTGGCCTTGGACTGTCGCCCTGCGCTGAGCCTTAGAAAACATATCAGCATGGGGGGGGGACTCTTGCAGTCTATTTTGGTTTTTTTAGTGAAATATGACAAATTACAGGTGAAGTACAATAGAGGTGGAACAATCGCTGTCAGAACTCTGCCTAACCTAACAAAAAGGAAGTTGCTTAAATGTTATCACTTATTTATTCAAATAGTTATATCCTACCATTCCCTGTGATGCAAGGCTGCTTACAAACCATCCTGAAAAACATAATGGGAATGCAATACCCCCCTATTTTTCCCAGCTAAATTATAGCCTCTGGGGACCATTATAGTCAATGGACCCCATATGCTATAATGGAAAATCAATCCGAAGGTATCTTGGGCCCTGCGGGGGCTGGTGTTTTTTTTAGATAGAGGTACCAAATTTGCAGCATAGCTTCTGATGCCTCTCCCCAAAAATTCCCCCAAGCTTCAGAAAGATTGGACCATGGGGTCCAGTTCTATGGGCTGTAGAAGGAGGTGCCCCATCCTCCATTGTTTCCAATAGAGGGGGGAATGCCTTAGTGTGAGCTGAAGCTAAATTCCCTGAGCTGGCAGCTAAAATTTTATGCGCCAGCACCCCGTGGCGCAGTTTAGAGGTAACTCTGCCTAGGACCAGCAGTTTTGGGGGCAGAGAAAGGAAAGTTATGCTCTGAGTGGAAATCTTCCTGCCTGCAGTACATTTTTATGGGATCCATGTCACAGAATGGATCTCTGCTGCCTTCTGTTTTTTTCTGCTGCTGCTGCTCACTGTGCCTCTTCTTGAGAGCTTCTCCTAAGGACCTTGGAGTTAGCATGAACTGCAGTAAGAAAGGTATATCTTCAGAAATTGCCTCTGCCATGAACTGAAGTGCCCTTCTGCAGATGCAAGTCAGGAGTGGGTTTGATAACATTATGCCTTTGGCCATGGATTCAGTTTAAGAGATTAGAATTATTTAAAGCAGGCATCCCCATCCAGTGTTCCCCCTAAGATGAGCTAGTCTACTTAGTCGCCTCTCTCCATTGGTCCGTCGGAGCTGGTCTTTCCATTCCTCCACCTCCCCTCCTCCTCTTCCTCCTCCTCGTCCTCTCTCTCTCTCTCTCAGTGTGCCTGAGCACTGGAGCCTCTGGCACCGCTGGATTTACAATATAATAATGGCGCTCCAAGCTGCTGCCACGCATGGGAAGGCTCTAGGAGCAACAGGCAGCTCCTCCCTTGAACCAGAAAAACTGCAGCTGTGGCAGCCACCAAGAGGAATAACACAGTGTCCCCCACCTCTCCCCACTGGACTGGCCAACTCATGAGTGGGCATGGAATGGGCTAACTCACACTTTGCCCCATCTCCATGCATCCACCCCCCCCCTTGGCCACCTCTGCTACCTCTCCAGGTGCAAATGTGCTTTGCAAGGAGAAAGAGGAGTGGGCTTGCCACCCCAGGTGGAAATGGTACCGAGGCTTCCCCCCCCCAGTTGTACCTCTCTTGTGGGGGGGGGGCTTTTGCACATATGGTGGCAATCCTGTGCACATTTTCCTGGGAGTAAATTCCATTGACTGCATTGGGACTTGCTACTGAGTAAAACTCACATTGTGTTGCATATGGGTGGCCACGCAAGCGTACACAAATCATTCTCCCTCATGCATGTGGGAGTAAGGCATGCAGTGAGTTGTGCACCTAGAATTGCTTGCTGGGTTGCACATTGGTGTTAAGTTAGGATTGTGCAAACATTATGATTGCTCATGCATTTGGGCACAGAAGTGCGGGGATGTGGCGAGAGATGCTGACATACTTTCTGGTATGCACGGCTGCAGGTGAAGTTTATTTCTTGTGTGCAGCGAGTTCCCAGTATTATTTGAAAGAAGTATGTAAAGCAAATAATTGGATATTTAACTGCTGAAACACCAGGTATTTTTGCTGGTTGGAATTCAGCTAAAGAAGTTCTGAGGAAGGTTCTTGCCTTTCTAAAACATAGCTTTCCACCCTCAAAGTGGTATTTATATTCCATTTGTGAACATTGCAAATGTCAGTGCATGGAAAATATGCTTACTTATCCTTTCTGTCCTACATGCCAGGAAGCATCCTGTAAAAAACAACCAACCTATGAACCTGAATGCTTTAAAATATTTTTAATTTTTCTTTTGCATTCCTGCGTTGAGGTAATTTGATCCTAAGGTAGTGGGGCAGAGCAATTTTCTCTACCCATATGCAAATAGAGCCTCTGTAGAATTAGAAGAAAATGCCCCTTATGTTGTGAAAGAGAATTACTTCTGTGTAAAAATTTGCCAGCTACAGGATTTCTATTTATTACTACTGTTATTGTTGTTGCTATTTCATTACACTTCTATATTGCTCTCCCCGAGTGGGCTCAGAGTGGTGTACCATAATTTCATATGAAAAATCATTAAAACAGTCTAAAATATTAAGCCATAAAACCTAAGATCTACATGGCACCATACTGCAAAATTTCTAACCCCCATTTTACATTAACATGGCGGAGGGGAGAGAGTGGGCAAGAGAGCAGTGGTTAAAAACCATTGCTGTTCTAAACCATATGCTTGGCAAAATCTAGCAGGGCCCTGATGTTAGTAGGCAGAGAGTTCCACCAAGTCTGATCCAGGGCTGAGAAGGCCCTGGCTCTGGTTGAAGATAGGCGGATGCTCTTTGGGCCAGGTCTCCTGAGTGTAATGCTCTTGGGGGGGGACATACCAGGGGAGGCAGTCCTGTAGGTACATTGGTCCCTGACCATTTAGGGCCTTGAAGGTCACAGAACCTTTAACCTGACTTGGTATTCAACCAGGAGCCAGTGCAGCTGGCAAAGCACAGTTTGCATGTGTGCAGTTATCAGTATCCCCATAAAGATCCATGCCACTGTGTTCTGGACAAGTTGTAACTTCTGGATCAGCCCTGCGTAGAGTGAGTTACAGTAATCAAGTCTAGAGGTGACTGTACTTAATACACTGTACGGTGGCTCCAAGCATTACTGCCAAGTTGTCCTGTTCTTCTACCGCCACTCCTGCTGCCCTACCTTTGACACCTTCTCTGTGCTTTGTCTGTTCCTGTCCTGCTACTGCTTTCTCTCCAGTTTGCTTTAAATACACACACAGTCTGCCGTTGGTATTCTTTGTTGGGAGTTGAACCTCACTTCTCCATTTTGGGGAGCTTAATTTTTTAAAAAGTTTTTGGGTTTTTTTTCTGTAGACATAGGAGTTCTAGGTTTGCAGGGATCCCCTTTCCTTTCTGCATGGTCCATTTTGCCAGTTTTGTGATCCACATTCTGGGGCCATGTTCAGGATTAGATATGTAATAAAAGATGTTAAGCATTGAAATGAGATTTGTGAAGTAGCTTAATGTATAAATTGCCTAATTTGAGTTATTTTTAATATCATGATGAATAACCTACAAGAATTCTTGCATGTTGGTTTGAATCCAAAGTAAAATAGTATTATACTAATTTGATAGCTACTGTGGCTCAGTGGTTAAGATGCTGAACCCCAAACCGGAAGGTCGGTAGTTCAGCAGTTTGAGACCCGAGTGCCGCATGATGGAATGAGCTCCCATCTCTGGTCCCAACTCCTGCCAACCTAGAAGTTCGAAAGCAAGAAATTGCAAGTAGATAAATAACTACTGCTTCAGTGGGAAGGTAACAGCATTCTGTGCGCCTCGGCATCTGGTCATGCCAGCCACATGACCATGGAAATGTCTTCGGACAGCGCTGACTCTTCGGCTTGGAAACGGAGATGAGCACCGCACCCTAGAGTCAGATTCGACTGGCTTTCGAGCAAGGGAAACCTTTACCTTAATTTGATAGCACAAATAAATGTGTGTAGTCGAACTCTTGGTGGGAGTTGGCCAGAACACTTTGCTTTACTCAGTGTGAGCTTTGTGGGCTCCAGTAACTTCAATAATTTCTTATTTACTTCATTTATAGTCTGCCTTTCTTACTGAGACTGAAGGCAGATTACAAAATTTAAAACAATGCAGTTAAGTACAGTAGAAAACAAAATCAATAGTGAATAAAACTGGGATAAAGGTTATAGAACAATGTGTTAAAACAGTATAATACTAATAATGTAACAGAGGTCCTTTCTGTACTAGACCTTAAATCCTGGTTCACTCCTGTCCCTGAACTTACATTCTACACGTGAGTTCACCCTTGTAATTATCTCAGGGTATTTTTACATTCTACACTACACTCATTCCCTTCTTTAATTATCTCATGTATTTTTTGTTTCCACATTACATTGAGGTCACCCCAGTTTCACCCCACACTTTTCCCGGGATAAACGGATGCTGTTATAACCAGGGATACATGCAAGGTATTGTGTCACAAGTTGAACTCTGAGAAAACCAGGGATGAGATCCAAGTGTGGAAAGGACCAGAGTTGAATTTCAAAATTGGCAGAATACAATAAACAGTGTAGTAGCTACAGGGAATAAAGGAATGATAACTGTCTAAATGTCATCTTTCTCCACTTTACCAATAGGTCCAGTTTGCTTATTTCAAGTCTTTAGGTTCTGTGCCTGTTCTCATGCTTCCCTTGCTTTCTTTATATGGCCTCTCTTCCTTTACCGAACATTATCCTTGTTACAGGGAGATCCAGTGGTGGACCTACATTATTGGGACCCTGAAGCTTGAACTGTTTTGGGGGCCGCCTCTCAACCAGCAACAATAGGGCAACATCTAACAAAGTCCAAAGGGCCTTGCTGCTTTTGCAAGGATCTCAAGGCCCAAATGGTGGACAATGGGTATTAGAGCATGTTCTAAGGTCAATATTAAGTACTTCAACCCATTGGCTTATGATTCTGTCACTAATATAGCCTTATTTTAATAACAAAATTAAATTTTCCGGGTTGTGTGGCCGTGGTCTTGGCATTGTGGTAACTGATGTTTTGCCAGTAGCTGTGACTGGCATCCTCAGAGGTATAACACAGAAAGATGTAGTACTCTGTGTCAATGTGAGCAGAAAAATGGTAGGCAGGTAATTTATATTTACCCTGGAAGGTGGGGCAGGGCTGAGTCATTATCTTGCAGTAGTTCTCCAGGCTATGAACATGCTAATGGAGGAACTTTCCTGAGGAGGTTCTTTTTTTCTATGGATTGTTTCCTAAGGAGGTTTCCTGTTTCCTGAGGAGGTTCTTTTGTGTGTGGAATGGCTATTGAAACTCTAATCTTACAGTGGTGCTATTGTCACCTGTAGAACATTTTGTGTTTTTCAGGACAATTGTGTTTTTCCATCAATTTTGTTGAAAAATTCACTCATTTAAAAAAAAGTTGCTTTAGTGCCAGCACTCATCCAGGCTGTTTGAAGAAGAGACCATTGCATCTTGCTAGCTTTGTTTATTGCCCTTCTGAAAACACGTATGATGTTTCCATATATCTTTACTTTCCTCAGCCATGGAAGTCACGGTGGGAAAGTTTGGAGCTACTGCTGCTGGTTTTGCACAAAGCAGTTTGGTCTTTCTGCCAGTACATCTAGCATGTACACCTGGCATCTGCTAGTGCATTAGGCATGAAGAACAATATAATTGATCTCTAGCTTGCAGGTGCTGGCATGTCAGCATTTTTGTCACTTGCAAGGGCACTGCAGTAGCTGGAGAAAAGTGGTGTCTGGAAACTCCTTTAAATAACTTCTTCGGGCCACTGATTCTGCAAAGAAGCACTGGATCTACCCCTAGCATGTCAATAACAGTTTTGCTAGCAATATATTATCAGCAGATAGGGTTAACTAGAGCCTTTATCAGGATTTGATGCTGAAGTGTTAGCTAACAAAACTAACATCTTGTATTGTTTATGCTTGCATTTTCCCAAAAAGATAGTATTGTAATTTGGCAAATTGAAAAAGGTCTCTGTTTCCCTGCAGTAGATTCCTGTTGCTATGCAACAGTGTTACTTGCTGTACAAGAAATTAAATTGTTTTCCGTGCATATTTATTTTTCTAGATGCAGTGTCTTATGCTTTAGTTCTTTTAATCTAAGAGCTATAATTCTGGCTGTGTGTAAACACTGGCATAGCTGTTGCCCAGTTATAGATGTGCACCCCTCAAAACCAAATCAGTATTTCAGCAAATTGACCTAAAAGTGCTGGTTATATTCTAGTTGATGGCTGGCATCCAGACAGCTTTTGTGTGAATGGAAGGCGCTTCTGATTGTGCCAAGAGAGTGATCTCTAATTTCTACTGAGTAATCTCTCCTGCTTCATGGCCTGAGCTGTTCAGGAGGAACTTCTGACTCTTCAAGGTAGATTTTGGATGGTGGCAGCAGTGGGCAGGAGGAGGTGGGGAAAACCGCATTCTGCATGTCAAGTTGTACTAATTATATAGTCCTTAGAACCCAACTTTACATGCTTTCCAGGATTAGCTGTACTTGGTGGCTTTTATGTGCTTGATGGAAAAAATAGCATTAATTTAGTAATAGCCATAGACGATGGGTTGCATAGTGCTCTGGTATTCTGTAAGCCACTCTAAGTAAATCAGCCGTCCCAAGTAAATCAAAAGAGTTGAGGCCCCAGGATGGTAGGAAATGACCGATAACAGGCATTTGAACTGGCAGTCAAAGGGATATCTGGAACTGGAATAAGAGCAGGCCGTAAGGTTTCCTTATGTGGAAACAGGAAGTTATTATTAGGGGTGTGCATTTGGTTTACCCAAACAACAAAAAACCCCCCCAAGAAAAATGCCTTACAGGTATTTTTCGGGTTTTTTAAGCTGAGAAGAAATGAGAGTTTCTTTTTGGCCACTGCTATAGCTGAGCCTGAATAAAAGCTGATATTATTTGTCTTTTATTCAGATGTGTCTTGGAGAAGGCATTTAAGGAGACTGCTGTCTCTTTAAATGCCTTCTGAGTTCACTCACCAAGTCGCATGGTGGTGATGTAGCTTGGAAAAGGCATTTAAACAGACTTCAATCTCTAAATGCCTTCTCAAAGCTGCAGCACTGCTGCAGTGGCATGACTCAGCGAGTGAACTCAGAAGGCATTTAAAGAGGCCATGGTCTCTTTAAATGCCTCCCCCCTCCATTTAAAGCACTGGAAGATGTGGGCACCTTCTTTGGGGGCTCATAGAATTGGACCCCCAGTCCACTCTTTTGTAAACTTGGGGGGGGGGTTTGAGTAGAGGCACCAGCAGCTATGCTGCAAATTTTGCGCATCTACCTAAAGAATACAGAACCCCAGATACCCCTGGATTGATTCTCCATTATATATAATGGAGCTGAAAAAATTTGGGTTTTCTAAATATTTCCTGACTCCGAATACCATATCAGTATTGGTATTCAGGAATATTGGGAAATACAGATTTTTTTTTTGTTCAATACACCCAAACCTGAAAATACCACTCCCCCACACACCTAGTTATTACTTGTTGCCTTTCAACTCTATGGTGCTGAGTATACTATTTTCCCATTTTAACAGTTCTTTTACAATACAGTAAACTATATCAAGGGTACTTTATAATTAATGGCACAAGGAAAGGTTAAAATAGTAATCATGTGTTATTACTAGTAAGTTAATGCAAACTTAAGTGTATTCTTGAGCTACAACTGAGTTATTTCTCAGTGTGGCTCTGATGTCATCTGGATCTCTAGCATTACCATATGCTCTTGCTTGATTATTGACAGTGTAGTAAAGGGAGGGAATTGGAACATCCTAGTTTCAGCTTGAGGCAACCAAGGGTAACAGAAAAGCTTTTAAATCAAAGCCTCTTTTTCTTGTTTGATTAAAATTGTTTAGTTCACACAGCTGCTGAACTTCTAGAAGATTTAATTTTGCTTGCTTTACTTTTCACAGTTACACCTGATGTAATGTCGAGCTAAGTCTGTTCTAAACTTGTTTGTCCAAAGAATTTGCCAAGGTTTTTTTCTATAGTAATGGGGGTTGACAAGTACTTCGTAGGCCCCAGTTTGTGGAAAGTGCTGTCAGAACACAGCTGACTTATGGTGATCCCGTGGGCAAGGGATGTTCAGAGGTGGTTTGCCATTGCCTGCCTCCCTATTATGACCCTGGCAGTCCTTGGAGATCTCCCATTCAGATACTAGCCAGGGCAGACCCTGAGTTTCTGAGCTCTGATGAGATCAGGTTAGCCTGGGCTATCCTGATTAGTGGGCTGCATGTTGTGCAGGGGTGAGGAGTTTGTCAGATGCTTCAAAGGAATAACTTCATATTGAACAAGTTTCCTAAGCATGAATGGCATAAAGCCCATTGCATAAGAAAACAGGGGAGTATTTATTGTTGATAATTAATAGGAAGCTAGCTTGATAAGTAATTTAATGGTATGACCCTTGTAGCTCTGTTTAATGGTATGTAGGGTTTTTTTGTGGGGGATGGGTACTTTCAAGTAATAGGTGAGTTATGGCAACCCCGTAGGGTTTTCGAGGCAAGAGAGGATCAGAGGTGGTTTGCCATTGCATTTCTCTGCATAGCAACCTTGGTATTCCTTGGTGGTCTCCCATCCAAGCACAAACCAGGGCCGACCTACTTAGGTTCTGAGATCTGATGGGATCAGGCTAATCTAGGCCATCTAGGTCTGCGCTAGGCATGTATATAGTTGGGAAGAGCAATGGATTGGAGAAAGGTGAAGGGTAAGAGATGTTAGGCGTTATCTTTGCCAGAAATACCAGCCTTCCATTATTTTTGTGAGTTTCTTTTTTGAATACTGCATGATACACAATAAAGCATGAGTCCAAAAACTTAGGGAAAATCAAATAGTTATACTGCCTTTTAATTGAATTATAGATATCTGGAAGATCAAATGTCAGTGTTGTCTTTGTTGTTGTTCAGTCGCACAGTCGAGTCCGACTCTTTGCGACCCCATGGACCAGTTTACGCCAGGCCCTCCTGTCTTCCGCTGTCTGCTGAAGTTTGCTCAATTTCATGTTCGTTGCATCGATGACACTGTCTAACCATCTCATCCTTTGCCGTCCCCTTCTTCTTTGACCTTCAATCTTTCCCAGCATCAGGGTCTTCTCCAGTGAATGCTCCCTTCTCATTGGGTGGCCAAAGTATTTGAGCTTCAGCTTCAGTATCTGGCCTTCCGGGGAACAGTCAGGGTTGATTTCTTTTAGGATTGACTGATTTGATCTCCTGGCAGTCCAAGGGACTCTCAAGAGTCTTCTCCAGCACCATAGTTCAAAAGAATCTATTCTTCGGCGCTCGGCCTTCCTTATAGTCCAACTCTCGCAGCCATACATTACTACGGGGAATACCATTGCTTTGACCATGCGGACTTTTGTTGGCAAGGTGATGTCTCTGCTTTTTATCATGCTGTTTAGGTTTGCCATTGCTTTCCTCCCAAGGAGCAGGCGTCTTTTAATTTCATGGCTGCAGTCACCATCTGCAGTGATCTGGGATCCTAGGAACGTGAAGTCTGTCACTACTTCTACGACTTCTCCTTCTATTTGCCAAGGAGTGATGGGGCCAGATGCCATGATCTTAGTTTTTTTGATGTTGAGCTTCAAGCCCACTTTTGCGCTCTCCTCTTTCACCCTGAGCAAGAGGCTCTTTAGGTCCTCTTCACTTTCTGCCATCAGAGTGGTATCATCTGCATATCTGAGGTTATTGATCTTTTCCCCAGCAATCTTAACTCCGGCTTGTGATTCATCCAGGCCAGCATTTCGCATGATGTACTCTGCATATAAGTTAAATAAGCAAGGTGACAATATACATCCTTGCCGTACTCCTTTCCCTATGCTAAACCAATCAGTTGTTCCATATCCGGTTCTAACTGTTGCTTCTTGACCCTTATACAGGTTTCTCAGAAGACATGTGAGGTGGTCCGGTACTCCCATCTCTTTAAGAACCTGCCATAATTTATTGTGATCCACACAATCAAAGGCTTTAGCATAGTCAATGAAGCAGAAGTAGATGTTTTTCTGGTACTCTCTTGCTTTCTCCATAATCCAGCGAATGTTGGCAATTTGATCTCTAGTTCCTCTACCTCTTCGAAACCCAGCTTGTACTTCTGGCAGTTCTCTATCCACGTACTGTTGGAGCCTAGCCTGTAGGATTTTGAGCATGACCTTGCTAGCATGTGAAATGAGTGCAATTGTGCGATAGTTTGAACACTCCTTGACATTGCCCTTCTTTGGGATTGGAATGTACACTGACCTTTTCCAATCCTGTGGCCACTGTTGTGTTTTCCAAATTTGTTGGCAAATTGAGTGCAGCACTTTAACAGCATCTTCTTTTAAGACTTTGAATAACTCAGCTGGGATACCATCACCTCCACTAGCTTTGTTGTTAGTAATGCTTTCTAAGGCCCATTTAACTTCGCTTTCCAGGATGTCTGGCTCAAGGTCAGTGATTATACCATTGTGGTTGTCAAGGACATCGAGGTCCTTCTTGTACAGTTCTTCTGTGTATTCTTGCCATCTTTTCCTAATCTCTTCTGCTTCTGTTAGGTCCCTACCATTATTGTCCTTTATCATGGCCAGCTTTGCATGGAACGTTCCCTTGATTTCTCCAATTTTCTTGAAGAGATCTCTAGTCCTTCCCAATCTATTGTTTTCCTCTATTACTTTGCATTGTTCATTCAGGAAAGCCTCCTTATCTCTCCTAGCTGTTCTCTGGAAATCTGCATTCAGTTGGGCAAATTTTTCCTTTTCACCGTTGCCTTTAGCTTTCCTTCTTTCCTCTGCTATGTGTAAAGCCTCATCAGACAGCCACTTTGCTTTTTTGCATTTCTTTTTCTTTGGGATGGCGGTGATTGCTGCCTCCTTTACAATGTCACGGACCTCTGTCCATAGTTCTTCGGGCACTCTGTCTATCAAATCTAGTCCCTTAAACCTATTCTTCACCTCTACTGTATATTCATCGGGGATGCGATCTAGGTCAAATCTGAATGGCCTTGTGGTTTTCCCAACTTTCTTCAATTTAAGTCTGAATTTCGCAATGAGTAGCTCATGATCTGAGCCACAGTCAGCTCCAGGTCTTGTTTTTACTGACTGGATAGAGCTTCTCCATCTTTGACTGCAAATTATATAGTCAATCTGATTTCGGTGTTGCCCATCTGGTGATGTCCATGTGTAGAGACGCCTCTTAGGTTGTTGGAAAAGGGTGTTCGCTATGACCAGCGTGTTCTCTTGACAAAACTCTGTTAGCCTTTGCCCTGCTTCATTTTGTTCTCCAAGGCCAAACTTGTCTGTTATTCCGGTTACCTTTTGATTTCCTACTTTAGCATTCCAGTCCCCTATGATGATGAGGACATCATTTTTTGGTGTTAGTTCTATGAGCTGTTGTAGGTCTTCATAGAACTGGTCCACTTCAGCCTCTTCTGCAGCAGTGGTTGGGGCATAGACTTGGATTACTGTGATATTGAATGGTTTGCCTTGGATTCGGACCGAGATCATTCTGTCATTCTTGAGATTGTATCCCAATACTGCCTTTCTCACTCTCTTATTGACTATAAAGGCCACACCATTTTTTCTACGGGATTCCTGGCCACAGTAGTAGATATAATGGTCTTCTGAGTTAAATTTGCCCATTCCTGTCCACTTTAGTTCACTGATTCCCAAGATGTCGATGTTCATTCTTGCCATCTCATTTTTGACCACATCAAGCTTACCTTGATTCATAGATCTTACGTTCCAGGTTCCTATGCAGTATTGTTCTTTGCAGCATCGGACTTTCCTTTCACCGTCAGACACATCCTTTGTCTTTAGTGAGCTCTTTTTTTGATCCTAACTGCCTGCTTTGGTGTTTTGGGCAGTTGTGTTATCCATTTCTTAAGGGGAGATTTCATTCACAGTGCTATTGAGAAAAGGATTTAACAATTTCTTGTGAGAAGACTCATTTTGGGAATTGCACTGCTGTTTAACAATGCATGGAAACGTAAGAGGTTTAAAGATAGACATTAGGGGAGACTTATGGAATCTGTTCTGGCGATCACATTGCCAGTTGTTGAGAAGTGCCTGTATTAAAGTTTTAACACTAACTTACCTTTTTAAAAATGATGCACTCATTGTCAGCAGTAACCAAAAAATGGATGTTTTGTTTCAATTCCTAGTATAGAAATAGATCTAAAGGTTTGTTACTCTTAATGCTGGAGCCTTCTTAAGTGTAAGGAACCTTCCACAGCAGAAGAAGCTTTAAAAATAAAATTCGGCAGAGATCGCTATCTTTCAAGGCATCCATAGAACAATCATCTTAAAGAACAAAAAGCTCTCCTAAAGAGTTTGGTTTAACAAGCCTTCTGAAACTGCAGGGATGTAGATCTTATAATTTTCTCTGGAACACCATGAAATGGGAACAGCCACAGAAAAAGCAAGTGGCAGCACTGAAATGTGCCCCTTGCTGGGATTGGAATGACCAAGGGAATGACTGAGGAAAGCTGCTGCATAGGTTTATACTATGAGATGTGCTCCTTCATCTGTATGAGCCACAGTTTGTGAAATGCCAGCACCTTGAATCAGACTTGGATCAAATAGGCAGCCAGTGGAAACATTGCAAAATGAGTGTGATAATAGGCAGGCTGCCATATTTTGTACCAATAATTATTTTGACTCATCTTCAGGGGCAGCCCCACATAGAGCATTTACAGTAGTCAAGTCTCAAGGTTACTGTTAAATGCTTCAGCCTGGCCAGATTACTATTCTCTAAATTGAGGGAGAGCTTGTAGAGGCAAACATAGTTGGTAAAATGCACATTTATACTTTAAAGTCCTAAATGGTTTGGGTCTAGGTACTTGAAGGGACCACTTGCTCCCATATTGTCCAGCCTGCTAGCTAAGATCTTGCTCACCAGTGGGTGATGGGGCTTTTACAGTGGTGGCATTTTGCCTGTGGAATGCCCTTCCCCTTGAGGCCTACCTGGCACCTACCCTACTTTCTTTTAGGTGTCAAGCTTTTTGCCATCACTCTGTAGTCTTTTTTCAACCTGATAATGGTTTAAGACCCAATTTAAGCTGCTTCATATTTTGTTTCATACTCTGTTGTGTTTTAATTGTGGTTTTTAGTCACTTCTGTGATTTTATGATGACTTATTTTGTAAGCTAACTTGGGCAAGTTCCCTGGAGAGGGGACATAGAAGTTTCCCAGATGAATAAATAAGTGATACCAAACTTACTACTCTCTAGACCAGGACTCCCAAAGTGAGCTTGTCTTGTGGCTTTTAGTTTGGGGACCTGACAAGCTTTTAAAACCGTAGATGTGTCCTGAGCTGCATTGGCAAGCGAATGATGCTGTTGCCCGCATGTGGAGCCAACCTATCAGAAGATAACTGAACCTGGGCTACCATTTTTGTACAGGAGGGAGGGTGAAAGTATACCATTCTGTTGTCCATCTTATGCCAGGTGAGAGCTTGTTGTCTTTGTGTTTCTGTCCTGTCCAGAACAAGGTGGAGACTTGTCTCTGGAGTTGCTTGTCCTGTCCAGATACCAGGTGAGAGCTGTCATCTGCACTCCAGTATTTAAGTGTGATGGTTTGTCCCTGTGTCCATTGCTGGCTGGGGATTTGTTTGGGCAACAGGATGGGGTGGTGGATGGTGCCACAGTCATTGGGGTGTGGGGAAGGAGGAGGTACAGTGGTAGGAGAAGAACAGGCCAGGTTAAGGGAAAAGGCAGAAGACATTTGTGGGCTGTAGCCTGTTCTGGTGCTTCTTCCAGCCAAGATAATGCTGGTGACCATATCAGTATTCCACTGGGCTGTCATATCTTGCTTTTAAATACTAGGTCAATTACAGGCCAAGCAGCAGCCATCCAGGATTCAATTCTGGATATGAGGGGTCAGCTGGCAAGTATCCCTGAGACCTGGTTGGGGGAAAGGGGAGGCGCTAAGCTCTTCCAACTATGCCTCTGGAGTACTCCTTGATAGTTTGACATAGATCTGGCAGGTGAGGAGGTGGTGGTGTTGCTGTAGTCTATTGGAATTCTATCCCCTTGGCTCCATGCCCTGTCCTGTCCTCTTCTAGTTTTGAGAGTGTGTACCTAGGAGTGTGAGACAGGATAGGGATTCACTTTGTATACTGCCCATCCCACTGTCCAACTATCTGCCTGCCTGAGCTGACAGAGTTGGTCTCAAGGTGGTGTTGAGGAACCCTAAGCCAGCTGTTTTTGGGGGGCTACAACATCTGTGTCGAGGCTGCCTTGTTGAGAGCAGTTTAGGATTTTATGGTCTCCATGACAGCCATGGGCTGTCTCAGGCAATAATAGGCCCCACATACTGCAGGTCACATTCTTGAACTGGTGTTCTCCTTCTGAGGTGGAGGACATCTCCAGTGGGTTATTCCCACCGTGCCTTTAGGGAGGCAGGAAACAGTTTTTTCCCCTTCCTGTTGGCGCCTCCGGAATAGCCCATCTCCAGTTCTATTCTTGCCTCAGTAGGGAGAAGCAGCAAATCTGACTAGGCTTAGCTGTTTCCCACTGTTCTATGCTATTATACCTCTTTAATTCAGCCTTTTGCCTTGCCCTTTTTCTCTCTCTCTTCATATCTTTTCTTCTGCTCTTCTACTCCTTCCTTGGAGTGAAGTTCAAAGGGGTCCCGGGACCCGAAGATAAAGTCACTGGCAGCCGCCATGCGGCAAAGGAACTTCCCAAGGCATTCTCCTCGGGCGACGAGGGAGACGTGCGCGCCGCAGCTGCGACGACGCGGGAGCATTCCGGGGCCGATCTGCCTTCGTGGCACGATCGCAGCACCCTGATGATTGCGGCTGATTCGGCGGCGGTGCTCCACGCACCCAAACGGCGCAGGCAGCCTGATACAGAAGGTCCCGCTATTTTTCCCGCGCTCTCGCGAACGGGCGGCGGCGGTCATTTTGAGGGTCCGGCTTCAAGCCTCGGGACCTCTCATACAGCCATTTCTGGAGCCTTGGGGGTAGAAGGAGATCAGTCTCACATTCCCCCCACCCATTCTGATGAGGATCAAGATCCTGAGACCGGCTCCAAACGGGGTAAGATCGTGGATCAAGGAGTTCTGATTTATTCATCAGACCTCATGGCCATTATTAAAAAGACCATTCAACAGGAAATGGCACAGCTCCATACTAGACCCGAGGTTCCCTCGCCACAGGGAAATCCTCCTCTAAACCCCCTGTTCTCCCTCCCGGGTGGCCTACTAAGGCGGCGAAGAAGGCTCCCCCCCCTCCCCCTGAGAGACCCACAGAGGAGCCATGGAGGGAGGAGGTAGAATCCAATACCTCTTCCATTGAGGAAAGGGAAGAGGGTGAATTTTTGTCTGATGAGGAGGAGGAAGAATTAAGGCTTCCTGAGCAATCTAGTCGGTTTTTCAAACCTGAGGACTATCAGTTCTTTCTAGCAAAGGCTATAAAGGCTCTAGAGTTACATGATTTGCCACCTTCAGAGTATCAGAAGGAGGCCAAAAACAAATTTAAATCCAGATCCGGGGGCAACCGGGAATTTTTCCCTCCTGAGGAATTTACTGAGAAGGTCTTTCCCTTCCCTGAATATTTTGAGCGTCAACTCAGAGCAGAGTGGGATAAACCCATAGTCAATAAGCAATTTCCTGCTTTCGCTAAAAAGTTATATGCTTTACCTAATTATGCCAATGAGTTATTGCAGGTTTCTCCTGTGGACGCTCCTGTGGCAGCCATCCAGTCGACA
The DNA here is from genome assembly GCA_029375565.1 of Gekko gecko. NCBI lineage: Eukaryota > Metazoa > Chordata > Lepidosauria > Squamata > Gekkonidae > Gekko > Gekko gecko. The sequence continues at coordinate 84,393,044 of JAPDNY010000001.1, read as the reverse complement.
GGTCTAGTTTCTGAGGATGGCCTGGGTACCATCAAAGACCAAACTGATAAGAAGGTGGAGGCAACGCTCAGAAGGTTCAACGAGGCAATCACCATGATGGTAAGAGCGGCATCTACAACCTCCATCGCTTCGAGAGCAGCAATCGTTTGGTTACGTAAGTTGATGCAAATTGTTCCTGAGAACAATCGGGCTGTGCTGGAGGGGATTTCTCATGTTCTTAAGTCTAGTTCATTTTCAGCAGACGCCACTCTGGACATTATATCCTTTGCTTCCAGGGCCATGGCGTCCACGGCAGTGGCCAGACGGCTACTTTGGCTACGCGCCTGGCAAGCTGACTCTCTCTCCAAATCTATTGTAACAGCGTATCCCTTCCAGGGAGACCGTCTTTTTGGAGAGGCCCTAGACAACATCCTGGTGGAAACCAGGGATAAGAAAAAAGCCATGCCCAGATCCCTGCGCCGTTTCGATCGGCGTAACCCGCAGTCCTTTCGTACCCAGCACTCTCTCCCTAGATTTCAACAGGACACCAGGAAGACCTCGTGGGAAGCGTCCAAGCAGTCTGGCAAACGTGGTTCCTTTACACCCAGATTCTACAAGCCTTTCAACAGAGATGATTGGGGAGACAGAGATGCCAAACCCAAGCAGGCATGACTATCCTCCCATTCCAGTGGGTGCCCGCCTTCTACATTTTACAAAAGCTTGGACAGACACACAGGCAGATGCCTGGGCAGTAGAGGTGGTGTCACAGGGCTATCTGATAGAATTTCTGCACCAGCCTCCAGAGCAGTTCCTCATATCACCAGCCAGCAAATCAGAGAACAAGAGAGCCATCATCAGCAAGGCTATACAGCATCTACTGGAGATCCAGGCCATCGAACCTGTTCCCGACAACGAGAGGAAACAGGGTGTTTACTCTATATTGTTCATGGTCCCCAAGAAGAACGGAGACTGGAGGGCGATTCTGGATCTCAAGTTTCTGAACAGATTCATAAAACTGCGACACTTTCGCATGGAAACTCTGAAGGCTGTAGTGGACTCTCTATCCCCCAACGAGTACCTCACTTCCATAGATTTGACGGAAGCATACCTCCATGTGCCTATTCACCCAGCACACAAGCGATTTCTCCGCTTCTGCATTTACAACCGACACTTCCAGTACAGAGCACTTCCCTTTGGTCTATCCATGGCACCATGCCTCTTCTCCAAGCTGATCATCAATCCCGTGGTTCATCTCAGATCTCAGGGCATCCATGTGCATCCATATCTAGACAACCTTTTGATCAGGGCCAGCACGCGGGCAGACTCCATCAGCGACACGGAGCGAACACTACAGTGTTTACAGAAACATGGGTTCCTGATCAACTTCGAAAAGAGTTCCCTGCTGCCGACGCAGCGTATAGAACATTTGGGAGCAGTAATCGACACTACTCGAAATGCTCTCTTTCTTCCATTGGCCAAAGCTCAGAAGATCAAAGAAACTGCCATGAGGATCTACAACTGCAGGTCCTCACTCCTCATGGATCTGGCCAGACTTCTGGGTCTGATGATCGCCAGCATCGACATGATACAATGGGCCCGTCTACACACCAGACCACTGCAGATGTTTCTCCGTCCCCATCAATTCTCCATCATGGAGAAGAAGGTTCTCAGCCTACAGGTACCGATTGGAGTCAAAAAGAGCCTAAGGTGGTGGACAAACATGGACAATTTGTTGGCAGGCAAGAGCTACTATGTCAGCCACAACAGGGAGCTGTTCACCGATGCCAGTCTCTTGGGCTGGGGAGCAACCTTGAACGACACTCCAGTCCAGGGGACGTGGCAGCCTGTGGAGAAGAAACTACCGATCAACCTCTTGGAACTCAGAGCGATCCGCTTGTCTCTGGTTCATTTTGCCCCTCAATTATGTGGTCAACAAGTGCTGATAAGGACGGACAACATATCGGCCAAGGCACACCTCAACAAGCAAGGCGGGTCTCGGTCATCTCAGCTCCACAGGGAGGCGATGAAGATTCTCCTTTGGGTGGAAAGACACGTCCTCTCGTTGAGGGCAGAACACATAAAAGGGACCAAAAATGTGCAAGTCGATTGGCTCAGCCAAGTGGAGATACAGGAAGGAGAATGGGCCCTCCATCCACGTCTCTTCAACATGATAGTGGCTCAATTCGGACGCCCCATGGTGGATCTGTTCGCCTCACCTACGAACCACACTCTTCCGAGATACTTCTCCAGATTCTTCCATCCAGAGGCAGAGGCGACAGATGCGCTCACGACGCCCTGGCCCCAGGGTCTCCTATATGTGTTTCTGCCATTCGTCCTGGTTTCCAGAACCATCCGCAGAATCCGGGAACTCAGAGCAGAGGTCATCCTAGTGGCCCCGAACTGGGCACGTCACCCATGGTTTTTGGCAATACAGGAGCTGTCCATACTTCCACCTCTAGTCCTTCCGATAGCTCCCGACATGCTGTTGCAGGGTCCGGTATGGCACCCAGATCCGGCCTGGCTGTGTTTGACCGCGTGGAGATTGAGTGGAGCAACCTATCGAAATTAGGTTATTCTTCCCAGGTTCTAGACACCATTTTGGCATCCAGACGACAGTCCACGGTCCGTATATATAACACCACTTGGAAGGCGTTCGTGCGATGGTGTAGACGCAAGAAGGTGCAGCCACTGTCCCCTTCGATTGCTTCGATTCTGGCTTTCCTGCAGGATGGATTGGACTCGGGTTTGAAATCTGCTACTCTTCGGAGACAGTTAGCGGCTCTCTCCACTGTTCTCCCTTCCCTGGGAGGATACAAGATTTCCAAGCATCCTCACATTCAACTCTTTCTGCAGGGAGCGGTGGCAAAATCTCCGCCTCAGGTCCATCGCTTCCCAACTTGGAGGCTGAATACGGTTCTCAATGCTATTACCAAATCACCATTCGAGCCTCTCCGGGAGGTGGGGTTGAAATGGCTGAGGATGAAGATGCTGTTTCTGGTTGCCATCACGTCGGCGAGAAGAGTGTCAGAACTCGGGGCACTGTCAGTAAAATCGTCACTCTGCGTTTTTCATAAAGACAAGGTCGTGCTTCGCACTGATCCTACCTTCCAGCCAAAGGTAGGCTCTAGATTCCACTGCTCTCAAGAGATCTGCTTACCCACATTCTGTCCTACTCCCAAGCACCCCAAGGAACGGATTTGGTACACCTTGGATGTAAAACAGGCCCTCAAAATTTACATAGCAAGGACAGAGGATTGCAGGAAGACAGAGTCCTTATTCGTCAACATATCTCCACCTAGGACAGGGGAGAAGATGTCTAGATCGGCAATCAGTTCGGTTCTGAAGACCTGTATCACAGAGGCTTACCGGGCCTCGGGTCAGGAGGTACCCAGTGGCATCACAGCTCATTCTCTGCGGAGCGCAGCAACCAATGCCGCTTTTACCAATAGAGCTTCGGTAGAAGAGGTCTGTAAGGCGGCTACGTGGTCATCCATTTCCACCTTCATAAGGCACTACCATATCAACACGCTTGCATCTGCAGACGCGGCTTTTGGGAGAAGAATTCTTCAGCACATCGTTAACATGGAGGAAGATGACGACCCACCCGCATGAGGGACACTGGTCGGGGAGGTCCCATTGGAGATGTCCTCCACCTCAGAGGGAGAACGACCATTGGACTTACCGTGAGGGATCCTTCTCCTCTGAGGTCAGGAGGACATCTCGGCCCTCCCATTCTCATCTTCCTCTTCTAATCCTTCTGTGCTGTCTTCTTCTCTTGTATCTCTGGTTGTACTCTGCCTTTGTTCATAGTTGCAGAGCTTTCTTGTTTAATCAGTTGATATTACTGTTTATAGTTACGTTTTTCTAGGGCAAGGCCACTTCTTTTAGGCTGCTAGCACTGCTTTCGGAGTCCCAGAACTGGAGATGGGCTATTCCGGAGGCGCCAACAGGAAGGGGAAAAAACTGTTTCCTAAAGGCATGGTGGGAATAACCCATTGGAGATGTCCTCCTGACCTCAGAGGAGAAGGACCCCTCACGGTAAGTCCAATGGTCGTTCTGCTGTGAATAGGAAGGTGATCTGAAATTGGGGGTATTGAAGACATTACTCTTGTTATGGACAGATCGCCACTACTTGCTGGGTTTAGGCTCACAGGGATACTAAGACTCTGCACAGGTGGGTTGAGGGGTTGATTAAGATGATGGCCCCCACAGCCAGATGTATCTGACTGGTTTTCAGATAGCATTAGTGGATTTTCCTGGTGATATGATCTCTAGAAGGAGGAAATAACCCAGGCAATTGACAAAATTGATTTTAGGCACCATCTCAAGTTTAAGAGCCCAGACAGCTGCTTGGTTTACAGAGGGGGCATGGATGTCGAAAAGAGAAGGGAGCTAGAGTGACAGTTGAGAAAGACTAGGGCTGAATCTGAGAAGGTTTGGGTTACAGGATTTCATGGTCTCTGTGACAGAGAGCCAGTTTGGTGTAGTGGTTAGGAGCGCGGACTCTAATCCGGGAGAACTGGGTTTGATTCCCCACTCCTCCACTTGCATCTGGCTGGATGACCTTGGGCAAGCCATAGCTCTGGCACAGCTGTTCTTGAAAAAAGAGCAGTTTCTATCAAGAGCTCTGTCAGCCCCGCCTACCTCACAGGGTGTCTGTTGTGGGGAGGGGAAGGGAAAGGAGTTTGTAAGCCACTCTGAGACACCTTTGGGTAGTGAAGGGCGGGGTATAAATCCAATCTCTTCTCTCTTCTTCTTCTTCTTCTTCTTCTTCTTCCAGCTCATTTTAAAGCCTACTCTATGGCAGTGAAGAAACAATAGTTTTCTTCCGCTATTGCATCAGTGCAATGTAGACCAGCAGAAGTGTTCTAGGTGGTCAGGGGCTTACTGGGTTCTGGTCTACAGGAAGAGGTGGACTGCTCTGTAGCCTGCTTCAAGCATTTTGCTCAAAGCTTTGCAGATAAAATTTCTTACACCCATTCTAACTTGGACCTTACATTAGCAGTGACAAGATCAGATGGTCTCAGGGTGGCTATTTGTCCAGTTGTGTGAGATACCTTCAACTTGTAAATAGGATTCTTGGAAATTGGAGAACTTCCACATGCTTGTATGACTGTTGCCCTTACTGGCTTGCTTCAGTCAGCCTAGGGTGAGGGGCTGATGGACAGGATCCAAGAGACAGTAAACATCTTGGGAGTAGGGTTGCCCTGCCTTGAAGGTGGGCAGTGGTGCATCTACATCTAAAGAAACAGGAGAGTAGAATAATTATTGTCCAGTCTCAACTTTTTTTTGAGCAAGATGATTGGCTAGGTAACTTCAGGGATTCCTGAATGAAGTGGATTGTTTGGATCCATTCCATTTGTAGAGTCAGGCCTGGTTATGGGACTGAAATAGCCTTGGTGGCCCTACTGGATGACCTGCACCAAGAAGATGGATGGGGGTTTGCAACCTAGTTAATTTTCCTGGACTGGGTTTCAGGGTTCAGGAGGCACTATTCTTTGGTGGTTTTAGAGTGTGATGCTGGGGAACTGCTGCTTCACCCCTTGGTCTCTGGACTAAAGGGTCCTGCAAGATTCTGTCGCATCTCCCATGCTTGTTAACATCTGTGTAAAACCCTGGGAGATTTGGGTTCTGTTGCTACTAATAGGTCAACTCTCAGCTCTGTCTCACATTTCCTGCAGATCCTAAGGAGGTTGTGGAATCTATGAACAGGTGCTTGGAGGCGGTTTTGGGAGGTGTGAGGGGCGGGCTAATAAGCTGAACTTAAGCCTCACAAAATGGAGGTCCTACTGGTGGGTGGAAAGCTTGGCCCAAGAATTGGAATATCTCCTGTTTTGCATGTGGTTGCACTCCCCCTAAAGAAGCAGGTTCATAGCTCGGGAGCTGCTGCTGGACTTTGGCCTCCTGTTGGATAAACAGGTGGCAGAGGTGGCCAGGGGTGCTCTTCACCAGCTTTGATTGGTGAGCTGCAGTCCTTCCTTGGTGGCAAAGATCTTGCCACTGTGGGGAATGCCCTGGTAACATCTAGATTAGATTGCAGCGGTGTGCTGTACATGGGACTGGCCTTGAAGACTGTCCATAAGTTAACTTAGTACAAAATGCTGCAGCCAGAATGTTGCCTGGAGTGGGTTGTATGGACCATATTACTCCAATCGTATTCCATCTAAAATGGCTCCCAGTTTGCTTCTGGACCCAGTTTATGACCTTTAAAGCCCTTAGTTGCATGGGTCTAGAATACTTGTAGGACCCCCTATTCCAATATGAACCTGCCCATCCTCTCTTTGGAGGCCCTGTTTCAGGTGCCCCTCCATCTGAGGCTAGACAGGTGGCAACCTGAGAAGGGCCACCGTGGTGTTGGTGCTGAATCTTTTGGTTTTGTTTAGTGATCCTTCACTAGGTGTTACTGGCCTTCTCACTGGTTGTTGACTCATATGTGTTTGTATGCTTATGTTTTTTGAATTGTTTAAACATTTCATATGCAATTATAATTAAAGTGCTGTTTTAATGGCTCAATGTTTTGATTTTTATTTATTTATATATTAAATTTGTTAATCACCCAATCCCTGCAATGCAGGGCTCTGGGCGATGCACAACATTCATAGAAATATTAAAATAAAATAGTTGATATTGCTGTGTTTTACTATTTTGATGTTTATTGCCTTGGGGGACCTTATTTGGGTAGAAAGATGGCATAGAAATCTTTTGAATAAGTGTAAGTTCTTCATGGTCTTTATGAAAAAACATTGGACCCCTTCTATTGTGTTAAGTCAGACCCCTCTCAGATGCCTCACAGACCAGCATCACATCCAGCTTGTCAGGATTCCATTTCAGTTTATCATCTCATAGCTATTTGACCACAGCATTTAGGCACTAGACTGGGGTAGAGATGATAGCATCCAGTGGCTTATTTAATGATATATAAAAGTGGATGTCATCTGGATACTGATGAGAGATGACACCAAAACTCTTGATGATCTTGTTTAGGGGGTCTTATATCTAATTTTTCATATTGAATAGCATCAGAGACACATTATAAAACCCCTTGGCACTCCCTATAGCAAATCTCATGTAGCTGTTTCCTGCATGTCAAAATAAAACATTTATAGTTCATTAATCTGGTCTCTGAATCTTAATTTTTTCTTTTTTGATTCTGAGAAGATGACTCCGCTGCGACCCAGACTTTAGAATCTAATAATTCTGGAATCAGCCAGGCAAAAATCTTAACAGTTAAAAACTTTTGTTTCTTGATCAAGAAAAAAGTATATTGTTGATTGCATGTTCAGATGATTGGACTTCACTGCTCGATAGAAGAATTAACTCCGGTCGGAGTTAAAATGGCGGGTTAACGCACCTTGCGATCTGTGCAGGGTGTATGGCGGTATCTGCTGACAGTTTGGGCTTTATCTGCCCCAACGCAGCACTCCCCAGGCGGGGGAGTGACCAGCAAGCAGCATAGCCCAAATGAGAGTTGAGATTGGTGTGGATAAGCTTCGGAGGAAGCTTGTTTACACTTTGATCCCCTCTCGTGAAGCGGGCAGTTTGCATAACAGCACTACAGATACCAGCCGGGCTGAGAATTCAGCATAAATCTGTAATCTACCGGCCTCTTTAACATCAAGATTATCAATGATTGTAAAAAGAAGCAATGCGAAGCCCCGGGATTACAAGTAAGGTAACAATGAACTTTTGCTTACCGGATTGAAGACGTACAGAAATTTAAAATGAACGGTAAAGCGAGCAAAGCTTTAGTGAAATAATCCGCTTGGTTTGAAATTAAAAAGAAGTCTTTTAAACCGAAAAAACGGCAGAAAAATAACTTTGTTTTGCATTCCTGTGGTCAGCTAAGACTAAACTCTGCGCAGTAAAAACAGAACTGATGTGATTCTGTGTTACTGAAAAGAAGTTCCGACTGAAAAAGACAAGTTTGGGGCTAGAGTGGCTTTGGAAAAGAACTTAGTAACCGGAAGGAGACGGACGTCTTAAAGTGTAACACCGGAAGTTGGAATATTGGGACGGACATCAAAACAGGAAGTTTCAAAATAGCCTACTCTAGCCCGAAAACAATAGAGAAATTGCGCCCGCCATTTTGAGGAGGACTAAATTTTAAAAAGTTATTTTTAAGGAGAAAAATAAGTGGAACAAAATTTTAAAGGTGGCGATTTGGCTGTTGTATTGGAAATATAAGGACTTGTTAGTTGCATTACAGATTTCAAAACGGATCTGAGGTCAAGACCAAGGGCCGCCTCATCACCAAGTCCAAGAATGACTGCAAAGGAAAAAAAAGAGTGGCAGGCTGCAATGGAGGCGATGGAGAAGAGGATGATGGAGGCGGTGACTAATTTGGGAAAACAAATGGAATCACAGTTGCAACAACAGATGCAGATACAGTTGGAGCAAATAGAGCAAGTGCAAGTCCAAATACAAGAGAAAAACATGGCTGCAATGAAATAATTGGTACTAACAGAAGTGGCAGGAATTAAAAAAGATACAGAATAAGTCAAGAAGGAAATTCAAAGTCAGGCAACAAAATCAAATGAGATGGAACAAAAAGTTAAAAGAAATCTCCAAGAGAATGCACGGTTAGAATCTATGATGGAATACAGGGCAACTCAAAACCATCTGAGATTGAGAGGAATAAAGGAAGAAGAAGAGCAAGACATACGGATGGTAGTGATAAATGCACTGACAGCATACATGGGAGAGGATCAAGGTGATTTAGAGTCAGACTTTGACTTAATTTACAGAATAAATTCAACCTATGCTCAGAGAAAGAAATTACCCAGAGATGTAATTGTACAATTTGTGACAAGAAAAATGAAAGAGGATATTTTCAAGAAGCAGTTTACACAACCATTGGAAATTGATGGTAAAAAGATAATAATTTTAAGAGAAATCCCGAGAGTGATCTTGCAAGACAGGAAAAAAATTAAGAAACTGGTTGACAAACTGAAAGAAATGGGGATTAGGTTCAGATGGGAGATACCACAAGGGCTCTCATTCTCATACAACTCAGTGAGATTTACAATTAAAACAGAAGGGGACTTGTGTAGATTCAAAGAAAACAATTTTGATGATTTTAAAGATATTTAAGTTAGAATACCATGGAATACAAACTGCTGTCTTGGAATGTTAATGGACTCAATTCACCAAATAAAAGAAAATTAGTAAATCATTGGTTAGAAAAACAAAAGAGCAATATAATCTGTTTACAGGAAACTCATATTAGAAAACAAGACAACAAATATCTGATTAATAAAAAATTGGGAAAAGAATTTTATTCGTTAGCGACTAAAAAGAAGAAAGGAACAGTGATTTATATTCCTAAAGAATTAGAACCAAAACAAATCTTCGCGGATAATGAGGGACAATATATTGGAGTGGAAATAACGATGTATAGAAAAAAGACTTTGCTAGTGAACTTATATGCACCTAATGGAGCAAAAGAGGTTTTTTAAAAAGATTTGACAAAAGAACTGGACAGTTTAAATTATGAGCAGGTGGTTTTTGCAGGAGACTTCAATGGCACGGTGAATAATATATTGGATAGAAAATCAAAAGCAGCAGGAGAAGTGACTGGGAAATTACCAAAAAACTTTTTTGAATTGATGAAGCAAGAGAAATTAGAAGATGTTTGGAGAAAATGGAATCCTAAGGTTAAGGACTATACCTTTTATTCTAATAGACATAATTCTTTTTCCAGAATTGATATGATTTGGATATCAGAAGAGATGGCTTTAAAAACTCAAAAAGTTGAAATTTTGCCAAAAATTAATTCAGATCATAATCCCTTAATTTGGATATCAAAAGAGAAACCAAGACAAATATATTGGAGAATTAATGAAGATTTACTGGATAGAAAAATAGTTAATGAGATTCTAAAAAAGGAAACGCAGAATTTCTTTGAAACAAATTTGAATAAAGGTACTGACATACAGATCGTGTGGGATGCATACAAGGTGGTAATAAGAGTGTTACTTATTTCATTAAATTCTAAAGATAGAAAGCAAAGGATGCAGCAACAAAATGATCTTCAAGAAGAGATTCGACAAAAGGAAAAGGAATTAAAGAAAAAACCAGGGAAGAAGAAAATTATTAAAGAAATACATCTTCTACAGGACCAACTTAATGTTCTGTCAAATCGAGAACTATATTGGAATTTGAAAAAAATTACAACAAAAATCTTTTGAAGATGCGAATAAACCAGGAAAATTCTTAGCATGGCAGTTGAAAAATCGAAAAGAAAGAAATTTTATAAATAAGATAACGGAAGATGGAAAAGATATCATAGACTTGAATGGCCTAAAAAGAGTTTTCTTTAACTACTATGCAAAGTTGTTTAGAAGGAAAGGTATTGACCCACAGAGACTTAGGAATTATTTGGAGAATATTGCAGTACCAGCGCTGGGACAACAAATTAAAGAAATGCTTAATGGTCCAATTAAGAAAGAAGAAATAACTAGTGCGATAGAAGAGGCAAAGTTGGGTAAAGCTCCAGGTCCGGATGGTTTTACAGCAAAATTTTATAAAAAATTTAAGGAAGAGCTAACCCCAATTTTGGTACTTTTGTCGAACGATATAAGAGTGACCAAAAGAATCCCAGAGTCATGGAAAGATGCTAATATTTTACTCATACCCAAAGAAGGTTTGGATTTAACTAGTGTAAAGAACTATAGACCAATTTCTCTTTTGAATAATGACTATAAATTATTTGCGAAAGTAATCTCTGAAAGACTGAAAAAATATTTGACAGATGTTATAGCAGAAGAACAAGCGGGTTTTTTTTACCAAATTGACAAATAAGAGACAATTTAAGAGTGGTGATTGATGCAATTGAGTATTGTGATAAACATCCAGAGAAAGAAGTTGGATTCCTCTTTTTGGATGCAGAAAAAGCTTTTGATAATTTGAATTGGGACTTCATGCTGCAGGTGGTAGAAAAAATGGATATAGGCCAATCTTTTTAAATATGATTGTGGCAATTTATTCAGATCAAAAAGCGGCTTTGAATATAAACAAAGAGAGAACGGAATACTTTAAGGTTCAGAAAGGAACACGGCAAGGCTGCCCGTTATCACCGTTACTGTTTATTTGGATACTGGAAGTATTATTGGGAGACATAAGAAAAGACAATAATATCAAAGGACTTACAGTGAAAGGCTTTTCATATAAATACAGGGCATTTGCAGACGATGTAATGTTCATGGTGCAAGACCCAATTGACCCAATTGAGAATATACCACAATTGATGCAGAAAATTGAAGAATTTGGAGAGATAGCTGGTTTTTATGTCAACAAAAATAAAACGAAAGTAATGTGCAAAAATATGACGAAACAAAGGCAAATAGAGCTTCAGGAAAAGATTCAATGTGAAGTAGTCTCAAAAACTAAATATTTAGGAATTGAATTGACTATGAAAAACATTGATTTATTTAAAAATAATTACGAAAAAGTTTGGTATAAAATTCAACAAGACATGAAAAAATGGGACACCCTGAATTTATCATTAATGGGAAGAATTGCAACAGTAAAAATGAATATTTTGCCTCGTTTAATGTTCCTATTTCAAACGATCCCAATACTACGACAGAGTAAAATATTGGACACTTGGCAGAGAGAACTATCAAAATTTGTGTGGGCAGGAAGAAAACCGAGGATTAAAATGAAAATATTATGTGATGCAAAGGAAAGAGGAGGACTTCAACTACCAAATCTAAGACTTTATTATGATTCCGTCTGCTTAACGTGGTTAGAACAATGGACTAACCTTGATAACATGAAATTGTTAGCATTAGAAGGTCATGATAATAAATTTGGATGGCATGCATACATGTAGTATGAAAAGTCAAAAACTGATAAATTCTTCAAACACCACTACATAAGGCGATCACTGTTCGAAACTTGGATGAAATATAAAAAATTCTTCTCAGAAGAAAGACCACTTTGGATAGTGCCGGCAGAAGTGATTAAACCGTTTTCTAGACATCAAGGTTCAGATTGGTTACCTTATAAGAGTCTTTTGAAAGTGGAAGGGAGAAGTTATGTGATAAAAAATAGAGATGATGTTGAATTTGATTATGATTGGTTGAATTATAGACAGATTTTTGATTTATTTAAGACCGATAAGAAAACGTATGGTTTCAGGGAGAAAAATAATGAAATTGAAACTATATGGGTTGAAAAAGGTAAAAAAATGATTTCAAAAATGTATAAGGTTTTATTGAAATGGCATACTGAGGAAGAAACAGTAAAAGAACAAATGATAAAGTGGGCTGTTAATATAAACAGTGAAATAACTATGTCATCATGGGAGTTTTTGTGGAAAAAATCATTGAAAATTTCAACCTGTGTTAATGTCAAAGAAAATTGTTATAAAATGATGTACAGATGGTATATGACTCCGAAAAAAAATGTTGGAAATGTAGAAAGAAAGAAGGGTCATTTTACCACATGTGGTGGACTTGTGATAAAGCTATAAGTTATTGGACTCAGATACATAGTGAGATACAGAAAATTTTGAAATGTACTTTCAAGAAAGACCCACAAATGTTATTGTTAGGTCTTAAATTAGAAGAAGTAAATGTAACCAAGAGAACATTGTTGTGGTATTTGGTTACAACAGCCAGAATGACTTATGCACAATTTTGGAAGCAAGAAAAGATACCTGAAACATGGGAATGGATTAAGAAGATGTTGTTTATGGTTGAAATGGACAAACTGACAAGGAAGCTTAACAACGAAGGAGATGAAAAGTTTTTTGAAGAATGGAAAGACTTTCAAGACTATTTGGTGAAAAACTGGGATGTTAAGAATAACTTGATTTGTTTTGACAGTTATTAAGAAGAAATTTTAAAATGACTTTATTGTTAAAATGTTACCGTTATATGATAATGAAGGTTAAAAAGGATTAGTAAACTAAATGCTTAATAGAGATTATAAGGGGGGCAAGAGCATTGCGGGAAGCCTTGTATTGGGGAGGGAGGGGTATAACGAAAAGGATATGTACTTTTTGCTGTTTTTTATATAATATGGAACATGTTAGATATATCCAATAATAAATTGGTTTTTTTTTTAAAAAAAGAAGGATTACTATTGAAACTAATGTGAGCTGAAATGATAGTATGTAGTTACTAGGAATAAGGCCCGTTGTGGAAATAAATACAACAAGCTCTAGAAAGAGGCTCGAGATGGGTGTCCCAGCTTTGGGCACTTAGCGTCAATTTGCTGTGGTGACCTCAGAAGGGTATAATGACACAGAGTCCACCAAGTTTTCTCCAGAGGAACTGATCTCTGCCATCTGGAGAGCAGGTGTAATTCTGAGTGATCTCCAGCCCTCACCTGGAGACTGGCAACAATGGTTCCCCAGGAGGAGAAAAGCAGTCTTTGTCCACAGTGGGGACCAAAGCAGCTTACATCATTCTCCCACCCCCTTTTGATCTGCACAACAATCCTGTGAGGAAGGTTCGGCTGAAAGTCTGTGACTGGTCTGAAATCACCCACTCAGCTTCCACAGCAAGAACTTGGACCTGGTATCACAACAGATCTCTCTCTCCCTCTGGAGAAAATAACTGCTTTGGAGGGTGGACTCTATGGCATTATATTCAGCTGAGGCCGCTCCCCTCCCCAAACTGTGGCTTCCGTAGATTCCACCACAAAATCTCCAGGAATTTCCTGACTTGGAGCTGGCAACCCTAGTCAGGACTGGCCGCATTGAGTCCCCACAAAGGCCAAAGTAGGCCAGAAAAGGGCCTCCTCCCCCCGCCTGACAAGCTTGGTTGCCTGGGAACAGACCCTGAGGGGTAAGTGAACCGCACAGCAGAAGAGAATGCTTTGACAGCCACTGGCCCACCTCAGTAACCAGCCAGCCACAGAGGAGCCAAGCAGCAGTAGAAAGCATCTTTGTCAGGAGAGAAAGCCATTTTGGCAGTTTATTTTGAGAGGGAACAGTGGCCAAGCTGGCAGTGGGTGTGGGAGGGGAGCAGACCCAGGACACAGCCTCCAGCCAATGGCATGCGAGTACTCTTTAGTGGTGGTTGATGAGCCAATGGCTGATGGAGCACACAGCACAGCCAATGAGAGCCGGAAAGTGCTAATACGTTGGGTTTTTATATATATAGGATTGTATTTCTTCACCAGAAAGACTAATCAAAACCATATGCAACTTTGAACCATACACATTTTTTTTACTATTTCATAGGCCTATAGTATAACAAATAATATTTGTGAATATGTTTTGCTATTGAGTGAAAGTTTCATTTCATTATACTTGTGTTTACTCAGTTTTCAAGAGTATTTTTAATGGTAGTGAGCATTTATTCATAACCCTTGCTAAGTATCTTTCTGATAATGGTTCAGATCCATCACGATGAAGTCATTGTGGCCATAAGAACATAGGAGGTGCCCTGCTGCATGAGACCTGTGGTCCAGCATCTTGCTTCACATAGTGGGCAGCCAGTTGTCCTGGAGGGGCAACAAATGTTCCACTGTCATTTGGCTTCAATACATATGAACTGCGTGTAGCAAAGCACTTCTGGGTCTGTGGTTCACCACAAACTGCACATTAGTTTCAGGTTATGGTGATTTAGACCTGTCAGTTTATTTCTCTCGTGCCACATGAGTGTTTGTTTACAGTTGAGATTTTTTCGTTGGTGTCATGACGAATCTGCCATCCTTTGTTGATGTTCTAAAGTTGCTTAAGGCTCTATAGGCCTTTATAGCACTACTGAAAATTTGTGCTACACACTACTATTTAATAACATGTGCTTATTTAGAAGCTGTAGTGTTTTTGCAATTTACTGTCCCATAGTTCGGCTTTATCATGTAGACAAATAGTTCGTAATTGCATGGAGATGTTTGTATATTCTTCTAATACAGTGTATATCAGTAACCCATTTTTAGTGCAAAGTATATTCACTGAGAAGGATTTTAAAATTAAAGTGCCTTTTGTTTAGTGAATAACTCTGAATGTATTATACCTAATTTCACTGAGATGTAATTAGCAGTACTTGTGTCTTTAATCCTGCAGCTGTGCCAAATGGCTGAGAAGGCAGATGCAGCTGATCTTTCCACCTGTTCAAGATACATTTTAGTTATCTGTGAACTCTTATTCTCTGTATTTTATTTTTGTATCCAGTTCAAAATGTTGGCAGTAAATCTAGCTACCCTGGGAAACACTGTTTTATGAATGATTGCATAAAACTGTCTAGCCACTGAACAAGTGATATTGGCCGTTCTTAATCCTTTCACTGGAGTTCTTTGTAGCATGAGAATGTTGATTCAGCCACTTTCATCTGCTATGTGCAGCACCATATTGAAAATCAGAGCAGCATCCCAACCTGGTCTCACTTACTTAGTAATATTAAGTACAACTCATCTGAATAAATTTTTTGATGCCCAATAGAAAGTTGATAACCTGTGTTTGCTCATTTCTTTGTGAGAGACCACTGTATGCACTCCTTAACTGTGAGGGTAAATTGCCAAACCTGGCTAGACTGTATTTATCTGTGGTGATATGAAGGTGCAAGAAATGGAATGTGGCTTAGATGATTTTTTGAGAGAAAGGTGGAACCATGAACCTTGTTATCTAAGTTTCATCAGGGCTTGCAAATCTGGCCCCATTTTCCCTGTTCCTCCAACTTCATTTATGACTCACCAGGGATCACAACATAAATGGCACTGTAGCTGTTGTGACATGTGGAAGCTCCTGGCAGAGTGCCCCACAATAGCAAATTAGCCTATCTGGAAAAGTTTAATTCCTTTAATGAAATCTGCCTGCAGTTCGTAGTGGTACTGCTGTCCCAGCAACTAATTCTGCATTTATTCAGACTCATGGCTTGCAGGAAATGCCTGGCAGCTGAGAAAAAAATATAGCACCTCCTCACCAAAATAAAGACTTGGAAGGCATAGAGAGCAAAATGAACTATTTCTTGCTTTGCGCTAAATCTTTTGTGGTCTTATATCAGGAATTCGTCTCTGAGACAAAAGGTTACTCATTTTGGAATTACTATGGTATGCTGCATTTCCTATAGCATTAAATCCATTAAGCAGTTCTTTTCACAGGAGGTTCACCAGCGGGGCCAGAATTCCATAAGCCCTCCCACTGTTGCCCCCCAAGCACCAAGAATACAGAACATCACTGCCACAGACATAGTGTTCCATCTATAACTTGTGGCTAATACCCACTGATAGGCCTCTGCTTCATATGTTTCTTCAGTCCCCTCTTTAAGCTGTTTATGCTTGTAGTCACCACCACATCCTGTGGCAATGAATTCCATGTATTAATTACTCTTTGGGTGAGGAACTACTTTTATCCAACTCATTAGCATAATAGGCCACACCCAACACCAGAAACTCATTAGCATATTAGGCCACATCCCCATGTTACCAGAAATGTGGCCATACAGCCACACCCACCTTTTGCTTCTTATTCTGTTTACCTTGTTCGTTGTCAAAACCCAGGGCTTTTTTTGGAGCAGGAACTCCTTTGCATGTTAGGCCACACACCCCTAATGTGGCCAATCCTAATGAGTTTCTGCTGTTGGGTGTGGCCTATTTTGCTAATGAGTTCCTGCTGGGTGTGGCCAACTCGAAAGCCAGCCAGAACTCCGTTCCTGTGCATTCCTGCCCAAAAACAGCCCTGCTTTTATCTGTTCTAAGCCTACTGCTCATTAATTTCATTAAGTACCCATGAGTTCTTGTACTGTGAGAAAGGGAGAAAAGTACTTCTTTTTCTACCTTCTCTATCCCATGCAAAATTTTGTAAACCTCTGTCATGTCTCCCCTCAGTCGTTTCTCCAAGCTAAAGAGCCCTAACTTCTTTAACCTTTCTTCATAGGAAAGATGTTCCATCCCCTTAATCATTTTAGTTGCCCTTTTCTGCACCTTTTCCAATGCGGTAATATTTTTTTGAGGGGTGGTGACCAGAACTGCACACATTATTCCAAACGAGGCTGGGCCATAGATTTATACAGGGGCTGATTTGTTTTCAGTCTCCTTCCTAATAATTTGCCATTTTTTTATTGCAGTTGTATACTGAGTTGACATCTTCACTGAGTTATCTACCACAACTCTAAGATCTCTCTCCTGGTCAGTTACCACCAGTTTGGACCCCACCAATGTATATTTATAAGTCAGGATTTTTGGCTCCAGTGTGCATTACTTTGCATTTGCTTACATTAAACCTCATTTGTCACATTGATGCCAAGTCTCCCAGCCTTGTCAGATTCCTCTGGAGCCCCTCACAGTCCTCCCTGGTTCTTACTGCCTTGAATAACTTAGTGTCATTTGCAAACTTAGCCATTTCCCTGCTTATTCCCAACTCCAGATCATTAACAAACAAGTTAAAAAGCACCAAACCTAGTACTGAGCCCTGCAGTACCCCATTGCATACCATCTTCCACTGTGAAAATTGCCTGTATACACTCAGTCTCTGTTTCCTGTTAATTTACCAGTTTTTAATTCACAAGAGGACTTATCCTCTTATCCTATGACTGCTGGATTTACTTAGGAGCCTTTGATGAGGAACTTTATCAAAAGCTTTCTGGAAGTCTAGGTAAACAGCTACTGGGTCACCCTTGTTCACATGTTTGTTCACCCTTTCAAACTATTAAACGTTACTGAGACAAGATCCTCTGTTACAGAATCCATGCTTATTCTTTCTCAATAGCGTTTGTTCCTCAGTGTGCCTACTACTTCAGTCTTTAATAACAGATTCCACAATTTACCCGGTATCAACATTATCCTGTAATTTCCTGGATCTCCTTTGGAATCTTTTTTAAAGTTGGGGGTTACATTAGCTACCTTCCAGTCCTTAGGAATGGAGGCAGATTTTAGTGATTGCATATTTTTGTCAAGTGAAGAGGACCTAAAGAGCCTCTTGTTCAGGGTGAAAGAGGAGAGCGCAAAAGTGGGCTTGAAGCTCAACATCAAGAAAACTAAGATCATGGCATCTGGCCCCATCACTCCTTGGCAAATAGAAGGGGAAGTTGTAGAAGTAGTGACAGACTTCACGTTCCTGGGATCCCAGATCACTGCAGATGGTGACTGCAGCCATGAAATTAAAAGACGCCTGCTCCTTGGGAGGAAAGCGATGGCAAACCTAAACAGCATGATAAAAACAGAGACATCACTCTGCCAACAAAAGTCCGCATGGTCAAAGCAATGGTACTCCCCGTAGTAATGTATGGCTGCAAGAGTTGGACTATAAGGAAGACCGAGTGCCGAAGAATAGATTCTTTTGAACTATGGTGCTGGAGAAGACTCTTGAGAGTCCCTTGGACTGCAAGGAGATCAAATCAGTCAGTCCTAAAAGAAATCAACCCTGACTGTTCCCTGGAAGGCCAGATCCTGAAGCTGAAGCTCAAATACTTTGGCCACCAAATGAGAAGGGAGCATTCACTGGAGAAGACCCTGATGCTGGGAAAGATTGAAGGTCAAAGAAGAAGGGGACGGCAAAGGATGAGATGGTTAGACAGTGTCATCGATGCAACGAACATGAAATTGAGCAAACGTCAGTGGACAGCGGAAGACAGAAGGGCCTGGCGTGATCTGGTCCATGGGGTCGCGAAGAGTCGGACTCGACTGTGCGACTGAAC
This sequence comes from Gekko gecko, assembly GCA_029375565.1. Classification (NCBI taxonomy): domain Eukaryota; kingdom Metazoa; phylum Chordata; class Lepidosauria; order Squamata; family Gekkonidae; genus Gekko; species Gekko gecko. The sequence continues at coordinate 84,374,475 of JAPDNY010000001.1, read as the reverse complement.
AACAAATTTTTGTCAAGAGATCCAGAAGTTCATATTTGAGTTCTTTCAGAATTCTTGGATGTATGCCTTCTGGGCCTGGTGATCTGTCAGTTTTTAATTCATCCATCAGTCGTAGGATCTTCTCTCTCATCACTTCAATCTAACTCAGGTCTTTTGGCACCTTTCCTGAAATCTGTGATTCTGGAGTGGGCAAACACCTCCCATTTTCCACAGTGAAGAGAGAGGCAAAAAATACATTCAGTTTCTCTGCGTTTTTCCTATCTTTTAATAATCCTTTTACGTCTTGGTGATCCAAGGGCCCCATTGCCTTCCTGGCTGATTTTCGGCTTCTAATGTATTTGAAGAAATTTTTATTGTTGGTTTTCATGTTTTTTGCAATATGTTCCTCATAGTCTCTTTTTGTCTGTCTGATCACCAACTTGCATTTTATTTGTCAAAGCCTTGACCCCTTTTTATTTACCTCACTTGGACTAAGCTTCTACCACTAGTTTGGTGTAGTGCAAGGGTGGCCCAACTTGCTTCATGTAAGAGCCACATAGACTAAATGTCAGAAGCTCGAGCCTCAAAGTGACTTTGGAGGAAGAGGCGGGTTAGGGGAGTGGCCTGAAAGTGACATCACAGGAAGGAGGGGGGTTCAGGAAGTGCCATCACTTGACCTTTGACCTGGAAGTGACATCACAGTGATGTCACATCCTTGCTATGCACCACCTCCAAAGTTCATGCTTTCCCAAGCAGGCACTAAGAGGCCTGAGGATGCTCTTGGCCCCCTTTATTTGGCCAGTTGCCAAATAACGTTTTCATAGGCAAGCTGCACAGTTGCTCATTTATATCACAACAAAAATGAGTTGTGCAAAAGGCATCTTTTGCCTATCCCATCAAACACCGACGGTGCAGTAAACAACTGTGAACAAAATAAGCTAGTTTGCAAAAAAGAAGACATCTTGATTTTTAAAAAATGCAATCGTACATACACTGCACAGTTTTGAAAGAGAGGGAATCTGTTTGTCAGCTTTCCCCTCCAAATAAGCAAATGTATTTCAAGAGAACCACTTACTATCTAACAATGGGACTATCTACAAATAAGTGGGGAGGAGCACAAGAACCCTTTCCCTTAAAACAAAAGCACATGTTGAGTCCCCCCTCCTTCAACCAGTATCTGCTGACAAAGTTTCTAAGAAGGCACATTTGTACGTCCCATTCTGTAACTTGCCGGCAGTCCACTCTCCTGGCACTCCCTTTCTCCCCTTTTCCAGTCTGTTCCACTGGAATGAGAGAAGAGATGGGGCAAAGTTAGAGAGAGTAGAGAAACTAGGCCAGTCAACAAAAGTGATTACAGAACAACCAACAAGAACAAAAATCACAGTAGTAAGGAAAGGGAACTTTGATCTTTGTAAAATTACTTTTTGCACCTCGTTCTCTCCTTCCTTCCTTCTCCAGTCCTCCCCACCTCCTTGGGCTTGCTGTTTTCCGTCAAGGCTGCAACAGAGTATGCCCTCCCTGCTTGCCCTCTGTGCTCTGGGAACAGGCTTGCTTGCTTGTAGGGCAAAAAAAAATGGATCTGTTTTCTTTGTGCTAACCTTTTTTGGTGGGAGTTTTGCTGCAGAAATGCAAGGGGTGATCTTGGTGAGAACTAGGGCTCTGTGGCCATTCATTCCTCAATCGGAGATCCAGGTAATGGATGGAAAGGGTGTGGCAGGAGGAAGGGGGTTGGGAATAGAGAGGAAAGTGGGTGTTCCTACCATATCTTGGAACAGAAGGAGACCAGGGGAAATGAGACCAGGGGAAAAGATCCAGCAATGGGTGGGAGGAGGAAAACAGTGTAAATAAAAACAGGTTTTGTACAGTGGGAAGGAGACGAGCAATTTCTGAGGAGCCCAGAGCACTGCAGCTTTTTCTGCAATAATCTTTTTTTCCTGGCGTGCCAGCATGAGGTCAGTGAGGAGCCACCCCTGCCACCTGGACTCGGCAGCTAGGAGGGAAGGCAGCTGCTATCCAGGGCCATGCAACAGGGGTTGGCAAGTGGCCAAGGGGAAGAAGGGTGCCTGTAGCCTCCCCACTCCCCCCGCACTCCCCCTTGCACGTACACACACACAAACACTGCTTACCTCCCCGGGCAGTGCCAGCTATGGCAGACCCTCAAGGGCTGCCAGACCACATTGCCAAGGGAAAGGAGGGCACCCTTGGCCTCCCCCCCCGCTCACCTTCCTTGGCAGTGCTGGTGCAGCACACCCTCGAGGGCTGCTGGGCTGTGTTGCCAAGGGGAAGGAGGACACCAACAGTCTCCCCACATGCCCCGCATGCATGCTGGCATGGACACACACACACACCTGCCTCCCCTGGCAGCGCTGGCTATGGCAGACCTTCGAGGGCTGCTGGGTCACATTGCTGAGGGGAAGGAGGGTCCCACGCCACTCCCACTCTCTCCGCCCACCCCCCTCTCTCAGCATGCATGCACGCACGCACGCACACACAGCTCACCTCCCCTGGCAGCGCCGGCCGTGGCAAACCCTTGAGGGCTGCTGGGCCATGTTACCGAGGGGAAAGAGGGCACCCATGGCCTTCCCATCCCACCTCACCCCACCCTGCATGAACACACCCCACATGCACACACCCCACCTGCCTTCCCCAAGAGCACCGGCTGCAGCAGACCCTTGAGGGTTGCCAGGCTGCATTGTCAAGGGGAAGAAGGAGGACTGCTTTGAGAGTGGGTGTGTGTGTGTGCAGGGGGGGCAAGGTTCACAAACTACAGATGAAGGATCTGAGAGCCACATGCGGCTTGCAAGATGCAGTTTGGACACCCCTGGTATAGTGCTTAAGAGCGTGAACTCTAATTTTGGGGAAGGAGGGAAGCAGTTGAGCAGAGAAGGAGGAAGCAGAGTGCTTGGAGCTGGCGATGGCTGCAGCAACCTTTTCCCATTCCTCCTTCATCCTTCCCTTGCCAGCTTCTTTCTCCCCTGACAGGCTGAGGGGCAGAAGTGGAAGAGAGGCTTCTTCCAGACAGGAGCAGTTGAACCATGGAGCTTCGAGTAGGGAACAGATATTGACTGGGATGAAAAATTGGTAGCTGTTCCTTTGGAGATATTTATTTGGGTGCCAATGTAGCCACAGGAGAAGATGGAGCTATTAAGGTGGATTGTGTCAAAATTGAAGCACCCATAAGTCTGCATCGAAAGCAAATTTTACAAGATGATGCAGGGAGGTGTGGGAATCCCTTCCATTAAGTGATACAGTGCAGAAGGATACTATAATATGATGGTGATGGAACTTCTGGCACCCAGCCTGGAGGACCTCTTCAACTTCTGCTCTCGCAAATTCAGTCTCAAAACTGTTCTGCTCCTGGCAGATCAGATGATCAGCTGTGCTGAGTACATTCATTCCAAGAATTTCATTCACCAAGATGTGAAGCCAGACAACTTCCTTATGGGGCTCGGCAAGAAAGGCAACCTAGTGTACATCATTGACTTTGGACGTGTCAAGAAGTACAGAGATGCCCGCACCCACCAACACATCCCCTACTGGGAAAACAAAACCTGACTGGCACAGTACGCTATGCCTCTATAAACACCCATCTTGGCATTGAGCAAAGTCGCCGTGATGGCTTGGAGAGCTTGGGCTACTTGCTGATGTACTTCAGTCTAGGCTCACTGCCTTGGCAAGGTCTGAAGGCTGCCACAAAGTGCCAGAAACATGAGCGCATCAGTGAGAAAAAGATATCAACGCCTATTGAGGTGCTCTGCAAAGGGTACCCTTCTGAGTTTTCTACATACCTCAACTTCTGTTCATGTGGTTCGACAACAAACCAGACTACTCTTATCCGAGGCAACTGTTCTGCAACCTCTTCCACTGTCAAGGCTTCTCCTATGACTGTGTGTTTGACTGGAACATGCTCAATTTGGGGCGGCCTGGAATCCTGAGGACATGGGTTGGGAGAGGTGAGAACATGAGCGAGAGGAGAGGACAGGACAGCTCAGAGGTTCTACTACATGGGCACTGCCTCCTGGCCCTGCTGCTGGGGCCACAGCAAACTGCCTCTGTAATGTTGCTGAGACTATGGCCTCCACGCCCACTTCCCGCATCCAGCAGTCTGGAACTACATTCCCCAGAGCAATCTCACAGGTGGACGAGGAGTGGAAAGTCAGCATGAGGTTACACCGAGGAGCCCCTGCCAACATCTCCTCATCTGACCTCACAGGATGGCAAGAGGTGTCACGGATTTCAGCGTCACAGTCAAGTGTGCCATTCAGTCACCTGGGGAAGTGACGAGAGGATGCCACCAGACCAGTGTCTGCTTAGACTCTAATTTGGGAGAACCAGATTTGATTCCCCACTCTTCCACATGCAGCTGCTGATGTGACCTTGGATCAGTCACAAGTTCTTTCAGAGCTGTTCTCAAAAGAGCAGTTCTCGAAGGAGCTCCCAGCCCCACCTACCTCACAGGGTGTCTGTTGTGGGGAGGGGAAGGGAAAGGAGATTGTAAGCTACTCTGAGACTCCTTCAGGTAGTGAAGGGTGAGGTATAAATCCAATCTCTTCTTCTCTCTTCTTCTTAAAGGATACTTATTATCTTTTACTGCTTCCATTACTTTGTTAACCATGCCTATTTGTACCTTTCTTAACCTGCAGTATACATTGTATCTGAACTTCCAGTATTTTAGTTTTAGAGTCTCTAGGCTTTTCAAAGGGATTTGGCCCTCCTTACCTTTCCTTTCAGTTTCTTCTTCACAAGCCCCTCATTGGAGAGAAGTTACCCCTTATAAATTTAAATGTGGTTGTGTTGGTCTTTTTTGGGCAGCTCCCTATTTACATAAATGTTGAACTTAATAGCATTATGGTCACTGTTCCCATCCAATGCTATCACATTTACATCTCTCATCAGGTCTTGGGCATTACTTAGGACCCAGTCTCTCTCCTGGTATGTTCTCTGACCATCTGCTCCTTGGCACAGTCATTGAGAGTATCTAGAAATCCAATCTCTTTCTCCTGACTTTAACATGTATTGACCCAATCAGCGTGTGGGTAGTTAAAATCACATATTATGACACAGTTGTATTGTCTAGCTGCTTTCCCTAATTCTTTTGCTGTTTTTAAATTGTCTTCTAACCTTTTATCTGGTGGGTGATAACAGACTCCCAGAGTTAAGCTTCCTTTTGGGCCCAGTATTTCCACTCGTAGCATTTCTGTGAGCGAACCTATTTCTCTCTGATTCTCGATTTTACTGGACTGTATACCCTCTCTGTAATACAGAGCCACTCCATGTCCGATGTTTCCCTCCGTATATAAGTTACATCCAGGAATCACTGTATCCTACTGATTTTCCTCATCCCACCAAGTTTCTGAAATGCCTACAGCATCTCTGTTCTCCTCTGACATTAAGCATTCTAGTCCCCATTTTACCTCAGAGACTTCTAACATTTGTATATAAACATCTGTAATTCCCCAGACACCCTAGGCCTGCAATCTTCCTCCTGTGGCCTCTGGACCTTGTCAGGCAATCAGCATTGTTTGTCACCCTCTCAGTGTCCAGTCCTAATCCATTTCTGTGTAGAACAGCTACCCCTTCATCTCTTAGAGATGAGCCATCCCGAACCAGAGACATTTCATCTCCTGTCCGCTTTCCCCCAGGATTCAGTTTAAAAACTGCTCTGCCACCTTTTTGATTTTAAGTGCCAGCAGCTCAGTTCCTTCTCATGACAAGTGGAGGCTGTCTCTTTTGTACAGGTCCTGCTTGTTCCAAAAAGCATCCCAGTGCCTAACAAACTTAAATCCTTCTTCCCTACACGACTGTCTCATCCACTCATTGAGACTCCTAATATGTGCCTTTATAGCTGGCCCTGTGCATGTAACAGGCAGCACTTTTGAGAAGGTTACCTTGGAAGCCTTGGCCTTGAATCTCCTGCCTAGCAGCCTAATTTTTCCTCCAGGACTGCATGGCTACATTTCTCCACATTGCTGGTTCCACTGGCTTCTTCCCAGCACTGTCTATAAGCCTCTCTAGACCACGTGCAGTGTCTGCTACCTTTGCACCAGACAAGCAACTGACTATGCGGTCAGTACACAGGTTCATTACTCATCTATCTATGGGCCTAAGTATTGAATCACCAACTACCAAGAGCCCCCTACCTCCCTGTCCAGGGATGATTCCTTGATGCTAAAGATTACCTGTTCAACAACTGTAGAAGGGGTCCCTTCTGAGAGAACATTCCCCCTTTCATCAGCACAGTGGCCTGTTTCCCCTTGCTCCTCATGCTCCATGGCAGCAACTGGGCTGCCATTCTTGGAGTTTCCTAACCGACTGTCTCTCTTTCTCCAGGTCAGCCACCTTGGCCTCAAGGGTGCAAACTTGTTCTCTGAGAACCAAGCATACATCCATGATGACTTCTGTCCAGCTGGCAGATAGTCATACATGTTGCACTCAGTGCAATACACTGGATAGCCCCCAACCCCCCCCTGCTGGCATTCTACCTTAATAATTGCTTCCTCCCATTCCTCCCCACATTACAAAAACCTGCCTTATCTGTGAACTCACTATCCCTAACCTCCGGTAGTAGTACTTTAAACTGTAGTGAGTTTACAGGGCTAGCTTAAGTTCTAAAGTTTAAAAGTTATACTACAGCTTAAGCTAGCTCTGTGACTTCAGGTTTAATTCTGGTCCTTTGTTTGACCCTCTGTTTAACCCTTCCCATACTGCAGTAAAACTAGCCAAGAATCTCTGAGCCTGTTTAGAACTAAAATTAGCTACACCTGAGTCGTATGAGCAGCTACAACAACTAAAACTAGAACTAGAGCAGAAAATTAGAACAGAACTAAAATTAGTTACACCTGAGTAGTTTGAGAGCTACAACACTAAGAAGTTACAAAATCTTGTTACCTAGGGGTATTTTTAAACTATTTGCCCTCCTTACTATTGTAACCTTTTTCACTTTGTCTATCTTGATAGAACTTTTTATTAAAACTTAGGTATATACATGGGGCTGTGGTGGCTCAAGTGCTTAAGATGCTCAACTGCAGACCTGAGTGCCGCATGACGGAGTGAACTCCCGTCTCTGGTCCCAGCTCCTACCAACTTAGCAGTTCAAAAGTAAGAAATTGCAAGTAGATAAATAGGTACCACTTTGGTGGGAAGGTAACAGCTTTCCGTGCGCCTCAGCGTCTAGTCATGCCGGCCACATGACCATGGATACATCTTCAGACAGTGCTGGCTCTTTGGCTTGGAAACGGAGATGAGCACCACATCCCTAGATTCGGATTCGACTGGCTTTCAAGCAAGGGAAACATTTACCTTTTATTAGGTATATATATAAAAGATGTCACTTAACCTTTCCTTGCTTGTCTGCAAGACTCGCCTGTTTATTCCCTTGTTCCAGACATTTTGTCACTACAGCTGGGACACTTCATCACTGGAGTGGGTCCTGCTACCTCACAGAGCTGGGGTCTGCTCATAGGAACCCTAAATAAATAGCTTAGGCCAAACCTCCACACCCCACTGAAGTCTTTAAAAAAAAATTTCAACACCTGTGTTCACTGTCTTTTTTTCTTAAAAAAAAAAATTAAAACATTTTTATTGCTTTTATCTCTACACACTACAGGGTATAAGGATCATATAATACACCAAAGTTCAGTTTCTTGATGTTTCCTCATTATTTAGCTTTTACGTAATTGGAGATTAAGAATTAATATTTCTATCTTAAGCAGTACAAAAAAATTTAGCTGTAGAGTGTGCATCTCAGTAAATAATCAAAAAAGAAACGGCAGAATTTCAGAATCAGATTATTTAGCTGCTTCCTTCCTTCCATGTTTTTATCAAACAGCAGCTTAACCTTAAATGATTTAGGAGCTGTAGCACCTAGTCCAGAGTAAAAAACTTCTTCTAAGGAGCTACTTGAAGAGCTGTGACTTCTTCTGGAACCATGTTTGCTAAAATCTTCTGTAATGGTATTGTCCTCTCTTTTTCCTTTTCCTTTTCCTTTCACTGAACTTTGATACTGTTCCAAAAATGCTTTTGCTTTAAGGACAGAGTCAATCTTTTCTTTTTTCTCTTTGAAGTTGAAGATAAGACCTTCTGGGATTATCCATCTGTAGGGAGTAGAATTTATCTGTAGAAATGAAGTCAGATTTTTATATTGCTTCCTCCTCTTTCTCACCTCAAATGGAACATCTTTTAAAACTTTAGTTTTTTCTCCTTGGATTTTAAAGTTATTTCATTGGTCACTTTCAGTATCATATCTCTTGTTGACCTTTTAGAGAATTTCACAAATACTTCACCAGGCAGGTTGTTTTTCTTGATACATTCTGGATAGGTTCGATATACCATATCCAAGTCACTTTGTAATACCTTGAAATCTCAGGGCATATGCTGACTGTTCCAACTGAAGTTGTAACAGCTGTTGTTTCTCAGAGGTCCTCTCTTTTTCCACTGCCTCTATGCTTTGGTTCAGTATGTTTGTCTTCTCATCAACCTTCTTCAGCTATTTAGTTGTCTTCTCTGTTCTCGCATTAGTTTCTTTCAGTTCCTTTTGTAAGGCTTCAAAGTTGTTCAAGTTAGTAATCTGGTCCAATAGAGGGCGCAGTGCTACAGTAATCATCTTAGAGATGTCTGTGGTTACTTCTGGTCTGGGGGACGGAAAGTAGACGATTTCTACTAGTGTGCACTCCAGTCAGCTAAGTTAACGTTCTCCCATCAAATCCGCCGTTTTGCCCCTCACTTTCCTTCTTTTTTGGCTGCTCTTTCCAGGGTAGGGTAACTTCCCCCCCTTCACTGTATTTGGGGCTGCACTGTGGTTGTGTGGGTTTGCACCTAAGCGCTTATGCGATTTGCCAGGTAGTCACTCATGCTTTACTCCTTGGCTTGCATCCATAAATGGGGAAAGTCTCTTAACACCAAAACTCTTCCTCACTTGTTCCGATGTGCTTCTTTAAACCCATGGCTGGTCTCGCACTGGGGGGACTTATCGGGGCAAAGGGACACCTCAATCCTTCGGCTGATGCCTTAGGAGATGCTTCTCTCACACCCCAGGCTACGAGTCCCCTCCAAGGGCTCTGGGGAGGCCTGGAATAATCCGGGACCAGTGCAGTTACAGGCTGCTCTCATCAGAGCTGCGATGGAACGCAACTGCCATCAAGATGCCAAAACCAGAAATCTACTGTCAACATGGATTTCAGCCTCTATTCCTTTTTGAGTAATGTGTTACCCTTTCAAACTTTCATTCACAATTTCTGCTCCTATCTCCCATAGCACTTTTATCTGCCATACAAGAATGGAAATGATTAAATATATAGTTTGCAATTCAATGCATTTCTCAAAGAAAGATTCATCCTCTTAATATGCATGCCCTGCCTTAGTATAGGACTGTGTTGGGGAGAAAAAAAATCAGTGTTCAGCACTGTGGTAACATATATTCTGTGCTAAGTTCTTTGCCTTGCACCAATTGACCAAAAAGACTGACACAATCACTTTTAACTATAAAAGGGGTAACTTCTCTGATATGAGGGAACATGTGAGGAGGAAACTGAAAGGAAAAGTAGAAAGGGTCAAAACTATTGGGGAAGCTTGGAAACTATTTAAAACTACAGTCCTAGAAGCTCAGAAAAAAATATATACCGCAGGTTATGAAAGGCACAAACAGGTATAGAAAAAAGCATGCATGGTTAACAAACAAAGTAATGGAAGCCGTAAAAGGTAAGAAGGATTCCTTTAAGCGGTGGAAAGCTAGTCTCAGTGAGGTTGATAAAAGGAAACACAGGCTGTGGCAAGTCTGTGATCAGGCAGGCAAAAAGAGAATATGCAGAGCATATAGCAAAAAACATAAAGACCAACAATAAAACTTTCTTCAAATATATTAGAAGCAGGAAACGAGCCAGGGAGGCAGTGGGGCGCTTGGATGACCAAGGAGTAAAAGGAGTCATGAAGGATAATAGGGAAGATGAGAAGTGCTTGCCCACTTCAGAACCGCTGATTTGGGGTGCAGTGTTGAAAGACCTGAGTCAGATTGAGGTGATAAGAGAGGAAGTCCTACGACTGATAGACAACTTAAAAACTGATAAATCACCAGGCCCGGATGGCATACATCCAAGAGTTCTGAAAGAACTCAAATGTGAACTTGTGGATCTCCTGACAAAAATATGTAATCTTTCATTAAAGTCTGCCTCCATTCCTGAGGACTGGAAGGTAGCTAATGTCACTCCCATCTTTAAAAAGGGTTCCAGAGGAGATCTGGGAAATTACAGGCCAGTCAGTCTGACATCGATACCGGGTAAGTCGGTGGAAACTGTTATTAAGGAAAGAATTAGTAGGCACATTGATGAACAAAAACTATTGAGGCAGACTCAGCATGGGTTCTGTAAGGGAAGATCTTGTCTGACTAACCTGTTAGTGTTTTTTGAGGGAGTGAACAAACATGTGGACAAGGGGGACCTAATAGATGTTGTTTACCTTGACTTCCAGAAAGCTTTTGATAAGGTTCCTCATCAAAGGCTCCTAAGTAAGCTCAAAAATCACAGGACAAAAAGACAAGTGGATCAAAAACTAGCTAATTAATAGGAAACAGAGAGTGAATATAAATGAGAAATTTTCTCAGTGGAGGGTGGTAAGCAGTGCAGTACCACAGGGATCAGTACTCGGTCTGATGCTTTTTAACTTGTTCATTAGTGATTTGGAGTTCGGAGTAATCAGTGAAGTGGCTAAATTTGTGGATGATATGAAGTTGTTCAAGGTGGTAAGAACCAGGGTGGATTGTGAGGTACTCCAAAGGGATCTGTCAAGGATGGGCGATGGGCATCTGTGTGGCAAATAGGGTTCAATGCAGCCAAGTGCAAGGTGATGCACATTGGAACCAAAAATCCTAACTATAAATACACGTTGATGGGGTCTGAATTGGCAGAGACTGTCCAAGAGAGAGATCTTGGAGTCGTATTAGATAACTCACTGAAGATGTCAAGACTGCAATAAAAAAAGGCCAGTGCTATGCTGGGGATTATTAGGAAGGGTACTGAAAACAGATCAGCCAATATCATAATGCCCCTATATAAATCAATGGTGCAACCTAATTTGGAATACTGTGTACAGTTCTGGTCAGAGATGTGAAGGCCTGGAAAAAAACTGGAAAAATTAGGGGGGGAAACGGCCCCCTCCCCCATTTTTTCCCCTGAAGCCTTTTTTTTTTGGTTTGTTTATTTTCCAAAAAATTGAAAAAAGAAAAGAAATTGATTATAGAACGTTTTATTTTAACATGATGAATAAAATATTTTAAGACAAGGTGTTCAAATATTTTCCAAATCATTTCTAAAAAATATGTATGGTATCAGATTAATCTAATTTCTGTGCACTGAGGACAAGCAAGTCCTAGGTTACAAACTGAACTCTCCAATGCAAAATCAAGATGCATTTCTTTCTTTAGGAAGTGCTATTGTCACAAGAAAAGAAAAAGGTTTCAGTTTTCTTTTTGCATGTGGGTGGGTATACTGGCACTCAGGCTTCACTAGGCCTCAAAGCATTGGAAAAGCTGATAATTACAGCTCAGAAAACAATTCTGATTAAATTTCATGCCCATTCATTGAAACTTAGTCTTGCACTCCCTTCAGTACACTTCTCCCTTCTTCAATTCTTTTTATGAGAATGGGCTTTTAAATTTTTATTTAATACTATGGAGAGGAAATATGAATAATTGTTGCTTTTGGATTTTTAAAAAATTGTTTTGTGGAGGTTTTTTTGTCTGTTCCACATAAACTAGTAAACAGTTCAGGAGAATGTTGCTCCAGTTACGAATAAATATTATATAAAAAAGTAAATTCTGTTTGTAATAATTGTTTGGATACAATATATTTTTAATATGCTAGTTGTGATAATTTCATGCCAAGTAAAATTGTCCATAGTCATAATTTATGTTCCTAAAGTAACAGAATGACTTTCAATCTGGAAAAGAAAAAAGAAGTGTGAATGTAGCATTTTTTCAGTTTTCCCAAAAATTTCGTCCCCCCCCCCCGAAAAAAAATGGAAAAAAACTGGGGCTTTTTCCGAGCTTCAAAATTTCTAGAAATTTTACATCTCTTGCCACCACATCTCAAAAAGGATGTTATAGCATTGGAAAAAGTGCAGAAAAGGGCAGCTAGAACGATAATAGGGTTGGAACACTTTCCCTATGAAGAAAGGTTAAAATGCTTGGGGCTCTTTAGCTTGGAGAAATGACGGCTGAGGGGTGACATGATTGAAGTTTATAAGATTATGTATGGGACAGTGCAGGTAGAGGAAGAGATACTTTTCTCCCTTTCTCACAATATAAGAACTTGTGGGCACTCCATGGAATTGCTGAGCAGTCAGGTTCAAACAGATAAAAGGAAGTACTTCTTCACCCAAAGAGTGATTAACATATGGAATTCACTGCCACAGGAGGTGGCGGCGGCTATAAGCATGGACAGCTTCAAGAGGGAATTAGACCTGCAAGAAGGAATTAGACCTTCAAGAGGGTATTTGACCTGCAAGATCCCTTCCAACTCTAACATTCTATGATTCTAAGATAAAGATATGGAGCAGTGATCCATCAGTGGCTGTTAGCCACAAGGTATAGATAGGAACTCTCAGGCTGGGGCAAGTGATGCTCTGCATTATTGGTGCTTGGGGGGGGCAACAGTGGGAGGGCTTCTAGTGTCCTGGCTCCACTGGCAGACCTCCAGATGGCACCTGGTATTTTTGGTCACTGTGTGACAGAGTGTTAGACTGGATGGGCCATTGGCCTGATCCAATATAGGCTTCTTTTATGTTCTTATGGTCTTATGTTAATTATTCAGAGTAAGCAGGCTAATTCTGGTTCTGCTGTTCTTCAGAATAGAAAAGGAGTCATGAGAGTTATGGAAGCCCTGACCACTTAAACTAACTCAGCTGCTTTCTTAACCTTGATGGTTGGCATCCACTTTCACGCATATCTTTGCAGTTTTAGGCCAGGTTGGTTTTTTATGTTGAGATTCTCAGGAATCTGAATCCTGTGCCTTTTCTGTACTTGCATAGAATACCTGCAGGCTTTTGCTTACTGGATTCTTGCTGAAGAGTGATGGTTACAATTGCAGTTTGGGCTTTGTTTTCCCACCCAACCCCCTTCAGCTAAGCCTAATCTGTCAAGACTCCCAAACAACATCTAGAAACTGGTGCTGTACTCTAAGCACTAGCCAGTTTGGTGTAGTGGTTAAGTGCGTGGATTCTAATCTGGGAGAACCGGGTTTGAGTCCCAACTCCTCCACTTGCACCTGGCTGGATGACCTTGGGCAAACCATAGTTCTGATAAGAGCTGTTCTTGAAAAATAGCAGTTTCTGTCAAGAGCTCTCTCAGCCCCACCTAACTCACAGGGTGTCTGTTGTGGGGAGGAGAAGGGAGTTTGTAAGCTGCTCTGAGACACCTTTGGGTAGTGAAGGGCGGGGTATAAATTCAATCTCCTCCTCCTCTTCTTCTATGTGAGTGTTTTAGGTTCTGTTTCATTCATGCTGCCATTGAACCATGGCCCTTCTCCTCATGCTGTCCTGCTGCAAGTGTTGCAAGTTAGTAAACTTCATACTTTTGAAGGTAATGCTAAAGGTTCTCCAGAGCACACTATTGCTTTACATTATTTTCTGAACTTAAGGTTGACCAGATATTCATCTTCACATGCTGTGTGTGGAGCCCCCTTTCCATCAGTCCTTTCTTTACCATTGCATTGTGAGGACACGATCTTTTCAGCTCTGGTTTGTTGTGAGTTTTTTCAATGTTAATGTTCTGGAGATTTTCTCTTATTTATTTATTTATTTGATTTATACCTCACAGAAGGCTTTATTTTAAAAATGTACCCAGTGCAGTACAAAGTTGACTCACTTGGATGAGCAGCTTCTTTGCCTTTTCTGTCTGGGTGAGGCCCACAATACAGCCAGGTGTAAAATTTCTTTCCAGTTCACCCCAAAGGCCCACTCAGATCGAGCAATGCATTTGAAGGCAAGTTTGTGAGAGACAGTGCTTTCATGTTCTAATAGCCTGGCAGTTAAGTCATCTGCTCCAGCCAACCATGCTGAAGCCTTACTTGCTAAGTCTCCAGCCAGGACTGTCCAACTTGTGAGCCCACTATCAAGTGCCTCTGCTCCAATGGTTCCAGGATCAGAACTGAAACATTGGACCCGTTGACTGATCCGTTCAACTGAACACTGTGCATCAGAACTGCCACCCAAAAAAGCCCAATCCAAGACTAAACATAAAGAGAAGCACTGGTCCAAATCAAAGACACCCTCAAAATTGGCTAGTTCCATTGATTTCAACTATAACCCCTTCGGTTCTGATGGAATGAAAAGATGCCTCTCCCCCATGAGCACTCTTTACATGCTTCCTCTCCAGCACAGTCATTTTTAGAAGGAGAGATTGAATGTGGCCAAGGTCCTTGGCAGGGCTGTCCTTATTACTTTCCCACCCCTCATCCGCAAGAGTAGGATGAATGGCGGTCACATTGTACGCAGCCGGAGCTGAGACTTAACAGTGTTTTGGAATCGAGAGGCTACAGACCCTCCAGTGTGGTACCCTCCCACAGTGTCTTCTCATCCCCTAGTGGGGAATTTGAATTCCAAAGAGGATCGGGGGCCAGGAGGAGCCTCCCATTGGGCCCAAGTGTGGCTCTGCTGTTGGACCTATCACCTGACGATACCATGGTGGATCCCAATCTGATATCCCCTAATGAAGATCTAAGGCTCTGAAGAGAGCAAATGATGCAAATGGTAAAATCTTTGGAAACTGAGATAATCTCCAGCAATCTGAGACCTCGTGATAAGATCTTAGGCAAACTGTACTCAGAGTCACCTGCCATAATCGCCTTCTTAATCTTGGAGTGCATAGATGACATCTCCAATGCACTCTGGCAAAAATCGGCTAGCTTGCTAGCCGCAGCCAAAGAGGTTGAAAATTTATATAGAGTACAGCAGGAGGGTCATACCTACTTGGTTAGCCATCCGCCAGTCTAATCTCTCATAGCTGAAGAAATGCAAGGTGAACAATTCACCAGTGTGCACTTCTTTCTGGTGGATGGAGAGGGATGCAAGATTGACAGTGTGAGTAGAAAAGTTTACTGTGCTGCACTCAGCCTATACATCGCCAACTGTCATGCAATTATGGGAGGATACCAGTTGTTCCTCTGGGGAAAGATGGCCGCATACATAGAGCTCCGACTTGAAGACCAGAAGCCCTCGGCTAAACTCCTGCAAGCAGAGGTCTTACGTCTATCCAAACAACAAATTAATATAGACAGACACATTGCTGACTTCCTCCAGGGCCATGGCTTTTGCATTAGTATTGAGACAACATGTGTGGCTACAATCCACTGTGATTCCTCTGGACACTCAACAGAAAGTTGAAGATCTTCCCTTCCCACAGTGTTTGTGTCTTCAGCTGATGACTTACTATCCCGGATGACATCATTTGGCATCACAGCAGGATCAGCCACTCTGTACAGGTCTTGGAAGATGTACAGATTTTACTAGGCGCCATTGCCATATTCTAGGCAGCTGAAGCTGCATCTTTGCTTACCACAGAATCCTGCACGGTGACCCTTTTCAGGTTCCATGACGGAGTGCAGGCACAGGTCTAACCATAGGTCCAGACACCTAGGTCAGCAGCAACATCCACCACCTAAGGAGTTACAAAAGACTCATAAAGATGTCTTCTGACTAGGTTCTGTGGTGAACCAACCACCAGCCATCTTTAAAAACAGGTTGGCTGTTTTCAGTGGCAAAAGGCAAAGCGTCACTTCTGACAGTTGGGTGTTATCTTTTGTTAATTTTGGTTACAGGCTTGAATTTTGGGAATGGCCACCCTTCCAAAATGCTGAACAAGCAATAAATAACACTATGCCTGAGTTAGAACAGGAATTAGTGTGTCTGATAGAGAAAGGGGCAGTGCAGAATGTTCCCGAGTCAGATTCCACCACAGGGTTCTATTCATGTTTTTTCTTGCTTCTTAAGAAGGATGCAGGATTTAGGCTGATTCTTGAACTTAGGGATCTGAACTTTTTTCTGCATGTTAGGAAGTTTAAAATGTCACTGGAGTTGGTCTTACAATTGTTAACATTAAACTTTGGGTTCTGTGTACTTGATCTTCAGGACACTTGTTTTCATATATCGATTAACCCTGGATATTGCAGATTTTTCCACTTCAGCTATTATAAGGTTTCATACCAGTATGTGGCCTTCCCATTTGGGGTGGCTACCACTCTACAGGTTTTCTCTAAGTGTATTGTTGTAGTGGTAGCACACTTAAGGTCAATTGGTTGCGCTGTTTAACCATATTCAGGTGACTGGTCATCACTGCATCATCCTGTGAAGAGCTTGAATTGCAGGTTTCCTTGATCATAAAAACGTGTCAAGAACTAGGTTTGGTTGTCAACCATAAGAAATCATGAGTCCTTTGAACAACCTCATTTATTGGAGCCTTTCTGAATTTCACTGAAGCTGGGGCCTTCCTACCCATAGAAAGGACCTCCCACGTTAAAGTGTTGGTTGGTTGTCTGTCAGATAATACATGCCAGTCAGTCCTTTTCTTTCAGAAGCTGTTGGTTCTGATGGCTTTTACTATGGCCACAACTCCACACACATGTCTAAGAATACAACCCCTGCAGAATTGGTTTTTAGGGAAGTTTCGCCCCACTGTACATTCCCAGCATACTAGGTTTGCGGAACCCAGATGCATAATACGGCAGTTAATTTGGTGGATATATGATAGTAACCTTCTTGCAGGGGTTCCATTTGATGGATGTGTTCCTCAGATTTCAGTTACCTCTGATGCATCACTACAAGGGTGGGGGGCCTATTGCAGATCACATCCCATTCAAGACATTTGGTCATCTGAGAAGTGGTTACATATAAGCCTCTTAGAGTTACTTGCAATATATTATGCCCTTACCTCATTTGCAGAGCTTACCAAAGGGAAGGTCATCCTGGTCATTATGGACATACTACTGACAACGGGGCACTGTTTTGGCAGTTTTGTGCAGGGAAACCACCCTTATCTGGGAGATGGTCATAGATGAAGGGTCCTCCTTCCAGGCAGTACATATGGCAGGTATTGCCAATAAAAGAGTGGACATCCTCAGCAGGATGGGGCACTCAGAACCCGAATGGGCTCTTGGAGAGGAGTACATCCTCTTGATTTTCAGACAGTGGGGCTTCCCTAGAGTGGACTTGTTCACTGCTCACGTCAATGTGAATGTTCCTCCATTCTGCTCCAGAGTGGGTAGCAACTGCCTCTTCGTAGGAGATGCATTCCAGATCCATTGGACAGACAACTTTTTTATGCCTCTCCGTCATTCCCACTTATTCACAAGATGTTGAGCAAAATAAGAGAACATATGAGTCTTGGGGCCTTGGGGTGACTCTGGATGCCTCACTTTCCATGGAGGCCTGGGTCTCTGCCTTTGCCAGATTGGCCTTTTATCATCTTAGACTGATCAGGCAATAGGTTCCCTACCTTACCCCCAGGACTTTGCTACAGTGATCCTTGCAATGGTTACTTCCAGATTGGATTACTATAATTCACTCTATGTGGAGCTACTCTTAACCCTGACCCTGAAACTGCAGCAAGTGCAGAATGTGGCAGCACAACTGCTGACAGCAATGCTTCTGTGGGCGCACATTCATCTGGTGCTCTGCGAACTGTACTGGCTACCAACAGAGTACCAGATCCGGCCCCATATGTGCCCTGCAGAGCCTTGTGCTCTGCGAATCAACATCTTCCGGGGGTCCCTGGCCTGAAAGACACCTGTTTAGCCTTAACCAGGGCCAGGGTTTTCTTTGCCTTGGCTCTGGTTTTGTGGAACATGCTCCCATTTGAGATCAGGGCCCTGTGGGACCTACTACAGTTCCTCAGGGCCTGTAAAACAGACCTGTTCCGCCAGGCCTTAGGCTGAAGTGATGGACATTCATTGCATCTGGGCCTTCCCTGCAATGCGGAGATGTGTTTCACTGAATGAGTTTTCCACTGCAGCATCGTTTACAGGGCAATCATTCAATCAGTTGATTCCTGACCAAGACTGTTTTTAGATTGTTTTAATTCCGTTGTATTATTTTAACCATATTTATTCTATATTACAGTCACTACATTTGCTGAGTTGACTTGTGTAACCCACTCTGAGACCACTTGTGGGAAGGGCAGGATATAAATCAAAACAAAATAATAATAATAAAAAAATAATTGATGCATCCTGATCACACCTTTTTGGCCAAGGCAACTCTGGTTCCAGGTCCTTCTCTCGATGTCCCAAGGCTTCTATATTCATCTCCCCTCAGCCACATATTTGCTTCGCAGGGCCCCCATGATTCATCATGAAGTACGCAGACTCAGATTGACAGTTTGGCTGCTGAGCATCCCCAGTTCAAATTCTCAGACCAAGTAGCTAATGTCCTGCTTAATGCACATAGACCCTCCACAAGGAGATCTTATATGAGTAAATGGGTTCCTTTTTTGACCTGGGCCAGGGCATGGGGAGTCACAGCAGAGTCTAATGACTCTTAAAGAGTCTAGCTTGGCAGCCTCATCCCTGAAAGTGCATTTAGCAGCTGTATAAGCTTTACCATGTGAAGGTACAAGGCAAGACGCTCTTTTCCCACCCAGTGTTGAGCTTTTTTTTTTTAAAAAAATTATTTTAGGGTTTTTCAGTACCAACAAACATGTATTCTTTACAAAATCATTTCCATATATTTACAGAGTCTTTAGGTCTCAGTACATTTTTCTATCCAACTATAAAGTTTACACCATCTATTTACATGTACTTTCAAATCTCGATTTTGCAGTCTTAATCTTAAATCGTCCATTTGGGAGAAATCTAAAATTTTACAAATTAATTCCTCCTTAGAGGGTATAGTATCAGATTTCCAATTTCTTGCCCACAGAATACGTGCAGCTGAAATTATATAAGATAACAAATATCTATCATTGGATTTGTATGCCTTCGATATTATAAGAACATAAGAACATAAGAGAAGCCAATGTTGAATCAGGCCAATGGCCCATCTAGTCCAACACTCTGTCACACAGCGGCCAAAATATACCAGGTGCCATCAGGAGGTCCAGCAGTGGGGCCAGGGCACCAGAAGCCCTCCCACTGCTGCCCCCTCCAGCACCAAGAATAGAGTGCATCACCTGCCCCAGACTGAGAGTTCTCATTCTATACCCTGTGGCTAATAGCCACTGGTGGACTTCTGCTCCATATGTTTATCTAATTTCCTCTTGAAACTGTCCATGCTTGCAGCTGCCACGACCTCCTGTGGCAGTGAATTCCATATGTTAATCACTCTTTGGGTGAAGAAGTATTTCCTTTTATCTGTTCTAACCCGACTGCTCAGCAATTTCATAGAGTGCCCACGAGTTCTTGTATTGTGAGAAAGGGAGAAAAGTACTTCTTTCTCAACCTGCTCAATCCCATTCATAATCTTATAAACCTCGATCATGTCACCCCTCAGCCGTCGTTTCTCCAAGCTAAAGAGCCCCAAGCATTTTAACCTTTCTTCATAGGGAAGGTGTTCCAACCCTTTTATCATTCTAGTTGCCCTTCTCTGCACTTTTTCCAATGCTATAATATCCTTTTTGAGATGTGGTGACCAGAACTGTACACAGTATTCCAAATGAGGTCGCACCAATGATTTATACAGGGGCATGATGATACTGGCTGATTTGTTATCAGTTCCCTTCCTAATAATCCCCAGCATAGCGTTGGCCTTCTTTATTGCAGCTACACATTGTGTAGACATTTTCAGCGAGTTATCCACTACGACTCCAAGATCTCTCTCTTGGTCAGTCTCTGCCAGATCAGACCCCATCAACGTGTATTTATATTTAGGATTTTTGGCTCCAATGTGCATCACTTTGCACTTGGCCACATTGAACCCCATTTGCCACGTTGACGCCCACTCACCCATCCTCAACAGATCCCTTTGGAGTGCCTCACAATCCTCCCTGGTTTTCACCACCCTGAACAACTTCGTGTCATCTGCAAATTTAGCCACATCACTGCTTACTCCCAATTCCAAATCGTTAATAAACAAGTTAAAAAGCATGGGACCGAGTACTGATCCCTGTGGTACCCCACTGCTTACCACCCTCCACTGAGAGAGTTTCCCATTTATACTCACTCTCTGTTTCCTATTTATAAGCCAGTTTTTGATCCACAAGAGGACTTGTCCTTTTATCCCATGACTATTGAGCTTACTTAGGAGCCTTTGATGAGGAACTGTATCAAAAGCTTTCCGGAAGTCAAGGTAAATAATATCTATTGGGTCCCCCTTGTCCACATGTTTGTTCACTCCCTCAAAAAACACTAACAGGTTAGTGAGACAAGATCTTCCCTTACAGAACCCATGCTGAGTCTGCCTCAATAGTTTTTGTTCATCAATGTGCCTACTAATTCTTTCCTTAATAACAGTTTCCACCAACTTACCCGGTATCGATGTCAGACTGACTGGCCTGTAATTTCCTGGATCTCCCCTGGAGCCCTTTTTAAAGATGGGAGTGACATTAGCTACCTTCCAGTCATCAGGAATGGAGGCAGATTTTAAAGAAAGATTACATATTTTTGTCAGGAGATCCACAAGTTCACATTTGAGTTCTTTCAGAACTCTCGGATGAATGCCATCCGGGCCTGGTGATTTATTAGTTTTTAAATTGTCCATCAGTCGGAGGACTTCCTCTCTTGTCACCGCAATCTGATTCAGGTCTTTCAAACCCCCTCCCGAAATCAGTGCTTCTGGAGTGGGCAAACACTTCTCCTCTTCCACAGTGAAGACAGAGGCAAAAAATGCATTCAGCTTCTCAGCCATTTCCCTATCATCCTTCACTACTCCTTTTACCCCTTGGTCATCCAAGGGCCCCACTGCCTCCCTGGCTGGCTTCCTACTTCTAATGTATTTGAAGAAAGTTTTATTGTTGGTCTTTATGTTTTTTGCGATATGCTCCTCATATTCCCTTTTTGCTTGCCTGATCACAGACTTGCATTTTATTTGCCATAGTCTGTGTTCCCTTTTATCAACCTCACTAAGACTAGCTTTCCACCGCTTAAAGGAATCCTTCTTACCTTTTACAGCTTCCATTACTTTATTTGTTAACCATGCAGGCTTTTCTCCCTCTGAGGTGGAGGACATCTCTATGGGTTATTCCCACCGTGCCTTTAGGGAGGCAGGAAATAGTTTTTTCCTCTTCCTGTTGGCGCCCTCGGAATAGCCCCTCCTCCAGTTTAGTTCCTGCCTCACTAGGGAGCAGCAGCATAGGCTTAGCTAAGCTTAGCTCCTTCCATTTCTATTGCTCTTTTTGCCCTATTTTCATTCTTTTATTCCTCTCTTTACTTCTCTGACCTCTTTGGCTTCCTTGGGAAGCGAAGACAGAAGATTTTTTGTTTTTTTCACGGGGAGTTTCCCAATGGCGGGAAAAGACGTTCCCGAAGCCTTCTCTTCGGGAGAAGAAGAAGTAGACAACGTTCCCAGAGGAGTGGAGCAAGCGGTTGCGCGGAGCACCGCAGGGGCCGATCTGCCTTCGCGGCTAGATCGCGATTCCCCGATGGCTGCGGCGGGCGCGGCGGCGGCGCGGAACGCCCAGAAGAGACTTCTTGGCCTCGAGGACGAAGAGCCCGCCATTCCAGCGACGCGCCCTCGGCACGCCGGCGGCCATTTTGAGGACCCGGTCTTGAGCTCCGGTTCCTTGCAGCGGCATCTCCCGGGCTCCCTGACCATGGGAGATCGGCGTTCCACAGACATGTCCGATCGGGAGGCAAGCCGCGAATTTCGCCTACAAAGAGGTATTGTACCTTCTGAGGGGCACCTGGGTCAGCCCGTGGATATCATGGCCCTCATCAGACAGGCAGTGCAACAGGAGGTTTCTTCCTTGCACTCAGGGTCGGGACAGTCTCCTCAAGGGCTCCAATCTTGTCCATTGGATTCTCCTTCTCCCCCTGGCCCACTAAAGCGGCACAGAAGGCCATCCCTTCCTCATCTGGGAGGGCAAGAGCAGAACAGTGGGGGGAAGAGCAGTCCTCATCCTCCTCCACAGGTGAGAGAGAAGAAGGGGAATTTTTGTCTGATGAGGAGGAGGAAGAGATTAAGCTTCCAGAACTGGCTAGCCGGTTCTTTAAAATAGAGGACTACCAGCAATTATTATCCAAGGCCGTCAAGGCACTGGAGATTAAGGATCTTCCTCCCTCTGAATACCAAAGGGTCTCTAGAGCCAAATTTAAATCCAAGTGCCAAGGAAATTCAGAATTCTTTGCACCTGAGGAATATACAGAAAAGGTTTTCCCTTTCCCAGAGTCTTTTGAGAGACAGCTGAGGTCAGATTGGGATAGACCTGTTGCTAATAAGCAGTATCCTACCCTAGTTAAGAAACTTTATGCATTACCTAACTATGCAAATGAGTTGTTACAGGTATCTCCAGTTGACGGCCCTGTGGCAGCACTGCAGTCTTCAGGACTTCTGTCTGAAGATGGTCAGGGCAACATCAAGGACCCTACTGACAAGAAGGCGGAAGCAACTCTCAGGAGGATCCATGAAGCTGTTGCGATGATGGTCCGGGCGGCCTCCACATCTTCCATTGCCTCCCGCGCGGCTATAGTCTGGCTTCGCAGATTGATCCAACTGATCCCCGAAGACAGTAGGGGTCTGCTGGAAGGCACATCCAGGATTCTCAAGGCCTGTTCCTTTACTGCAGATGCCACACTGGACATTCTCGCATTTGCTTCTCGCGCACTGGCATCCACAGCAGTGGTACGGAGGCTCTTATGGCTCAGAGCTTGGTCAGCTGACACTCTCTCCAAATCCATTGTTACAGCTTATCCATTCCAGGGCGATCGGCTATTTGGCGAAGCACTGGACAGCATCTTGGTAGAGACGCGTGACAAGAAGAAGGCTATGCCCCGATCCATCAGGCGTACTGATAAGAGAACCAGTCATTCCTTTCGCACACAACATTCCTTACCGAGGTTTCGCCAGGATACGAGGAGACCACACTGGGACTCTTCCAAAACAACGGGAAAACGCGGTCCCTTCGGTCCTCGCTTCCAAAGACCGGCGTTCAACAAGAACGACAGAGGAGACCGCGATGTCAAGCCCAAGCAGGCATGACTGCCTGTCGATTCCGGTGGGGGCACGTCTACTTCACTTCTCCAGTTATTGGACGGAGTCCCAAGCGGATGCTTGGGCAGTAGAAACCGTTTCCCAGGGCTACTCCATCGAGTTTCGCCAGATTCCACCGGAAAGATTCCTGCGTTCCCCAGTGAGCAACTCCGGCGACAAGAAAACAATCATCACCAAGGCCATTCAGCACCTGTTAGACATCAGAGCCATAGAGCCGGTGCCAGACTTCGAACAGGGCCAGGGAGTCTACTCAATTCTGTTCATGGTTCCCAAACGGAACGGCGACTGGAGAGCCATTTTGGATCTCAAGTACCTGAACAAGTTTATCAGGCTGCGCCATTTCCGCATGGAGACACTAAAGACCATTGCGGACTCCCTCTTGCCAAACGAGTTTCTGACTTCCATAGACCTCACAGAGGCTTACCTCCATGTGCCCATTCATCCAGCTCACAAACGCTTCCTCCGTTTTTGTGTCCACAACCAACATTTTCAGTACCGGGCCCTTCCTTTTGGCCTATCTACGGCTCCACGGGTTTTTTCCAAACTGGTCATCAACCCAGTGGTTCTTCTCAGAGATCAGGGGATCCATGTTCATCCGTACCTCGACGATCTGTTGGTACGGGCCAGCAGCCACGCGGCTTCTGTTCAACACACCAAGACCACCCTGGAGTGTTTTCGGAAGCATGGATTCCTGATCAACCTAGACAAAAGCTCACTTCAACCTTCCCAGAGACTAGAGCACCTAGGGGCGGTCATCGATACGACTCGCAACGCCCTTTTTCTGCCATCTTCCAAGGCCGAGAAGTTGGGGGAGATGGCTTCGTTGATCCATCGCAGGGTATTCTCTCCCGTGATGGAGCTGGCTCGTTTGTTGGGTCTCATGATTTCGTGCATCGACACTGTTCAGTGGGCTCGTCTCCACGCCAGACCCCTTCAGGTCTTTCTTCGTCCCTACCAGCACTGGATTATGGAGAAGAGGTCCGAAAGTCTACGGGTTCCTCACAAAACCAGGTCCAGTCTTCGATGGTGGATGTCTCCGACCAATCTTACAAGGGGAAGAATTTACCATGTTCCAAGCTCCATGGAAATCTTTTCAGATGCGAGTCTTCAGGGCTGGGGTGCAACCCTACAGGGCTCTCCGGTCCAAGGAAGATGGAGTCCCTCGGAAACAAGACTGCCCATCAATCTGTTGGAACTCAGAGCGATTTACCATGCCCTGCTTCATTTCAATCCTTCCCTACGCAATCTACATGTCTTGGTGAGGACGGACAACATCTCAGCCAAGGCTCATATCAACAAGCAGGGGGTTCCCGCTCCTCTCAGCTTCATCGAGAGGCAATGAAGATCCTTACCTGGGCAGAGCTGAATGTCAAATCCATTCGAGCGGAACACATCAGGGGTATAGAGAACATCCAAGCAGATTGGCTCAGCCGGGAGACCATTCTGGAGGGAGAATGGGCTCTCCACACCGAGCTCTTTCAACTAATTGTGAGCCAGCTCGGTCGCCCGGTGATAGATCTCTTTGCGTCTCCGACGAACCATCAACTGCCCAGGTTCTTCACTCGTTATTTCCATCGAACAGCAGAGGCGACGGACGCGCTGACATCTCCCTGGCCGCGTTGCCTTCTCTATGCATTCCCTCCGTTCATCCTACTATCCAGAACCATCCGCAGGATCCGGGATCTCCGGGCGGAGATCATCCTGGTAGCTCCGAACTGGGCACGTCGTCCGTGGTTCTCCACCTTGAGGCAGATGGCGGCGGCTCCACCTCTGGTCCTTCCGTCACGTCCGGACATGTTAGTCCAGGGCCCAATCTGGCATCCTCACCCGGAGTGGCTATCTTTAACCGCTTGGAGATTGAGCGGAGCAATCTCTGCAGTTTAGGCTATTCGGCCAAAGTTACAGAAACCCTGTTGTCCTCCAGACGACAATCCACAATCCGCATTTATAATACAACCTGGAGGGCCTTCGTACGATGGTGCAGGCGTAAGAGGGTGGAACCACTGAAACCTTCTATAGCCTCTATTTTAGCCTTCTTGCAGGAGGGCTTGGACTCTGGCTTGAGGCCTGCCACCTTACGAAGACAGACTGTTGCTCTGTCCACTGTGTTACCGTCCCTAGGCGGATTCAAACTAACTAAGCATCCTCACATACAGCTCTTCATGCAAGGAGCCATGGCTCAGTCCCCGGCTCCTGGACACCACTTTCCTACATGGAAATTGAATACGGTTCTCCAAGCACTCACCAAACCTCCATTTGAACCCCTAAGAGAGGTCGGTTTGCGTTGGTTGCGGATGAAGACCCTGTTCCTTGTCGCCATCACCTCAGCACGACGAGTTTCGGAACTCGGGGCTCTTTCCATTAAATCTTCCTTATGCATTTTTCATAGGGACAAGGTTGTGCTTCGTCCAGATCCCACCTTTCAGCCAAAGGTGTCCTCTGCCTTCCATAGGTCACAGGAGTTGTGTCTTCCCACTTTTTGTCCTCAGCCCAAACACCCAAGGGAGTTCGAGTGGCACTCTCTAGATGTCCGTAGGGCTCTCAAAATTTACATACTAAGGACAGAGCCCTGGCGGAAGACGGAGGCGATGTTTGTCAATATCTCTCTCCCCAGAAAAGGGGACAAAATGTCCAAGGCTGCAATCAGCAAGGTACTTCGATCTTGTATTGTGGAAGCGTACAAGGCTCTGGGCCAGGAGGCCCCCTCTGGCATCACGGCACATTCTCTCCGGAGTGCAGCCACCAATGCGGCTTTTTCTAACAGAGCTTCCGTCGAGGAGGTTTGTAAGGCGGCTACATGGTCGTCCATCTCGACATTTGTACGTCACTACAAGATTCACACTGCGGCGTCAGCGGACGCAGCTTTTGGAAGAAGAGTTCTTCAGCACGCTGTAACGTTTGAGGAAGATGATGACCCACCCAGAAGAGGGACACTGCTCGGGGAGGTCCCATAGAGATGTCCTCCACCTCAGAGGGAGAATGCCCATTGGCACTTACCGTGAAGGGTCCTTCTCCTCTGAGGTTAGGAGGACATCTCGGCCCTCCCTTCTTCATCATCTTCTAATTCTAATTCTATTGCTGTGCTGTTTTTCTTCTTCCTCTGTTCAACTTGATCTATACTGTTATCCAGTTATAGTTTCATGTTATAGTGTATTTTTTTTTCAGTTTTGTTGTTTACACAGGGCAAGGTTATTGAGTTAGCCTGAGAGCACTGCTTTCGGAGTCCCACAACTGAAGGAGGGGCTATTCCGAGGGCGCCAACAGGAAGAGGAAAAAACTATTTCCTGCCTCCCTAAAGGCACGGTGGGAATAACCCATAGAGATGTCCTCCTAACCTCAGAGGAGAAGGACCCTTCACGGTAAGTGCCAATGGGCATTTTCTATACCTATTTGTACCTTTCCTAACCTGCGGTATATATTTTTTCTGAGCTTCTAGGATTGTCTTTTTAAATAGTCTCCAAGCTTCCCCAATGGTTTTGACCTTCTCCACTCTTCCTTTCAATTTCTTCCTCACATGTCCCCTCATACCAGAGAAGTTACCCCTTTTAAAGTTAAAAGTGGTTGCGTCAGTCTTTTTGGGCAACTCCCTATCTGTACAAATGTTAAACTCAATGACATTATGGTCACTGTTTCCAAGTGGTGCAGTCACTTTTACATCTCTCACCAGGTCTTGGGTGTTACTTAGGACCAAATCCAGGATCGCCTCTCCCCTGGTAGGATCTGTGACCATCTGTTCCACAGCACAGTCATTGAGAGTGTCTAAGAACGCAATCTCTTTTTCCCGACTAGAACTCATATTGACCCAATCAATGTGTGGGTAGTTAAAGTCGCCTATTACAACACAGTTATTTCGTCTAGCCGCTATCTTTAATTCATTCATCATTTTATAATCCTCCTCTATCTTTTGATCTGGTGGGCGATAACAAACTCCCATTGTTAAGCCTCCTTTTGGACCCACTATTTCAACCCATAGCATTTCCAGAAGGGAATCCAATTCTCTTACCCTCTCAATCTTACTGGATGGTATACCCTCTCTGACATACAGAGCCACCCCACCTCCAACCCTTTCCCCCTATCCTTCCGATATAATTTATAACCAGGAATCACTGTATCCCACTGATTTTCCTCATCCCACCAAGTTTCTGAAATACCCACAATGTCTATTTCTCCCCCCAACACCAAGCATTCCAACTCCCCGATTTTACCTCGGAGACTTCTAGCATTTGTGTATAAACACTTATAGTTTCCCACGTTTGTTAAGCCCACAGCCTTCCTCTTGCTG
Organism: Gekko gecko; assembly: GCA_029375565.1. NCBI lineage: Eukaryota > Metazoa > Chordata > Lepidosauria > Squamata > Gekkonidae > Gekko > Gekko gecko. The sequence continues at coordinate 84,347,093 of JAPDNY010000001.1, read as the reverse complement.
CCTCGAGACCTTGCCAGGCAGTTCCTATCATTAGCCACAGTCTCAGTGGACAATTGTAATCCATTTCCTTGTACAAAAGTAATAGCTACCCCTTCATCTCTTTGAGATGAGCCATCCCGAACCAGAGACTTTTCATCTCCTGTCGGCTTTCCCCCATTATTCAGTTTAAAAACTGCTCTGCCACCTTTTTGATTTTGAGCGCCAGCAGCCTGGTTCCTTCTCGGGACAAGTGGAGACCGTCCCTTTTGTACAGCTCCCTCTTGTCCCAAAAAGCATCCCAGTGCCTAACAAACTTGAACCCTTCCCCCCTACACCACCGTCTCATCCACGCATTGAGACTCCTGATCTGTGCCTGTCTCTCCGGCCCTGCGCGTGGAACAGGTAGCACTTCCGAGAAGGCTACCTTGGAGGTCCTGGCCTTGAGTTTCCTGCCCAGCAGCCTAAATTTCTCCTCCAGGACCTCACGACTGCATTTCCCCACATCGTTGGTGCCGACGTGCACCACGACCACTGGCTCCTCCCCAGCACTATCTACCAGCCTATCTAAAACACGCGTAATGTCCGCTACCTTCGCACCAGGCAGGCAAGTCACCATACGGTCAGTACGCGGGTTCGCCACCCAGCTGTCTACCTGCCTAAGGATCGAATCACCAACTACCAAGAGCCCCCTCCCACCCTTCCCAGGGACGGTTCCTTGGTACGAAAGGATACCCGTTCACCAGCTGAAGAAGAGGTCCCTTCTGAGGGCACATTCCCCTTATCCTCAGCATGGTGCCCCTTTTCCCCTTGACCCTCATGCTCCCTGGCAGCAGCCGGGCTGCCAGATCCAGAGTGGGACATATCTAACAAGTCCCCGAGAGTCTTCCCCGTGCACCTAACTGACTGTCCCTGCTTCTCCAGGTCAGCCACCTTGGCCTCAAGGGAGCAAACTCGCTCCCTGAGAACCAGGAGCTCCTTGCACCGAGCACACACCCAAGACTTCTGACCAGTGGGCAGATAGTCATACATGTGACACTCCATGCAAAACACTGGATAGCCCCCAACCCCCTGCTGGCATTCTGGCTTCATAATTGTTTTTAAACAAATACTTTTCTATAACCCCCCTTTTAAAACCCTTTGTATTTATATGGCTCCTGTTGTAGGAGTCTACTTACCTTACCTTACCAAGGAGCCAAGGTCCTGGCTTCCTGGCTCTTCCTGGGCTTCTTACAGAGCCCCTAGGCCAAGAGCCACAGGCAAAGAGCCTCGCCCTTCGGCTCGTGCCAGAGGCTCGTGCCTCTTGCAAACTTCCTGCCTTAAATGGAATTGTCTCCCAGGAGAGGGTGTGGCCAGCAGCTACTCAAAATCACCCAAGGCACTTAATGACGGTCAAACAAAGCCCCTTTCACACTCCAACTCCAGCAGCCAGGAGTCTGCTATTCAATCTCACCCAAGCACTTAATTACAGGCAAACAATGACCCTTTCACACCCTAACTCCAGCAGTCAGGAGTCTGTTACAACTCACCCACACACTCCCAAATAGAGTCCCTGACACAGTACCTTTTCAGCTAAAGCACCTCAGCTGAAAGTTATAAATAAAAATACCACTCACCCCTCTGGCAGCTCAAACACCTTGCTCCTTCTCAGAGCTCAGCTGGATCATTTTTTATTATATTTAATAAAATAAATATATTAAATTATATTTAATAATATAAATATTAAATTATATTTAATAATTTTTTATTATATTTAATAAAAAAAGTCTCTGGTTTTAATACAAGTTCTTTGTCTATGATTTCTCGCAAGATCACCAATACCATCTTCCAATATTTTTGTGTTTTAGTGCATTTCCACCACATATGGTAGAATGTTCCCGTATTGGCTTTACACTTCCAACATTGGTTTGAATAGTTTTTAACACATTTCGAAATCTTGTCTGGTGACCAGTGCCACCGATAAAACATCTTATAGACGTTCTCTTTATATGCGATTGATCTCATATTTTTCACAGACTTCCACATCAAATCCCATTGATCTAACTCTATATTTGTTCCTATATCTTTCATCCAATTAATCATTGTATTTTTGACTATCTCATCCCTTTGGTAGTCCTCTAACAACAATTTGTATAGTTTTTGAATAAGCTTATCACTTGACGAGAGCCAGATTTTGTCTATTTGGTTGTTTTGATCCTCAAAACCTCTTAGCATATCCTTGCCAAATCTGTCCTTTAACATTATATGTTCCCACCAAGATAATTTATTTTCTTGTCTTAGTTTGTCTTCTGCTTTTAACTTACCTAACTGGTTTAGCAACTTTTGGTAACACTCTTTTTTCTGCGGTGTTATTAAGACTGGATTGATAAAGGCCTCCAAGGGTGATACCCATTTTGGTTTTTTTTTTATAAAATTTATCTCTTACGGAACTCCATATTTTATTTAACGCTCCTCTCAACAGGTGCCTTCCAAAATGATTATAAATTTTGTCTTTCCCGTACCATATGTACACATGCCAACCCATATGTAGATCGTGACCTTCAAGAGTTAATATTCTTTCATTTTCCAGGTTTAGCCATTCCCTTATCCAAACCAACGCTGCTGCTTGATAGTAAATGTACCAGTTAGACAGACTCAAACCCCCATTTTCTTTGCTATCTTGCATATTTTTCCACTTTATTCTTGGTTTTTTATATTGCCAAATAAACGGCTTTATGAGCTTGTCTAATTCATCAAAAAAACCTTTATTTTGCAATGACGGTATTGTTTGGAAAAGAAATAGGATTCTTGGCAGTATGTTCATTTTAATTAAAGCTATCCTTCCCATTAGGGAGGGGGATGGTCTTCCACTTTGACAAATTAGTAGCAATATCTTTTAATATCTTATAATAGTTATCTTGTATAATGGAACTACATTTGTTAGTTAACATAATTCCCAGATATTTGACCTTCTTAACTACCTCCATTGATGTTAGTTTTTGTAGTATTTGCGGGTTTTTTAGGCAACAATTTTTTGTTATAATTTTAGATTTTTTATAATTTATTTTAAGTCCTGCTATTAGGCCATATTGTTCAATGGTATTCATTAAGTTTATAGTCGATGTTTCTGGGTCTTCTACAATAAATACCAGATCATCTGCGAATGCTAATAATTTGTATTCCTGATCTCTCACCCTTAAATCTTTGATTGCTATATTTTCCCTAATAGAAGCATTCAATGATTCTAGCGCAAAATGAACAATAGTGGTGACATCGGACAACCTTGCCTTGAGCCTTTTTGGATTTCAATATTGCCTGTCATGTCATTGTTAATCATAACTTTTGCATGTTGTTTTTTGTATATTGCCTTGATCATATTATAGAATAGTGTCCCACATTCAGCTTTTAATAATTTCTGCAAGAGAAATTCCCAAGACAGGTTGTCAAATGCCTTTTCCGCATCAAGAAACATCAACATAATCTCCTTCTCTGGGTGTTCTTCATAATATTCTAACACATCAATGATTACCCGCAAATTATTCCTCATATATCTCCTGGGGAGAAATCCCATCTGATCATGATGTATGGTTTCAGCTAGCACCACTTTTAACCTATCAGCCAATATATTAGCAAAGATCTTGTAGTCTGCATTTAGTAGTGATATGGGTCTATAATTTTTAGTATCTCTTTTATCTGTGTCGGGTTTAGGAATCAGTGTTATTAGAGCATTATTCCATGAATCTGGTACTACACTTTTCCCTATTTCCTGACAGACTTCTTTTAATTGCATCGATATTTCATCTTCAAAGATTTGATAAAATTCTGCAGGAATCCCATCAGTGCAACTCCCAACACACATTTAGGGATTCCAAAGATCAATTGCAGAAATTTCAACAGTGGCTTATCCAAATCATCATTAACCAGTTTGGTGTAGTGGTTAGGAGTGCAGCCTCTAATCTGGGAGAACTGGGTTTGTTTCCCTCTTCTCCACATGCAGCTGCTGGTGTGACCTTGGGTCAGTTACAAGTTCTTTCAGAGCTGTTCTTTCAAGGGCAGTTCTTGAAAGAGCTCTCTCAGCCCCACCTACCTCACAGGCAGTGCTCCCTTTAAGCTGTGGAGTCTTGTGAGCAGAAATTCTACCTTGTGAGCTACTGGCATTCAAGTTGTGAGCGAGCAGTTTGGCTACTGCATAAATTAGTTGGCTCCGGAGCCATCCTCCCTTAGCGAAGACAAAAACATGTGAGCTGGAGGCTAAAAACTGTGAGCTAGCTCATGCTAACTCAGCTTAGAGGGAACACTGCTCATGGTGTCTGTTGTGGGGAGGAGAAGGGAAAGGAGATTGTAAGCCACTCTGAGACGCCTTCAGGTAGAGAAGGGAGGGGTATAAATCCAATCTCCTCCTCCTCCTTCACTGTTTTAATCCAAATTGGAGCTGCATATAATAGTTGAGCAGCAACTTTAGCCTTAAAAGCTGTGAGAGCAGCAGTGATATATTGAGAGCCAGAGTTGAAAATGAATCAAGTGATAGCACTGGCAGAGTTCTTTTCCAATCAGGGAGCGGCTTCTCAATGTGTTTTCCTGGATAGCTTTGATTGAAAGGTAACACTGAGATAACTAAAAATGTCAGCCTGCTCTAGTTCCTGATCTAATATAGGCCAACCATAGTGTTTCTTAGCACCACTTCCACTAAAATTTAGAAAAAAAGTTGACTTTGAAAAATTGATGGCTAATCCCTCCATATGGCAGTAACAAGCAAACAGTTTAAGACATTTACGGAGACCTAGAACTGACCTAGAGCTGTATCATCAGGAGTTTAGATAATTTGAGTCTACCAAGATAAAGCAGATCACATTAGTCTTTAGAGAGAAATTGAGCCATATTGTTTATAAAAGGTTGAAAAGAAGTGGGACCCAAATATAGCCCGGTTTAATGCCTTTACTGTGGACAGTTGATTTGGTTAACTGTTCCCTTTGTCCAGATCTAATCTGAGCTGTAGGACCGTCGTACAGCTTTTGAATTAGAAATAATACAGACTTCTCCATTGATGTTGCTGCGAGTTTTTCCCACAAACGTGGCCTTGGGTTACTGTCAGACACAACCTGGCTTCAAATCCATTAAGGCAACTGCCAACATGCCCTCACTTCCCCTGGTGTATTTATGAGCAATATGTTGAAGAGTATGACAGTGATCAGTTGTTCTCCTTCCTCTTCTAAAACCAGGCTGCTCATACCCAGAACAGATTCTTTTTCCAGCCACGTTAAGAGTTTATCATATAAATACAAGGCATATAGCATTTCTTTAACTGACAACAGGCTTATTGGCCTGTAATTTGCAGGGTTATTCTGGATATATATAGTATTTTAACACAAAAAAATTAAATTGACTATGCCAACCAGGTCAAAGTGCAAATCTTAAAATAATGCCCTTTGTGACTAACTCAGTTGTCTTCACCTTCATTTTCCTATTTGTTCATAATCAGAGGGAGGGGGGATTCTTGCTTTTTTAGGTACCAAATGATTTTTTCAGTTAGGAATGAATGATCCCATTCTTTCTACACCAGCAGAAGTAGTTACTGCTGAAATTGTTACTTCTGCCATCCCTGAGTCCAAGTGCTTAAGTGGTTTCCATCAGTTCACTGGTGTGACTTTTTTAAAAACTTCATCAGCAAATGTATTTCTTGAATGGGTCACTCATAGCTCAAGTTTATTATAGTTGACATTATGGAGGCATAGTTGCAGGATACCCATGGCACAGCCCATTCCTTTTCTAGAACATTTAAGGTTTGACCCTTGTACCAAATACTGGTGGTAACTGCAAGGAAATGATCTGGAGATCCTATTAGTTTTTAAATGTTTGTTATTTAATTTTTTCATTGCATATTTCTGTTTTAAGAGCTCAGTTCCTTCCATTCAAACAGCATCAGCAATAAAACAGCTATTTTCATATATTTTGTTTAAAGCTACAGAAATAAACTTCAGGATACTCTGCATATGTTCAGCATTTCTCTTCAGGCCTTTGTTGAGAACGTAAGCTGTGTCAGTGCCATCTATTTTCTCATGATTTTGTTCATGAAATATCATCAGGCCAGTTCCTAAATAATGCAGTCTTGATATACTGCTCAAAATAATCCACTGCTGAGTTCCATTGTGTGTTTAGTGGGAGAGTTTGCTTATTTCCGCATACTTTTTCAGACAGTAAAACCAAATAGGCCTGATACATTTACAGAGGTCAGACTGAGAGCGTTCAAAATATTTTAAAAGTTAATAAATGAATAAAAAGAATACACATGGTTTGTTCAAGCATCAGACTGAGCAAAGGTACAAAGAAAACGTGAAAACATGCAATCTTCTTCGTGGTTTCCGTGCATCACACCCATGGGATTATACACCTGCGCTGATCTGAATTGGTGGTATACAAACCTCACAATGGGATTTTCACGCCTCCATCCCAGGCATGTGCGGGAACCCCACTACACATGCCCAAGGGGGTGGGGCGCAGACATCCTGCCAGTTCTCTTCTGACAGCTGCTCTGTTAACAGCTTGTTTCTGCTGATCAGTGAAGAAGTGTTATTTCTTTCATGAGGGATTTTGTCCATCAGTTTTTTTTCTCATTTTTTCCTTCGTTTTACTAAAAAGACTTTTTTTTAAAAAAAGAGGATTATTTCCTTTTTGAGGGTCACCGCTGCCTCTGGTGGCTTCCTGCCCCCTCCCCTTGAGGTAAATTTTTGATTCGCCTCATCTGAGAGAAATTTTCTTTTTCTTGTACCATTGTGTTTTTTTATGGCCAAAAAATGGGGGTGTTTTAAAAGGTGTGTTGGCTGCGGCAGCAAACTCACCCTCAGTGGCGGCCGCACACTTTGTATTCGCTGCCTTGGAGAGACCCATCGTCCAGAGACTTGCCGCCATTGCTTGAGGTTTTTCAACCAGACCTGCAAAAACAGGTCTGCAAGAGTTCGAGTGGCACTTTGGGAGTCTGCATTGGCTCCTTTGCCTCAAGGGGAGATGGCTGCTCAAACTCCTTCGGTCTCTCAACCGACAGCGCTTCCATCGACATTGGAAGATGCCTCGACACCGATCCCACCTCTCTGCCCTAAGAATGTAGGAACGTTCTCTTCTAAACGTTCAGCACCGAATGAGGCTTCCTCCACCTCTACACCGGCTAATAATAATAAGAAGGATAAGCACGAGAAAGAGAAATCTTCTGTTAAAAAACCCACACATAAGTCTGACACTCAGAGCAGCGTTGGCGTGCAAAAGGGCTCTGCATTACCCCCTTCTCAGTGTGTGCAACCAATATCAGTAACCCTCCTGCACCAAAGCTGCCTGAGATGCAACAATTACCTCCAATTGATCTGTTGGGTTCGCCCATCGGCAGCGGAACCCCCCGGTATCGGAGGTCGCCTTGAACGCTGGACCCATCTTGATCTCACTGTTGGAGGTCGAGGAGGTCATCCCATGCTGATCTCGTAGAGATCGTTCTCCATTGGCTTCTTCTTGGGCAAGTGATTGATCTAGACTGGACTCTCAGTATCGTTCTAGATCCCCTAGGCGTGGGGAGCATCGATATTGATCAGAGGAGGACCCTAAGTATCGTCAACTGCACTCCCTGACCTACTTCGAGCCACCTGTGCCGCCTCCATGGGCCATCGGCAGCACATGTCTTATTGGATCAGCTCCTATCCGATGTCGACATTGATGCCATGCCTGATGCCTAAGCCGCAATTGGTCACGTCATTCACATTCTCCCAAACGCAGATCTAAACCTTCTGCGTCTGTCTCTAAACCTCTGGGGAAACCTTGTCACGTGCCCTCACCTCTCCGTCCCAACCCTGTTTTACCATCGCAAACTGCTCTGATATCGGGTACTCCTGCCTGAAGGGATGACGTACCCTTGTTATCGGCACTGGGGTCGCCTTCAAGATCTTCTGACTCTGATTCTGGCACTGACGATTCAGAAAAACCCAGTTCTCCTGAGGACCCTTCCCCCAAGCCTACGGTGTCTGACAATCTTCCAATTTCTCCCTCGGAAGACCGGACAGTTCATTCCCTGAGACTGTCCATCGTACAACCCCAATCCATGGTATCAGATGCTGTCTTCGATGTCATACAACTTGATATCTCCACAGCAGTTGCCCTCCTGATGTTGATTGTCCTCCTCCAGGCAGCAAGGGCACCATGGGATAAACCATCCTCTGCCCCAGTGTCTTCCAGGCACCTGGATCATATGTATTGGGTCTAAGAGACGGAGGCTGAATTCCTTCATATCCATCCTAAACCCAATTCCATGGTCATGTCGTCCTCCTTGAAGAGTAAACATACCCTTGCTTCACCTTCTGATAAGGAGAGCAAGAAGTTGGATTCATTCAGCCGTTTTTATTCAGCTGGAGCTCTGGGAATTAAAACATCAAATTATATAGCTTGCATGGGCCGTTATCAGTATTCACTCTGGGAGCGCTTTACTGATCTTTTGACGTGTGTGTCTGAGGACAATCATCAAGAAGCCAGAAAGCTGCAAAAGGAAGGGTTGTTACTTTCTAAGCAGATCATCAATTCGTCCAAATATGCTTTGGACACCGTTCTCCAAAACGATGTCTTCTGCAGTCGCCATCCGTAGGCATTCCTGGCTCAGGACCACCTCGCCCCCTGCCAATACTAGGGCATACATAGAGGACTTACCTTTTGATGGCCAGGTCTCTTTCACGCTTCCACAGATTCATCCCTGCAGGACATAGATAAGAGCATCAAAACGTCCAGGTCATTGGGGGTCTCTGCCCCTTCGAAGCCTTTTAGACCTTGCTCTTCGTCATGTTACAGCTCCAGGTGCCAATATACTAAACCATCGCCAGAAGGAGGATATAGGCCACGTCAGTCCCCGTATGGGAACAGACAACAATATCAAGCTAGGCAAAGGTACGGCTCCGGACAGCAACAAGTCAGACCAAAACAGCCCAGACCCAACAAACAGGGCCTTTGACTTCCCACAGTCTGCCTCTTCCGATCCTACCCACCTCTATCCCTATCTACATGCCTGGACCACCATTACGTCAGACCAATGGGTCCTTTCCATCTTGACCAGTGGCTATACCATCGAATTTCCTGTAGTCCCACCACTTCCTGTAGTCATTACCAACCCTCTGTCATCATTCCTCCTTGAAGAAGGTGCCATAGAACCTGTGCCTCTAGACCACCAGGGCCTTGGTTTTTATTCTTGGTACTTCATAGTACCCAAAGGGGACGGCGGGCAGAGGCCGATCTTAGACCTTCGCGGCCTCAACACCTATATATAATACCGGAAATTCAAGATGACAAGTCTACAGGTCATCCTACCTCTCCTGTCCAGGGTTTGCTGGATGGCCACTCTCGACCTCAAAGACTTCTATTTCCATTTGACCATCCACCCCTTCCATCGACAATATCTCTGTTTTGCGATAGGAGGCGGACACTACCAATATAGGAGTCTACCGTTTGGCCTCAGCACAACACCATTTGTCTTCATGAAGACAGTGGTAGTCGTTGTGGCACATCTTCACCTTTGTGCCTGATGGTATTCCCGTATCTAGATGACTGGCTTCTGGTTGTGCCTTCTAGGGACCTTCTCATGCAAAAGGTCTCCCAGACCCTCAGTATCCTTAGTTTCCTGGGTTTCCAGGTCAGCTACAAGAAATCGCAGCTGATTCCTTCTCAAAGAGTACAGTTCATAGGGGCAATACTCCACTCCACAGAAGGCAAAGCCTTTCTGCCCTGGAACAGAGCCCTCACTCTAGCTGCTCTTGCACAATAGATTCGGCTCCAAGGCAGGTCGTCTGCCTTCTGGGCCTGTTGCAGCTACGACTACAGTCCTTCTCTTCACCAGAATGCAAATGCGTCCACTTCAGCTCAGGTTCCTACGGCACTTCAAGCCCCTATGAATGACCCAGTTGGTTCGTCTCTCTCCGTCACAGGAAGCACGCGACTCCCTTCTCTGGTGGACACTGGCAGACAACCTGATACAGGGTGTCCCCTTCCATCCCCTCACTCCTGGTCCCACCTTCATGACCGATGCCTCCCTGAGGGAATGGGGTGCCCACCTCAACGGCCTCTCCGTAGGTCACAGGTGGGATGCCTTGACCTCAAAAAATCACATAAATTTTCTGGAACTTCTGGCAATCAAACTGGCCCGCCAGTGTTTCCAGCCTCTTCTCATGGGGAGCTGCATGGCTGTATTGACCGACAATATGACAGCCCTCAGTTATATCAACAGACAGGGAGGGATGGTCTCCCGCAGTCTCTGTTACCTGGCTCTGGACCTTTGGGCCTGGTGCATACCTCAGCACATTTTTCTCATTGCCTTACACATCGCTGGCAGTGCCAGTGTGTATGCAGACTTGCTCAGCAGAGGTCTCTCTCAGTGCCACGACTGGGAGCTGAACTGGACCTACCTACATCCCATATTCGAAAAGTGGGTACGCCTCACATAGACGTGTTCACCACGCGATACAATGCAAAGTGCAGCCTGTTCTGCAGCAGGGGGGACACGAGATCCTGAGGCCTTGGGAGACAGGCTCATTTACCCTTGGAACAATAGCTTCCTTTACATATTCCCTCCTCTACCGCTTTTGCTAAAGATGGTCGAAAAGCTCATGAGGGTTCACACGAGGTGCATTCTGATTGCCCCCTGGTGGCCGAGACAACCTTGGTTTGCCAACTTCCTTTCACTGACCAAAGATCACCATCCACTCCCACCGGGGCCAGATCTGCTGCTAGCGGAGGGCAGAGCTCTTCTGTTCCATGAGGTCCACAAGCTCAAGTTAACAGCCTATCTCGTGGACAATTAACCTTTTCAGATAGAATCACTACGGTAATACTCAATGCCAGGAAGGACTCTATAAGACGTTCCTACAGTGGGAAGTGGTCTTGTTTCTTGGCCTTCTTACAGCCTTCAGAAGTGTCTCCGGCTTCTGTCACGCTTGACCGGATCCTAGAATTTTTGCTTTCGCTGGCCGAGAAGGGCCTCTTGCACTCCTCAATCAGAGTCTATTTGTCGGCCATTTCTGCCTATCATTCCGGCTTCGAAGGCTTCTCTGTCTTCTCTCACTCGGTCTCAAAGAAATTTCTGAATGGTCTCCTCCACTTATATCTGCCACTCTGTTTGCCAGTACCCTTGTGGGACTTGCCGCTGGTCTGCGCCATCTGATGGGGAGACCTTTTGAGCCTATGGCGACTTGCGAGCTGAAACATGCAGCATGGAAAACTGCTTTTCTCGTTGTCATCCCCTCGGCCAGGAGGGTGAGTGAACTCGTAGCCCTTCGTTGTGACCCACCTTTCCTTGTCTTCCTACCGGATGGTGTGAGAATGATGCCCAACTTCTCTTTCCTTCCTAAAGTGGTCTCTCAATGTTTGTGAATGCCACAGAGTGGACCTTGGTCATTTAGTCCTTTCGTCAGCAGAGCACTGAATTTATGACAGCACCCACCTCCAGGTGAGCCGCTGCTTTTCAGTCTCCCATGGGTGTGATGCACAGAGACCACGAAGAAGATAAACAGGTTGCTTACCTGTAACTGATGATCTTCGAGTGGTCA